>JAKWJA010002490.1:48594135-49794135 GCA_027704765.1 Solanum habrochaites | reverse complement strand
TTTAGAGGGGGAGAATTCAAACTCTCTCTATATATAAAATGTTTACAAAAAATTTCTTTTTTCTAGTTTTTCGAAACGTTACTTTAAAATAATATGTTTGTTTATTACTATTCATGAAAATATCGGATAAATAGTTAAGTTGTTTGACAATCAAACTCAATTAAAAACATTCACATAAAAAGCTTACTACGGTAAAAATTGATTTATCCCACACAAATTAAATTCTTTATCAACTCTCCCCATCTTGTTGATATACGTGTAGTTAGCTTTCCTGTATTTCAGTAAATACTAATATTCATAATAAACAACACACTAAAAATAAGAGTAACGTACGTATCTAAATCCAAATAAGTTATACAAGAACTATTACTCCCCTCGGTTTCAAAAAAATGTTTTCTGTATATTCTTATTCTTTTATTTGTTTAAAAAAAAAAATGATCATTTTCCTTTTTTAGCAACACTTTAAGACCACAAGATTAAACGGACATTTTGATATATTTGACATAATTTTAATTTAGAACCACAAATTAATTTTTTTTTTAAACTTTATTTCATATTAAACTAGACCATTCTTTTTGAAACGGAGGGAGTAAATCCTTACAACCATGACTCTCTCTATTCAAGTAGAGTAGTAACTAAAAGACAGAATATTCACCTTTCGTTTTTCCTTTTTGTTTCTTTTCAGACTACTTTTAGTGTTTTTTTCAATTTCTACATTAAAGGGAAAAAATCCTTTGGAAAAAAAAGGCTCCAAAGCAAAAAAATTCGGCCAGAATAATAACTTTTTATATTTTTAAAAATATTTTTTCTCCCTTTTAACTTAGAGACAAGTTTTAATTAAAAATAGAAAAGAAAATTAATTTATTTTAAAATAAAAGAAAATATATTTTTTTAAAAAACTTACTAGCTAAATTCTGATCAAATTTTCTGGCCAATCAGTTTCACCCTTTTCTGATATCCTCATTAGAGTACAATTAATTTGAATTCAAACAATGAAAAACCCCCATTCAGAAAAGAACGCTTCATTTCAGAGCTTTTTCATATTCAACATCGAATTCAAAATATCTGATTAAAGAAGGAATAAACTCATCCATTGCTCACAATCTTAATGGGCCTAAGATTGAAGATGACATTTCCACTAGTGCATACTTTTTCTTGTTACAAATTCCCACTTTGTGGGTCTTTTGTAGGTGGGGTGGGGGTCGGGGGTAGGGGTGCGGGGGGAAGAGACCAGAAACAGAACATATGATAATGCTTCCTTTCACGGGGTACAAAGCGTTGTCACGAAAACAAACGCCACAGGTGGCGATGGATGGTATGTTTTTATGATATAGTACTAATGCTCCCTTAGTTAATTAATTAATCAAATGGGACACATTACAGCTTTTCTTTTTTCACCTAGAAAACCCAATTGCAATCACGAGCTACCCTAATACTATATGACTATCGAAATAATTTTATTACTATATCTTTGAACTCCTATTACATATGTGGAACAATGGGTAAGAAAGCATGCCTTGTTAACAATTTATATTTCGATACCTAAATTACTCAGACAGGTACCACTACTTTTTATCATTAATTATTAAGTAATCTCTCATATTTTATGTGCATAATTATTTCACCATCTTCCACGCCATCCTCTACATACATACCTATCTTTGCATCTCCAAAACTGTCATAGAAATGGTTAATAAACAATTGAGAATTTGTTTGACACATGTTGTGTGGTCCAAATATCATCACCTTCAGTCCTACAAAAAATGACGATCACTAATGGTGACATAAGTTAGGCAATAAAGCAAGCAATATTTTGACCTAAAATGGGAATTGCTTCAGTGGCGGAGTTACTATGCATTGCAATATAAAAGCTATAATGACAACTAGTAATTGAGTCAGGATTTTCACTAAAGGGAACAAAAAAAAAAAAATACGCAGTACAACCCAAAGAAAAACCAAGAAAGCCCCATACACAATACATACTTTGATAAATACGGACAGTTTGGATAGCCCCTTTAGCTCCGACCCCTGATGGCATTCCTTAGCTATAACCATACATGTATATAAAATTTTAAGTAGCAGCAAAGGAATAGTAATTAAATAAAAAATAAAATAAAAACTTGAGGGGAGAAACAGTCGAATAGCTGACAAATCGGCATGACGAGGTAAGGCTACTGGTCCACCATATCAAAGATGCAGGCATAGTGAGACTAATCAATGTAATCCCTTCAAGTGTACAATTACTGGAGAGGGGCTTTAAAAACAGTACAGGGCGTCAAACCCAAAAAACTCTATCAGCGGACATATGGCATTCAACCAAAACCAACATACTTGAAAACTAAATGCTGCAAAATTTCCAAATACTGAATCATTCAATGGCGTTGCCTTCCTGGCCGGTCACAACCGTCAACAGCGTTTTGCGGTTACCATCTCTATGTGATTTGCGAGCTATTGCATAGGATCGGGGTTTTTACCCTGTGCGCATCCAAAGGATAGCGGCTGCATGTTTCCCTTGTAATTTAAAAAAAAGAAAAGAATTACACTTTTTCTTATTTAACAAATATTTAATAACACTTTCAGCATTTTACGCATGTTGAATCCCAGTTACTTGGCAAAAAAGTCCACAAAAGTTCTCTTTAAAAAAAAAAATCATACATTTTAAAGAGCAGTTTTCAAACATTGCAAAGTCTTCACATATTTCTTCAACTTTGTTCCCTGTCAAACTACATCACATTTATTGGGGCGGAGGGAGTAGTACTCAGCCACCAACAGCTTATTTGTAAAAAAAAAAAAACACTTCCATTCCAAAAATCTTAGAAACTTCACACCAAATTAGAATTAAATAGTTTAGGGAGTGGGTTGGAGTGTGGGGGTGTTTTTTCAGCATTGTTACAAGTCTTATCCCAATTATGGTCTGTCCCTAATTCACTAACCTTAACCTCAAGCTTCAGGTGAGCAACAAATAGATGGGGTTAGACCTCCATCCACATATGCAGTTGGACCACTAGTGTAGAGGCCCCTTTCACTCTGAATGTTTTGAGAGGGCCAAGTCACACACAGTAGGCAGCTGACTTCCACGAGTCTCCCGGCGTGTGCCAGGAACTATAAAATCGACGGAGATCTCTTTAACGGAGGCAACCACACTTTTAGCCCAATTTTATATGACTAAATAAGAATACCTGCAAAGTACATCGGATTTTTCTCCACGGCTGAAAGAAATACATCAATGGTAACAACAAACAAGATGAAAAGACAGAAAAATAATACACAAAATACAGAGAAAAACTAAAACACTCTGACAGCAACAACATAAATCCAACTTTTAAGCCCAAATAGATGATGTGACATTGTTAACAGACATGCTGAAAAGTAAATTACCATCACAAAAGGATTAATGAATGGTAAAATTCATCTAGTTTTTATCCTAAAGAAAGACATTGATGATTATTGATGTTATTAGATTCCCAATAACCAAATTCATCTGTTATTCTAGTGATTTTTAATTTTTCTTTGTCATAGTACAGATTGATCTTTTCTTGTGATCTTGCAGCAAAGTTCCACACTTTCAAGTGTTCCAATTCTAAGAAACTTAATTGAGTAACAGTGAGCAACTACAGATAATATCTTCAGTGTGTTCAGTTCAAGCAACTCAGATATTTCAACTAACACGAAAATATTACAAGTTCAGAAGACCTACAATCAAATGGAAGAAAGTTATACCTACAATCTCATCAAAACCTTGCACATTTGGCTAAAAATTGATCCTGATAAAATAAGAAGATCCATATAGACAACAGAAATTAGTTGGGTCAATGCTTGATAATGTTTTTAAACTTACATTGGGCCCAACATTCATTAGGGGTCTTTATAATCATGTTACAAATCTCTATTAGTAGAAAATGTTGAGGACTTCTAATGCTAGAATCTAAGTTATTGAACATTGGCATGCAACAGGTTCAGATGAAACGAAGTCCAAAGTGGGATTCATATAATCAATACCAACCAGTTTGGAAGTTTGAGGTGTAGTAGTTGCTTATAAAGAAAAAGGGGAAACATCAAAGCAACTACGGAAACAAACCAGTCAAAGGCACAAGCGAATACCTTTCAAAAAGATCAACGGCACTAAAAGAAATCGAACATTCATATCAAAGCTAAAAACTGTACCACACATATGCACCACGTGCTTGATTCAGCTCCTGAGTTTTCAATATCAAGCATTATTTGATATATAAACATGAGAAAACTGAAGTCAACAATTTGATTTTTTTCCAGATGTATCAAGAATAGCATAGAAGCCTACTCATCAAGGACACATATCACGCAACTGTTGCGCTCTCACAAAGAACAAGTGAAGCATTTTTGTACACCTTGAAGGGCGCTGTGAGAATGCACTGACCACTACTGCGAATCCTCCAGTCTACTACAAGATGAAATTGAAAAAGAGACTCCTATTGCCATCAAACTTTAAAATAAATCATAGGAAGCTGGATGACAATGGTGAATGCAATTAAGCAAATAAGTTAGAGAGGACTCACAGGCACGAACAAACAAGTTACCTTAAAGGGTTCCATAGACCAGGCACTAAAAGTCAGCCTGAGGATCAGAAGCTTAGTGCAACATTTGGAACTATTGGGTTTAATTTACTCCTTCTGACAGGTGAATGAGGAATCCATCCTAATGATTCCATGAAATTCGTGCCAGTGGTTGGGTGCAGACTTCCTCAAAGCCGCGTTGGGGGGGGGAGAACCAACAGTGATTCTCCAAGATAAAGGTATTATCAGATCAAGCTAACCGCACAACTCACAGCTCAAAGACTAAGCCAGCCACGCTTAGGCAAATCCTTTTTTTTTGCATCATAACAGTGCACGATTCAGGGTTACACCAGTATATTTGTGGAATGATTACACCAACAGGAAGTCTTAATCTGACTTCGTCTCCCCACATAAATCGGCTCAGTGATGAAATGAACAATGATGACATCAGAATGAAATACATTGGATTACATGAAATGTGATGATTCATTATGGCAAAAACTCCGCATAACAGATCATTAATTTTTTAAACCATTTTATCGCCGAAAAGCATTGCCTTCTGAAGCTTCTGCTCTCTGTGAATAGTGTGTTCGGCGACGAACACTTTCCTCAATTGTGGAGCTTCCTCCCTTTCCAGCACCATAAACACTTCTTTGAGCAGCATCCAGAAAATTCCTACCACCGGACGAGCCAACATGTACAGCTTCCTTAGCATCATTTTCATCTGCCTTCTTAAGTCTTTTCCATCTTTGCTCCTCATGGACCTCAGCATCTTTCTGCATCTCCCGTAGACGGGCAGCTCTCTCTTCTTCAGAAAGCCTAACAGGCTTGCGAGAGTTATGACGCGACTCGTGCCTTGGAGGATCAGATCTTGTCTGCTCACGAGAGTTACGATGGGATTCGTCCCTTGGTATATCAGATCTTGTCTGCTCATGAGAGTTACGATGGGATTCATGCCTTGGTATATCAGACCTTGTATGCTACAAGACGAAAGATTATGTGGATAATCATTGCCCTTGGTTATTAAGACCTCTTACATGCTACACATAGAGTACGATGGGATTCTTGCCTTGGCAGATCAGATCTTGCATGCCTCTCATGTTTTACAGCTTCATTATCATTCCTAATCTTAGTTTTTTCTTTGTAAAAATCATTGCCTCCTTCAGGATCTCGTACGATAGACGCTTTCTGATCATTAATCTTCTTGTCCTTGCGAGACTCTCTCTTTCTCCTGGAATCATCTTCACTCAAGTATTCATCTGCATCAGAGGTTTGTCTAGGTGAATTCTTCAAATCTTGCGACTCTTCGAATGAATGATGGTTGATTTCTTTGAAAACATTCTTAACTGTTTTTTTTAATGGGCTTCATTTTGCACTTTTATCTTTTTCTTTTAAAGGTTGTTTCTTTCTTTTTTTTAATCCCCTTTTCTTCTTTTTTGTCCTCGAATTTTATGTCTGCGTTCATCCTTCTCTTTCTCATCATGCATCTTATCCTTATTTTTCATTGTTTCAACAGATTTACGAATCATGGGCACAAATCCTGTACCAGGGTTATTTCTTCACCCCAGACGCGCAAGGGCTATCTTGCGCTCTCTCTGACGAATCATTAAGGCAAGGGATCTAGAATGGAGTAATGTCTCTCAAGGCAGCAGTGGGAGAAGATTGTGGCTTGTCCTCAAATAGAGCTCCTGGCACCGATGCTTGCGGTTTGGCAGAAGAACTGGAATCAGCAGCAGCTACAGCAGCTGTTACAGGTTCAGCCGGCTTGGACAAAGATTCAAACCCACTAGAACTTCCCTTTCCAACAGCTAATCCAGAATCATAAAGAAATTCCAGCCTCTCTTGCCTGGTAACCAAGCCAGCTTGTTCCTGGAGTTGGCGAAATTCACTGCGCTCACGCTCTTCCTGGATCTGCTTGCGGAGCTCCTCCAACTTCCTCTGTTCGGCGTCATGCTTCTGCTCTGCTTTCCATACATTTTCAATGTTTCGAAGACTCCCCGTGTGCCAGCCCTTCTTATTAGAACCTCACACATCAAAATCAATCCACAAACTTACAGTGATTCCACTCCCATAAGCCAACTATCAGAAGAACGAAATTACTCGTTGCTATACCCTTAATACCTACAATAAACACAACCAATGGCGGAGAGGCCAAGGAATGGAAATTGAGTACAAACAAATTCCGTTACCAACTTGTCTAAATCAACTAACGAGGCGATCTGGAAGCTAAATAATAGTTTGGATTTCCGAGATAGATAGATAAGAGATTCGTCTTAAATTCTTAGTTGTTAGTTGAAGTACATCAGAAATCAAAATTGTTAACTTGAATAATTAAAAGGATTTGACAAATATTTAGATCTATGACTTCCCCAAAGTGCTGAAACTCCACAACCCCAAATGAAAAAACTCCACCTTTTAGCCTCTGATTTCGCTTTCTGTACTAAAAATCCGCTGAAAGTTTATTGGTGATACTTCAAGGGCAGATTAGTACCGTATCCACAAACCCACCCTTGAAGCAATTACAACATCGAAAGCATATAAGAACGCAAAATTCAGTAGAATTTTTTTATTAAAAAAAACTGTAGAAAACGAATTGAAGGAATTCTATACAAACAAAGCAAAAAAGCATTAGAAACAATTCAAACCTAAATAACTTCGCCAATTAACATAAGGAGTCTATTTGAATTAGGGTTTTGGAGGATATCTATAATAGGAGACCGAAAGACGCAAAGGGAGGTCAATAAACCTACCGGTCGATTACGGCCGATAAAGAGATCGTTCACCCCCCGTCGCCGGTGGAGTTTAACGCCCGCCGGATCTTATAGATAGTCCGACCGAATCAACAACCGTTGGATATTGCCCCCTTTCCTAACTATTTATAAGTACTAACTACTAGTACTTACTGTTTATTACTCCCTCCGTCAATTTATTATTAATTAAAATAATTTCTCAATAATTAATTCATTTATAATTAGCGAGAAAATAGATTAGTTATATTTCTTTTATTTTTTAAAAGTATAATAAAAAAAATTAGTCAAAAACAAACATAAATAATATGAACTAAGGCAAGGATATTTATATTCTGGAAATTGTATATGTAATAAACACACTAACATAACCGAAATAAAAATGGAGTAGACTAATTGTTTATTGTGTTCCATGGACAAACGTTAGCTATGTTTGCCCAGAAACGTCTCTCTCCTCTCTCCTAAATCCGCTCGCCACTTCTCCTTCTCCCATCTCGCTCGTCTCTCTCGCTTTTATACACAACAGTGTATTAAATTTTGCTTTTTTGTCTTTGTATAAACGAGAGAAAACTTGGTATAAACAAACATGCATTCAAAAATATATCTATTCGTGTTATACTAACTTAATTATACAATTTAAACAAAAACCTTTCCTTCAATATTCTGCAGAGAAAGGGCAACGATTATACACTGTGAATCTTATACAAATTGCCTTAAATACCTTTTTCTTTAGCTTTAATACACAGGAAGTGTATATAATTTTAATGTTATCTGTTTTTTGTATTCAGCGAGAGAAAAATCCTATCAATCTTCTTGCTATAAACCACTTAATTATGCAATAGACATACATTTTCCATTCTATTCAACCTGTATGCAAAGCAAATTTTATAAAAAATTGCAGCGAATGGCAAGCGATTATACACTTGTGCATTATACAATCGCAGTGAAATAGAGATCGACATTATACAAGTGGCAAAAAGAAAAGCTAAAATCAGGCCATACGAATTATAACAATTTAGTTCAAGCGAATTATACCATGGTGTTATTGTAATAAAACGAATTATACAGTCTTATATTGTTTGCTATGAGAGCCGCACATAGGGGCAAACGAAAAAACTGTTGCGTTATCGAGCATACAAAATACGAAATTTTTTTTTTGCTAATATGTGCCCAAGTTGATCCAACAATACTATTAATATAAGAATGAAATGGAATATCCACTAATCCAACCCGAACCCCTCCCCGAACCCGCCTCTCAATCGCTTCATTTCGCATTTTCCTAGTTCCCACCCCGCCCCCCCCCCCACCCCAGACCCCTACCCCCCCCGTCCAACCTTTAATTTAATTTTCACTATAACCAATTCTCAGATGTGTATCAGTACAAGACTAACTCTTATATTGAGCACAAGAAAATGAAAAAACACAACAAAACCCCGCCAAAGGAACAACCCACGAAAATAGCGAATGTGTGAACTAACGGTGTATATGAAGCGTGTAGATAAAATTCGAAAGTTCAAAACCACAAGAATAGAATACTAAAGAAAAAACACCGACAGCAAATGAGAAACCCACCTTGCCTTCAAATCAATAACAACAAAAAAATATTTTGTAATTATTTCAAAAGAAAAATGAAGATCACTCTCATCCAACACTATTAAATGTCAGCAGTTTAGACATAATTTCAATTTACCTGTGAAATTTAATTGGTTCAGTGATATTTTTTTATAAAAAAAATAAGTCAAATTCTACATTTGGTACAAAATTCGTTGAACTACCACCAAGGTGAGATAATGCAGATCCAGAAACTCAAGATGGTAAGAAAATATTACAAAAATTTCAAACTGATATAAAATTTAACTAATAAACCAAACGGTACAATCGCTGCACAGATGCAGCGATTTACTTACTCTCAACTGAAAAGTAAAAATCCTGCTGTCGAGTGTGCAGCGATTTTGCCAAAAAAAGGATACACTTATTATTATTAAATAGAACTTACTGAACAACTTCATGTTTAGTAGAAAATTCAATCCCATCTTCAAACCTGGTCCCGAGCAAAGCATCTGGTAGCAGAGGAGACCTGGAACCAAAAGAGCGCAACCCAAAACCATAATTTCCGTTCTGTTATATCGAATCGCATACGAGACTCGCCCTCCAGAATGTCCCTCAAAAAATGAAGATTTTTCTGAAAATTTTTGACTTCTGCAATACCTTGGCTCTACCTGGTGAGGTTTATATTTCCATGCTCTAGGAGACCTTTGATTCTAATCATGTTCGCTCTTTTTCTTATGGGGGGAGGCGAGAGAGCATCAAGGTAGCTCCAGATTCAAAAATTAAATATTAACTTGAACTTGCAAGCCTTGTTTATTCACTGATGGGGGTACAATTGATGATCCATCTGTAGCAGCAAGCTGTCGGTTGCAAATACATTATTCAGAAACACATGACACGACACTTGAGCAAGGATTCCATGAGAATTGCTAGAGTTAAATGGAGGAGTAAAACATGAGAGCTTAGTTAGCGTCGATGGACTAACCTGTTGAATAAATTCTAATAGATCCACAACACTTTTAGTTTAATGCACAAAATACAAGGAACCTGTACAATTATTTTCTTATGAAACACGTGCAAGAGAATCTTGTTAGCTAGTGGAGTATTTTATATAACATGAATGATGGCCATAAATAATTTTCCAAATTAAGTTGGAAGCTATTAAAGCTTCAAGGTCTTAACAGTTCAAAAAGAGAGAACCTCTAGCATTGGCTTGTTACTGATGGTATTAAGAACAAAAAAGCTCTTCCCTTATAAGTTACTAGTTACTATAATCAACCCAATTAGAACATAAAATGATCTCATAGAAAAAGACAACCCCAATGGACACTTGAAATTCAGCCTTTGACCTCAAAATGCGTCTGGCTTTCAACGACGTGTCGACACCGAATTGATCTACTGTTCTGATACCTCAGAGATGGAAGAGGTGGATTTCATGCTTAGTTTTCCACATTAGACAGGTCCAATATATCCGTCAGAGTGGACAAATATAATGTGAAAGAGAAAAGCTACGAAGTGTAGTAAAAGGTTTGAGAATGTAGGGTAACCACCAACTAAGTCTTGTATTAAACTAATCAGGTACGCAACCTTTCCTTCTTAGAACTGATTTGCAAACAGTAACATGTTTAACCTTTTGATGTAATATGACAATCAACGAGACAAGTATTGGAGAATGTTAACCAGAAAAGCACACAAGTGTACATAATTTTGCTGCTTGTGGATCAGATTTAAGTTCCTGCTTTAACCAAAAACATATAACTCCATGCATCATTGATTAGGGGATCACTTTAGTGAATGTTTCAAGTTTAGCACTGCGCCTTCTGGCGTAAATAGCAATTTTCTAAGTTCCACAGACTATTTATCACACGCGACAACAGTGCAGAGTCAGAAGAAACACCATGAATTGGAATTTTAATTCCAAAATCTCATAGACCCACCTGAGGTGCCATGCCAACCAACAGTTTTTCAGCTCGAGAGGAAACGAGTTTTATTGAACTTCCATTGAAGACAAAACCTCAACTCCTCTGTTTATAAACAAAGCAGAGACTATAGATCAAAAAGCTGGAAGAAAAGAGTAAGGTCATTAATATTTCACGATAGGTAGTGGTTTGGAGGACGGGTTGAAAGGAAACTTGAACTTTGCCCAAATGCTAAACATGAATCAACTCAAACGCTTTTGAATCTGTTGTATGGCTGGCAGCATCAGTTGCCTTCCTAACGAGACAGAAGGAGATGCAGCACGCAACCAAATGTAACGTTCTCCGAACAATCTCATATACCCACCTGAAGTGTCATACCGAGCAACAGTTTTTCTGCTCAAGAGAGAACATGCTAAATTGCTTTTTTTGAGTCGTACAAGAGATAGTAATAAGAACAAGCAAAGTAAATGGTCGTGTAGTTTCACCAAAGGAAAGAATTACAACAAAAAATTTGAACTTTGCGACACCCAAACACGATTAGCTCAAAAGCTTTGAAGCCCAGCATGGCTACAAACATCAGTTGGCCTATGAGACAGAGAAGAAAGACCAAAAAATGGAATTCTCCAAAAATCTCATAGACCCACCTGAAATTTCATGCCAAGCAACAGTCTTCAGCTATGAAAACCTCCAACTCTTCATTGTGTTTAAAACGGAGCAAAGTGAGTGGTAAAAATATCAAAAGACGGAGTATATGTGTATCATCACGAAAAGGGTAGTTCAGTGAGGGTGGGAAAGAAACTGAACTTGTCAAGTCAAAACACGAATCAACTCAATAGCTTACAAACCTGTCATGGCTGCGAGCATTCAGATAGTCTTGTGAGACTGAAAAAACACCAGGAAATGAACTGAACTTTGTGAAGCCAAAACGTGATTAGCTCAAAAGCATTGAAACCTTTGTGGCTAAAGCATCAGTTAGCCGTATGAGATGGAGAAGAAACACCATGAAATGGAAATTTAATTCCAAGATTTCATAGATCCACCTGAGGTGCCGTCCCAATAACAGTTTAATCAGCTCGAAACAAAACAAGGATTTTTGAACTTCCATAGAAGACAAACCTCCACATCCTCATGGTTTACAAACGGTGCAGAGTGAAAGAAATGAAGCAAATTGACCGAATTATGCACTAGGAAAATTCAGGTTAATTCAGGTCAGGAACAAATGGCAGGAATAGTTAACCTTCTTTCGATACCCCATCGCGTGTACCTGTGCTCTCCCCTTGAGCTTGTAATTTGCTATTCCAGATGTTAATAAGTTCCCTTTTCATACTTAGCCTAAAGAGATAAACATCATGTTATTACCTAACCCTCCCAAGAAATTTGATAACATTATCTTTCATCAGAGAATACACCGTTATCACAATCATACTGCTGTGGAAGCTCCCAGCAGATAGCTTCTGCAGAATGATGCATTCTCCTTATTGCTCTAGTTTCAGCACAATGAACAGAACGTTAATTAGTTGCACACATTTTCTGTCATCATTGATTATTAACATAAACAATAACTCTAGGACATATTACCTGCCATGAGTGGCACAGGCGCACAGCATGAACAATCTTAATACTGTTATTTACTGCTGCCTTTCTTGAAGACTCACTCATGGCAAAGAACTTATTCTGGATCTTGCCTGTGGTAAAATGTAAGTGAATGATTTCTCTTACTCTTTTCTTCCTAATAAGATGCAACAGTTTTTTACCTCTTATTTCCATCTAGAACCTTATTCTGCAGTCCCGTCAACCCTAGAGGCAGAAGCAGAGCTTCATGAATACAAAATAATTCTTAAGATTCTTTTCACATCTCTTATCCATCGATTTGGGCCTGTATACCTTCACAGTGTAAACATAGGACCTTAGATGTATCCAGAGAGCTTGAATGAACCATTACTTGCATTCAATTTGTTAAGGGAACTCAGATGAATCCCTAACCCACTGATCAATAGCGGCAACAAAGAAGTAGAAGCACATGTGCAAAGCAGATCATACAGTGCATACAAATGTAAAAAATCTAAGAAACCAGCCTGGAAATATCCTTAAATTAATTGGTGTTTAAAAAATGGACCTTTCAATAACAACAATTCTGAAGGAGAAATTTTATTTGGATGCACACGGGCCGATTTCCAGGCGAGCGGGACTCTTTCACACAAGAGAATGCCAAGGAACCCTCTTTTGGGCTTCAATTATAGAATGTAACCAAAAGATCAATCAGGACAGAGTACAACTTAAGAAACTATGTAAATTAATATTCTTTTTTTTTGTTACTTGTTTGAAGTTTGAGGAAAGTACATGACTTGGCAATGCATTTTTCTTCTTCTTCGAACTAGTTGTGTTTGTAAAAAGCAAGCAATCATGAAACAATCGACTGTCGCAAAAGAAAAATTCCTAGGGAGTTCCTTATTAGCAAATAACAGTCAACTCATCTATCACTATCAGGTAGTCTTATCGCTATCAGGTAGTCTTATGCAGATTACTTGTTGTACAAACATTTTGTCAACAATCATCAATTCCAAGGTACAAACTCTTGCCGTCCTATAAACAATGGCAAGAACAAAAACCAGGTTGTAGTTTTATACTCATCCTTATGGATACTACCATATAAAACTTAAAAGAATGGGATCTTTAAAACCTTACGATATTCATTTGGCCTCCTGTGAGTTTAGTAACAATTTCTAACAAAGAAACGTCTGAAATAGAGCTCAGAGCCCTCCTTTTAAGCAGAAGCTTGCTGGGAAAGAATGTATATCACCTGAATGGCTGTATTTTGATGTCGATGGTGTAAAGTAAGCATTCGGAGCCATAGATAAAATGCCTCGACAAAAAGGAAACACAACAGAAGATGTAAGAAACAGAAACATATATTGTCTATTTGTCTTCATAAATTGGCGCTAAAGTACTTAAGTAACAATATGTATGTTTGAACTCAGCTTTAGCTAGAATAAATAATCAAAATATCTCTGCTTACAGTAGTGAGCAACACAATATATTTCATCTCTTTCTCTCCCTCCATAGGATGTTTCTCGGCATACCAATGAGTTTTTGGGATGAGTATATAGTTCCATTTTTTAGCTGAGCAATAATTCAATAAGTTCCAAACTCCAAGTTGAAATGACACTTCAATGAGTTCTTAGACAATCAAACAAATGACAGGAATTGTTTACCTTCTTTGACTCCTCATTGTGTTAATCTCATTGTCGATGATAGGGTTCAAACTTGAGACATGTTCCCGAGATTCGAGCGGAAACCTTTTGTTTTAACATTTCCAAAAAGACCACCTATTTGTTCATTTACAAGGCTCAACACGAACCTCATAAATATTCAATGTGAACGTGAACGTCAACATCAACGTGACTGTGAACGTGAACGTCTAATCAACATCACCGTGAACATCAACGTCAGCATCAACATGAAGGTGAACGTCAACGTAAATGTAAACGTCAGCGTGAACGTAAACATGAACGTGAATGTGAACGTGAACATCAACGTCAACGTGAAAGTGAACGTCAACGTGAACTAAACGACAACGTTAACGTTGACGTCAACATCAACATCAACGTTAATGTGAACGTCAACATAAACGTGAACGTGAACGTAAATGTCAATGTGAACGTCCACGTCAACATCAATGTGAACGTTAACGTCAACGTAAACGTGAATGTCAATGTAAACGTAAACGTAAACGTCAAGGTAATCGTAAATGTCAATGTCAACGTTAGCGTCAATGTCAACATCAACATCATCGTTAACATAAATGTGAACGTCAATGTGAATGTCAACGTAAATGTAAACATCAACGTAAACATAAATATCAACGTCAACATAAATGTCAGCATAAACGCCAATGTAAGTCAATCAACGTCAATGTAAGTCAACATCAACGTCAATGTAAACGTGAATGTCAACATCAACATCAACATCAACGTAAACGTAAACGTAAGCGTGACTGTGAACGTCAATGTGAACGTGAACATCAACATCAATGTGAACATCAGTACGGCACAGTCTCCATGAATGTACGTAATGTCAACATGAACCATCACATCAACGTTTACATAGCGCACTACACACCTTGAAATACAAAAGAGAAGGAAGAAAGAGAACTTAGCGGTACAAAACAGCGTCGCAAACAGTCCCAAGGAGGGAAAATAATTGGAAAGATATGCATAAGTATATTTACATAAATTTTTTTAAAAAAAAACTTTGAAGAATCTTTTTTTAAAAAAAAAACTAATTAGCGCTTAACTCATTTAATAAGCGAGCCTTTTTTTTGCTTTTATAAAAAGCGCACTTCTCGCTTTTGAGACAGAAGCACACTTCTCGCTTTTGAGACAGAAGCGCACACTTTTCCATTATTGCCTAGCTTCAAGGCATTAAAACGCAACCATGTCGCGACGCTTCGTTTCTCGCTTGAAGCGAGCGCTTCAACACTTTTAACAGAACTGGATACTAGAATGGAGTATCATACTAAGAGGAGAAAGGTATATCAATTTTCATATAAAGCATATGCCCTCGTAATCAGAAGTAGCGAACAAAGGAACATATGAATTCATTGAAGAGATTCACCGAGCACTTCTTTTTGTGCAACTAGTCTAGGCGATTAAAATTGCACTAAAGCACAACTTCCCATATCCTCAGCAACCCATCTCTATTTATCCTCAAACTACATCAACAAGATCAGAAAACATATAATTCCCCATTCTCTTACTTGACAATTTCAACTTTTAAGAAACAATCTAAATAAAAAAGTCTAGACCATGTTCATTTCAAAGAAGATAAAAAGTTAAGACCACGTAAAAGAAAATGACCACTGAGGGTGTATACGGAAGAAGACTGTCCAATCGAGTGTCTTCATTCAAAATAATACAAATCACAACTTCTATAATTAAACTAATTATTTTTTTAGGGGTTACGCAAATGCCTTCAACAAGAAAAACTCCACATCTTTCCATTCAATGGATTCATAATTCAATTATAATAAAACCAATAACACTAGACTATGTATCATGACTTCATAATTCAATTCTATAAAAGGTTCACCTGTAATTATAAAATAAACATAAAAATGGAAGGTTCACCTGTATGCGGCGACCACTTTCATCTTTGCCAGTGAAAGAAAGGCCAACATCTTCAAATAGCTGCGCCATTTCAAGATTCACCAACATAGCACAGGAAAAGTTTTTAGCATGCATCCCTTCTTAAAGATATCGCATCTTATGTTGAACATATAATTATTAAACCAGTCCACCTAGATGTGTTATGGTAACACCATAGTTCCAAATTAATAGAAAAGAAGTGTTGAACCTCATACGTACGACGGTGCCTTTCATCTACAAAGCTTTTGTTGCCAAATCTAAAAAAGATATAATTTATCCACTCGGTAATATCAATAGGAGAGGCCCTCTAGAATGGCTTCAGATCAACATCCACCCCTATTAACAGATGACTCCGTCAGACGTCACAAGAGAACATAAGAATAAGTAAAGGTACTGAGTGTAGAAAATATGACTTATCACATCTCTTTATCCACCTAGTTTGTAGTTTTATACCTATCCTAATGGATGCTACGAACTAAAACTCAAAAGAGTTTTACCTGAAAACTTACAATATCCATTTGGTTCCCCAAGAGTTTTAGAAACAATTTCCAACAAAGAAACGTCAGTAACAGAGCCTCTCCTTTTAAGACAAAACTTGCTCGGTAAGTATGCAATTCATCTTAATGGCTGTATTTTGAATTTTGATGTAGCTGGTGTAAAGCAAGCATGCATAACCATAGTTAAAATTGACAGACAAAAAGGAAGCATAACCAGGAGATGAAAGAAACAGACACATAATAGGTCAAATGCCAATAGCAACAGATATCTAGTGGAAACTGGATTAAAGTTCAAACTAGGAGTATAGAACTTATAGAATAAAAAACACTAAAAGCAGTCCTATAAGAAAGTAAATCTCATGAGAAAAAAATCAGAGTTGTGTATAAGAATATTCATTTGGAAAGAAAATTATGATACTAGAATGGAGCATCATGCTAAAGAGGAGAAAAAATAGTATCGATCTTCATATATAAAGCATAGGCTCTCACCATCAGAAGCAGCAAAGCAAGTAACATAAGAATTCAATGAAAAGCCTCCCTGATCGCTGCCTATTTTGCAAAAGAAATTATGTACAGCAGTATCAACACAATAAAAAAGATGATGTCGGTTCAACATTTTGCAGAAAGATCACCAAATTTTTTTCCCATCAGATCCTTCAAAAGAAGTTACAACTTCAGATGATGAAGTATAATAAATTGGGAAAAACTTTCTGCACATCAAATGCATTAGATCAATGTCAAAGAACTAATATTTACCATTGTCATCCACCTTAACATAGCAGGTCCCAATTCACATAGCAAAATATACCTAGTGGAAACTGGGTTAAGTTCAAACTAGGAGTACTCTACATATAAGAATAACAAACATAACAAGCATATGCAGTCGTAATCAAAAGTAGCAAACCAAGGAACATAAGAATTCATTGAAAAGCCATTCCGATCACTGCCTTTTCTGCAACTACTCTAAGCAATTAAAATTGCACAAAAGAATGACTTGACATATTCTCAGCAGCCCACCTCTATTGATCCTCAAAGCATTAACAAAATCAGAAAACATACACCTCCCCATTCTCTTAGTTGACACAATTTTCAACTTTTAAGGAACAATCAAAATCAAAAAGTCTAGACCATGTTCATTTCTAAGAAGATAATAAAAAGCCTAGACCATGTAAAAGAAAATGACCACTAAGGGTGTATACGAAGGCTTGTCCCATCGAGTGTCTTCGTTCAAAATACTACAAATCACAATTTCTTATAATTAAACTACTTGTTTTTTAGAGTTGTGTGAGTGTGGCCTTCAACAAGAAAAACTCCACATCTTTCCACTCAATGGATTCATAATAATAAAACAAATAACAATACTACGAATTTCTATCATGACTTCATAATTCAATTAAATACAAGGTTCACCTCCATGCAGCGACCACTTTCATCTTTGCCAGTGAAAGAAAGACAAGCATCTACAAATTGCTGCACCATATCAAGATTCACCTACATAGCACAGGATGGGTTTTTAGAATGCATCCATTACTAAAGATATCACACCTTATGGTCTACATATAATTATTAAACCAGTCCACCTAGATGTGCAATAATTACACCACAGTTCCAAATTTAAAGAAAAAAAACTGTTGAACCTCATATCTATGACGGTGCCTCTCATCTACAAAGCTCCGATTGCCAAATCTGAGAAACGATATAGTTTAACCACATGGTAATATCACTAGGAGAAGCCTCCAGAATGGCTTCAGATCAAGATACAACCAATGCAGTGAGGTTGGAGGAAAGGAAGTACTTATAGTTTTGCAGATTTAGAATCTGCCTTGGAAATGCGTTCTTCTTGATCCAAGACGCATGGTACACCCGTATACGCTTTTGAACCCTGTGAACTTGGTCAATAGATTAATATAGCTGCTACAAAAGTGAGACCTCAAACACATGAAGATCATGAGGGAAATTCATGATGAAGGGGGAGTATCAGAACTTAACTCCCGACAGAAAAATTACCCAAAGATTGTGAGTGTTGGGATCAAACTCTGTACTGTTCGCATCTTGCAACCCAAGAATGGATCTAGCATACTCGATAACAGCGATTTGCCTGCCTCGATGTGGGCCCAGGTAAATCCTGTTTTCACAGGCATATTTTGGCAGCAAGAATTTTATCCTCCACACCTCTATCACCAAATCCTCCACGAACTAATACAGTCTCCACCCCTATTAACAGATGACTAGGTCAGACGTCACAACAGTACATAAGATTAAGTAGGGGTACTAAGTGTAGAAAAGATGACTTATCACATCTCTTTATCCATCAATTTGGGATTGTATACCTTCACTGTAAACATCAGGACCTGAGATGTATCCTTAGAGCTTGAATGAACCATCGCTTGCATTCACAATTTGAACCCACTGGACAATAGCAGCAACAGAGAAGGAGAAGCACGTGTGCAAAGTAGGTCATCCTCACTGCACACAAACTTATAAAATCTAAGAAACAAGACAGGAAATACCCTTAAGTTAGCAGGTATAACAAAGATAGACCTTCATATCAACAATTTTGAAGGAGACACTGGGATACACAAGGGCGGTTCTTAGGCAAGACTCTTGCAGAGAATGCAAGACCCTCTTTAGACTTCCAAGACAATATATGCAAACCAAAAGATCAGTTAGGCCAGAGTACAACTTTAAAAGTATTAAGTATACAAATCAATATATTTTATTTGTTTCAATTGTGAGAAAACTAGAAGTACTTGGAGTGCATTTGCTTCCTTCAAACCGGTTGGTTGTAAAATACATGACGAACAATGACTCCAAAGCGAAAAATCCCAAAGAAAATTACCTTATTAGCAAACAGTTGTAGACTCTTGTATCAAGTAGGCTGCTTATACAGAATTACCTGTTGTACCAACATTTTGTCTACAATCATCAATTTCAAGGTACAAAGTACAAACACTTGCCATCCTGTAAACAATGGCAAGAAGAAAGGGCAAGTTAGTAGTTTTACACCTATCCTAATGGATGCTATGAACTAAAACTCTAAAGAACTTTACCTGAAAAAACTTACGATATCCATTTGGCTTCCTGCGAGTATAGTAACTATTTCCATTAAAAAAATATTGGAAATAGGTCCAAGAGCCTCTCCTTCAAATCCAAAACTTGCTTGGAAAGTATGCAATTTATCTTAATGGCTGTATTTTGATGTAGCTGGTGTAAAGCAAGCATACGAAACCATAGTTAAAATAGCCAGACAAAAAGGAAGCATAAACAGAAGATGAAAGAACCAGGCACATAGCAGGTCCCAATGCCAATAGCAACAGACATCTGGTGACAGTGGTTCTAAGTTCAAAGTACGAGTACAGAGCATTTAGAAAAACAAACATAAGAAGAACAGTCGAGTAAATCTCATGGAAAAAGGGAATAAGAGTTGTGATATAAGGATATTCTTTGGGGGAAAATTATGTTACTAGAATGGAGCATCATCCTAAAGAAGAGAAACAATAGTATCAATTTTCATATAAAGCATATGCCCTCCTCACCAAAAGAAGTTAACAAAGGAACATAAAGAATTCATCGAAGTGCTCATTGGTCACTGCCTTTTATGCAAGCAACACACAATTTCACAAGTGCAACTAGTCTTAACAGTTAACACTGCATGAAAGCATGACTTGCCATCCTTAGTCACTTAACTATGATGTTCTCAGCAGCCCACAAAACATTAACAAAATCAGAAAATATGAACCATATAATTCCCTCTTCTCTTACATGACACATTTTTGCATTTTTAAGAAACAATCAAAGTCAGAAAGTCTAGATCATGCAAATGGAAGTGGCCAGTATGGACCATTATGAAAGTCTGTCCAATCAAGTGCCTTCATTCAAATTACTACAAATCAATAACAAACATTAAAAGCAGTCCTATTAGGAAGTAAATCTCATGGAAAAAAGAAATCAGAGTTGTGTGTAAGAGTATTCATTTGGAAAGAAAATTATAATACTAGAATGGGGCATCATACTAGAAAGGGGAAAAAATAATATCAATTTTCATATAAAGCATAGGCTGTCACCATCACAAGCAGCAAGAATGTAACATAAAAGTTAAATGAAAAGGCTAACTGATCACTGCCTATTTTGCAAGCAACACACAAATTTTAAGGTGCAACTAGTGTAAAAGATTAAAACTGCATGAAAGTACCACTTTCCATCGCTACTCACTTAACTATGATGTTCCCAACAGCCCACCTCTGCTAATCCTCAAAACATTAACAAAATCATAAAAGACGGACGATATAATCTCCATTCTCTTACCTGGCATGATTTTCCGATTCTGTAGACCGAAGTAGAAGAAAATGGCCACTGAGGGCATTTACGGAAGTTTGTCCAATTGAGTGTCTTTATTCAAATACTACGAATCAAAACTTCTTAAACTACTTGATCTTGTACAGTGGGCCTTCAAGAACAATTCCACAACTTCACCTTCAATACCTTTGAAAGTTGAAAGGGTAAAATAGTACACCTTGTTTTAAAAAAATCCTTGTGAAATCATTCAAGAAAACCCCCAACAGAAATAAAGCAAATTCTTGAATTTTTTTTAAAATAATAAAGATTTCTTGAAGTTCCTTTTCATATTTGCAACACACATATTCTTGAAAACTACCATCTTTGATTTCCTTACATATGCATCTAATAATACCAAAGTAACTTCAAAAATCCAAGAATGCACTCAAAAATTCCAAGAAAATCTTACAATGCCATCGAGTTGATTTTCCAAGAAATCCAAGAAAATTTTACAATGCCATCGAGTTGATTTTCCAAGAACTCCAAGAAAATCTTGCAATGCCATCGAGTTGATTTTCCAAGAACTCCAAGAAAAATCTTACAATACCATCGATTTCGGCAAAGCGGTAATATTACTCGAAGGCGGGAAATTGATTCAGGTTTTGGGGTTCCCATTCGGTTGCGTACTCCGGTACCGGCGTATGAAGTTCCGGTAGCGGTGATGGTGGTGAGTTGTTCGTACAGTGGGGTCTATTTTATAGCATAGGCACAAAACAAAACGCGTTCAATGCAAACTATATTATTTTTCATAATTTCTATTTTAGTACTTATTTATTTATTTTACTAAAAACTCTATTCCATTGATTATAAAAATAACCAAAAAAAAAATAATATTCATAATATACAGTTTGTTATCATATTTAACAACAAAAAAATAACTCGTTACTTGCCGGAGCATAGTACCTGAGTATTACAATATTTAAATGTTAATATATATTTTTTAACCATCTCAAATACATCACAAAGTAAATACATAAAACCAAATCAAATAATTGTAAAATAAATTATTACGGACATGATTACAAAATGCTCAAAGAGATGTCTTTGATATACATGAAATACACATTAAAGGTTTAAAGTTAAAAAAAAAATCATTAGAAATTTGCATAGTAACATTGAAGGAGGATGAGAAAAAGCATAAAATGGAAAGATAAGGCTTCAAAAATAAATGAGAGACTAAAACCTCCATAACTTTAATTGTTTCATACCATTACTAATCTTAAATTAACAGGGTAGAGTTTATATGATGACCACCCTACTCAACTTAATTATTTGACCACCCAAGAATATCTCTGCATTTAAGATCATGCACAATAAAATAAAATTAACACCAAACATTATAGCATCCATGAACATTAGAAAGTAAAAATAAATAAATAATAGAAACTCAGGGGTGGTGTAACTCAAACATGCATAAAATAATTCTCAAGAGAAATCATTTAAATATATGAATTCAACAAACTGTTGGACAAGAGCTCAGACTTGAATGATGAAAATGGTCCCTCCATGCTACTTGAGAAGGAAAGTGTATCAACTACAGAAGAAACCTGCTATAGATCATCAAATAGACTTAAAAATCAGAAATTATGTCTAAGCAAATTAAAAAAATTACAAAATAAGGACAACTATATATAATATACTAAGAAAAGGGGCTTTTGAGTCCCAAAACACCTGCCCATTTCACCCGATGTGTCATTCCATGGAATGGCAAAAAAACGTGGGAAGAGGGGAATTCATAGAATCGCTTGTTTCTATAGAGGGAGGCCATTCATGTCGCCAATATCTCGTTCCAGGACCACATTCAAGTTCCATGTTGACAACTTATGAGAGGCCTCAGCTCCCTTTGTCACTTCCATTAGTAAATCCATCAGGTGGCAGCGTAGATAAGGGAGCAACAGTCTGCAAACTTCTCTCCTTTAGAGCTGTCATATAGCAGCTTGGAATGAATCTGGAGGAGCTTGCGTAATCAGAAGCACTTCCCACAGAATATTCTGTGAAGATCGAATCTCTCTTCAGACAGTGCACTTTCCAGTCAGTTTCTTTGGCTGCCGGGAAGGAAGTTCAAGTGTCGCTTTGCATCTCTGGGGTTGCACCTCTTTTACCTGATCTCATAATTCACAGGTATAATCTGAAAAGAGGAGCAGGGAATGGGATAACAATAGATGAAGAGGATACTTCACAAGTGAATTCTTATTTAGGTTTTCCTAAAGTAACTAACGAGAAAAGAAGGTGATAAAACTACACGATGGCATAACATTGAAATGCATTGCACCATCTGATGCATAAGTAATTCTATCTTTCACTAACTAACCAACCTTCCACAATTTGTTTCCTCCCCCTCTCCTAGGGAGGCAGATTGGGGGCTACAGCATACAGGGATGGGAATGTGGAGTGAACAAAGCCACAAGTACAAATAACAAACAATGAATCCTAAGTGATGATGCATAAGAATGTCGGGTACAATTTCTCTCACCGAGAATTACTTCCAGTCCACAGATTCGAAACAGTATCCTCAATAAAGAGAAAGATGGCCCCAGTCCTACAAGTAACATTAAGAATCAACTAGTGCCATAAGCTTCTCTTCAACATTCATATTACTTATCTAATACTTGTCTCTGTCATATTAAAGCTCAACTTCTTTTTTTTTCTGAATAACATAATTGTCTCGTTAAATAGATGGCTTACATTGACCTACAAATCCTTCTCAAAGAAAAAAGATTGACCTACAAATTTGAGACTGCTGAGATTATAAGCAACCTCTCTGCCTTGATCCCACTTAGATATCAGGCTCATTGTCAATGATAGAGTTCAAACTTGGGACATGTTACCTTTACAATCCCATTTTGAGTCCTCATCACTGACCAAAGCCTTGGGGCTAGAACAACCCAAAATTGATACCTACAGGATAAAATACATCCCACGACAAATATTCTTCTCGTGGTGCAGTGATAAAAATAACACAAACTTATTAACAAGAATTACCGATGTATACAATAAATTTCTATTTAGAGTTTCAAGAAATCAGAGAGAAGCAACAAACAACCATATAATTTTTAAAAAATACTACTTGGTAAGAAATCAACAACTCAATATGAAGCTGGATGTCACCATCTCCTAAAGATAAGCAAGGCTCCAAAAAGTTTGATGTAACGAATATCTAGATATATGAAAAATTGACGAAAATTTTGAGAAGAACTGCAAAATCCATTTAAAGGGAAATAGAAATGATTGGGTAAGCAAAAACCAGGAGACTAAGTTCAAACCGGACAAAACGTCAGTCTTAGAAACCGCAAAAACGTTATAATAAAAAATACAACACTCAAATCGAGAAACAAATATGTATGACATGTCCCTTTTAACATTAGCCTGTATGTTTCAGCAACCAAAAGAAGCCAGAAACATGGTTTGGCAATGTTCTCCCATAACAAATGGGAGATTATTTTGTTCTTCAGGAACAGCTGTGATGCAAGGGCCTTGCTTGTAAGGGGATCCTTTTTAATACTTTAAAATTCTATACGATTAGTAATAAATAATGATATTTAGCCAGTTTTCACCTATTTATTTAACCCACATTAAAGTTTCAAAAAATGAATAGGCGTTTTCAAAAAAAAAAATTGACAGAAAACAATCCAACCAATTCTCAAAAACTCACTCGTTCCCAACCCCAAAACAACTAAATAATAAATGCCATAAAAAATCTCACCTTAAATTCCACAGAGGTCATTGAAGGTTCCAAAGTCAAATCATATAAAGATATTTGAGGGTTTAGGTTTAACAAAAACAGTGGATATAGATCTACTTCGCTGCACAATGTCAGAAGCACTGTCAAAACTCATTGTTATGATATTACGTAATACATGTATAGGTCCTCTGGAAACAAATCTTACATTGAGATCTGCACTAAGAAGGTCAAGAAACAAAAACATCATTAAAAAAAGCACCCGATATAGTAAATGTTAACCAAAGACCAGTTCTCCGTTTTCTTTGGTCAGGAAAATAAACTGAAATAAATGGATGCAGAAATATTGAAGGACCTGCAAGTTAAGCAGTGGTTGTTAGGGAAACGAAGTTATCAGTTCAACATTTTGCAAAAAGATAAACATATCTTTCTCCCAGCAGCACCAGTACATCTCGTGAGACAGTGGATCCTTTAAAAGAAAAATAATAAATTGAGCAGATCTTTCTGCACATCAAAATGCATTAGATCAATGTCAAAGAAACTAGTACATTTTTTTAAAGATAAAAGGTAACTGAAAGTGAAAATAAAAGAAACTATTATACTTACAATTGCCATCGGTCATCCATCTTAACATAGCAGGTCCTAATGCCTATAGCAACAGATACCTGGTGCAAACTAGGCTAAAGTTCAAACTAGGAAGACACAACAACTTAGAAGAATAACAAACATAAAAGAACAATCCTATAAGGAAGTACATCTCATGGAAAAAAAATAAGAACTGTGATATAAGATTATTCATTAAGAAAAAAATATTATGATACTATAATGGAGCATCATACTAACAAGAACAACAACATACCCAGTGAAATCCCAGAAGTGGGATTTGAGGAGGGGAGAGAGGTTGTTTCCGAAAGATTCTCTGCTCAAGTTCAGCAGATCAAGGTACAAAGATGGAGACCGCGAAAAAAAAATAGCAGATAAAAGGACACAGTGCAAAGTTAAAAGAAACACCATGAAATGGAAAATTATTCCAAAATATCATAGACCCGCCTGAGGTGAAATGCCAAGCAATAATTTTTCAGCTCGAGAAAATACGACTTTTATTTAATTTCAACAGAAGACAAAACCTCAAATTTATAGAATAGAGCAGAGAGTAATAAGAATAAGAAAAGAGTGAGTTCATGTGAAAATTGATGAAAAGGGTGGTTAGTGAGGGGGTAAAGGAAACTACACTTTGCAAAGACAAAACACGAATCAACTTGCTTTGAAATTTGTCATGGCTGCAAGTGTTAGTTAGCCTTATGAGACATAGAAGATGCACCATGAAATGAAACTCTCCTATATTTCATATGCTCACCTGAGGTGCCATGAAAAGCAACAGCTTACGAGCTCGAGAAGGAACATATTCAATTGTTTTTTTGAGTTATACTATACAGACTAATAATAAGAAGATAAGTATTGTTTAGTTCACCAAAAGGGTGATTTAGTGACAAAAAAGTTGCACTTCGCGACGCTGAAACACAATTAACTCAAAAGCTTTGACACCCAGCATGGCTGCAAGCATTAGTTTTCTTACGAGATAAAGAAGAAAGACAAAAAAGGGAACTTCTCTCAAGATCTCATAGACCCACCAGAAATGTCATGCCAACTGATATCGAAAAGCTCCAAATTTTCATTGTGTATGAAACAGAGCAGAGTGAGTACTATGAATAACAAAAGAGGGAGTGCATGTGTAATATCACGAAAAAGGTGGTTCGGTGAGGGCTGCGAAAGAAACTAAACTTTGCAAAGTCAAAATTAAACACGAAATAGCTCAAAAGCTTAGAATATCATGGCAGCAAGCTTTATTTAGTCGTGTCTGATAGAGAAAAAAACACCATCAAATGGAACTTTCTCCGAATTCTCAGACGCACATGAGATGTCATGTCAAGCAACAGTTTTCCAGATCAAGAGAGAACATGTTTGATTGTCATTTTGGAGTTATACCGGAGAGAGTACTAAAAAAAGAAAAATGGAAGGTCATGTATAATTTCACCAAAAGGGTGGTTTGGTGAGTAAAAATTGAACTTCGTGAAGCCAAAACACTATTAGCTCAAAAGCATTGAAATCTAACGTGCCTACAAGCATCGGTTAGTCGTATGAGATGGAGAAGAAACACCATGAAATGAAATTAAATTTCAGAATCTCGTAGACCCACTTGAGGTGCTGGGCAAGCAATAGTTTAATCAGGCTCAAGAGAAAACGAGTTCTGTTTGGAATTTCCACAGAAGACAAAATCTCCACACCCTAATGGTTTATAAACGGAGATGAAATAGTAATAGACTAAGAAAAGAGGAAGGTCATGAGTATTTCTGCCAAGAGGGTGGTTTGGGACGGAGAAGGAAACTGAACTTTGCCAAGACAAAAGACAAATCAACTGAAAACCATTGAAATATTTCATGGCTGCAAGCATAAGTTAGTCTTATAAGACAGACAAACTTTCTCCTAAATCTCTTATACCCACTTGAGGTGCCATGCCAAGAACCAGTTTTCATCTCAATAGAGAACATGTTTGATTGCTATTTCGAGTTATACTGGAGAGAGTACTAAAAACAAAAAAAATAGAAGTTCATGTGTACCTGTTGACGAATGAGAAATGTTGCTCCAACTTTAGGAGTCATTTCTGGCTGCAGAGGACAATTGCTATTTTGAGTTATACTGGAGACTGGAGAGAGTAAACAGAAAAAAAAATAGAAGTTCATGTGTACCTGTTGACGAGTGAGAAGTGTTGCTCCAACTTTAGGAGTCATTTCTGGCTGAAGAAGACACCACAATAGAAGCGCTTCACAGATTTTATAGACCGCAAGGTGCCTTTCATATTATTTATGACAGAAAGCAAATGCCAGAGAGTTATTAATGAGATCCAATTCCATATATATTCAGAAACACTTCCAGTATTTTGACTCGCTGCAAGTGGCGTGTTTGAAATATTTAGAAGTCCTGGGGGGGTAGGCTGTAGGCTGTGACTGCTTTAGGAAATTCAAGCATAATGTGGACTGTGAAGTGCCTCCTGTAGTTTAAACAGGAGTGGGAGAAAAAGGGTTCTTTTGATCAAAATCATGGCCTGATGGCTTTGCTAACAAAGGATATGTGGAAGGTGAGATAGTGGAGAATGGACAAGTGATAGAGTGGCAGATATTGATAAAAGGTGGAGGTAGTGGAAGATTTGGAAGCTGGTTTTTAAAGGTGCGAACAGCCTTGAGTGGTTCCACGGAGAAAAAGAAACATCTGGGGCAGTATATTCCACTCTACTTCCAGTGCCAATCATCAATGATGTGTTGGAGGGAAACTGTTGTGACTTCGGAAATGGGGTAACTGCAGTTTCTGTAAATTTTCGTTTGAATAATCAACCCCTGCTCTTTCCACTGGAAATGTACTTGAAAAATGGGAATAAGAAGGTTGACCAACAGTCCGTTGGTTAAATATGGTGATATGAAAGGCCTCGTGTTGTCGACGACACCAGATCCCTGTGGCGGAAACACCAAATGAAGAACCACATTCTGACCTGCAAATTCACCCTAGAAGTATAAAAAAGTTATTGATATACAAAGTAGATTTCCTTGTTATCTAACGACAAGGTAAACAAGTTAGGATACCTTTATTGCCTAACTGGTAGTCCTCAAACCTCAAAACTCCTCCTGGATTTTATCTTTACAAGTCTCCAATCCGCAAATGGATTGAATGTTTTCACCACTGGGTCGTGTGTTATCTTCCTTTGGAGTTGCTGTTCTACTTCCTTTCTGAGTAATACCAAATGCAGATTTTCCAAAAGCAAAGCTCTTGAGTGAAGGTGTTGTACTTTCTTTTCCTGGTTTGCAAATTTGATCTAAGATTGTACATTAGGATATCCACAAAAAATGAAGTAGGAACAAAATAGTACTTAGTAATAACAAAACAAAAGCTCAACATAGATTTCAGCTCAATATAGAGCATATAGTAATGCACACTGAATGGTATATAATTTTATATCAAAAGGATCATCTAGATTGCAGAAGAAAATGTTCACCAAAAATGTTGAATAATCTGCTCCAATACATGAGAAAATGGACAAAAAAGTGAAACTTTTGCTCCCCGACATGGGTACTACTTGTTGTCCAAAGGAATAGGAATTACAAATCTTTGGGTGCCAAAGTGTGAGTTTCTTAAAACACCAAATGAAGGAGCTTTTAGAGATCCAAATACGGAGGAGTCTGAGACATTGTCATCCCTGGACCACAACAAAGGTTCATTGGCCACGCTATTAACGTCATATTTCTTTCCTAATGTTTGTCAAGTGGATGAGCCCAGAGATATGTTTGTTTGACCAGATAAGCATACATTCCTGCATTAAAGGCATCCGGTCCTGCAGTTAGAAAAACAGATTGAATTCATTTCTTAATCACTAATTAAAGAAACTATACAAGCATCAATAGCTGGCACAAGATTGGTTCCAAAAATAGTAAGGAATGACATTACCAATCATAAGAAATCCCAATGAGATATTGCAGTTAGAAAACATTTTGTAGAAGAGTACAGCTCAATGTGCATAGCTACTTCCACAAGGAGAAGATTTAGCTTTCCGCCTAACTCTGAAGAAGCTGCTCTACAAAAGTAAATGTGATATCTCTCGTTTCATGAACATGGCAGGATTAAGTAGAGCATCTATATATTCCACTCCTCACCAGGACCACAGGCTAAAAATAAATCATGGGAGCAACATATTCAAGAGAGTCTGTAGATTATTCCAGTGCAATAGCTTATGTGGTCTTTCTTCTGAGTGTATTAGGAGGAAATAGACCAAAGAATTTGTATAATCAACTTAATTTAAGGACGATATGCACATATATAGGTAGCAATAACATATTTGAAAAAACGGAATCTGAATCCACTTAAAAAGAACAAATATCTTGACAATAGGTTTTCTAGTTTTCAATTAAGTCACTAGGACTTAGAAAGATTGCATCAACCTAAAGTCAAGGATAGTTTTTTTTCTCTAAGGGCAGTTTAATAAGAATATTTCTATTATTGCAAAATTATGAGTCCACTATTATCCATCCACCTGGTCATTTATGGTAGTCTATGTACTTCCTTCGTTTTAATTTATTCATCTTACTTTCCTTTTTAGTCCATTTCAAAAAGAATGTCTTTTTCCTATTTTGGCAGCTCTATAATTCCAACTTTGACATGGCATGATTAAGACCAAATATAAAGGACATTTTGTTACATTCTACATATCTTTAGTCAAGACTAGAACTACAAGCATCAATGGCTGGCACAAGATTGGGCTTATCATAATGCATCTCTTCAAGCTCTAACTTGGGCTTATCACCATCTCCATCTCTGTCATGCATCTCCACATCTTTAACAGAAAAGGGAATTATGCAATTAAATAGAAAAATTGGTTAGTTCGGTTCTTATTTCCTGGAACTAGTAAAATAGCAAGTCAACTTGTCTATCCTTAGATACTCTCAAAAACATAACAAATCCATGAAGTTAATCGGTTTAAATTTGAACCATTAGAGATTCCAGGCTTTGAGCTTAAGATAATGGGATCTTAATAAAGCAGGCATAAAATGATACTAAATATTAAGTAATATACTAAAACATTACATGTGACATTCCTATTCACTAACTATGATAATTGAATTATGCATAGTAGAATCCAGCTGAACCAATCAACAAAGGAAGGAAGGCATGCGTACGTTCATAAAAAAAGAAAGCTTACTGTTCCATAGATGAATCAGCCCCCAGTGGAAATTCTTTAGCGGTAGGATAAACACAGTCCCTTGGATTTTCCTTGAAATGATGTTGACTTCTGTCCTTAGTATGTCCTTAGTACGCCAGAAGTGTTTTCTTCATCCATGAAAAAGGGGAACTACATAAACAAATACTATAAGTCCTGTTAAATTTTTCCACTGTCTTATTTGGATTAAGCTTTTGGTCCATCATCCAAAGCATCCCACAAACTACTATACAAGTCTCACATAAAATCCAACTTCTCACCTTTGGTATATCACTTGTAGGTTCGTATTTCGGTGGCAACATATATTGCCTTAGAGATGAATGTCGAATTATCAACGAGGAGTTTCGTGTGACCGTAGTAGGGTTGTTAGGAACCTGCAACCAAGAGCAGTAGAAAAAATTTCATAATAGCCTACAACTTTTGTTTTCACGTTAAAAAGAAACAGTATGAGTTTAACAATAAAAGTGAAGCTATGATACTTTGTTTGTTTGGAACTTAGACAACTATATTGATGTTTATATCTTATTGAAGAAATACTCCAAACAAACAAAAAGACAGGACAGCAACTAGACGCGGTTATATCACCTTGACGAAATCATCAATAATTACAACATAATAAAGGTAATAAATAAAATTGTCTTTCAAGGTGCATAACATTTATAGCAATAGTAATGAGGCATCCAGGAACATCATGTAACTTCTATTGAGAATCTATATATGCCACTCCTCACCTGGACCACACATGAGAAAGAAAGTTGTACTTAATCCATTTGGCAGAGAACTTATGGAAATAACATCTTCAAAGAGTGTTTGTAGATCATTTCAGTTCAATAGCTTAGTCTTTCTTCTGAATGTATTTGGACAGAAACCAAAGGATTTGTTTAATCAAATTAATTAGAGGAAGATATGCACATATCTAGGTAGCAACAACATTTTTGAAGAAGCAGAATCCGAAACCACATAAAAAGAGTAAATACCTTGACAAAAGGTTTTCAAGCTTTCATTTAAATCGCTAGGACTTCGAAAGATTGCACCAAAGCTATAAAACTTCTATCGTTAGAAGTCTAAGGATAGTTCTTTCCCAAGGGCAGTCTAATAAGAATATTATTAGCATTGCAGAATAATACGTGCACACAATATTATCTATCACATGATCATTTATGGTAGTCCAAGTACTTTCTCCGTTTTAATTTATTTGTCTTATTTTCTTTTTTAGTCTATTTCAAAAAAAATGTCTTTTTTCTATGCTGGCAATTCTATAATTCCAACTCTCACATGGCCATGATTAAGACCAAAGATTGACATTTTGATACATTCTAGTCAAAAATCAAAACCACAAAATTCAAAATTCTTCCAAGAACTCGACAATAAACATGGAAATTGTTGAAAGTAAAAAGTGTTCTCAATATATATATAGTTAGACCAACATGAAAGTAAAAAGTGTTCTCAACAAATTGGTACCAAATATCAATATTGTTGTCAAGAATCATGATACGAAGAAAGCACATGAACAATTTATCAACTAATTAGAACCAACATGCAAACCCACAAAAAAAGCATTAAACAGAATAAAAGAAAAAAGAACATGCCCAGCCAAATTCAGATATCAAGATCCAAGAATGCAATGAAGTGGAAAGATTAAAACTTGTGTAGCCAATATAATAATCATGATATGTAGAGAGCACATAAACTATTTATCAACTAACAAGAAACAAGAAAAAGGGAGTAGAAAGCAACATTCCCCGATTCAGTTGTCAATATTCGCAAGAAATTTCCAGATTCAGTCATCAGTATTCGCAAGAAAGAGAGACTATTTACCAAGAAAAAAAGGAACATGCGTAGATTGAAGAATTCATAAAAGTGGAGAAATAAGGAATCAGGAATTATTTTATATCAATAAAATAAAACGACTACCCCCCCCCCACCCGTGTGGTTCGTCGCTTTTTGGTAGGTAGGTGGGGTGATTTATAAGTCTAGATCAGATAGCGTGTTGCTTACTCTTTAAGCCAATAGATTTCCTAAACCAAATTTAAATTCGAAAACGCGTTCTTTAGCTAAACTCATAATTTAATAAAGTAGCTTTTTTATTACTCAATTATTTTGGTAAATAATTTTTCTGATACAGTTAGATTTGAGTAAAACACGTTTAATATCCAATTATTCAAATATATACATATAATTTTGATTCCTTTAAACTAATATTTTATTTAAATTCGATTTAAAATTATATCTTCGTAACAATTATAAACGTATCAAGTTAAATTTATAATTCACAAATTAAAAAATAAAAAATGGCCATTTCAATTAATTATATATATAAAAGTCAAGAAAGATCTAGTAAAAAATATAGGTATAAATATTTCAATCTATGGCTACATCCAATGAGGAAGAAGACGCTTGTATAGCAATAGAATATCAAAGAGTTCATAGTACGGAAGAGATGGATATCAAAACATTTCTTCAATAGTTCAAAAATCAGAGAGAAGAATCTTCTGATTCAGACAAACTAAAGGGAGAGGATATTAAAAAGGCACAATACATATATTTGCCCTTAAACTTGGTTTCAAATTTTAAATATGATCTTAAACTTTCACAGTACACAAATAGGCACTTTAACTATCCTATAATTTTTTTTTTAAGTATGACCTTAAACTAATTTATTTTTCAAAAAAAAAAAAAAGAATAAGAATGAACAAAATAACATTAGTTTTTAAAAAATAATGATAAGAAAGGGAAACGAGCAAAGGAAAAAAAATGAAGAAAGTCGTGAATGCCCAAAAAATATGGGTTAGTTAATAATAGTAGGAAATATGAGAAAAAGGATTTGAAAAATTAAAAAAACTATTTCTAATTAAGTTTTAAAAAATTAATAAATGAGTTTTTATATTTTTTTTCAAAATAAGTCAAATTGGTAGTGTCATGAGCAATTTTATGTTGGTTTGAAGCTGCACCAAGAGTCCTTCACGCGCCCATATTTCGTGACAACATGAGTGGTGTTAAAATTAGTCAAAAGGTTATATTTATTATGCATTTAGATAGTTTTATGGGGTAATAGGACACTTCCAAAGTTAAGATGTCTTTATGCAAATACGGGACAACTTGAGTGGCGACTTTATGGCTTTTCTCTAATCTATTTCACATATAATTTAGGAGCAATTTCGACCCTTTTAATGTTAATTTTGTCTAAAATCTATATTATATCCCTTCTAACTATAAAAATAATTTATTTGCTATAATTATAACAAAATTACATTAATTTTTGAGTGATATCCATAAAACATAAAGGAATAATCTTACGTTATTGAAAAATACATTATTTATTACCTTCGTACTATAAAATAATCGAGTAAACTAAATAAATAGATTTGTATTAACTGATTTTTTTTCCATTCCAACTATAAAAGAAATACTGATGCATATTCCAAAAAATTACACTGATACGTATTTTCCAAATAAAATACATTGACGCGTATTTTCAAAAAAAGTTAGAATGACGCGTATTTCCAAAAATAAAATTGCACTGACCGTATTTCCAAATAAAATATATGACGCGTCATCGGATTGCTGCTACCGTTGATGGCTCGTTGCCAGATGAACATTCTCGAAACACCTAAATCAATTTTTCTTTTCTTTGTATTTCAGTAGGAAGCATTAGGTGTTTTGGAGTATGGTGTACCGAGTTTCAAAGCACTACAGCCGAGTGAACCATCACATGCACATCATATATGTACAATTGTAAGCATTTGGGTGATTTCTTACTTTCATATGTAGGAACTCTGTGCAAGTAAAATTTTCTTGACACTTCGAAAATATGTAATCTTGTTAGCTCTATTATGGATTAGCTTGATCCTTCAGAAGTTATAACTTAATTTCTTTTCGTAATTATCGTTGTGCAGCTATGTCGGGAGAGTGCCGAAGTTTATTCTGATTGTGGCGAGCACACCAGCTACTATAATTTATCAGGACCATTTTGTCCTTTTACATAGTCCGTTATGGTCTTTCTCTGGTTCTCATGAATTTCCTGAATTACTGTTGCTTGACATTGCCAATCACAAACAGTTGACGTTGATATTAACGTTGACATTGATCTTGATATTTAAGTTCACATTCACCTTTACGTTCACGTTGACGTTTACGTTGATGTTTACGTTTATGTTAGCGTTCATGTTTACGTTTACTTTCGCATTCATGTTGACGTTCATATTGACATTGATGTTAACGTTGAAGTTGACATAGACGTCGCCGTTGACGATCACGATGACGTTGATATTTACGTTGATGCTGAAGTTGACGTTGACGTTAACGTTCACATTGACGTTCATATTAGCGTTCACATAGATGTTAAAGTTCTGGTCGACGTTTAGGTTAATTGATGTTGACGCTAATATTGACGTTCATGTTGACGTTTACGCTGATGTCTATGTGATGCTGATGTTTACGTTGACATGACGTTGACGATCACGTTCATGTTGACGTATACGTTGAATTTTACGTTGAGGTTGAGGTTGATGTTCACGTAGACGTTGACATTGATTTGTCATTCACTTTCACGTACACAGTCACGTTGACGTTCACGTTAACATTCACATTTATGTTGACGAACACGTTTACATGTACATTCATGTTGATGTTGACATTCACGCTTACGTTTACGTTTACGCTAATATTGAAGTTTACGTTCAAGTTCACGTTGACGTTAACATTTACAATGACGTAGACGTTAACGTTAGCATTCATGTTGACGTTCACGTTGATGTTGTCGATAACGAACATGAGTGTTGGACGTTGACGTTTGACGAACAGTCACGTTCAACTGATTACACGTGATAGTCCGTTGAGTAATGTAGACGTTAACGTTGATTAGTCATTCACGTTGACGTTCACATTCACACTCACGTTGACGTTCAAGTTGACGATGTTGATGTTCACATATACATTTACGTTCACGCTGATGTTGACGTTTACGTTTCATTGACGTTCAAGTTCACGTGATGTAGACGTTAACATTAGTATTCACGTTGACGTTGTCAATTACGTTAACATTGACATTCACGTTGACGTTGACGTTCATATTGACACTGGTTGTTGACATTCAATTCAGGAATTGAGTACAAACGGTTAACATGAGTGATGACACGTGACGGCTGTTTACGGTTGACCTCACTGAAGTAACGTTCAAGTTAATGTTAACGTGTACGTTGATGTTCACATTGGTGTTCACCTAGATGTTGACGTGACTGCACCATTGGCAGTGACGGTCTGTTGCACCAGTTAACGATCACACTTCACAATGTATACGTGTTGAAGTTTAGTCTACGTCTTCGGTTGAGTGACTTTTCACGTGATGTTGAGTTCACATTGGACATTTGATTTGTCGTTCGCAGCACATCTGAGACGTACGTGAGTTTCACGTTGACAATCACGCTAATGTTGATGTTTTCATTCACGTTGACGTTGATGTTCACGTTGACGTGTACATCAGCATTCATGTTGAAGTTGACGTTGACGCTGACATTCGCGCTAGTGCCGATGTTGACGTTTACATTTATGTTAGCGTTCATGTTGATATTGACGCTAACGTTCACATTGACGTTCATATTGGCGTTGATGTTGACGCTGAGTTTACGTTAATGCTGATGTTTACGTTGACATTGACGTTTATGTTTACGTTCACATTGACGTACATGTTGAACTTCACGTTTACGTTGAGGTTGACATTGACGTTCACGTAGACGTTGATTAGTCGTTCACATTGACGTTCACGTTGATGTTGACGTTCATGGTCACATTCACGTTTACGTTGACGTTCACGCTGATGTTTACATTCACATTCACGTTAGCTCTAACGTTGACGTTGACGTTTACGTTAGTGTTCATGCTAACGTTAACATTCACGTTCACATTGACATTCACATTGACGTTAACATAGACATTGACGCTCATGTTGGCCGTTTAAAATTATAACGTGACGTTAACATTTAAATTAAGTTTGACGGTGCGTTCACGGTTACATTGAGACGACACATAAACATTGAAGTCACATTGAAGTGTCCCGTTACGTTTAGGTCCACAACATAATTTCTTAAAAGATTTTCTTCAATTTCTTTTTAATTTGCGCCATGCCAAGTAATGTCTGGAAAACGATTGTTTCCTTGATTTCCTTGAAAACATAATTTTCTAAAAAAGTTTGCGGGCAACAACTCAAGTTCACTCTCTCTGTCTCTCCCTTTTTTAAGGGCTGTTGATTTTTTTAAAAAAATGGAGAATCTTAGGCAAAAAATAGAGAGAAGGGCAACCAACCTTAATGGAAATACCATACTCTCTGCAGCCTCATTCTTCCCTTTTTAGGCTAACCTAACAAAAGCGAATTCAGAAGACTTCCAAGCGTCATTCGACCAATTCTTTTTACTAAAACTCAGATTAAACAGGCCAAAAAAGAGACAAAGCAACCGTCATGGATGCAGACCTCAGTTGCAAAAAAAGATACCTTACCGGGTTGCCTAGCCAAGATAAGTATAGCTCCAGCGCCTGAATTGTTATTGGAAAAGGTAAAAACCCGTCATCTTAAAAAATAGAGAAGAAGTCACAAGAATATCCGACATATAGCTATGATACTCAACTATAACTTCTGGACGGAAGTCCATCCATTTTATCCCAGAATCAAAGAAACTTAGTTTTTTTGTTAGAATGACAATTTTATTACAAGATCAGAACAAAGGACGGAATTTGAAAGAGACTATGTGGACTAGAAGACTTAGAAAGACACGTTGTAATCTCTAATACTTACATGATTAATAATGAATGCAGTCCAAGATAATCTTGAAAAGTGGCGAAAGAAATTCAGCTAATTAGCTGAAACATGCACTAGGAAAATTCAGCTCTTATTCAGGTCAGGAACAAAAGATAGGAAGGGTTTACTTTCTTTTGACCTCCATAGTGTGTACCTGTGCACTCCCCTTCAGCTTGTAATTTGATTGAAATAATGAAAAAAGAAACCTGACCCTTCCAAGAAATTTGATAACATAATCTTTCGTCAGAGAATACACCATCCACCATAAGGGGTGAGAGATTGATACATTGATGGAGACTGATGTGGGGAAGCTCCAAGACAGAAGCTCTGCAGGAATGATGCAGGTCCCCTTAAGGCTTGAGTTTTGCCAATCGAAAACAGACATAATTAGCAGCACCACGTTGTCGGCATTCATTGATTATGAACCACAACAAGCGCATCAAGGATGCAAAATACCTGGAATTGAGTGGCCACAATTGAGGAAGCGTCTTAACACTGGTATTCCGGGCTGCCTCCTTGAAGACGGACTCATGGCAAAGAACTTATTCTTGCCTTGGTAAAAAGTAGAGCTGAATGATATCTTCTACTTTTTGTCTTCAATATAAGCTCATCCGTTTTACCTTGATTTCCAACATCAATCTATTTATGCGAGTCCCCATCCACCCTAGAGGAGAGCATAGCTCATGGTATCAAATAATTCATAAGATTCACTTCACACCTCTTATCCATCAATTTGGGCCCGTATAACTTCACTGTGTATACATCAGGACCTGAGATGTATCAAGCTTGAAAAACCATCCCTTGCATTCAATTTTGTGCTGTACAGCCAAACAAGTTTACCCAATTAAAAGTAAAACTACAAATAAAGGAACATCTGTAAAGAGCTACTAATGAACACAAACTGTCAAACAGCCTATCATTCGAGTAATGTATGCAATCCTACAGTAGTATCAGTACTAACGAAAAAATGATGTCAGTTCAACATTTTGCAAAAAAAGATTACCATATCTTTTTGCCATCAGAACCTGTCCATCTCGTGAAACAGATGATCCTTCCAAAAAGGTACAAATTCAGATGATCCTTCCAAAGAAGGTACAACTTCAGATGATCCTTCAAAAGAAAGTACAACTTCAGATGATCCTACAAAAGAAAGTAAAACTTCAGATGATCCTTCAAAAGAAAGTAAAACTTCAGATGATCCTTCAAAAGAAAGTAAAACATCAGATGATCCTTCAAAAGAAAGTTTAACTACAGATGATGAAGTAATATAATAAATTGAACAGAACTTATAATAAATTGAACGGAACTTATTGCACATCAAAGCACTAGATCAATGTCGAAAAAAAGTTATACTTACCATTGTCATCCACCATACCATAGCAGGTACCAATGCCTATAGCAACATATACCTGGTGGAAACTGGGTGAAGCTCCAATAGCCTGTCATTCACTTAATGATCCCAATCTCACTAAAAAGGTAAAACAAAATCTTGAACATCCTTAGCACACATTGCAAGAATAATAACATAATTTTTTCCAAAAAGATTTCTTGAATTTTCTTTATATTTGCAATGCGAATATAATTTTGAAAACTACAATTTCCTTAAAATATGCCAATGAGTTATTGAATTTTGTTAAAAAGCATTCATGCAAGAATGCTTGATTTCCTGAAAAGAATGTATTTTGGAATACCAATGTAACTTCAAAGAGCCAATTTCTTGATTTTATTCTAAAAGAGGCTTGCAAGAATTTTCCAGAAGATAAGATCGGTGAAAATGCGTTTAGGTTTCTTTCTTGATACCAAGTTCTTGATTTATTTCTTAAAAAGAAAGCTAGAATCGCTCATCTTAAGAGCCGATCCAGTGAAGAATTCAAAGAGGAACACAGGCGATCGGTGTATTGGTGGTTAGTTCTAAAATGCACTGCTGCAACTCTCTTTCTCCTAAATATCAGACAGCCTCACGAGACAGAGAAGATGCACCATGAAAAGCAACCTTCTCCTAAATCTCATCAACCCACCTGAGATGGCACCAGTCAACAGATTTACAGCTCAAGAGAGAACATGCTAAATTGCTTTTTTTTGAGTTATACAAGAGAGAGTAATATAAGAACAAGAAAAGTAGAAGGTAGTGTAGTTTTTCAAAAAGGGTGATTTACCGACAAAAAAGATTGAACTTTGTGACGCCCAAACATGATTAGCTCAAATGCTTCGAAACCCAGCATGAATGCAAGCACCAGTTTGCCTATGACACAGAGCGAAGGGAAAGACAAACGATGAAACATCTCCAATTAAATAGACCGCTGAGTCACAGTTGCCAAGCAACAGTTCTTTAGCTTATCATGAGACATGTTTAATTGAACATTTATGGATGAAAACCTCTACATCCTCATTGTGTATAAAATGGAGCAGACTGAATAGAAACAAGAAAAGAGGATGTGATGTGTATTATCACGGAAAGGGTTATTTGGTGAGGGATGGGAAAGAAACACAACTCAAAACACGAATCAACTCAAAAGCTTAGAAACATGTCATGGCTGCAACCATTAGTTACGGCCTTGAGGAGAGAAAAAGAAACTACCAAGAGAAATGCACTTCTCAAGGAGGCGTCAATAAATCCCGATCAAGGATCCACATGCCAAGCGAACAGTTTATTTCGCCAACAGAGAACATGTTTGATTGCCCTTTTGAGTTATACCGGAAAGAGTACTAAAAATTAGAAAATGGAAGGTTGTGAGTGATTTCACCAAAAGGGTGATTTTGTAAGAGGAAAAAAAATGAACTTTGCAAAGCCAAACACGATTTATCTCAGAAGCATTGAAACCTGTCGTGGCTACAAGCATCAATTAGCCGTGTGAGATGGAGAAGAAACACCATGAAATGGAAATTTAATTCCAAAATCTCATAGATCCACCTGAGGTGTCAAGCATCATTTCGTTAGCTCCAAAGAAAAAAAAGAATTATTGAACTTCCTCAGAAGACAAAACCTCTACATCCTGATGGTTTATAATAAATGGAGCAGAGAGAGTAACAAAAAAAGAGGAAGGTCATGTGTAGTTTCACCAAAGGGGTGCTTTGGGGGGGGGGGGGGGACTGAATTTTCTAAGCCAAACACAAACCAACTCAATTACCTGTTGTGACAACAGATTGTCTACAGTCATCATTCCAAGGTACAAACACTTGCCAACCTGTAAACAATGGCACACGAAACAAAGGCTAGGTAGTTGTTTTATACTAATTCACAATAAAACTACCAACTAAAACTTCAAAGAAACGTAACTTCAAAAATCTTACAATATCATTGACCCTCCATTAGATTAGAGTAAAATTTTCAACAACGAAGAAGACAACCGTCAAAATAGAGATCAAAGCCTCCTCTTTGAATGTTTGGAAGCAAAGCTCTTCCCTTATAAAAGTGCAGATTTCGAATTACTTCACTTGGCTATAATCAACCCAAATAAATAAAAATAGACCGGTACCTTTAGAGAACAGCACACGAATGACACTTGAAAGGCAAGCCCTCAGCAAATCAGTGCTGGTTCAACAGACATGAACACAGAACTGATATAAACAGTGCTATTGATACCTCATAGCTAAAGAATTTGGTTGCAAAATGGAGATGTACCGGGTTGCCTCGCCAAGATATGGGTGGCTCCAATGCCAGATCCAACTCTATACAACTTCATTTGTCATCATCACAACCTTATCCTATCATTAGAAGCTAGCATTAGTAGATAGACCTTGCCCCGGTCATTTGTGGGGGGACTAGAGAAGTTATTTCCAATAGACCTCAGCTCAAGAAAATCACCATCCAGAACCTAAATGACTGTGGAGAAAACCCAGAAACTGTAGAGTACTCTATCTATGTCTCTTTCTCTTATTTAAGGTTTTTAGAAAATGGAAGAATCATAGGCAAAGCATAGAGAAGGACAAACACCCTTCAACAGATATCCCATTATTATGAGCTAATCTAACAAAAAGGTTTCACAAGTAATTACTTGCAAAACCGGAAATGCAAACTAGCATATTTTGATTGAGATAAGATGAGAAAGACATCTAACAGTTTCAAGATATTTGATAACCTTTCATCAGAGAATACACCTCACCACAACTTGGGGGGGACGATGACACATGAGTAGGATGACTGCTGTGGGCCCATATCAAATAGCGTCTCGCAGAATGATAGAGTGTTCTTCCTTGACACCTCTAATGTTGTCTGTCCGATCGGAAAAAGAAGCATTAATTAGTTTCTACAACATTTTACGGTATCATTGATATGACTGTACAAAACAACTACTGAAGGGAAAAGTACGATGAAGTGAGGGGCACATCATGAACAAACTTAATATATTATGTCAGGATGCCTTTGCGTTGAAGACTCACCTGTGCAAAGATCTTCATTCTTTGCCTTGGCAAAAGAGGTACAACTCCAGAGTCATCCTTAAACGAAAGTACAACTGTCGGGATGATCCGGTTCAACAGAAAGTAAAATTCAGATGAATCCTTCATCAAGAAAGGTAAAACTCAGTGGCCATCAAAAGACGGTACAACTTGAGATGATGAAGCAATATAATAACTTGAACAGATTTACTCCACATCAAAGTGCATTACATCAATGTCAAAGAAACTAATACTTACCATTGCCATTCACCTTAATATAGCAGGTCCCAGTTCCTAGAGCAACAGATACCTTGTGGAAACTAGGTTAAGTTCAATCTAAGAGTGCACTACTTGTAAGAACAACAAACATAAAAAGAACAGTCTAAGAAAGTAAATCTCGTGAAAAAAAATAGAATATTGATGAAAGAAAATTCATTTGGGAAAAAAAATTACGATACTAAAATGGAAGATCATACTAAAGAGGGGATAAGGTATATCAATTTTCATATAAAGCATATATGCCCTCATCATCAGAAGTAGGTAATGGGAACATAAGAATTCATTGAAGAGCCTCACTGCTCATTTGCCATAATCTCAGCAGCACATCAATTGACCCTAAAAAACATCAACAAAATCAGAAAACATATAATCCTTGTCCTCTTACATGTCACTATTTCAACTCTTAAGAAACAATCAACAAGTCTAGACCATGTAACAAAAAATGGCCACTGAGGGCATTTACGGAAGTCTGTCCAATCGAGTGTTTTCATCCTAAATACTACAAATCACAACTTCTTATGATTCAACTACTTAAATTTTTTTTAGAGGTTGTGCTAGTGGGGCCTTCAAGAACAAAAGATGGAGGTACACTACGAATGAAATGCATTAGAACTGCAAATCAGAAGGGTGTGGGTTCAATATATCCCACATAATCATGGAAAAGATATTGCCCCTTATGCATAGTAAAGGTGTAAATTTACCCTTTTACCTTTTTTCTTTAGCAAATTGAGGCTCAGATGTGCTATGTAAGGCCAAAGAGAAGTCAACCACGTCATGGCTGCAATACACGATTACATGTGTGAGATATGATTCTCAATTACAGACCATAACGGGTTGCGCCACCAAGATACGGGTTCTTTATTAAATGTCTCAATCAATGGCCCAAAATTCATAGCCCAGAAATCGTCACGCCGCTCTCAATAATTTCATGGTAATGTCGTAGTGGTAGCGGGTGTACGTGCCTAAGAGCATAGGCGTAGGGTAAAAAAAATTGCAAAGAAAAACTAGAAAACTTGAAAGGGTACTCTTCGTCTTTTTCTTTTTTTAGGGATTGTATGGTTTGTTATGAAAAAATGGAGAATCATAGGTAACATGAAAGAGAACGGAAAGACCACCGGTTGATAGAAAAATTCCATTACTCTCTGAGCTCTCCATTCTTGGCTTTTAGGCTAACCTATCAAAAGGAATTCACAAGACTTCAAAAATTATTTCATCACAATTCTTTGTCTCTAAGGCTCAGAGTTTGTCTAAAACCAGGAAAAAAAGGGGGACGATAGCAACGCTATGGCTGTCGAACTTGGTAGAAAAAAACATGAGAAGATCCGTACAGGATTGCCTCACAAAGATAAGGGTAGCTCCAATGCCAGACCCAACTCTGTAAAACCTCATTTGTGGGGACTCAATAAGTTGTTTCCTGTAGACCTCAGGTTCAAGAGAGTCACAGTCCAGAACCTAAATGACTAACTTACACCTCCAAGCCTTGTTTATTCACTGATGGGGGTACTATTGATGATCCATCTGTATCAGCAAACTGTGGGTTCCAAATACATTATTCAGAGAACTGAACACGGCATTTAAGCAAAATGTTGAGCAAAGATTCCATGAGAAAGATTGGAGTTAGATGGAGGAGGAAAATATGAGGGCTAGTTAGTGTAGATGAACTAACCTGTTGAATAAATTCTAGCAGATCCAGAGCAGTTAGATTAACATATAAAATACACGGAACCTGTATTATATAGAAAACAATCATTTTCTTATGAAGCACGTGCAAGAGAATCTTGTTAGCTAGTGAAATTATCATAAAACATGAATGATGTCGTAAATAGTTTTCCTAATTAAGTTGGAAGTTATTCAAGCTTCAAGGCGTTACAATTCAAAAAGAGGAAAAACCCTCTTAAGCATGTCTTATACTGAGGGTATCTAGAACAAACAAGCTTTTTTTCCTTATTAAGTAAAACGTTAATCACCCAATATGAAATACATAAAATGACCATTCAAGTTAACCAGGCAAAAAGGAGACAAGGCTGCAGATCTCAGTTGCAAAACGGAGATGCCTTTACCGGGTTGACTCGCCTAGATAAGGGTATCTCCAACGCATGATCCCAACTCTAAACATCCATATTTGTGGGGGACTAGAGATGTTGTTTCCAACAGACCTCAGTTCAAGAAAATCACAGTCCAGAACCTACAACAGATGAAACAGAAACTGCAAGAATAACAACATAATTTTCATAAAACGATTTCTTGAATTTCCTTGATTCGTACCATGCCAAAACATTCTTGAAAACTACCATTCCTTTGATTTCCTTAAAAACATAATTTTCTTAAAAAGAATTCACAAGACTTCAAGCTTCTTTCTCCAAAGGCTCAGATTAAACCAGGCAAAAAGGAGACATGGCTGCAGACCTATGTTGCTGGGGCTCTTCAAAAATGTGAACCTGTGTGTGTCGGATTCGCCAAAAGTAGTGTATTTTTTAAGAATCTGAGAAAGGTGCGGCATCAAGACCTCAAGTGTACTCTCTCTGTCTCTCCCTTTTTTAAGGGCTGTTGATTTTTAAAAGAAATGGAGAATCTTAGGCAAAACATAGAGAGAAGGGGAACCAACCTTGATAGAAATATTATACTCTCTGTTGCCTTTCCCTTTTTAGGCTAACCTAACAAAAGGGAATTCACAAGACTTCAAGCGTCATTCGGACAATTCTTTCTCTTAATACTCAGATTAAACCAGCCAAAAAGGAGATTGAGTAACCGCCATGGCTGCAGACCTCGGTTGCAAAACATAGATACCCCTTACCAGATTGCCTTAACAAGATAAAGATAGCTCCAATGCCTGACCACAGCTCAAGAAACTGTAGTGTACTCTACCTGCATGAATAACAACATAATTTTCTTTAAAAATATTTCTTAAATTTCCTTAATTAGTACCATGTCAATACATTCTTGAACACTGTTTCTTTGATTTCCTTGAAAACATAATTTTCTTCAAACAAATGCAGATAAGAAGAACTGAAGTGTACCCTCTCTCTCTCTCTTTCTTTTTTTAAGGGCTGTTGGTTTGTTTTTAAACATAGAGAGAAGGGCAACCAACATTGATAGAAATTTCATACTTTCTGCTAACCTAACGAAAGGGAATTCACAAGACTTCAAGCTTCTTTCTCCCAAGGCTCAGATTAAACCAGGCAATAAGGAGACATGGCTGTACACCTTAGTTACAAAAGCGAGATGCCTTACCGGATCGCCTCGCAAGGATAAGGGTAGCTCCAATGGCTGATCCAACTCTACACTACCATATTTGATTAAAAATTATAGGGTTTTGATCGGCCATTGTAAAGATCAGTCATCCACCAGTTAATCTGACTTCTAAAATACGCTATTGGTGTCCTGCTTTTATAAGTGTAAAAAAAAAGGAAATTATTTTTTTGGAAATACACGCGGAAAAAAAGTAGTACTATTTTCTTTATGGAAATACACGCGGGAAAAAAAGGATTATTTTTTTTAGAACTACACACTTAAAATAGATAAAAAAAAAACAATTTAACTTCAAAATTTATTACTAGTGGACACAATCCTAAAAATTAAAAAATGAAGATACTTTATTCATTTTTCAAAAAAAAAATTGATGGATAATCATATATATATATATATATATTTTTTATTCACGCGAACATATGAATATGATCTATTTATTATTTAATATAATAGTCTATATATTTATTTTAATTTGATGAGATTTAATCATATTTTATTATCAAAATAAACGTACCAATTCTTGCTCTGGATCAAGATAAGTTGCTGGCCTCATTCTTTCAGACAGGACCTGATAATCCAATAAGTAACAGACTCCAAGTTGAAATGACTCTTCAATGAGTTTTTAGACAATCATTACCTACCCACACAGTTCTTCCAGAAGAACTCGCTCATCTTCCCCGATAGGTTGTTGGCCTCATTTTTCCAGACAGGACCTGATAATTCTCAGCAGACACTCAGAGAATGCAAGACCCTCTTTGGGCTTCCAGATTACAAATGCAAAACAAAAAATCAATCAGATCATACAGCTTGAACTTTACCTTCAAAACCTTACGATATCCATTTGGCCTCCCATGAGTTTTGGTAACAATTCCACCAAAGAAACATCAGAAATAGAGCTCAGTCACGGTATTGGGACGGGTACTTCTCTACGTATCCGGAACTACCGGTATTGGTCCGTCCCGGTTCCGATACGGTTCCGGGTTGTGGTTCTCGGTTCCATGCCTGTTCCGGTTAGTCACGGTCTGGTAGTCCCAGTCCCAGTCCCGGTCCCGTTGCCACACTTAAGTAGAACTCAGAGCCTCTCCTTTAAGGCCAAAGCTTGCTGGGAAAGCATGCATATCATCAGAGAAGAACCATTAAACCCCAAAAGAGACCAATACTGTTATACAAAGCGATGGAGGATAGTCGGCACCTGATTCTACTACACCTATTGGCAAAAGTAACAACAAAGGTAAAGGTGTAACCATTCAAGAATATGATAGTGATGACGACTACCGGCTCTTATACGATGATTGATTGTAATACATTCTCACCCATCAAACAAAGCAGCAGTTTCATACTCATGCTCAAGTTTTACATGTTAATCAGCTGTACTCTCATTTTTGTCATGTTCTTCTACATTATCCTCTAAAACGTTTCTGCAATTCAGGGACCATGCAATTAACATCTTTTACATTTTCTCCGTTCCTTTTGATAGATCGCAGAGCTTCACTTGGGAGAAAGTTTAATTTGTAGCTGAAACCCTTGCTCTCTTGAACTGTTTATTGTTAGTATTTAATGAGGTGAATTCAAGATTTAAAACTTTATGAATTCAACTTCTAAGGTACAAGTAATGAATTTTTACATGTAAATCGATATTCCGTGTGGGGTACATTGGATTCAGGTAAACTAGACGTTGTAACTCTAAACACATCAGGTCAGGAAAGATTGGGTAAGTAAAAAATCAGAAGAGCAAGTTCAAGTTGGGAGAATTGTCAGTCTTAGAAGCAGCAAACACATTGTAATAAGAAATACAACACTCCACTCAGTAAAACAAATATGTACGACATGTCCTTGTTAACATTGACCTGTTTGGTTTTGCAACCAAAAGAAGCTAGAAACGTGGTTTTGCATTGTTGTCAGATAACAAACGGAATATTATTTTGTTCTCTGGGAACCGCTGTGACACAAGGGCATTGCTCGTCGGGGGGGCCTTTTTAATACTTCGAACTCCAATACGATTAGTAAAAAATAATGATGCTTAGCCAGTTCTAACTTCACCTACATTAGAGTTTCAAAAAATGATTAGGTGTTTTGATATATTTTTTACAGAAAACAACCCAAACCAAGTTTTACAAAACAATCTCTAACACAAACTCAATTCTACAACAATAAATCCAAAGACTCCCACTCGTTTCCCAACCCCAAAAAATTAAATAATAACTGCCAACAAAAATTCACCTTAAATTCCAGAGAGTTCATTGAAGGCTCCAGTGTCAAATCATATAAAGATCGTGGGCAGTTTAGATTTTAAAAAAAAAAACAGTGGATATATTTGAGATTGACTTCGCTGCTCATAGTCAGAAGCACTACCAAAAGTCATTGCTATCTTATTAAGTAATTTATGTAGCTGGAATAACATAGACGGACCTTTCAATATCAACAAAATTGCAGGAGACATTGGGATGCACAAGGGCGATTCTTAGTAGGGACTCTTTCAGAGAATGCAAGACACCCACTTTGGGCTTCCAGATTATATATGCAAACTAAAAGATCAATAAAATTAGAGTACAGCGTTAGAAGTGAAGTGTGTAAATCAATATTTTTTATTCGTTTGAATTGTGAGAGAACTAGAAGTATTTGGAGTGCATTTTCTTCCTTTGAACTGGCTGGTTGTAAAATACATCAGGAACAACAAACGCAAAAAGAAAAATCCCAACAAATTTCCTTACTAGCAAACAACAGTCAACTCTTGCCCCAGGTAGCCTCATACAGAAATACCTGTTTTACCAACATCTTGTCTACAATCATCAATTCCAAAGTGCAAACACTTGCCCTGTAAACAATGGGAAGAACAAAGAACAAGTTAGTAGTTTAGTACCTATTCTAACGGATACTACCAACTAAAACTCAAAAGAACTTTACCGTCAAAATCTTCCCGTGAGTTTTTGTAACAATTTTCAACAAGGAAACGTCAGAAGTAGAACTCAGAGCATCTCCTTTAAGGCCAAAGCTTGCTGGGAAAGCATGCATATCATCTGAATGGCAGTATTTTGATGTCGCTGGTGTTAAGCAAGCATACCAAACCATAGTTAAAATGGCCAGACGAAAAGGAAGCATAATAAATAAGAGAACATCTTTAAGTAATGCATGCAATCTTATAGACTACAACAACCACTCCAAGTTATGAACATCTAATTTAACTTTTAGATCTACAAAAGAAATTATGTACAGAAGCATCAATACCATAGAAAAGATGGTGTCAGCCCAGCATTTTGCACAAAGATTACCATATCTTTCTCCCAACAGCACCAGCCATTTTGTGGGAGACCAGATGCTTCAAAAGAAAGTACAACTTCAGGTGATGAACTTAAATAAAAAATTAAGTAGCACTTTCTACACACCAAAATGCATCGGGTCTAGGAGTACACGATTTCCATGAAATTTTACACCCATTTTTCTGCATTTTATATAATGCTTTTCCGTTTCTGTTTTTGGGCATGGACATCTTCAGAAAGGCATTGAAAAACCAGTTATTTCAGGCCTAAAATAGCCTTGAAAATGACCCACCACCAGTCCTATAATGATGAATTTTTTGTCAATAACCTTCTTGACTCTCCAATGACTTTGCTGAAGACAAAATTGAGCAACTAGACGAACACCCAACTGGATTTAGCACCCCCAAACTCATCCTCTGTTTCAACCCAGACAAAAATGGAGGCTGAAAATAAAAAATCCCACAAGTCACTGCCTTTTGTGCAAGCCACAGACAAATTCACTGGTGCAATCAGTCTAAATGATTAAAACTGCATGAAGGCACAACCTGCCACCAGTAGTCACTTAACAAAATCAGAAACAATCGAAGTCGAAAAGTCTAGACCATGTAAAGGAAGATGGTCAGCGAGGGCGTTTACAAAGTCCGTCTGTCTTATAATTAAACTACTTAATTCCAAATACTACTAATCACAACTTCTTATAATTAGAGTTGTGCAAGTGGGTTCAAGAACAACTCCACGTCAATGACTTTGTGGCACCAGCATAGCTATTGAAACACTCCTAAACAAGAATACACATTGAACTCCTAAACAAGAATAAATAAGTAAAAACAGATTCTTGAACAAACTTAACACACACGGCTGGAATAATAACATCATTTTATTTATTTTTGAAAAAGAAAAGATTTCTTGAAGATCCTAAAATATGCGTTAAAAAGACGAGTTCTTGATTTTTCTAAAATAAAGAATTCCAATTTAACTTCAAAAAGACGACAATTTCTTGGGTTTTTTTCTAAGAAGGAATGTATGCAAGAATTAAAAGATAATCTGGATAATTAAGTTCTCGGAATTTTCCTTGTTCTTTTTGTTTATAGAGAGAGGATACCAGGAATCATCGGGGATTCTAGATTTGGGTTTAGGGTTTTGATAGGAATGCACTGGGACAGCAACCCAGTGGAGAATTCTCGATCTTGATCGGCCATCGACAGCATGCGTGAATTCTAATAAACTCAAGTTGTCGGATGGAAGAATACCAAGATCGGAAAATTGATCTTGATCGGAAAATTTATCTTGATCGGCCATCGCCACCGGAGAGCAGTCAATGTTACGCTTGTGAGTTGTAAAATTAGCGTCTACCTTTATTTATAGTTTTCAGAAACGCGGAAAAAAATACGCGAAAAAAAAACTACGTATAGATTAATAGTTAATGCAAATTACAAAATATATTATTTTTAATTTTAATAATAATAATAATATATGGAGGCTTTTTCGCTTTTTAGTTGTTTTATATAAAATTTCAGGATTGTTTAATAATTTAACTCAAGTTAAAAATATAAGTTCTATTATTTCTTTGGAAAAAAAAAAAGACAAAATCAAATCAATTAAAATTCTTATAGACTTTTAAAATTTTTTATTTTTTTTCAAGTGTATCTAATTAAGAATTATTTTATCAAATAATATTACTTTTAAAATTTTTTATTTTTTTTCAAGTGTATCTAATTAAGAATTATTTTATCAAATAATATTAATTTTTAGTTCTAGGATCACTACTTATACGAACAACAAACACAAGAACAGCCCTATAAGGAAGCAGCAAACAAAGGAACATAAGAATTCGTTGAAGAGCCTTACTGGTCAAGCAAGCAACACACAAATTCACAGGTGCAATTAGTCTAAACAACTAAAAGTTCTCAGCAGCCCACCTCTACTGATCCTCAAAACATTTACAAAATCAAAAAAGATGAACCAAATAATTCACTATTTCTTAGGTGGCACACTTATCCATTTTTAAGAAACAATCAAAGTCAAACAGTCTTAGACCATGTAAAGGAAAATAGCGTATGAAGTTCTACTGCACCAGTAGCGTAATTTGTAATCAGAGGAGGTAGCGTCATGATTAGCCCAAAAGCTTTGACACCTAGAATGGCTGCGAGCAACGGTCCGTCATGGCTGCAAGCTTCAGTAAGCCTTAAGAGACAGAGAAGATGCACCATGAATTGAATTTTTCTCCTAAATCTCATATGGCACCGCCATGCCAATCAACAGTTTTCAGCTCAAGAGAGAACTTGCTAAATTGCTTTTTCTTGAGTTATACAAGAGAGAGTAATATAAGAACAAGAAAAGTAGAAGGTTGTATAGTTCAACAAAAAAGGGTGATTTACCAACAAAATGGATTGAACTTGCGATGCCCAAACATGATTAGCTCAAAAATTTTGAAACCCAACATGGCTGCAAGCATCAGTTTGCCTACAAGACAGAGAAGAAAAACCAAAAAATGGAACTTTTCAAAAAATCTCACAGACCCATTTGAAGTGCCGTGCCAAGCAACCATTCTTTATCCGGACAGGCAATATGTTTGATTAAACATCGACAGATGAAAACCTCTAAATCTTCAATATTTATAAAATAGAGCAGAGTGAGTACTAAGAACAACAAAAGAGGCAGTGCCTGTGCAATGTCACGAAAAGGGGGTTCAATGAGGGGTGGGAAAGGAACTGAATATTGTCAGGTCAAAACACGAATCAGCTCAAAAGCTTAGAAACCTGTCATGGCTGTAAGAATCAGTTAGCCACAACCTTCTGAGACTGAACATCTATAAAAAAGATATTAGTAAGATATTAATGAACAAAACCGTCAAACAACCTATTAGTTGAGTAATGCATTCAATCCAAAAAAGGGAACATTTCCCAAAATCTCATAGACCCGCCTGAAGTGTTGTGCCAAGCAACAGTTCTTTAGTTTGACATGAGACATGTTTGATTGAACATAGATTGATGAAAACCTCCAAATCCTCATTGTGTATTAAACAAAGCAGAGTGAGTGAAGTAACAAGAAAAGAGGAAGTGCCTGTGTAATATCACGAAAAGGGTGGTTCGGTGAGAGATGAGAAAGAAACTCAACTCAAAACACGAATCAGCTCAAAAGCTTAGAAACATGTCATGGCTGCAAGCATTAGTTAGCTTCGAGAGATAGAAAAAACACTAATAAATGGTACTTCTTCAAAAATATCACATACCCACATGAGATGCCATGCCAAGCAACAGCTATTCAGCTCAAGAGAGAACAGGTTTATTGCCCTTTTGAGTTATACCAGAAAGAGTACTAAAAATATGGAAAATGGAAGGTCATGTAATTTCACCAAATGGGTGGTTTGGTGAGTGAAAAAAGTTGAGTTGTGCAAAGCCAAATTACGATGAGCTCAGAAGCATTGAAATCTGTCGTGTCTACAAGCATCAATTAACCGTGTTAGATGGAGAGAAAACACAAATTGAAATAAAAAATTTAATTCCAAAATCCATAGACCCACCGGAAGGAGTTGCCCCAAAGAAAACAAGAAATTATTGAAAACTTCGTTCAGAATAAATAAAAACCTGACATATTCAGGTTATGCTATACAGAATTTACCTGGTAAGCCAAACATATTGTTACAATCATCAAATTCCAAGGTACCAAAACACTTGCCGTCCTGGTAAACCAATGGCAAAACAAAGGGACTAGGTTAGTTGTTTGAAAGCTATCTTTAATGAGTACAACTAAAAACCTCAAAGAACTTTACTCAAAAATCTGACCATGTCCGTTGGGCCTCCAATGAGTATTGTAAACAATTTTCAAACAAAGAAGAAGAAACTTGTCAAAAAGTAGATAGCAGAAGCATTATTGGCATGTTTGAAACAAAAAAAAAGCTCTTCCCTTACTTAAGTTACATTTATTTTAATTCACTCGCTTATTAATCAACCCCAAATTAAAAACATAACATGGACCTTAAGAGACAATACACAAGAATGACACTTCAAAGGGTTAAACCCTCAAAAATCCTTCTTGGTTTCAACAAGATGGAACACAGAACTGATATAAACAGTGTTATAGACACCTCAAAATGGAATAACCAGCCTGAGAAGAAGTGTTTGTCATGTTTTTTTCGCATTTAGACATACATATATCCATCAGTGGGAGGAATATAAACGTTGAAGCTATAAAAGATGCATAAAAATGCAAAACATCAAAAATAGGATCTGGGCTTACAAGAGGAGGGCGGCAACCACCCCTCAATAATCCAACATTTCATTCAAATGCCTCGTTCTTGAGCTGGTGCTTATCAAATGATGGAGACACATTACGAATGAAAAGCATCAAAATTGCAAATCAGAAGGACGTGCGTGATTTCAATATCTCCCACATTAATCATGGAAATGATATTTCCCCTTGTGCATATAAAGAGGTAAATTTTGACCCTTTTCCCTTCTCTTTAGCAAATTGAGGCTCAGATTTGTGTTATGATAAGGCCAAAGAGAAGCCAACCACGCCATGGCTACATGATTGCATGTGTGAGTTATGCTTCTCAATTATAGGCCATACCGGGTTGCCACGCCAAGATAGGGTTGGTAATTCTCCTGCCCCCAAGTTAATAACCAAGGAAATCATCACTGCCTCTTTAATGATTTTCATAGCCATGTTATTTTAGTATAGTTGTGTTGTGTATGGCCCATATGAGCATACGTCCAAGGGTGCAAAAATGCAAAGAAACCCAGAAACTCAAGTGCACTCTCTCTGTCTCTCTCTTTTTTAAAGGGCTATTGGTTTGTTTTAAAAAATGGAGAAATCATAGGCGAAGCATAGAGAGAGGGGCAACCAACCTTGATAGAAATACCATGCTCTCTGCTGCTTCATTCTTGCCTTTTAGGCTAACCTAACGAAAGGGAATTCACAAGAGTTCAAGCGTCATTCGGCCGATTTCGGCCGACTCTTTCTAAGGCTCAGATTGAACCAGGATAAAAGGAGACAAAGCAACCCCCATGCCAGCAGACCTCGGTTCCCAACGGAGATGCCTTACCAGGTTGCCTCGCCAAGATAAGGGTAGACCTTAGGCTCAAGAAAATCACAGTCCAGAACCTAAATGACTTCCAAAAATTAATAACTGAATAAAGACAGCACTTAATTAAAAGCTCAACAGCACTGAGCTAAAAGCTTACATTATTCAAGTTGATTGCTTGTATTGCTTGCAAAGAGCATTTTTGGGTTTTTGGTGGAAGTCATAAAATAAGGATCCACAATTAAAAGGAAAAAAATGAAGTAGAAAACAATATGAACTGTGAAAAGCAAAAGAGAACTTAAACTTCAAATATTCTCTTTCATCTTCAAGAACCTACATAATTTTTTACCTTTTCCTGGTAGTCCAAAAATCATAAACAAAGAAGTTGACAGTTAAGAGGAATGGAGAGAACAGCCATGAAAATGTCCAAAATCTCATAGACCGCCTGAGGTGACGGACAAAAGCAAACAGTTTCATCAACTCGAGAGAAAAACAGGTTTTGTTTAACTGGAAACTTCCAAGAAGACAAAACCTCTACACCTATGGTTATAAAACTGAGAATTTAAAGAGTATTAAGAATAAGGAAGAAAAGAGGAAAGTCATGTGCAATTTCACAAAAAGGGTGGTTTGGGGTGGGGTGAAAAGAAAATGAACTTTGCCTAGCCAAAACACGAATCAACTGAAAAGCTTTGAAATCTGTCATAGTTGAACTTGCAAGCAACAGTTAGCTTTATGAGACAGAGAAGATGCACCATGAAATGAAACTTTCTCCTAAATCTCATATACCCACCTGAGCTGTCATGCCAAGCATCAAATTTTAGCTCAAAAGAGAACATGTTATACAAGAGAGAGTAATAAGAACAAGAAAATTAGAAGGTCGTGCAGCTACACCAAAAGGTTGATTTGCCGACAAAAAGATTGAACTTTGAGACGTCCAAACACGATTAGCTCAAAGGCTTTGAAACCCAACATGGCTGCCAGCATCAGTTTGTCTATGAGACACAGAATGGAAAGTGGAAACTGGGTTAAAGTTCAAACTAGGAGTACACTACTTATAAGAACAACAAATACAAGAACGGCCCTATAAGGAAGCAGCAAACAAAGGAACATAAGAATTCGTTGAAGAGCCTCACTGGTCAATGCTTTTTGTGCAAGCAACACACAAATTCACAGGTGCAATTAGTCTAAACAATTAAAAGTGTGTGATGTTCTCAGCAGTCCCACCTCTGCAAATCCTCAACATTTACAAAATCAAAAAAGATGAACCAAATTCACTATTTCTTAGGTAGCACACTTTTCCATTTTTAAGAAACAATCAAAGTCAAACAGTCTTAGACCTTGTAAAGGAAAATAGCGTAAGAAGTTTTCTAAAGGCGTCAGTTGCGTCTGAAGTTATATTACTGCACCAGTGGGCTTAATTTGTAATCCAGAAAAGGTAGCGTGTGGAGATGGCGGTGTGTATTTTATAAGCTTTCAAATGAGAACTTTTGTCACGGCCTAAAACAATAATTTAGAATAGACAAAAGTCCCACCAGTCACTGCCTTTGTTGTGTAAAGCCAAGACAATTCCCAGGTGCAATCAGTCCTAACTGATTAGAAATGCATGAGGGCACGAATCTTGCCACAGTAAGTCACATAACATTTTTGGGGGGGGGATGTTCTTCAGCAGACTTTTACTGATTCTTCAAATTAAACGAATAACAAATCAGAAACCAATCAAAGTCGAAAAGTCTAGATCATGCTAAAGGAAGATGGTCGAGGTTAAGGCGTTTACAAAGTAGGTCTGTCTAATAATTAAACTATTTAATTCAAAATCTACTACATCAAAACTTCTTTCTAATTAGAGTTGTACGAGTGGGTTTCAGAACAACTCCAGTTCCTGTCCATAAAGAATGACTTTGTGGCACCGCATAGACTGTTGAAACACTCCTAAAACCCTTGTGAAACACATTAAGGAGGGGCGGGGTGGGGGAGGGGGGGGGGGGGGGGGGGGGAACACTTTGAAAAACAACAAAAAAAAAACTCCAAATAACCTCAGGAATTCGCTTATGTCCCTTATAAAAGTAAAAACAGATTCTTGAACAAACTTAACACACACGGCTTGAATAATAACATCATTTTATTTTTGAATTGAAAAAGAAAAGATTTCTTGAAGATCCTAAAAACGTTAAAAGAATACCAATGCAGTAATTTTAAAAAAAGACAAGTTCTTGATTTTTCTAAAATAAAGAATTCTAATTGAACTTCAAAAAGACGACAATTTCTTGGGTTTTTTTCTAAGAAGGAATGTATGCAAGAATTAAAAGATAATCTGGATAATTAAGTTCTCGAATTTTCCTTGTTTCTTTTTTTAATAGAGAGAAGGATACCGGAATCATCGGGGATTCTAAGATTTGGGGTTTAGGGTTTTGATCGGAATCGTCACTGGGACAGCAATCCAGTGGAGAATTCTCGATCTTGATCGGCCATCGACAGCATGCGTGAATTCCAATAAACTCAAGTTGTCGGATGGAAGAATACCAAGATCGGAAAATTGATCTTGATCGGCCATCGTCACCGGAGAGCAGTGACACGGAGTAGTCAATGTTACGCTTGTGATTTGTAAAAGTAGCGGCTACCTTTATTTATAGTTTTCAGAAACGCGGAAAAAAAGTACGCGAAAAAAAAATACGTATAGATTATAGTTAATGCAAATTACAAAATATATTATTTTTAATTTTAATAATAATAATAATATAGGAAGCCTTTTTTGCTTTTTAGTTGTTTTAGATAAAATTTCAGGATTGTTTAATAATTTAAGTTAAAAATATAAGTTCTATTATTTTTTTGAAAAAATAGACAAAATCAAATCAATTAAAATTTATCGATTTCTAAACATTTTGATTTTTTTTTCAAGTATATCTAATTAAGGATTATTTTATCAAATAATATTAATTTTTAGTTATTTCTAATAATAGATTTATTAACTATTATTTAGATTTAGAAAGTAATCAAAAAAAAGCTCTATTTTAAAATATTTTAAATTTAAAAAGTAACTAAAAAAAGTTCTATTTTAAAATATTTTAGATTTAGAAAGTACCTAAAAAAAGCTCTATTTTAAAATAATTAAAATGGCATAATGGACGAACTAGGAGTACACTATTTAGCAACAGATACCTACCTGATAGAGAGTGAAAAGTGGAAACTGGGTTAAAGTTCAAACCTACCTGGTAGAGAGTGAAAACTGGGTTAAAGTTCAAACTAGGAGTACACTACATATACGATCAACAAACAGAAGAAAAGCCCTTAAGGAAGCAGCAAACAAAGGAACATAAGAATTTGTTGAAGAGCCTTACTGGTCAATGCTTCTTGTGCAAGCAACACACAAATTCACAGGTGCAATTAGTCTAAACAATTAAAAGTTCTCAGCAGCCCACCTCTACTAATCCTCAAAACATTTACAAAATCAAAAAAGATGAACCAAATAATTCACTATTTCTTAGGTGGCACACTTTTCCATTTTTAAGAAACAAAGTCAAACAATCTTAGACCATGTAAAGGAAAATAGCGTATGAAGTTCTACTGCACCAGTAGCGTAATTTGTAATCAGAAGAGGTAGCGTCATGATTAGCCCAAAAGCTTTGACACCTAGAATGGCTGCGAGCAACGGTCCGTCATGGCTGCAAGCTTCAGTAAGCCTTAAGAGACGGAGAAAGATGGCACCAGAATTGAAAACTTTTCCTTAATTCATATAAGCCACCCTGACCGCCCATGCAAATCACAGTTTTCAGAGGAACACATGTAAATTGCTTTTTCTTGAGTTATACAAGAGAGAGTAATATAAGAACAAGAAAAGTAGAAGGTTGTGTAGTTCAACAAAAAAGGGTGATTTACCAACAAAATGAATTGAACTTGCGATGCCCAAACATGATTAGCTCAAAATTTTTGAAACCCAACATGGCTGCAAGCATCAGTTTGCCTACGAGACAGAGAAGAAAAAACAAAAAATGGAACTTCTCAAAAAATCTGATAGACCCACTTGAAGTGTCGTGCCAAGCAACAATTCTTTATCCGGACAGGCAATATGTTTGATTGAACATCGACAGATGAAAACCTCTAAATCTCCAATATATATAAAACAGAGCAGAGCGAGTACTAAGAACAACAAAAGAGGCAGTGCCTGTGCAATGTCACGAAAAGGGTGGTTCAATGAGGGGTGGGAAAGGAACTGAATATTGTCAGGTCAAAACACGAATCAGCTCAAAAGCTTAGAAACCTGTCATGGCTGTAAGCATCAGTTACCCACACCTTCTGAGACTGAACATCTATAAAAAAGATATTAGCAAGATATTAATGAACAAAACCGTCAAACAACCTATTAGTTGAGTAATGCATTCAATCCAAAAAAAGGAACATTTCCCAAAATCTCATAGACCCGCCTGAAGTGTCGTGCCAAGCAACAGTTCTTTAGTTTGACATGAGACATGTTTGATTGAACATAGATTGATGAAAACCTCCAAATCCTCATTGTGTATTAAACAAAACAGAGTGAGTAAAGTAACAAGAAAAGAGGAAGTGTATGTGTAATATCAGTATGTGTAATATCACGAAAAGGGTGGTTCGGTAAGAGATGAAAAAGAAACTCAACTCAAAACACGAATCAGCTCAAAAGCTTAGAAACATGTCATGGCTGCAAGCATTAGTTAGCTTCGAGAGATTAAAAAAACACCAATAAATGGTACTTCTTCAAAAATTTCACATACCCACATGAGATGCCATGCCAAGCAACAGCTTTCAGCTCAAGAGAGAACAGGCTTATTTCCCTTTTGAGTTATACCGGAAAGAGTACTAAAAATATGGAAAATGGAAGGTCATGTAATTTCACCAAATGGGTGGTTTGGTGAGTGAAAAAAGTTGAGTTGTGCAAAGCCAAATCACGATGAGCTCAGAAGCATTGAAATCTGTCGTGGCTACAAGCATCAATTAGCCGTGTTAGATGGAGAAGAAACACAATGAAATAAAAAATTAATTCCAAAATCTCATAGACCCACCGGAGGAGTTAGCTCCAAAGAAAACAAGAATTATTGAACTTCCTCAGAAGACAAAACCTGCACGTATCAGGTATGCTTATACAGAATTACCTGGTAAGCCAACATATTGTGTACAATCATCAAATTCCAAGGTACAAACACTTGCCGTCCTGTAAACAATGGCAAGAACAAAGACTAGGTTAGTTGTTTGAAAGCTATCTTAATGAATACTACCAACTAAACTCAAAGAACTTTAACCTCAAAATCTTACCATGTCCATTTGGCTCCAATGAGTATTAGTAACAATTTCCAACAAAGAAACGTCAAAAATAGATAGCAGAGCATCTCATTAGAATGTTTGAACAAAAAAGCTCTTCCCTTATAAGTTACAATTCATAACTCACTGGCTATCATCAACCCAAATAAAACATAAGATGGACCTAAAGAGACAATACACAAGAATGACACTTCAAAGGGTTAAACCCATAAAAATCCTTCTTGGTTTCAACAAGATGGAACACAGAACTGATATAAACAGTGTTATTGACACCTCAAAATGGAATAACCAACCTGAGAAGAAGTGTTTATCATGTTTTTTTTTTCGCCTTAGACAGACCAAATCCATCAGTAGGAGGAATTAACGTTAAGCTATAAAAGATGCCTTAAAAATGCACCAAACATCAAAAAAATGGATCTGGGCTACAAGCAGGAGGGGCGGAAAACCACCCCTCAATAATCCAACATTTCATTCAAATGCCTCATTCTTGAGCTGGTACTTATCAAAAGATGGAGACACATTACGAATGAAAAAGCATTCAAAAATTGCAATTTTTTTTTTTTTTCAGAGGACGTGCGTGATTTCAATATCTCCCACATTAATCATGGAAATGATATTTCCCCTTGTGCATATAAAGAGGTAAATTTGACCCTTTTCCCTTCTCTTTAGCAAATTGAGGCTCAGATTTGTGTTATGGTAAGGCCAAAGAGAAGCACGATTGCATGTGTGATTTATGCGTCTCAATTACAGGCCATACCAGGTTTCCCCGCAATGATACGGGTTTTTGAGACCTCCATGGCCCAAAATTTAGTTAGCCCAAAAAATCATCACTGCTTTCAATAATTTCATTTTGTAGTCAAGTGTTGTAGTATAGTTGTGTGTATTGCCTTATGAGCATCTACACAAGATGCAAAATGCAAAAAGAAACCAGAAACTCAAGTGTATTCTCTGTGTCCTCTTTCTTTTTTAAGGGCTGATGATTTGTTTTAAAAAATGTAGAATAATAGGAAAAAGTTTAAGGAGAAGGAAACCACCCTTGATAGAAATCCCATACTCTCTGCAGCCTCATTCTTGCCTTTTTAGGCTAACCTAAGAAAAGGGAATTCACAAGACTTCAAGTGTCTTTCAGCCAATTCTTTCTCCTAAGGCTCAGATTTAACCAGGCAAAAGGAGACAAAACAACCACAATGGCTGCAGACCTCGGTTGCAAAACGGAGATGCCTTAACGGGTTGCCTCCTTAAAATAAGGGTAGCTCCAATGCCAGACCCAACCCTACACAACTTCATTTGTCATCATCACCTTATCCTATGATTAAAAGCTCCTTAAAATAAGGGTAGCTCCAATGCCAGACCCAACCCTACACAACTTCATTTGTCATCATCACAGCCTTATCCTATGATTAAAAGCTAACATTGGTGGATCCTTACCCTGTCCTTTGTGGGGACTCGAGATGTTGCCTGACAAGAAAGTAGAACTTCAGAATGATCCTTCAAAAGAAAGTGCAGCTTCAGATAATCAATCCATCAAAAGAAAGTAAACATCATATGATTCTTCAAAAGAAAGTACAACTTTAGATGATGAAGTAATATATAATAATATTGAACAAAACTTACTGCACAAGTAATGCTTACCATTGCCATCCACCTTACTGTAGCAGGTCCCAGTGCCAGCAAAACATACCTGGTGGAAACTAGGTTAAGCTCCAAATAGCCTGAGGCATTCGCTTAATGATCCCAATCTCACTAAAAAGGTAAAACAAATTCTTGAACATCCTTAACACACATTGCAAGAATAAAAACATAATTTTAAAAAAAAAAAAAAAGATTGCTTGAAATTCCTTTATATGTGCAATGCCAGTATATTTTTGAAAACTACGATTTCTTTGATTTCCTTATAATTCGCCAACAAGTTCTTGAATATTTTTTATCAAGCATTCATGCAAGAAATTTTTTTTTGCGTACCACGAAAAGAGAAAAGTCAACACTAGGAATAAGAAAAAAGGGATTGCATGTGCAATATCACGAAGGGTGGTTCGGTGAGGGGTGGAAAAGGAACTCAACACAATACACGAATCAGCTTTAAAGCTTAGAAACCTATCACGACTGCAAGCATTAGTTAGCCATGTAAGACAGAGATAAAAAAACCATGAAATGGAACTTTCTCCAAAATCTCAGAAATCCACATGAGATGCCATGCCAAGCAAAAATTTTACAACTCAATAGAGAACATGTTTGATTTGCCATTTTAAGTTATACAGGATATAGTACTAAAAATAAGAAAAATGGAAGGTCATATGTAATTTCACTAAACCTGGCCACTGCTCACTCTTTTATTCAATCAGTTCGAGAGAAAACAAGTTTTATTGAACTTCCATATCCTCATGGTTCATAAACTGAGCAGAAAGAATACTAAAAGAATAACAAAAGTGGAAAGTCGTGTAATTTCACCAAAAGGGTGGTTTGGGGAAGGGGGAAAGGAAATTGGTCTTTGCCAACCAAAACACGAATCAACTCAAAAGCTTTGAGATCTGTCATGACTGCAAGCACTAGTTAGCTTTATGAGACAGAGAAGATGCACACAATGAAATGGAACTTACTCCTAAATCTCATTCCTCTGTATCTTTTCCGCTTTGTCCATATCAGAGTTATTGTTCCATTACAAAATGAAAACGAAGGCAACAAGAATAAAGAAAAATATCTTAAATAGCTTCAGATTCTAATTCCCTGTTCTCTCTTTTTCATATGTGGGGTGGGTGGAGGCGAGAGAGAATCATGATAGCTTAAAATTCACAAATTAAAAAATAACTTACATCGCAAGCCTTGTTTGTTCACTGATGGGCGTACTATTGATGATCCATCTGTATCAGCAAGCTGTGGGTTGCAAATACATTCTTCAGAGAACTTGACACGGCATTTAAACAAAAACTTGAGCAAATATTCCATGAGAAAGATCGGAGTTAGATAAAGGATTAAAATATGAGAGCTAGTTAGTGTCGATGGACTAACCTGTTGAATAAATTCTAACAGATCCACAGGTCCACAACAGTTAGATTAACGCACAAAATACACAGAACCTGTATGACCAAAAAAACAAACCTTTTCTTGTTATGATGGTACTAGAACAAAAAAGCTCTTCCCTTATAAGTTACAGCAATAATCAACCCAATTAAAACATAAAATGGACTTCAAGAGAAAATGCACACAAATGACACTTGAAAGCCTTAAACCCTCAAAAACCCTTCTGGCTTTCAACATCATGGAGCACAGAACTGATATGAACTGTTATTGTCACCTCAGAAAGGAATAACCAGCCTGAGAAGAAGTGATTGTAGTGCTTTGTTTCCAATTTAGAACAGGCATAAGATCCATTCAGAGGAGGGGAAATCTGCAGGGTGAGAGAACAGCTAAAAGTGTAAGAAAAGGTTTGAGAATGTAGGTGAGCAACTAATCCTACATTAACAACTACAATCAGTACTTATATACCTTTCCCTTCAAAGACTGATTTGCAAATGGTTTATATGTACTTAATTTTTTGAATGATTAATATGACAGCAGAGAATGTTACCGCAAAAAGTGTGACAGATGTTGGCTGCCACTGGATCAGATTTAAATTCCTGCTTTAACCAAAACATATTACTTCATTCTCGGAGTAAGGTTTAACTTTAATGAACATTGAGAAATTTAGTGCAATGGAATTTCTGGTAAATAGCAAGTTCCATAGACCGGTTTGTGAAATGAAAATCTAAAAAAAGAGCGTAGCTACTGTAAATGATTTGGAAAGCTTGGAATATTGATTATGCAAGACGCCCCCAACACAATTAGAATGTGATCAGCCTAGTTGAGTAGTCATGCTAACAATTTCAGGCATGAACTGCAAAAGAGTGGTCAAAGACTCAAAAATCAAAATCAATGTTACCTGTCATAGAGAGTTTAAAAACTTCCCCACCAGACTCCAAACCAATGTTACCTACTATCAAAATGAAGATACCAATTCTTGCTCAGAATCAAGATACGGTCTTGTCCTGATTTTTAAAGTAGGCCCTGATAATTCAATAAAGTACAGACTCCAAGTCGAAATGAATTTTTAGACAATCATTGCCTTCTCACGTAATTCTTCCAAACGAATTTTCTCATCTTCAGCATGTGGAAGAAAATGACAATGACTGTAATGCTCAACAAAGATAAATACAAGAATCAAACAAAAAAAATCATAATCCTTGACTATGTAAAAAGGGACGCACATTTATTTCGACATGGACCTAAGTTTCTAAACAGAAATATACTTTCACCAGACCATCACAAAGTGAAGAAGCATGATAAAACACTCTATATATCATACTTTTTTTCTTCAGTAGTGTCACAAAATTGCAATATAAGAGAGGAAGACATTACTTGTTGAAGTATTAGTTATGTTCTTATAATAACGTAAAAACTGCTATTTGGTAAATAATAATATGTGGATTATTACACGATGAAAAATAAATGAGTAATTCTTTCTCCTTGGGCTCACAAAAAGGAGAATCAAAGGTTTCTCGAATTTCATTTAATACGTACCATGCCAATACATTCTTGAAAACTATTGTTTCTTTGAAATGCCTTTTAAAAACATAATTTTCTTAGAAGAATGCAGGGCAAGAACTAAAGTGTATCTTCACTCTCTTTCTTTTTAAGGGCTGTTGGTTTGTTTTTAAAAAATGGAAGGAATCATAGGCAAAAACAAAGAGAGAGGGCAACCACCTTGATAGAAATACCATTAGTCCCTGCTGCCTATTCTGCTTATAGGAGACAACAGAGGGGAATCAAAAGACTTCTTCACGCGGTCATTAGGCCTATTCTTTCTCCTAAGGCTCAAATTCGTTATAAAACTAGCCAAAAGAAGACAAGCAACCGCCATGGCTGCAGACCTCAGTTGCAAAATGGAGATGCCTTACAGGGTTGCCTCGCCAAGGTGGGACAGAGAAAAAATACCATGAAACAGAACTTTCTCCAAAATCTCACAGACCCACATGAGATGCCATGCCAAGTAATAGTTTTTCAGCTCAAGCGAGAACATGCTTGATTGCCAGTTTTAGTTATACCGGAGAGGGTTCTAAAAAGATAAAAATGGAAGGTGATGTGTAGCTTCACCAAAAGGGTTGTTTAATGAGGAATAAAAAATGAACTTCATGAAGCAAAAACACAATTAGCTCAAAAGCATTGAAATCCGTCAAGGCTTCAAGCATTAGTTAGCCGAATGAGCTGTTGAAGAAACACCATGAAACAGAAGTTTAATTCTAAAATCTCATAGTTCCATCTGAGGTGCAGTGCCAAGCAATAGTTCAATCAGCTCGAGAGAAAACAAGTTTTATTGAACTTCCACAGAAGGCAAAATTTCACAACCTCATAGTTTATAAACGGAGCAGAGAGAGTAATAAGAATAAGAAAAGAGGAAGGTCTATACAACCTCATCTGTCATTATCACAGCCTTATCCTATAATTAAAAGCTAGCATTGGTAGATAGACCTTACCCTGATCCTTTGTGGGGGACTCAAGAAGTTGTCCAACAAGAAAGTACAATTCCAGGTGATCCTTCAAAAGAAGGTACAAATTAAGATGATTCTTCAAAAGAAGGTACAACTTCAGATGATCCTTCAAAAGAAAGTGCAACTTCAGATGATCCTTCAAAAGAAAGTGCAACTTCAGATGATCCTTCAAAAGAAAATTAAAATCAGATGATCCTTCAAAAGAAAGTACAATGTCAGATGATGAAGTACTTATATATAAATTGAACCAGAAAACTGCAACATGAAAGTTGCAATAGATTTCAATGTCAAAAGAAAGTAATACTTACCATTGTCATCCACTTACACAGTCCAACAGCAGGTTCCCCATTCCTCATTCCTGTACTCGATTCACAATTTCAACTTTTAAGAAACAATAAAGAAGTCAAGACCATGTAAAGGAAAATGACCACTGAATGCATCGACGAAAGTATGTCCAATTGAGTGTCTACATCCGAAGTACTAAAAATCACAACTTTTCTTACAATTAAACTACTTAATTTTTTTTGCAGTTGTGCTAGTGGGGCCTTCAAGAACAAAATATGGAGATACACTACAAATGAAAAGCATTAAAACTGCAAACGAGACGGGTGTGGGTTCAATATCTCCCACATTTATCATGGAAAAAAAGCTCCAAACGTCAAAATCATCATGATAAGGCTTTGCATAGTAAAGGTGTAAATTTGACCCTTTCCATTTTTTTTCTTTGGCAAATTGAGGCTCAGATTTGTGTTATGATAAGGCAAAAGAGAAGCCAACCACGCCATGGCAACATGATTGCATGTGTGAGTTATGCTTCTCAATTACAGGCCATACCGGGTTGCCACGCCAAGATACGGGGTTGGGTTATCTCACTGCCCTAATTTAGTTAACCCAGAAATCATCACTGCCTCTTTAATGATTTTCATAGCCATGTTATTTTAGTATAGTTCTGTATGGCCCATATGAGCATACGTCCAAGGGTACAAAAATGCAAAGAAACCCAGAAACTCAAGTGCACTCTCTCTGTCTCTCTCTTTTTTAAAGGGCTATTGGTTTGTTTTAAAAAATGGAGAAATCATAGGCGAAGCATAGAGAGAGGGGCAACCAACCTTGATAGAAATACCATGCTCTCTGCTGCTTCATTCTTGCCTTTTTAGGCTAACCTAACGAAAGGGAATTCACAAGAGTTCAAGCGTCATTCGGCCGATTTCGGCCGACTCTTTCTAAGGCTCAGATTGAACCAGGATAAAAGGAGACAAAGCAACCCCCATGCCACCAGACCTTGGTTTCCCAACGGAGATGCCTTTCCGGGTTGCCTCGCCAAGATAAGGGTAGACCTTAGGCTCAAGAAAATCACAGTCCAGAACCTAAATGACTTCCAAAAATTAATAACTGAATAAAGACAGCACTTAATTAAAAGCTCAACAGCACTGAGCTAAATAAAAGCTTACATTATTCAAGTTGATTGCTTGTATTGCTTGCAAAGACCATTTTTGGGTTCTGTGAGAGCAAAAATAAGGATCCACAATTAAAAGGAAAAAAATGAAGTAGAAAACAATATGAACTGTGAAAAGCAAAAGAGAACTTAAACTTCAAATATTCTCTTTCATCTTCAAGAACCTACATAATTTTTTACCTTTTCCTGGTAGTCCAAAAATCATAAACAAAGAAGTTGACAGTATGAGAATGGAGAAGCAACACCATGAAATGGAAATTTAATTCCAAAATCTCATAGACCCACCCGCCTGAGGTGACGTGACAAGCAACAGTTTCATCAACTCGAGAGAAAACAAGTTTAACTGAACTTCAAGGGAAGACAAAACCTCCACATCCTCATGGTATACAAACTGAGAAGAAAGAGTAATAAGAATAAGAAAAGAGGAAAGTCATGTGCAGTTTCACAAAAAGGGTGGTCTAGGGAGGGGTGAAAGGAAACTGAACTTTTCCAAGCCAAAACACAAATCAACTGAAAAGCTTTGAAATCTGTCATGGTTGCAAGCAACAGTTAGCTTTATGAGACAGAGAAAATGCATCATTAAATGAAACTCTCCTAAATCTCATATACCCACCTGAGGTGTCATGCCAAGCATCAAATTTTAGCTCAAAAGAGAACATGTTATACAAGAGAGAGTAATAAGAACAAAGAAAAGTAGAAGGTCGTGCAGCTACACCAAAAGATTGATTTGCTGACAAAAAGATTGAACTTTGAGGGACGTCCCACCACGATTAAGCTCAAAAGCTTTGAACCCAAACATGGATGCCAGCATCAGGTTGTCTATGAGACACAGAGAAAGGAAGAAAGAAAAAAAAATGGAATTTATCCCAAAATCACACAGACCCACTGGAAGTGTTGTGCCAAGCAACAGTTCTTTAGCTGACAAGCAACATGTTTGATTGTATACAATGGATGAAAACCTCCAAATCTCATTATGTATATAGCGGAGCAGAGTGAGTGCTAAGAATAAGAAAAGAGGGAGCGAAAGTGTAATATCATGAAAAGAGTGGTTAGGTAATGGGTGGGAAAGAAACATGAATCAGCTCAAAAGCTTAGAAACCTGTCATGGCTGCAAGCATTAGTTAACCTTGTGAGACAGAAAAATACATAATGAAATGGAACTTTCCCCATAATTACGGAACCCACATGACATGCCAAGCCAAGCAACAGTTATTCAGCTCAAGAGAGAACATGTTTGATTGCCATTTTGAGTTTTACGGGGAGAGAACTAAAATATGAAAAATGGAAGGTCATGCGTAATATAACCAAAAGGGAGGTTTGTGAGAGAAAAAAATTGAACATGCGAAGCCAAAACACGGTCAGAACAAAAGCATTGAAATCTGTCGTGGCTACAAGTATTGGCTAGTCAAGTGAGATGAAGAATAAACACCATGAAAAAGAAATTTATTTCCAAAATCTCATAGACCCACCTGAGATGTCGTACCTACTACCAAGCAACAGTTTAATCACCTCGAGAGATAACAAGTTCTATTGAAATTCCACAAAAGAAAAAAACCTCCACTTCCTCTTGGTTTATTAACATGGTTTATTAACAGAGGAGAAAGAGTTATAAGAATAACAAAAAGAGGAGGTCATGTGTAATTTCACGGAAAGGGTAATTTGGGGAAGGGAGAAAGGAAATTGAACTTTGCCAAGCCGAAAAACGAATTAACTCAAAAACATTGAAATCTGTCTTGGTTGCAAGCATCAGTAAGCCTTATGAGACGGAGAAGATGCACCATGAAATGAAACTTACTCCTAAATCTCATATACCCACCTGAGGTGTCATGCCAAGCAACAGTTTTTTTGCTCAAGAGAGAACTTGTTAAATTGCTTCTTCTTTTTTTTAATTTTACACGAGTGAGTAATAAGAACAAGAAAAGTAAAGGTCATGTAGTTTCACTGAAGGGATGATATATTGACAAATCAATTGAAAAATTTGCGATGCCCAAACATGATATGCTCAAAAGCTTCGAAACCCAGCATGGCAGCAAGCACCAGTTTGCCTAGGAGACAGAGAAGAAAGACCAATAAGTGGAACATTTCCCAAAATCTCATAGATCTACCTGAAGTGTTGTGCCAAGCAAAAGTTCTTTAGTTTGACATGAGACATGTTTAATTGAAGTATTGAACATCGATGGATGAAAACCTGCAAGCATTAGTTAGCCTTGAGAGACAGAGAAAAAACACCAAGACATGGTACTTCTTCAAAAATCTCAGAGACCCACATGAGATGTCATGCCAATAAAACAGTTTTTCAGCTCAACAGAGAACAGGTTTGATTGCCCTTTTGAGTTATACTGGAAAGAGCACTAAAAATAGAAAAATGGAAGGTCGTGTGTGATTTCACCAAAATGGTGGTTTGGCGAAAGAAACAGAACTGAACTCTACAAAGCCACGATGAGCTCAGAAGCATTGAAATTGTCGTGGCTACAAGCATCAATCAGTCGTGTGAGATGGATAAGAAACACGATGAGATGGAAATTTAATTCCAATCTCATAGAACCACATGAAGGAAAACAAGAATTATTGAACCCCCAAGAAGGCAAAACCTCCACATCCTCATGGTTTAATCAACGGAGCAGCAAGAGTAATTAAAAAAAAAGAAGAGGAAAGTCATGTTTAATTTCACGAAAAAGGAGGTTTGGGGAGGGTGGGAAGGAAACTGAATTTTTCTAAGCCGAAACACGAACCAACTCAAAAGCTTTGGAATCTGTTCGTGGCTGCAAGCATCATGATACAGAGAAGACATGATACAGAGAAGATGCACCATGAAATGAAACTTTCTCCTAAATCTCATTATCCACCTGAGGTTCCATGCCAAGCAACAGCTCAAGAGAGATTTAAATTGCCTTGTTTGAGTTATACAAGAGAGAGTAATAAGAACAAGAAAGAAGATGGTCGTTTAGTTTCACAAAAAGGAATATTTAGCAACAAAAATATTGAACTTGCAACAACCAAACATGACTAGCTCAAAAGCTTTGACACCCAGAATGACTGCAAGCATCAGTCTGTCATGGCGGCAAGCATCAGTCTGTCATGGCGGCAAGCATCAGTAAGCCTTATGAGACAGAGAAAATGCACCATAAAATGTAATTTTCTCCTATAACTCCATATTACCACATGAGCTGCCAGGCTAATCACAGTTTCAGGCTCAAAGGAGAACATGATAAATGCTTTTTTTTGAGTTATACAAGAGAGAGTATAATTAAAAGAGCAAACAAGAAAGAAAACGTAGACGGTCGGTGTAGTTTCACAAAAGGGTGATTTACCAACGAAAAAAGTTGAACTTTGCGACGCCCAAACATGATTAGCTCAGAAGCTTTGAAACCCAGCATGGCTGCAAGCATCAGTTTGCCTATCAGACAGAAAAGAAAGACCAAAAAATGAAATTTTTCGAAAAATCTCACAGACCCAAAACATGAAGTGCCGTGCCAAATCAACAGTTCTTTAGCTGGACAAGAAACTTGTTTGATGAACATCGACAGATGAAAACCTCTAAATCTTCATTGTGTATAAAACCGAGTAGAGTGAGTACAAAGAATAACAAAAGAGGGAGTGCACGAGTATTATCATGAAAAGGGTAGTTTAGTGAGGGGTGGGAAAGGAACTGATACCACCTTAACATAGCAGGTCCCAGGAACTGATACCACCTTAACATAGCAGGTCCCAATGCCTATAGCAACAGATACCTGGTGGAGAGTGAAAAAGTGGAAACTGGGTAAAGTCGAACTCAGGAGTACCTACTTATAAGAACAAACCAAAATACCAAGAACGGCCCGTAGAAGCAGCAAACACAAGGAACATAAGAATTCGTTGAAGAAGCCTCAAGGTCAATGCTTTTTGTGCAAGCAAACACACATAATTCCCAGGTTTGCAATTAGTTAACCAATTAAAAAGTGTGTGATTGTTCTCAGCAGGTCCACCTATGCACTCCTCAAACATTTACAAAATCAAAAAAGATGAACCAAAATTCACTATTTCTTAGGTGGCCACCTTTTCATTGTTTTTAAGAAAACCAATCAAAGTCAAACAGTCTTAGACCTGTTAGAGGCAAATAGAGTCGTTAAGAAGTTCTACAATGCGCGTAGTTAGCGTATGGAAGTATATACTGCACCAAGTGGCTAATTTGTAATTCGAAAGAGGTAGCGTGTGAATGATGGCGGGTGTAATTTGTGTTTGTAATGTTTTAGCAATCAAACATGAGAAAAACTTTTGTCACGCTAAAAAAAATAATTGCAGAATACGCACCAAAAAGTCCCACCAGGTCACTGCCTTTTGTGCTAAAGCCACAGACACCAATTTCACAGGTGCCAATCAGTTATAAATGATTAGAACTACATGAATGGCACGACTTGCCACATAGTAAGTCACATAAACTATGGTTCTCAGCAGACTTTACTGATCTCAATAAAAACAATAACCAAAATCAGAAACAATCAAAGTCGAAAGTCTAGATCATGTTAAGGGAGATGGTCGGTAAGGGCGTTTACACAAGTCTGTCTGTCTAATAATTAAACTATTAATTCAAAAAAATACTACTATCACAACTTCTTATAATTAGAGAGTTGTCACGAGTGGGTTAAAGACACTCCACGTCTTCCCATAAAGAAATGACTTTGTTTGGGCCCACCCAGCATAGAGATGTTGAAACACTCCTAACAACCCTTGTGAAAACATTAATGAAATTGAATCCCCCCAAATAACCTAGGGAATTCGTTATGTCCCCTTATATAAAAGTTAAAACAGATTCGTGAACAAACTTACACAACCGGCTGAATAATAACATCATTGTATTTTGAATTGAAAAAGAAAAGATTTCTTGAAGATCCTAAAAAACGTTTAAAAAGCAAATACCAATGTAGTAATTTTAAAACAAAGGACAAGTTCTTGTTTTTCTAAAATAAAGAATTTCCCAATTGGAAACTTCAAAAAAGACGACAATTTCTTGGGTTTTTTTCTAAGAGGAATGTATGCAAGAATTAAAAGGATAATCTGGATAATTAAGTTATCGATTTTCCTTGTTCTTTTTTAATAGAGAGAACAGGATACCGGAATCATCGGGGATTCTAAGGATTTGGGGTTTAGGGTGTTGATCGGAATCGTCACTTGGGACACAATCCAGTGGAGAAATTCTCGATCTTGAATCGCCATCGACAGAATGCGGTGAAAAATTCCAATAACCTCAGTTTGGTCGGATGGAAGAATACCAAGATCGGAAAATGATCTTGATCGGCCATCGTCACCGGAGAGCAGTGACACGGAGTAGTCAATGTTACGCTTGTGAGTCGTAATATTAGCAGCTACCTTTATTTATAGTTTTCAGAAACGCGGAAAAAGTACGCGACGAAAAAAAAAACTACCTATAGATTATAATGCAAATTACAAAGTATATTATTTTTAGTTTTGGTAATAATAAAAAAAAAATTGCTATTTCTCAATCCAAAAATTAACTTTCTGTTAGTAATTTAAGTGTTGATTTTGATTTGCATGTGCGTAAATTTCTCAATTTCTGAAAATTAGCAAAATTTCTTCCATGCTTATATATTATATTCTTAATAAATAAATAAATTTTAGTTCATATAGGGTATCAAAATATCTAAGACAGATCAATAATTATTTATGATTATATGCTATTTAAAAACTTTAAATGCATATAATTTTCTAAAAAATATTAATTTAAAAAATATCAACAATAATTTTAATGGTGATTACTTAATATAAATATTTACAGCGAATAATTTAATCAATTTAATTATAAATAATATTTTTTAAGCAAAACTTAAATTTATGAGCCTTTTGAATACAACAATAAATTAACTTAAAGAGTCTTTTAAATAAGACATAAAATAAACTTAGAGATTAAGTTATACATTTTATAAAGTTTTGAGATAAACTTTTTGGATATGAAATTAAAGTTAATTTTTTTTGTGCATTTCATAAATAAGAGTTGAATTCAAATTAAATATTGGAATTTTGAATTTTATAATCAAAGGAATCAGAGTAATTTCTCTTGATAGTCACCCATGTTTAGGAAATTTTCTAGAAATATCACTTATGTTTATTTTAGGATTACAATATCAGTCAACTGTATCTATTTTTCTCAAACTATACTTGACACAAAAAAATACCTTCATTATCTCTTTCTGTATCTAGGATGTTCAGTCACAGTTTTTTATTATCAAAAAAAAAAATATTTCTCTTAAACCTAATTTAAACGTAGGTTGCAATATGTTTTTTTTTTTAAAATATTATTTTTTATTATGTTTTTTGAAAATGGTTTCTTTTTTAGAAATATAAAGATTAAATTTTCCACAATTAATGAAAAAAAAGTAACTCATTTCTACAACTAACTACTAAATGATTGTGTTTAACTGATTTTTTTAAAAAATAAATTTTATTTTTTTAATGATAATATTTTTTTTTTACTATAAAGTTTTTTTAAATGAATTAGTTTTTTTTATGGTGCATTCTTTGCACCGTCTTCATATTAGGAAGCTCATTTCTATATTCCATTTGTTGGAGCATTTTCGAAAAAGGGAAAATTGTATATTAATAGCAAACTAATAACCATAAAATTAAATGGAGTAGCTGGGTTTGATTTAGTGTGATCCATAGGCAAACGTTTGCAAAAAAAATTGTCAAGCGCCTCTCTCCCAAATATCTCGCTCGCCACTCTCCTCCAATCTTCGCTCGCGTCCTGACTTTTTATACAATACACACGTGTATAAAAATGTTTCTAATTGATAGGTAGAGAAAATTGTATCAATACATATATTTTTGTTTCCCCTCTCTCCCCTTTCCAGATCTCGCTCACCACTATCCAAATTCGCTCGCCACCCTCGCCCTTTCTAAACTTGATAAACATAAGCGAACGTATAAGTGCAATGCTGTTTGTAGAAAGCGTGTGAGAAAGAAAAATTGTATATAAAACATGCAAGTACATCTATTTTGTCTATACACTTTAATAATATGACAAAAAAAAAAAATCCCCTCCCAGTTTTCTTTTGTCATTTCTCTCTTTCTCGATTTATACAATTTTCAAAAATTGTATCTAAATTTCTCTCGCTTTCTCGTTCTTATACAATGCGATTCAATCGTATAGTCGTTGTCAAGTCTCTTTGTCTTTCTCTCTTTCTCAATGTTTTTATACAAATTACAAGTTGTACGTATAATTCGTTCTATCCACTATAATAATACAATTAGTTTGTACACTTGTTTATATAGCAGTTATCTGCCCAGTGTTCTTTCTCTTTCTTGTTTATACACTTGTTTTATTAATTGAATATGTATAGCCACGAATTATTACGTATATGTGCTATGGAGCGCAATTATACAACCTTTGCTTATAGAATCCAAATATGGAATTTTTATTTGCTATGATGTTAAAGTTGCCCATTTCTACAAATAACTAAAAAGTGTGTGATTGATTAAATATAAATCGATATTACAGTTTTTATAAATTAATTCAATTTTCAATTGTCATGTTTTACCTTAAATATTGAATTTTGATAGCATTAAAATCTTTCATTCTTTTTTTCCCGTAATAGTCATTATTGTTCAATTTCATTTTTTTCATTTAAAATTGAAATTAGAGGCATTTAAAAATCATTCATTTTTTGCCTTCTTTTAATTGTATTTTTAAAGCATATTTAAAATGTATTTTTGTGTGTATAAATATATTTTGAGAAAAATAAACAAAATTAAATGATATTGTAATCCTAAAACAAACATAAATATTGCTAGATAATATTCCTAGATAATTTCCAAAACATAAATAACTATCTAGAAATTACTAGGTAGAATCTTACCAACATACAAATTACAGAATGCAAGAATTGTCTATATTTATTTAATAATAATTTTATTTAAAAAATTTATATACATTATAAATCAATTATGAAACTTGAAAAATATATTTCTTCAATGGAATTGTTCGTGTAATGCTCACACAAAATCTTGAATTTGTGATACAGGCAATTGATTATCGTCGACCAATCAATGATTATACAATGCCATTGATGATCATTAGAGAAGTAACTCGGCAAATTTGAAAGCTGTTGCAGAAAAAAGATGATTATTGACAGAACAACGCCTTAATTTGCAGAGACACATAGCGTTCATTAACCTAACTTCAGCAAACCCGACCTACACTACGAACTAGATGACTGAAAGTAAAAGCTAAGCTTCATTTTTCCTATTCACAGAGCTACAAGCAGCAAACCATTATTCCTCCTATATACAGTCTATATTATCCCACCGCCATGCTTAAACTGCAATTTTCCTGGCCCTTTTAGCAGCAGGAGACTTGATAGACTTTGGCTGCTTTGCCTTCGCCGGAGTAGACTTCCTTGTCCTCTTGGCTCCAACCTTCTTCGGTTTTGGCGTCGCTTTTGCTTTCTTCGGCACCTCTGTTTTCTTCGCTGCAGTTGCAGTGGCCCTAGTGCTTCTAGGTTTCTTCTTAGAATCGGCCTTGGGGAGCTTTTTGGTAGATGTTTTTGTTGTAGTCTCCTTCTTTCCAGCCTCAGATAGTTTGTACGAAGCCTTGATTTTGATTAGCTTCCCCTTTGCTGCAGAATTCTTCAATTGAAGACCTAGAATTTTCCTGAAATTTGCTGGTAATTCATCCTTATGTTTGTCTTCCATGTATTTAGCAACTGCATACGGACTCGATCCACCTTTCTCGTTCAGAGCCAACAGAGCCTCCTTAATCATCTGCAGGAATTCCATACCAAAAAACTTAATCAAGTTGAAATTTGCAAGTTATATGATCTACACACGATGAACATCGGCAAAATAATAATGAAAAGCACAGCCATATCGATCGATGAATTGATAAAAATACCTGAAAATAAGGAGGATGAGTAACAGCCTTGGCAGATTTAGGCTTCTTCTCTTTGGGAGCCCTAGATTTCTTCTCCGTCGCCGGAGCCTGCTCCTTAACCTTGGAAGCCTCTGTTGGTCGCTGCACAACGGTGGGGTTCCCAACTTCTCCGATTGCCGTCATCTTCTCAATTCTCAAAAATATCTCAATAACCGTTTCTGTGATCATTCTTTAATGCAACTTACGCAATTTATAATAAGAGTAACGATCCTGGTTTCACAACTCTCTGCATTTTGATTGGTCAATTTAAGGTGACACGGATCGAAGTTTTCTGAAGAATTAATTAGATGCTCACACGTGGATGCTATCTAGACGTTGATTTAGTTGTGTATTTTGATTAAGCTGTTATTCTTATCTAGACTAGTATAGAAGAGAAATACTGTGCGCTGTTTTTCTTTACCTCATTATTATTGTGTGTGTATTAGGGGATGTGTTTTCTATTTAAACTTTGGGGATTAAAATTTTAATCATAAAGTTTGAATCTTTACATGGAACATTTTTGAGGATTGAAGTTAAGAAAATGCTGAATCTAATGTGGCTGGAAATAGGCAAAATGAAGGTCATTTGCATGTATTTTGAAGTCATTAGAGAAATAGAGTAATCATTTGTTTTTCTTTGAGTGATTTATTTTTAACTTTATACTCTTCTTAATTAATAATTACTACTCATTTTATTTAATAATATTTGTTTATGCTCCCTCCGTTCGTTATTGTTTGTCATTGTTTCTATTTTTAAAGTCAAACTATAAAAACTTTGATTAAGATTTTAAGATGCATTTTTTCATCATGTTAATATTTAAAAAAATTATAATTTATAGTACCTTCCTTTTCATATAGTTTTAGAATATCTCAATTTTTTTTTTAAACAAATCGAATTAAGGTGACCTAAGTTACCTTTGAAAAGTAGTCAATGATTTCGATAAGCACACCATGAAATACCCAACACATCCTCTATTCTAGATTCTGAGAGAGAAGAAGACGAAAACCGAAGGAAGGGTTGCAAGAGGAGCAAGAAGAAGAGTCAAGAGAAGGCGAGAAGAGAGGAGACAGGATGGACGGAGGGAAAAGAGGTATAGAAAGGGGAAGAAGCAGCGTTGCCACCTCGCTGGGAGAGCAGGAAGCAAGTACGAGTACACAGAAAACCAGAAGGCTAAGACGGCAAAGGGATAGAATGGAAGATGAGAGTGGACGGAAAGGGCAATAGGTTAGAAATACGGTAAAAAGAGAGAAGAATGAGGCAGGAGGGAAGGTGAGGGTAGCAAAGACAGGAACGAGGGGCGTAAAGAAAAGTCCAAGCAGACAAGGTCTCGTCGAGATTGGAACGGGAAAAGGGGGGCAAAGGAAGGCCGGAGGAGAAGGAATAGAGCATCGATACCCGGACAGGGAGAGGGAGAAGGAAAAAGAGAGAAGGGCAGGCGGAAAAAGAACCAAGACTGAACGCCAGGAAAAGAACCCGCACACATGGCTTTTAGAGGAAGCCGGAGGTAAGCAGACGAACCCGCCTAAAGAGGAAAGACGCCCCGGAAGGTGGGAAAGGGGGAAAAAGAGAGGGCAGAGTGAGGAAAGAACGGGAGGGACTAAACTGGTTCAACCGCGGACGAGGACAGGGAAAAGGAAAAAAGAGAGTGAGAGGGAGAAGGCGAAACGAGGGGCCAGCATGGGAGGAAAGGCGAGAGAGATATGGGAGAAGAGAAGGAACGCAAAGGCCGGAGACGAAAGAGAGGCAGAACGAGATGGAGGACGGGGAGCTGCCCTTAGAGTGGGGTCAGACACAGTCCGCGCGGCACCGAAGGGGGGAGAAAGCTCATGATGGGGCCTAACTATGGGACGCAACTTTTATACCCAGCAACAAAAGAGGAGAATGACGACAGGAAAAGAAGAGGGAAAGAGAGGAGAGAAGAAGAGGTAGGTAGGATGAGACGAGTGAACGGGCAAGAACTAGTAAATTATTATATCACTCTTTAAATATAATAAATATATTATCTTGAAAACTGTAATAAGAAATAATTATAATTAATGATAAGAATATCCATTGATTTCATTAAGTAAAAGAAGTATTATTCCTAAACATCCCAAAATAATATAGTAGATAACTATTGTGAGACGGATGAAATAATTAGTATAAATACTTTATAATAATCCAAATTAATTAACATACAAATTTAAAAGAAGTTACTTTGAAATTAATTTTGAACATTTCTGAAAATATTACACAAACAGACATTATCAAGCATAATTTATTTATTTTTTGCTATAATTAATTTAAATAGTAAAATAGTGATAAAGATAACTTGGTCAAATTATAATTAATTTATCTTGATGATAAGTAGCTTAGAGTAATTATAACAACAGAAATTTAAAATAAAAGAGAAATAGACGTAATTTAATATCACAAATGCAAAGAATGTTGGTGTTATGAAATCAAATTTAGTGGGAGATTTTCGAACTATCCATATATACTCTTAAAATAATTTTTTAGTTTAAATGTCTTTGTATTGTCTAAATATATATCTATATAATGTAGTATATTGTATTGATATGCTTTTTTAATCGCACAATTTTTTAAGGGAAAATTATTTATAATGACAAACTAATAAATTAAATTAATGGGAAAAGGGTCTGATATATCCCTTAACTTTGTCATTTAGAGCTGATATACCCTTTTATGAAAGTGGCTCATATTATACCCTACTTGTAAACAAAGGCTCACATATACCCTTTTCCTATACGGAAATGAAAAAAATATAATTTCAATCTAAATTTATATTTTATTTTTTCTAAAAAAAATATATCCTATTGTAAAGTTAATCCTCGTCAACCAATTTTTTAGACTTTTTTTGTTTCAAATGGACTACTTTATAATGTTATTATTTAGTAATCAAATTTTTTATGGTTCACAACTTCTTGTAAAACTTATACTGTAGATACCAATTTTTTTCGAATACGAAATTAAATTACAATACACACAAAAAATAGTTTGATTTTTTTTTCTAAAACTAAGGAATGAAGAAAAAAAAATAAATAAGAATAGAAACTCAAATAAATTTCAATAAAAGAAGTCAAAAAATAATTTAGGTATGAAAAAAAATTAAAATATAACGTGTACTTTCTATAGAAGAATCATACAGAGACCACTAAATAATTTTTTTAAAAAAATTATAGTTAATATAATATAATTAAAACTAATTGATTTAAAATTATGTTAAAATAAGGATATATGTGTGTCATTGGTAACGGCAGGGGTATATGTGAGCCGTGGTATAACGGTAGGGTATATATGAAGCCACTTTATAACGAGGGTATACAACTCCAAATGACAAAAGTTGGGGGGGATACACTCCAAATGATCAAAGTTGAGGGGTATATAGACCCTTTTCCCTAAATTAATTTTTATAATCATTCATTTGATTTAATGTGTCCCTAGCAAACTGTTTGACAGTCACTCACTGCCCAAAACTCTCGCTCGCCACACTCTCCTCTCTCGCTCATCTCTCAGCTCGCTTTCTCTCACTTTTATAAAAAAAACAAAGTATATAAAATCAATTGTTTCTATCTGTAAAGTAGAGGAAAATGTATAAATAATATATTTTTGTTCTACTCTCTACACCTCTTCCAGATCTCGCTCGGCCAACTCTCCCTAACCTCGCTTGCCACCCACGCCTTCTCGCGTATACAAAACAAAAGCGAAATATATAAATTGCGTTAGTTGTAATTAAAGCGAGAGAGGAAATTGTATATACACATGCAAATAATATTTTTTCACTATACACTTATAATTATACAATAAAAATAGTTCCACTTACAGTTTCTTTTGGCTTTCTCTCTTTCTAGTTTTACAAATTCAAATTGTATATTAATTTCTTCTCTTTCTCATTTTATTATAATCCAATTCAATTGTCCTATTCCCCGCCCAAAGATCTCCTTTGCTCTATTTCTTATTTATAATATTCAGATTATATATAATTGTCCTCCACAAGTTATAATATTTATTAATTCGTTGTATCACTTCGTTTTATATAATTCTCTGCCACGCCTTCGTTCTCTTTGCCGTTTATTAAACTTTATTATTCTAATTCACTTCAATTGTTAGGTATAGTGAATTAACATTTTATATGTCTTAGGAGTGAACTATACAAACTTTGTTATAGCATACAAATATAAATTTTATATCTGCTATAAGTGAAAGTTGCTCATTTTTCTAATAAAATTTCAATTGAATAAAATTGCAAATATATAAATTGATAACTGGATAAGTTTGCAATCAAGCAACAATTTAAAAAGACTCACAAGCAGAAGCGAAGTCAGATTTTTTAATAAGAGGAATCAATATATGTAGAAATAGACATATGAAGTAGTGGAAGGGGGTTCGACGTTTACTATATACATATAAAATTATTTTCATCATATATAAATAATATAATTTTTTACCGACAAATATTCGAATGAACCCTTTTTGTACAGGTGGCTTCCCCCGCTCACGAGTCATAATAATTGTTTTTTCTTTTTCTATAAATATAAAGTCAATTCAATTTATTTATATATCAATTTTAAAAAATAATTAAACAGTCTCTCTCGCTTTTCAAATTACAATAATGATTTCACGAGATATGGTATCTATTTATAAACCTTCAAGGGGGTGTGGTTATAAATACACCATTTATAAATTTGTCCATTTATATTCATAATTCTGTTAAAAGAGCTTGCAATCAAATTCCTAAAAAGCCATGTAATAACTTATTTTATTCTATAAATGGGAAAATAATACAAATAATGTTACAGTAGTTTGAAAATAAATAAATCAACTTTTATCTCCTAATTTATTTAAAGAAAAAAATTAAAAATAGTTAACATAATTGACATAATAAGATTCTATAGCTATAATTTCAATAATGACGCTCCATAATTATAGTTATGCTTGTTGTGGAGGCTACATTTTGTATATGTCTACTCATTTGTATATTTTGCTTGTGAATATACAATTAAGGTATGTATGTATATAGAAATTATATATTTGTAAATTTAGAAAAAATTCATAACTCCGTCTGTATAGTTGCTTCTCAATATACAAATAAAGTAATTATTATGAAATTTTCATAAATCGTATATAAATAGTCAGGATAGCCTACATAAAAAATCTAAATTTATACTATCAAGAATCAGAATTAAGAAAAACTATGAATTATACAAAATCAAGCAAAATATAGAGATTGGAGGAGGAAGGAGGGAAATTATTCACAAATTATAATACCTAATATAGGTTAAATATTCGTTATTCCTTATAATTTTTCCATTTATTATTTATCAATAAATGTCTCTTTGTTATCTTGATTGTATTGATTTTGTTAGTATTTCATACCAAAAAGAAATTAATCGATTCACTTACTTTTGATACCGATGAAGTGACGAGCTTTATGTCATTTAAATAATTACTTTTAATTCATTAAAAAAAAATTATTAAGACGCTGTAGTGACGAATTATTGCAGCAGATTTACATAATATTTATCCATGTTAGTAGAATCTCTCAATTTTTCTGATTGTACACATACTTATTAAAATGCTTAACTACAATATCCACATCATACTTCCCCACAATCGAGAGCTAGTCAACTTATCTCAACAATGAAGGGCAAAAATTTATCAAATAACTCGATATAATAAATGAGATTGCTTTATTTTTAATTAATAGTATTAATTTTATTTTGATTATTTTTTAATCAAAAGCCTTAATCCCTAAATTAATCTTATCGAAAGTGAATTCAAATTAATTAAATTTCAAATATAAATATAATACACGAATAAAAACTCTCACGTGCACTCTATCCAACCCCAAGAAAAGGAAAAAGAAAATAACAAGGGTACAGTGTATAATAAAAAATACTTAAGTGGGTAAAATGTCGCAAACAATTTACTTTAGGCACCATTCCGTAATTCCCGTATAAATGTTGGGATTGACGCAAGCTCATATTGGAACATGATCGGTAATGCCTGCAAGGCTGCAACGAGTCAAATACCCAAAACGCCGTAGTCTGGTCATCCCAAAATAACAAACGACATCGTTTAGGGTACCAAATTCTGAGATTAGACAGTGCGTAAGCATTTTCTCTGAATCTATCAGCTCGACAAATCGGAAAAAAGAAAGAAAAAAAAAAGAAAAAGAAAAAAGAAAACAAAGAGGAACAGATAAAAAAAGACAACAAAAAGAGGCTTTTGGCATCGAATCTCTCACCTCTGCATCGGTTCTAATCAATTTTCTCGCTTAGCTCTTCTCCTCTCTCCCTCTGGTAAGCTTCCTTCCAATGGCGTTCTCAATTTCATGTTTTCGTTGTTTGATCTCTTCTATTTTGCTACTTCATTTCGCTAATCCGAACTGCATTTTTGTGTTTTCTTCTACTTAATCGCTTATGACTTGTATAAACCCCAGCTTTCGATCTTATTGTGTGTATAACATTTGATCTATGTTGTTTTAGCTTGTGTGCATCCCTAAGAAGTGACTTGTAGCCCGTGGTCTTTTCAAAATGTCGATTTGAATGAGGTCAAAGTCGATTAGTGTACCACTTTTTTTGTACCTACCAGAGCATCCGCAGTCATGCTAGCAGGACCGTGAGAACGCGAGGGCACTCCGCGACGGCGCCGGTCAGCAGTACCTAAGCGAGGGCGTTGCCCGCGGCGCAACCCGGCACACTTTTTGTATTTCTTAATTGCTTTCACTGCTTGTTGTTATATCCTTCGCGTCTCTAGCTGTTGCCTTGTGTAGGAGAATGACTTTGTCATAATACCCTGCACCAATTGGAAGCCCCCCCTAGGTAAGTTGATAAATGAGGACTGACTACGGCAATAAGACCAGATGCCGTACACTAAGTATCGCGACAAAGTTCTATAGCATCGCTAAGCCCCATGCCATGTTATTACCGAAACAGTACACATATTGGGCGTCCGGGCACTATCACGCAGTGTCACGAACCTGTTAAGATGGAGTCGTAAGATATGACCGGTATTGGCCAAGTTCCATTATGTGTTGAGGGTGGACGTTGTCGCCGTGGAAGATGTAAACCAAGCGAAGGGCTCGCCTTTTAAGAGATTCGGGACAGTTCTACTTAAAACCACTGGATACATCTGACCGGTATGGTGAATAAGTGGCTATGTGTAGACCTTAAAATAAGTGACGATTGGCTGAACCCGAGTGAGGTCTCTAACTGAGGAAACCGCCCGGTCATACCCGCCTCGACAAACAAAATGGGGTAAATAGGAGAAGGCGAAACAACCGGTTAACCAAAGAACGAGGACGAACGAGACACATAAAAATAAAATCAGTAGGAAGGGTAGATGGTGCCAGCGGCTCGTATTCAGAATATTTCGCTCTACTTAAAGCCTCTAAAACAAAACCGAACGTAAGCAGGAAGAAACCCCCGCCAAAACAACATGAAGGAAAGAATACTATACATGAAGTTTACCCCCCCCCCACCACACACCGGCATACACCCCCCCACCCCCCAGCCCCCCCCCCCCCCCGAAACAACAATTGAAAGAAAGGGGATTCATATAGGTAATCCTGATCAGTTGGGATAAAGGCTTACTTATTGGTGTCATTCTTACCTTACTTTTAGATTAAAGGGATTCATATAAAGAATATTGTTTATAAGCAAGGTTGTAGTGGAATGATTTAGTGCCTAATAAACTGGAGGTGGTCATAAAGTATTCAACATGTATCATATGATGGAACTTTGGGAGTGAGTGATAGAACATGGACTTTCACAAGGTGTTAGAAAACCAATTTGGGTTTATGCTTTGTACAGCTACATCATATGCTGTATATTTGCTAAGAAGATTGATGAAAATTTATTAGGAGAGGAAGAATGATCTTTCACCTGATGTTTGTTTATCCAGAAATAGAGTATGTAATTAAATGTCAAGCAAGTCTTTGCTGAATGTGTTGGTGGGCATTGGCGAATTTAAGGATTCTTACCAGATGTAAATAACATAGGAGGATATATAGGATTTTTTTGCAACTTACTGCAATTAGTTTACGATTGATTATTACTAATGTTGGTTATAGAGGATAATGTAGCCTAACTCAACTTTGTTGAATGAAGCATAATTGCTTATTCCCTAAGTTGCTCGGACTCTTCACTTTCAGTGCCGCACCTGTGTCGGCACGATGTGGGTGTGGAATTCTTACCCGATTTGGTCAGCCTGTTTTGGGTATCTTGACCAAATTCGAGGGAGAAATTTTGGACAAATTCAATGATTTGTGTAATCAAACAAAAACTAATGTGAAATTGAAGAAAATGGAATACCCTATATATATAAATTTCTATTTTCACTCCCTTACCTTTTATCTCCTTCCAGGATTCTCCTCAAGTTTTCCATATTATATCTCATATTTATGCTTTATAACTCTATTTTTAGATATTTGAATGGAACTTAGCTGAATCCCGACACTCGTATTCATATCCCCGAATTTTAGAATTTGGATTATAGAGGATCCGACCTCTAGATCTGCACCTGTATCGTACACCCGCACAAGAGTTCGAGCAACTTAGCTTATTACTATATCTACAACTTGTGACTTTATATTAGTAATAATCTGTGAGTGATATGGTCATACTAGAAAACCATACTAGTCCCGTTTGTCCTTTTTACATAGTTAGAGTTGTAAAAAGAGAGAAAACTACCTTTGGTTTGGGGAAACTTGTCTTTGCTTCCTTGGTTTCTTTGCATAAAATTCAATAAACTTGTGTCGATCTCATAATTTGTGGGGGTCAAATATATATATATATATATATATACTATGTATCCATTCTACTCCATTCAAGTCTGTTTCATTCAGATAATATATGATTTACCCTCGGCAGTTTGTTGAACCTTGTCACGGGTAAAAGCTTGGTATTTATGTGGACAAGGGTAGAGAGGCGGACCCATCATATACCGAGTTTCAATTTGTGCACCATTGGTCCTTCACTGCCCTCATGGATTTCTTGGTTATAAAAATAGTGATTTGCTTTTTTAAGAAAAATTATCAGTTCTAAAAATTTCAACTTTTAGTACACTACTAACTAACTTAATCTCAATTTGAATCATATCTTTTGTTTTCATTTTTGTTCTATCCCTAGCTAAGTTGCCTGTAGAGTTGGGAGTTGGAGTTTGTTGGTACTTCTTTACGAAGTCAAAGATGGTAAAAGAAAGGAACTTCTTTTTGTGTGGAAACCTGTGTTTGCTTCCTTTATCTTGGCATATGGACGGACTTAATCATGAGAAATATTAGATAGAATAGATGGAGATAAGATAAAGTCCCTGTCTCCGGGAAAGCTTGAATGAAAAGAATAAGTATTTAGGGTCTGTGACTGATATGCAGCAATCATTCATCTAGCACTTTGTTGCTTTGAGATCATTAGATCATGCTTTTAGATCACTACATAAAGTATTTTCTTCTGTGTTTCTGCAGAAACGGCCACATTCAAGATGGGTTTTTAACATCTGCTTTCCCCCCTTAATGATGGTATGATGATGTACTTATATCTTTGCTTTTGCATTTTTCTGTATCAGAAGTATCTTGTTCAGTAAAGTGGCTTGTTTTCATTAGAAATAGAAAAATTTATAAGTTCTTTTGCTTAAGGAACATTAAATTCTAATTATCTTAGCAGTGATTATCAGTTATGTATTTGAAATCTCTTAGACTGGGTTTCATTTACTGCACATTAATGAGACCTGACGGAACCTATTCTGTATAACCACCAAAAAGATAACATGTAGAATTTACTCATGGATAATCGTTACGTCAATTAACTGGCAACTAAATTAATTTTCCTGAACAAGCTACTGCATTAATCATTAATTGATTTGATTTTGTATGTGCTAAATAATTCTCTTTTTTAATAAAGGACCACAATAACTTTACTATAAAGACTTACATGGCCATCATGGCTGAGAGGGATGCTGCCATCCGTGAACGGAATATGGCACTAGAGGAGAGAAAGAGGGCTTTTGCAGAGCGAGACATGGCAATGCTTCAGAGAGATGCAGCACTTGCAGAGCGTAATGCTTTGATTCAAGAAAGGAACGATGCCATTGCTGCTCTTCGATTGCAGGACAGCTCTACAAATGACAACAATATGGTTCCAGATTCACCAGGAAATGGAACTGAAAGTGGTGCAAAGCACATTTATAACCAACAGCAAATGTATAGAACCACAGCTGATGCTGCTCATGGTTCAACGGAAGATCCCGCAGCTGGCTACTTGAAAGACACAGATACTTCTGAAGCAAAGATTCCTAAAAAGGTCAAGCGACCTAAAGAGAGCAGACACAATAAGCAAGCTAAGATTCCAAGAGTGGGTAAAATTAGCGCTGACAGTTTAAGCATGCAGGTCATAGCCACAACATCAGATGATTGGGTAAATCTGCAAGAGATGGATAGTGACAAGGAAGGAGATACACAGCTCACATCATGGAAAGATAATTTGGGGTTGAAAATCAATTTTGATGAGTCTGCCATGCCAGTGCCTGTTTGCTCCTGTACTGGGACTCCACAGCCATGCTATAAATGGGGTCATGGTGGGTGGCAGTCAGCTTGCTGCACAACTACCATATCTATGTATCCATTACCTCAAATATCAAACAAACGCTATTCCCGTGTGGGTGGAAGAAAGATGAGTGGTGGTGCCTTCAGTAAATTGCTTAATCGTCTTGCTGCTCAAGGTTATGACCTGTCTATTCCACTTGACCTGAAGGATCATTGGGCTAAACATGGCACAAACCGCTACAGCACATTGAAATAGCTTCTGCGTGCATGTTGGATTGGGACCTCACAATATAGAGAAGGCATTGCCGGAAAATGTGTGTTGTGGATGAAAGAAAGTGTACTTTAATACTGTGCAGGAGATATACCACTAATAGCTATTCATTCACATTTTTTGAGCTCTGTCTCTGTCTCAGAGTTCCAATTCATCTTTATCAGAACGGCCACATATCGTGTACTGTACTTTTGCTTTCTTCAATGTATGTTTAATGAATATGGTGATTTGGGTGTCACATAGCTTTGCCTAGACAGCGTAAATAGCAATTTTTGTATATCATTTGTTTCCTCACATTACCATAGCAAACTTCATTTATTGCTTCATCTACAGAAAAAAAAATAATGTGGTAGGAAAAGGGGCAGTAAATAAAAAAGATGTTATTACTTGTGCTTAAGCAATTATTGCTGTTTGGCTCGGAAAATAAAATTTAAAAAAATCCATTTGGCGTAGTAAGTAATGTCTTCACATATAAATGAACAAAAAAAAATAAAAATGGCATGAACAGTTTATGTATACGAAAAATAAATATAAATTGATTTTTATTTAAAAAAGAAGAAGAAGAAATTTTTAGAGGACTTATATAACACTGCAGTTTTCACCTATGGGCTATGTGGCATCGAGCAATTTTGACCCATCTCAGGCCCATTTATGAACAGCATCTCGACACACAGCTGCTTCCGAGAAAACGACAGGTTACAGGGGAAGCTTTAACCGTTACAAAATTCGTTCTTCCTCCGGCGAAAAGATTTTACTCTTACTACTTGGAGAAGTCCATCCCAGTCTATTCATCGGGCTTTAGCACGCAAGTCACTTCTGTACCCGTTCAATGGGTGCTTCCGAATCAGTTCTCTCCGGCTCACAAGTAATTCTTCTTCTGCTTCATTTTCTATGAATTCAGTTTTAATTGTTCGCCTTTTTGTCTTTCATAATTTTGAATTTTCTCATGAATGAAGGGGCCAATCGATGAGATCACCACAGTTTCTGAGCGTGTAGAAGGCGTTGATCCTATTTTGGATAGGCTAAAATCTCTCAAAATTGTAAGTTTCACTTTTCGCTAACTTCAGTGTATTGCTTTTGAATAGCTATTAAACCATTACTTATTGTGTGAAATTTTAATGACAAGGCTTCTCCAATACTGAAATCGCCACCAGCTGAGAGTAGCTTGACTGACATTCTGGTGAGGAAAGCATCCTCCACTTCAAATAAAGGTAATTTTTCAATATGATAACAGTTTCCAATACCTTCTGGAAATGGCGTATGCTGTATTGAAACATTTTGAACTAGGAGTGGATGTTAACCTGAAAAATCGTATTTAAAAATACTGGTTTTCAAGTATTTATTGTCTTAGGAATTTACTAAATATCAATTTAGGTTAACTGGTTTTTTTGCTCCTTAGTAGGAAACGTTTTGGGGATTCAAGTCTAGATCAGACCTTGTTATTTTCATAAGCAATAGATGCATATAAAACAATTATTATAAAAATTAGAATAGATTCATCGGCAAGGATTCAAACTTGGGGAAAATGCTGCATCATACAGGCGCTGAACCAACAAGCCGTGGAGCTACTTGCGTTAAGTAGTGTCACTTTTAAAATTCTAAAAGTATTTTAATTCTTCAGATAATATACATATATATTATTATTAAAAAATTTGACGAAGGGGTGTAGGATCTACACCCCTTGTCTTAAGGTACATCCGCCCCTCCCTCCTGGACAGGTTTGTAGGGGATATGAGAGAATATTAAAGAGATGATATCACTTGCAAGTTTTGAGAATATGCGTGCCTTTTAATATTTAAAACGTGGTGATGCAAGCGGACTGTGGTGGTGTTACTTGGACATAGAAGTACTTTCGAGTTCCTCAAATGGACAGTGAATCAAGAATATATCAAGCTTTTTCAAAAAAGGAAAAAGGAAGTAGAGAGAGTCGGTAACTAGTTCATCTTACAAATTACATTGAGCATTGATCCAAGCTGATGGATTCTGTCAGGCTTGTAACGTCTCTAAGTTTATGCCTTATGCTTCTTCAAAGTTTCACGGTATGACTACTAAGTTCAATACCACAACAATCCACATCTTTGAATATATCCTCTATTGGCATATATCGAGTTAAGTTACTCTTTGTTTAATGTAACATTAAGTAACTTGGTTAGACATTTTAATCTTTTACAAACTTGTGTTGGGATACTATTTGGACCACATGCTTCTCTATTCGTTATATTCTTTATGGCATCCTTTACTTCAGAATACAGAATTTATGTGCTTCAGCTTCTAAGTCTTATGCTCCCGTAGTTTCGTTTCATATCCAGGTCCACAATGTATGTTCAGTATCTTCCTAGAACTTAGTGTCATTTTCTTTGTTTATTGACATAGCAATATCATGTTAACTTTCTCTTTTCCCACACTATCCTAATGAGTTATTAATCATGTCGCCAATTCTCTTCAAGGGTGGTGTGCTATCTTCTTTACCCTCATCCGTCCAGGAAGATGTTGGAGCTCTTTCATATCTAACTTCACATCTGGGTGCCAATGTGTGGGGTGAATACCTTAGTCATACCATCCGTGATGTGAGAACCCTTGGTTATGCTCTCTCATTCCCTGGATGCAACATGGTGGAACTTCTTGGTTAAATTAAAGTTGCACCCCTGCGTCAATGTAGCATGTTCCAAGAAGACCATGACCAATATAGTTAATATGAGGATTCATTATAAATTTAACTATTTTTTAAATGGCCATCGACTATTGCAATGTTCTCCTTTCTACAGGATTGGATTGATTGTGCTCTGTGAGCATAGGTAGAGTTTTGATGAATCCTAATGATAACCATTTCCCTAGAGTTTCAAACCTACACTAATGAACCGTGATTTCTTGTGCAAATATTTAAGAAGTGCTTGAAACTTGAACTAGCCTCCATTCACCATGATAGTTGGTTTGTTTTAATTAAACTGAAGAAAACTAAACCAGAAAATGGGTCGTGGCTTAATTAGGAATTAAAAAGAAACTGAGAACATTGATGATCTGATCCGAGAGATGAAAATGCTAAGCAGCTTAGAGCTCAGTTGGCTGCTGCTTCCGAATCTTTTCTTCTGAGAAACCTGTATTACTTCTCAATTTGACTGCTACAGGGGCCGCTTAACAAAGTTGATGGCCTAAACAAGAATTTTGTAGAAGGCCTTATGGTTTTTTCAGATGTTGTTCATATATATTTTTCAAGTCTATTTTTCTAAAGTTTTTTAGATGCAAAGTTGTTAATATTTCTCCAAATCAGTTTGTTCTAAAAAAAGTTCAAGTGATGATATCGCTAATCAATATTTGACTGTGGATGAATGAGTAACACATACGACAACAACTGCTAATCCTCGTAGGCTGAGAAGCAAATGAGGAATCCGCTTGGGGAAGGGGGGTCGCGTCTGATTAGCTAGTTGGTGAAGCAATAGCTTACCAAGGCGATGAGCAGCCACACTGGAACTGAGATGCGGGCCCAACCTCCCATGGGAGGTAGCAGTGGGGATCTCTCTATTTACATCTTAAAGTGTCCATTCCTTGCAAGCAACATAAGCCCAAACCCCTTTTCCGTTCTCTTCGGACAAGCAACTTTTCTTCTTTTGCCCTCTCTTGCCATAGAGTACTCAATGATTGTTTAAAATAGAACAGAGGTAAAGGATCCCAGAACAAGGAAACACCTTTTAGTTGTCTTAATAACTGGATCAGATTGAAGAATCCGATTTTAAACGAGGCTAACAAAAAAGGAGGAAAAACCACTCAATAAATGAAATTGTTGAAGGATTTTCCTTGAATTTTTTGAAAGTTATCCAACTTGGTTTCTTTCTATATAGTGTAAATAACTAAATATATGACACCTGAGCCTAACTCAACCCCAAAAGCTAGCTCATGAGGGGAGGAGAGGTTTGTTTGTCCAAGTCCATATAAGGAGACTAATTTCTCCTCCATCTATCGATGTGGGACTCTTAACACTCCTCCGCACGCCTAGACCTTAACTAGAGCATGAACACTTATAAATGGGGGCCCAACATCGATAAAAAAAAAATTGAGATAGGTCTAGCTTTGATACCAAATATGACACCTAAGCCTAGCTCAAACCCCCAAAGCTAGCTCATGAGGAGAGGTTTGTCCAAGTCCATATAAGGCAACCAATTTCCCATTCCTCTATTGATGTGGGACTTCTTACCATATAGAATAGAAAACTATTGATACATCTGATGGAAACGAAATTTGTCAATAGTAAGATAGTCACACTACTTCATTTTAAAAAAAATAATAAATCAAAAAAAATGAAAGTCAAAACTCTTCTTCACATTCTACATAAAATACACTTTTTCTTCGAGAATGTTGGGAATCCCACTCATAATACTTTCATTTAGTTTCTAGATATGTAAATTTTATTTGAATAAATTGAAGATTCTATATCCAAATTTATATTGAACATTAATTAGTTTGATCCTCGTACTCCGAATATAGCAACATATATAAAATCACGGGGAATAATTTTTTTTATTTTTTTAAAATAGCTACGAAACCTACTATAAATAAAGAAAAGAAGGGGAGTGTGGGAGGGGGGGGGGGGGGGGCTTGAGTTGGCGAAGTGACCTAATCATAGAAACTGTAGCCTACCAACATCAGATGGCGCACCAGAATCCGGTACTGGAAGTCCTTGAAGGGGACATGGGCAGGAGCTTCAAAGATGGTAAGTGGAGATCTAGCTTCCCCGTTAATCTCAAATATAACCAATGAATTACAACTGAAGCTTCACTTGAATCGTAATTGCCCAAAAATGGAGTATTCTTTAGATCCGATCTAGGGCGAAACTTTTGAGACTGTGAATGAGATTATATACATGTATGTTTTGATTGAATTAGCTCCAAGAATAAAACACAGTAAATTTTGGAGATCGTGAATGAGATTAGATATTCATATGTTCTGATCAAACTAGCTCCTTTTTAATGAGTCACCTTTATACAATTCTGAATGACTCAAGTTGTTTGTAGCCACACAACTAATCATTGTAATCACACCCACAAGGGTGAGTACGTTTAACTTATCAGAAGAAAAACAGATACCAAAAATGCTTTTAATGAAATAATTTAAAAACATTCATTGCAGCAGTTGTAGCATTGACCAGCATTTTCTCTGATCTCTGTTGGGATATATGTAGCATTTGTTAAACAATTGTCATCAAGAATAAGTAGGATTTTTTTCTCTTATCCTGCTGGGTAAATATTGATACTCCTTTCTTTTGTTATTGTAGGCTGCATAGATCCAAAAGTTCTACATGAGCTCTTCTCTGTATATCGTCAGTGGCAAGAGGAGAAGGCCCAGAAGATCTGTAAAAGACAGGTTTGCTCAATCATTATCATGTTCTTCTGGTCACCTAATGCTTCAGTAGCCATTTTCCAGTGTGGTAGTGGTTCCATCCATAGAAAGTGTGGATCTAGAACAGGCTAAAATGTATGTTTGTATATGTTTGAGTTAGACTGTATGTAATTACACAAACCATTCTATTCTTAATGCATTCACTAGTCTCAAAACATGGTCGCTTGTGAGTCATTATTTATTAACACACACACCCTCACACACACAGAGGGGTGGGAGGAAGGAAATTATGAGTATCCTTTGAGTAAAAGCTGTGGTCTGAATTTGTATGGAATTCTTGCAAGTAAATTAAGGTCAAATTGTTCAGATAACTACTGTTAGCCGTTTTTGGCCAGCAATGAGGTGGATTATCGCCCCAATCCCTCCCAAAGGAAGTAGAACATAGTCATCGTGTTCACCAAAGAAGTTGCACACAGGCTCAAAGTTGTTTAGTAGTTATTTGATCCTTATTATGTTTACCATGTAGAAGTGGCTGACTAGATTGATTTGGGTTCTCTAAAACTTGATCCCAACTTTAATGTGTAAAGGAGCAGCTGCCTCAAAAAAAAATCTATCTGATGACTAGATATTCCCCAACTTTTCAGGCATATATATTTCCTGAAGTTAGTTGCTAAAATTAAATGCCCTCTAGATCAGTGGTAGACAATATCCTTTTGAAATCATCACCACACTGACCTTTCGAAGGGTGGGAAAAGATTTTACAAGGTTTATTTTTGTGTTTGATTGTAGCTACACCATTATTTCTCCCATCATACATTGGTCGAGAATTGTCTTGCCACATCCCATAGTATGGCTTGTACTATGCAGATGGTTGTATACCATTTATGAAGTGTGCTTCCCTGTGACTAGAGTTTAAAGTTAATAGTCAATTAGGTGGTGGTTTTTTCGACACTAGGATTTTGAAGCTCTGTTCAGTACATCAAGTACTATGTTCAAGGTGTTAGCGTACCTATGCTAGCATGTTGAAGCTCTTCATCATGTTACAAGCTTATGTTGTTTGTTGTGGTTCTTCTTCATGTAAAAAGAAGAGCTCATATATCTTTTTAAAGTAGATTTCTTGGATAATTGCTGCAGGAAGAAATAGAAAACAAAATAGAAGTTGCAGATGCATTGGCTGTTAAGCTTCTTCAACGCTTCAATTACTCTGTTTCCGCAATGAAAACAACCTCACAGCATCTCTCAGAAGGTATTATAATAGCCAATCTCGGAAAGCAGAAGAGAAAAAAAATGTCTGTCGAGATAACTAGGGCTACTGTAGTGTGGAGCTTCAGAACAAAGTTAAATGTTTGTCCTTGTGATATCTGATTCCCGTTATTCCAAAATGTAGCACGCTAATGCTGTTTTTTTTGACTCAATGTTTGAATTGCACGCAGTACATGGTTTGCAGGTTGAACTTGGAGTGTTGAAAGGCAGGTTGACAGAGGTAATCAGTAATTGTGATGCATTGTGCAAGAGGATTGATGCAGAGGGACCAGAATCGCTGCGATCATCTATCAAACCATTTACAATAGCTTCCTCAGACACAGAAAGCAACAGCAGCAGCATGCATACTTTGCAAGGTAAAGCAGATGAAAAGCAGTAGTGCCGAGGCCTCTCTTTGGAGCTTATAAAATGTCTCTATACCCCCGGTGTACATTACTTGTTTGAGAATTAACGACCCATACTTGTATCTAGTCCAACTGACTGGTAGTTCAAGGCTTCAAGCACACTTAGAAATTGATTGCACAGGAAACATAGTCGGGAAATTAATTTCATAGCAAGCATGTGGATCGATTTCTCAGCAGTATTGACTGTTCATTTAATTGTACTTGAAATGTTAAGATTGACTGTGGTGATGCTATGTTTTCCCCCTCTAAATTATGATAGATTTCCTTCCTGTGGATATTCAGGAGCTGTTTGTGGATTTGAGAATTTAATTGGAGGGCGAAACAAGTTTAAATCAAGTAGTATGCTGATCTAGTTTTGAGCTGTTGTTTCTCGACTTGATTATGAGAAATCGCTGATGTATATATGTATATTCGTGAAGAAATTGTGGGTATTTGGAATCTAATAGGAAGATGATAAAGGAAATGTTTTTCATGGAAAATAAGTGGGTTTTCTACTTATTCTATTACGTTTGATTGGTAGATAATAGTAACAAAGTTATCATAAAAGTATTTGTATATTATTTAGACAAATATCATATGAGGTGGCGGTGGGGAGGTAGGGATGAGAGCTAAGGGGAGTGGGGGTGAAGACGAGTTTTATAAGAGGGTAGAGAGGATAAGATCAATGTGAATAATGGAATGTCTCTAGTAGAGTTTGTTTTCCCGAAACTTTCATTAGGTGAGAAGTTTGGATTTTTAGAAAACATATTTTACGAATTAAAGTTAAAAAATTATAATTGGAAGGCATTTCGATAGTGATATTGAAAAATCACTATCAAAAGTGACTCAACTGCTACTCTGCTACACAAGTTACTGCACTTAAAATGTTAGATCTCCTCGATCTAAATAAGACGAAGCTGAATGGAGGAAATTTGTGAAAACGTAATTCTTTACTATTTGAATCGAAGAAATTAACTATATCTAGTGTTCTTATATATTATTTTCATCTCTTATAGATAAAAATTCCAAAAATAGTTTTTATAAAAATTTAAAAAATATTTGTAAAGCACTATCCTCCACCACCCCCCCCATCACATCCCCCACCCCAACCCACCCACCCCCCACCCACCCCCACCGACCCCCCCCCCCCCACCCCCCCCCCATAATTACAGTAAATAATTAGGATGATTTTGTGTTTGAACGTGAAAGTTTATAGAGGTTGCATCAAACCTCAACTATCCTTCACTAATTAAATTTGATAGCATTAAACAATTGAGATTCACTTTTAATTGAGATTCATACGAGTAGAGTTAATTGGCTTCACTTGTAGTTAAATACTCCGAATTTGTATTTTATCTAGACATCTTAACTTGATTTAAGTTAACTTCATAAATAATATACCATAAATTTTATGTGTGAATTGCACTAATCAATAGCCTTACAAATTAACAAATAAAAAATGTACTACATGTTATTAAACTCATTGATACATTCGGTTTAGAAAATATTGGTGTACTAATAAGTTTCAAACAATTAATAACAAGAGGACTAAATGACGAATAAATGAAAATATATAGTCTTAAACTTCGGAGTTACGGTGTGGGAAATAATATAATATAGTGATATATACTATTAGAATTCACGTGCCTTTTGAGTGCCAAAAAAAGTAATATGCTTGAATTTGAAACTATTTTTGAATGAACATTTATTATCATCGTATTAAAGGCATAACTTTTGTAGGTTAACCATTAGAACAATGAAACAAGGAAAAAAATAATAAAATAATTATATTTAAAAAAACATTCTATAATACATCTCTCAAAATCATTAAATTTTGAAATCGTTTCTAATTCTCTTAATAAGAGAAAAATACAAAGTAAAGAAAAAAATTAGCCAAATTTTTTTTTTTTTTTACCTTTTTCTCTTGTGTTGTTTTTTCTTTTTTGTGTTTTTTTTGTTTGTTTTTTTTTGCCATCACAACATATTTTTTTTGATTACATTGATTGACAATATATTTTTTTTTTTCAAAATACGATTAGATAAAATTAAACCAAAATGTGTAAGATTTGGTGAAAAGCATACCACGTGATCAAGGCTGTTGTTGGGCATCAATATATCCAGCATCAACAAGAACTTTCTCTCTTTTAGCCAACTCTACATCTTCATCCACCATCATCTTCACCAGTTGCTCAAATCCCACTTTTGGTTTCCAACCCAACACTTTTTTCGCTTTACTTGCATCTCCTTTCAGATTGTCAACTTCCGTTGGCCGGAAATATCTCTTGTCAATCTCCACATGTTCCTTCCAGTTCAATCCAACGTACCTAAATGCTACTTCTAGAAACTCCTCTACAGTATGTGAATCCTCCGTTGCCACAACGTAGTCGTCTGGTTTCTCTTGCTGCAGCATCATCCACATTGCTTCTACATAGTCTCCAGCAAAGCCCCAGTCCCTTGACGCCTGTAAATTACCCAAAAAAACCTTACTCTGTAGCCCGATTTTTATCCTCCCTACAGCCCGGGTAATCTTCCTCGTCACGAAATTCTCACCCCGACGAGGAGACTCGTGGTTGAAGAGAATCCCATTGCACGCGAATATCCCGTACGCTTCCCGGTAATTCACCGTGTACCAATGCGCCGAGCATTTGGAAACGGCGTAAGGTGATCTCGGATGAAACGGAGTAGATTCCGATTGCGGTGGCGGCGTAGATCCGAACATCTCCGATGATCCGGCTTGGTAATACTTGACGTGAGACCTTCCGGTAGCGGAGATGTGAGAACGAAGCGCCTCTAGAAGGCGGAGAGCACCGGTAGCCACGACGTCGGCGGTGTAATCAGGGATCTCAAAAGAAACGGCTACATGAGATTGAGCAGCTAGGTTGTAAATCTCATCAGGGAGGATATTATCGAGCCAACGTCGGAGAGAACTAGCGTCGGAGAGATCAGCGTAGTGAAGCTTCATTTTGGCTCTGTAGGTGTTATGAGGATCGATATAAATGTGATTGATACGCTGGGTATTGAAACTGGAGGATCTACGAATAAGGCCATGAACTTGATAGTTTTTGCTAATGAGTAATTCAGTGAGATAGGAACCATCTTGGCCTGTGATGCCAGTGATGAGTGCAATTTTGGATCTAGACGAGTTGCCATTTTCAGCTGCCATTTTTGTTGCCAATTCAGACAAGTGGGGGAATTTGTTTGATTATAATGAGAGGCAAATACAATTCCAAAATATCGCACTATATATAACACCTTGCGGGAGAAACAAAGATTTAAAAAAAATTAGTATTCATAAAAGATGTAGTCAATGTTGAAAAAAAATTAGAAGTTATTTATTTTCTTTTGCAACTGTGTGGACCAATACTAACGAATTGGATTGAAAATTATGAGCTCTTATATATTGAATATTTTTTTTCTTTATATTTATTATTTATTTTAAAAATTGTATTCGGTATTTTATAACTTTTAAAATTTATTTAATTGGAAAAAAAATTATAAATAACATATAGTTTTGAGACATATTGTGGTGTTTTATAGGGGTGGGCATATATATACATAAAACACGGAAAACCGAAACACGAACCGAATCAAATTTTTTTTTAGAATTTTGGTTTGGTGGTTTCGGTATTTCGACTTTCGGTTCGGTATTACGGTTAATTTTTTGTAATTTTTCGGTATTTCGGTTCGTTTTCGGTCATATTACTTGGGAATTCGAGTATTTCGGTTAAACCCGAAAGTATTATGGGATAATTGAATAATTTAAAAAAATTATATTATATTAATAATAATTAGTGAATATTAACCATATTTTTTTTAAAAACGTAAAAACCCTAATACCCTACGTTGACTCTTTCTCTTTCTACCTCTAGATTTTTTTCCTTTCAACTTTCAATCCCATCTTCTGCCTCTTCTTTCTATCCTCTTCTCTTCTACTCCAACCACTCTTCAGCTAAAACCATTCTTGTCTGTCACTGAAGCACCGCCAGCAGAACAACAGGGCAAAGCAGCAGCCAGCCGCAGCCAGGCAGCAAACAGCAACCAGCCCGTCGCCCGCCCAGACAGACAAAGCAGCAACATGCCGCACCAGACAGCGCAACCCGCCGCCAGCCGCTGTAGCAGAAGTCCAAGCCGCCAGCCGCAAGACAGCACCAGAGCAGCCATTAAGTGGAAAAAATGAAAGTATTGAAAACCTAAAAAAATTGAAAAAAAATTGTAAAGTTAAAAGTTTTAAAAAAGCCCACTAAACAGGCCATTAAAAACCGATTAAAAAACCGAATCGACTTACCAAAAACCGACCAACCAAAATATTTCGGTGCGTATTCGTACGCAATTACAAAAACCGAATAACCGAAAAAAATGGAAAAAAACCCGAACCGACGAAAAACCGAATGCAAAAGCCACACCTAGTTTTTTTAACTGTATACGAAGCCTAGATTTTGGAATTAAGAATGTACTTTCTTTATTAGAGGATGGTTAGATGGACCCTACTTCCGGGACAATCTATGTTCTCTTCATATATTTGTTATTTATTATTCGGTTATAAAGAAAAAAAAAATTAATTTTTTTTAGAGAATTATATATAATGACAAATTAATAAATCAAATTAATTGCTACAATCTCCCTTTGATTTAATTGTGTTTTGTAGCATACTGTTTGTCAGTCACCTCTCTCTCTCAAACTTTCACTCGCCACTCTCCTCTCTCGCTCCATCTCTTGCTCGCTTTCTCTCATTTTTATACAAATACAAGTATATAAAATTTATTTCTATTTGTATAAAGCGAGAGGAACTTGTATAAATACAAATATTTTTGTTCCTCTCTCTCCCCTCTCCCAGATCTCGCTGGCCACTCTCCCAGATCTCGCTCGCCTCTCTCGCTCATACAAACAAAAACGAAATGTATAAATTGCGTTTCTGTTTGTATAAAGCGAGAGAAAATTGTATATACACATGCAAATACATTTATTTTCGTCCTACACATTTATAATTATACAATAAAAATACTTCCCTGCCCAGTTTCTTTTGTCTTTCTCTCTTTCTCGTCTTATACAAATTCAAGTTGTATATAATTTCTTTCTTTATCGTTTTATACAATTTGATTTAATTGTATATTCCCTGCCCAAGTCTCTTTTGTCTTTCTCTCTTTCTCGTTTTATACAAATTCAAATTGTATATGATCGTTCTATACACTTATAATTATACAATTCGTTTCGTACAATTCTCTGCCCAAGTCTCTTTCTCTTTCTCGTTTTATACAATTCGCTTCAATTGTATATGTATAGCGCATTATACATTATATATTTGCTATGGAGTGAAATTATGCAAATTTTGCTATAACATACAAATATGAATTTTATGTTTCCTGTATATGAAAATTGCCCTTTTTTTATTGAATTATTTATTCTTATTTTAATAATTTTTATTTTTTTAAAATTTTAACAGTTAAATTGATAATTGAATTGATAACAATCAATAACTCAATATATTAATAATTCTATAATAATTTAACATGTCAACAAAAATATAAATATGAAAAATAGAAGGACGAGGACGTAATGAGGTGTAGGCGGTAAATATGAAAAGGCGTGTAACGATCTTTCCAGCAGCAGCCAAAATACAAATATGCAACGGTGCAACATATTTACTCCCCAAACAACGATTTCTAGGGTTTCAATCCAATCTCTGTTCCTCCCGACTTCCACTCTCCATCTTTTTATTTTAACATTCCGATATTTACTCGCATTATTAAGTTGATAATCTGAAGGCGATTGTGAGTGTTGTAGAGTAAATCAAGTATCTGATAAAGTGATATCCTTATGGATTTGAAGAAAGCAAAAACGTTTTCTTGGGCTTCTGAACCTAATCTTTGTCAGGTATACATTACTCATTGAGTCTATTTACTCTGTTTGGTGCTCTGATTTTTTTTTTTTTTTTATATGTGACTATGAATTAATTTCACTGTTTATTGTATACATAGATATAGATTTGTGTCTGTTGCAGAATATCACAACGATGAATTTTCTTGCAGAATCCTACTCCATTACCTTTTTTTTAAAATGGTTTACTGGTTCTTATGAGTTCTATGATTTTGTTTGTTAGATTAGATTGGGGAAAGAAGATGCTAACTAGTTTCGCTGCATTGTCTTACCTGTATTATGATGTTGTGTTATGAATACGTGGCTGGGATTTAGGAAAATCTGGGCTGGGAAATTATGGATTTTGATACTACTAAAAGATTTGGACAAAAGATTAAAGAAATAGATTAAGATCAGATATTCTGAAACCTAGCGGGAATCAGTTAATGGCCTTGAGATTTTCATATCACTCTCAAATCAATCATGAAGCATTTTCAAGGCCATTAACTGATTCCATTTTCAACTTTAAAACAATACATGAATCATTTCATAAGAATAATAAATAAAAAATAAAATAAATGTGTTTCCATGTATACACTACCATTATTATGACCCAAGACAACTATCTATGGAGTCTAATATACAATGATATGGAATTAAACTCTTGGGACAATTTTTATCTAAAGAAAAGAAGGAAAACGTATTACATACTCGTGTCTATTGTAGTTTGATCCGCTAAGTCCAATGTATTTTCGTGGACTAAGTACTTTCTCATTTTTTGCCAATACTTGAGTTTTACTAAAATTACACATGTTCCCAGTTGTAAAGGTCTATTTGAGTTGACTATTGAATCTTTGACTACTACAGAATAATTTCAACGCCCTCGATGCAGGATATCATATCTATAACTCATAGTGAGCCTGTAATTTTCGTACAAGCACTCTATGGTAATTATAACCATTTCATTATGGAGGGTCACCGACGATTTTCCTTTGTCTTGTTTCTGATTTCTAGAATCTTTCTTTCTTCACCACCATCTTAAGGTGACTTTTACGTGTCCCAACTTTTTCCCCACTTAGGAGTAAGTCCAATTCAAACTTGTACTGTGTCACGCAGAGATTCCGCTAAGTCAGTATCTCTCAGGTACTTCTTGACCATTTACATGTTCAACCTGTTATAACAAGTTATGTTATTTCTGAACTAAGAAAATCTCACTTAACAATTACCATTTTCCTTCACCAATCCTTGATTTTCTACCCTTTGTCATCACACTTGTACTGCTTTTTATTCTGATAATAAGGTACATGTGTGGATTTATGATAAGAAATGAGATCAACACTGGGAGAGGAGCAGGTTTATTTATGTGATGTGTTTGTGCCATTTCTGCCAAGAGATTCTTTAGAGTGGGATGTTAATAGATTAAAAGAAAGATGCACCTTGATGCAGATCATATCATATAAAATATTCATTAAAAAAACCCAACTTAGAATCATACTAATCCCAACCCACAAGGTAGTCCTTTGACAAGAACTTTCATCAATTTTATTCTTGGTCTTATATTGTCTTATATTTTGTAGAATGTAGAAATATCAACAACGTTCCTAATAACTCGTAATGATAGGAGGAGAGTAAGTGACATGATAAATGTTACTGACAGTAACATGTTCCTTGCTTAAAAGTGCATCTTCTTGCATAGGTTTTTTTTTCTTATCATGTTTGACATATAAGTTACAATTGCAAGATCTGTAAGCATAGTGAACATGAAGGAAAATGATGAGTTTATACTCTACGATTTCCAGCCTATCCCTTAGCTTGAATACTGTCATCTCCATTTAAGCTCCAAAAAATTGTCAATTTAAGTAGATTGCCCCAACCCTCTTACTGGTTTTCCATTGTTTTGTGCTTATAATTTTTCTGTCAATTCATCACATCTAAAGGATTGCTGAAAAATGTTTCTGTTTGTTGTCTAATGTCCATAGACTCTACATGCTTCTAACTGATAATTACACTTTTAAATCCATCTTACTCATGTTGAGTCATAAAAAGAAAACAAATTGGGATGAAGATTTAGTCACCTTTCTCCCTTTGGAGAGAAGATGAGCCCCCTGATTTGGTGCCTCTTCGCAAGATGCACCCAAATGTTTGAGTTGTTAATTGAAAATTGTTCCTAACTTTTTGAAGGTAGAGAAGACATGAAGAAGTGATGTGTTGTTGTTATTTTCCAAGGAGATATTTAAGTGTAGTATTAAGGACATGTCAATTTGACATGCTTTCAGTTTTACTTATCAAGAACATTAATTGCTTTAGTTTTTTCCAGTTTCTCCTTAACAAGTTCGCATATTTTACCATTCAACATTATCAGGTAAAACATTATCAAGAAGAGGATTGCCCATCAAAAGTCAGTAGGGGATCTCAACATCTTCTTCAGCTACAAGGGAGGCTTTCTTACAAATCTTTGGCTAAATGGAAATGCCCTCCCAAGGTAATCTAAGTTTTAGATGAAAGGAGGTGTCTTTATATGCATAGTTTCTGCACACATTATTGTAATAACCAAGTTAATGTTGTTATTTGTAGTTTAACTTGAATGAGAAATGGTGTGTGGTTGCGGGTGAAGAAAGTAAAGAAGCAGGAGATCAGGAGCATAGAGAAAAGACAGTGCTTGAGGTGGTTTTTCCTTCTCAGTCTGCAATTCCTCTGAAGTAAGTAATTTTGGACCATCTCTTTGGTTTATAGCTTCTTTGTGTCAATTTACTTGGGTTGTAATCCATTGTTTTGCTTATTGCCGTAAAGTCCTTGCACCTCATTGAATCTGGATCAAAATTATGATGATATCCGAACTCCAGCAATCCGAATCATTCCTATTGAAGAAGAAGCAGATGTACAAGTTCCATCCCAAACCATCAGCAGCAAATCGCCAGATGCATGTCTACTTAACAGTTTCTCAGCATCTGTCAGTATAGTTACATCTCAAAAGCTACCTGCTAATGAAAAATCACTTCCCCAGTCTTTATCAACCCTCCAAAATCCTAGGGAACCTTCAAACAACTCTCCTCCTTCTGCAAAATGGCCTTCTAATGTTCAATCTACTCTTCCACATCTTTCAAGATGTCGAAATCTGAAGGGATCTGAGCAAAACAAAGTTTCTCCTAAACCACCAGCTGTTCCCCAGTTTCAGCCGACATTTAAAAATATCAGCACTCAAGACCAGACTGAAATTTATCCAGACCAACGAGCTAATCAAAACTATGGGCCCAAATATCAAAGAATATGTGAAAAACAGAATATTCCCCAGCACAAGTCTGAAGTTTCTGGAATGCCACCTGCTAAGCACAACCCTGTCACCCAGAACATTACTGGTTTTGAGGGTGATTTGACAGTTGCTATAGCCACAGCTGTAGCTGCTCTTGCAAAAAGTCAAGAACATGATAGTCTGATCGATACCAACTTATTAGTTGGGCTTCTCCTTAACCCAGAAGAAATACCAAAGCTGATGAATGAACGTGGACTGGCTACCAATGCCAAAACTAGTGCTGCAACAATTGATTCTCTTGTTGCTGTTATGTCTAGACCAGTGGATCTACCGGTTCCCTTGCCTAGGACAAAACCCGATAAGGTAATTATCAAGCCCATTAATGAATTCCAAGCTCCCCATGCAGGACCTGGACCAATTTTGGGGCCAAGGCCAATGGCAAAATCTGTGCCCTTGACGATGACTAAGCCTGAAACATCTGTGAATAGTAATTTGGTTAATGAACAAAGGCCCCATCCTCGTGTGGAAACTGCAAACATTAGAGAGAGTAAGTCACTAGCTCACCCCCCCACTTCAGACCTAAATTTGGAAAAGATTAAGAAACTGATTAACAAATATGGAGCACCTGACAATGTAGGAGGAAAACCCTTGGTTAATTTTGAGTTGGTTCCTTCTTCTTGTTCCAAATATGATGTGGTTTTACCCAATGTTGGCCATTCATACCCTTTCTCCTCGACTACCCCTCTTCACAAGGATATCAATTACTGCAAGTCCCTAATCAAGCAACATGGAGAAATTTGTGAGTCTGCAGTTGATGAACGTTTGCAAAATACCAATCCTCGTGGTAATTATACACGGGTGCGAGGTTTGTTGATGAACCAAAAACAGATTCAGTGCAGTTCAACGCGTTGTGTTTTCTTTAATAAACCTAGAGGACGACGTAATGGTTCCTCTTGTCCCTTCCTGCATGGTATATCAGGACAAAAGAGGTCTGGGGGGATATTGGAAGCTCGGGATTTAAAGAGAATGTCGTAACTGAGGACCTTACTAATAGGATATGATTCGAGAGGTATTTTTTTTTTTTACACAAAGGGAACTATACAACTGTTAGAACAAATGCACTTCTGTTTCGCCTTTTCCTTGAGGGAAACTTTGAAAAGCAGCTCTTTAAAACTTGGATTAAAATTTTAGAATCTCAAAAACTAAAATCCTGTATGAAGTTGGATGGAGCGTTTTTTTCCTTGACAGTAATCCCCTTTCGCAGGTTTTGCTGAAGTCGTTTTTTTGCTCTCCTTATTGCAATTACAATCAAGTATACTGACCCATTCCCTCGCTTTAAAAATGAAAAATGAAAAAGTGATGGTACGTTCGATATCAATAATGGATTTTAGATAATTTGATTTAATACTATCATATAGTGGGAATTGATAAGGTAATAAAGCATTTGACAGACTGAAGTTCATCAAAATTCTTTAAAGGTCGTGACAATTGTGCTAAATCGAACAACAATAATAATGGGAAAGAGAATTTTTTTATCAAAGTAGGCCATTACTAAAATCAATTTACCAAGATAATATGTTTTTTTGAATTTTTACAAAACTAATATAAATGTAGTTCTTACTTACGTTTTAGGTAACATTTTATTCAAAAAAATTCAATAATAAAAAGACAAAAATTTGACAGAGTAAACATACACAAAATGTTATTGTTAGTAACGTTTTATAATTCGTTACTCTGAAACACGTTTTATGCTAAAACGTGACTCGCAGTAACGTTCTCCTGAAATGGTTATTGAAATTCAATCTTGTATATGTTTCATTCATTATTCAAGTTTCCACTATTAAAATGGATAGATATATTTTGTACTTCTCGTTTCTTTCTCTTTTATACATAGACAATTCATTTTTATACAAAAAAAAAAAATGTGAGGAAGACTTTAAACAAATTGGAGCTTGTCTTGTATCACTTCAATTTCAAAATTTCTGAATAAATTATATGAGAGATCTTCTTCTAGTCTAGGTAACCATACCTCCAAATATTAGACCAATCGATTTCTTATGATTATTAAATATTAGACTATCAATAAAGAAGTTATTGAATCAATATTGATGCAATAAGTAAACAAGACAACTATTAAAAAAATGAATTAATTGATACCGTAGAAAATTTCTCCTCACTCTCTTTTTTCTTGCAAAAGTATTATCTATGTATGTAAAGAGAATATATGTATATAATATATTGAAAAATTTAATAAAGTTGAATGAGGCATGTACAAGATTGAATTTTAATTTTTAATCATTCCGGAGAAACGTTATTGTGAGTCACATTTTAACTGTAAAACGTGCCTCAGAGTAACGAAATATAAAACATTACTGACAATATCGTTTTATGTCTTGAATAAAATATTACCTAAAACGTTACTAAAAACTACGTTTATACTAATTTTGTAATTTTTTTAAAAAATATATTATATTGATAAATTGATCTTAATAATGACTTACTTTGGTCAAAATTTCTGGGTAAAAGGAAATGATTCTTGGCCCCACCACCTTTTTAACAGAAAGAGGAAATAAAGAGAAAATGGCCAAAAGCCCCCCTAAGCTATTATCGAATTTTCCAATTACACACTTATTCTTTAGGGAGTCCTATCACCCCCTGAATTTTTTAAAAGTAAAATATCTAGCCCCCTATAAACTCACGCCCAGATTTGTATTAGGCAGTGGTCTACATGCGCTGACACATAATATTTACTCTTTTTTTGTAAAATAAAAATTAATTATTCTTTTTTATATATGTATTTTTTTGCTTTATATTTTCATCTTCTCCTTTTCTCTTTCTTTTTCATTTCTCCATTTCTTTTCGTTGAAGCTTTTCTAGATTTGACGACTATCGCATCTTCAACCTTCATTGTAGTTTTAAACACTAGGAAATCTCGTTCTAAAAACTCTATTATTGTTTCTTCTTCCGCTATTATAACAATTGATGTTTACAACACTTTCAATAAGTGGGTCTTCTTCATCAAAGGGTTCAAAATTCATGTTCGTATCTCTCTACAACGTTGAGCACTGGGTCTAATTCATTCATACAACGCTTATTCGAGTTTTTATTTGACATTTTTGATGAATTTTGAGAAAATTCAAAATTCAAATTAGGGATCTAAATAAGAAATTAGAGCAGCTTACGAACTCTAAATTCAAGATTTGAAGTAGAAATGAACATAGTTCAAGATTTGAAGTAGAAATGAACATTAACAACTAAATCCTACTTAATTTTGAGAGGAAATTGTGATTTTTTTACAAAAGAAACAAAGATTAATGGTGTGGAAGAAGAAACAATGGGTTTTTTAATGATGGGAATCGTCAAATTTTTGCTTCTGACGCGCCTAGAGGCGGTGACAACACCTCCCATGACAGCTCAGCACTTAAGTGTGTAGAAAATAGAGCAATATAAAATTTAGATGGATAACAGGGCACCCGTGAAGTTAAAGTGTATAGTTGAGATTTCGCGTATAGATTGGGGGGTTCAGACCATTTTCTCGAAAATAAACTGATGATGGGTGGGCACACTTTTCTACAAATTCTGAATTAACTTAGTTCACGACCAGAGTTTGTATTGGCAAATGCTTTAACTTAAACTACAATTGAGAGGAAATAGATAGACTAACACTGCATTTTCAGTCGAATGAAGCAAAAAATTTAATTGGAACTTGATCGGGAGAAAGAGGGATTCATTAAGGTAAGAAACAGAGAGATCAGCCTTGGGGGAGGAACTTGATCGGGAAAGAAAAAGGGATTCATAACTAACAAGTAATACTTGGGTTGACAATTCATAATTTTTGAAATTAATTTTTTTTTTAAGGGAATGGGGTGGTATGGTCGAGGATATGGGTGAAAAAAAGTGAAGTTGAATATATTTTTTAAAGTCAAACTAATTCTTTTAGCGGGCGGGGGGCTTGTCGTGTGTGTGTGGGGGGGGGGTCAGTAGGGTAAAAAATGAAATTTTGATCTTGAAAATATTTTTAAAAGACGAACTAAACTTTTTTGAGGGATGGGAGGCTAGTGGAGATGACGTAGGCATGAATTTTTATTTTTTTTTTGAAGTTGAAAATATTTTTAAAAAACAAACTTAATTTTTTTGAGGGGTGGGGGCGTAAAGGTGGGTGGGAGGGGAGGGGAGTCGATGACAGGAGCAAAAAATGAAATTTTGAAGTTTGAAAATATTTTTTAAACCAATTTCAAAAAATTTATTGGTGTGTGTGGAGGTGTCGAGGATAGGGGTGAAAAAATAAATAAATTTTGAAGTGGAAAATATTTTTTAAAAGCAAACTTAATTTTTTTGAAGGTATTTTTGTCTTTACATAGACTTATTTTATGATATATGTTAATGTGTTATTAATACCTCCCTCCCATTTGGAGGTATTAGTAATACATCCTATAAAATCATGTAGGAGGATTAGTTATACATAGGTCAAAATTCCTATTAAACATAGTACTCCTTGTGTCCCTATTTACTTGTCCATATTTTTTTTTAGATTCTTTATTTACTTGTCCATTTTGACGAATCAAGAAAGGACAATTTTTTTTCCCTATTATATATCCTAATTTAAACTTCTTGAAAATTTTAAAGTCTTAATTCATTCTTTTTGAAACCATATTTAACAAGGGTAAAATTGTAGCTTCACTATGTTTTATTGTTATCTTAATATCAGTGTCTTTTCTAAAGTAGACAACAAAATAGGAACAGAAGAAGTACTAAATAATACCTTATATAATATGTGAATTATTTCATCTAATGCAGTCTCCCAAAAGATCACTAAGAGTATTATTGAGTAAAAAAGTTAAATAAAATTTATTACCTTATTGAAATCTGCACTAAAAATAATTGAGTAAAATAAATTTATATAATATATGAATTATTTCTTCTAATGCGATCTCCTAAACGTTCCCTAAGAATATTATTGAGTAAAAAAAATCAAAAGAAAAATTTATTACCTTATCAAAATCTGCACTAAAAATAATTGAGTAAAATAAATTTATTTTTTACGCGTGTATATCCAGGTAATCTATTTACAAACTATATTCTAAATTACTATTTTTTTTCCGCGTATTTATAAAAATTGACACCGCCTATCTTCACACGCTACCTTTTCTGATTACAAATTACGCTACCGGTGCATTATATAAATTCATACGCTACTGACGCGCATTGTAGAACTTTATTCGCTACATACAACATACGCTACCGGCACATACAACATACGCTACCGGCGCATAGCGGATTGCTGCTCTTAACTGTCACATTGACGATTGTCGATCCAAACCCTATGCAAGAATGGGAGGTAATGTTCTTGAAATTCTTGCATGCGTATTTACATTGTAATTCTTGAATGCTTATTTAAAGAAAAAATCAAGAACTTGAAGTTAAGGAACTTAATGGTAGTTTTCAAGAATGCGTGGGAGTTGCTGGGTTTTTGAGGGGTCTTGTGAATTTAAGGAGGCAAAAAGGTTCTTGAGGAGTTGGTTTCAACAGCACCTCAAGGCTGGTGCGACCAAGGTGCACTAATTTACCCTTTCTAAATTTCAATGTTCTTTTAGGGATTTACAAAAGATGTGTATTGTGTTCTGAGGCCCCTCGAACAACTCTAAAAAATAAAATTAAGACTTTGATTGTTTCTTAAAAATGGAAAAGTGTGCCACTTAAGAATAGGGAATATTTTTTTCATCTTTTTTTATTTTGTAAAGTTTTTGAGGTCAAGGTAGAGTGGGGCTGCTGAGACTTGTTAATTGTTTAGACTAATTTGCAACTGTAAAATTTGTGTGTTGCTTGCACAAGCATTGACCAGTGAGGGCACTTCAACGAATTTTCTAGGTTCGCTTTGTTTCTGCTTCCTTATATTGTCCTGTTCTTGTGTTGTTATTCTTATAAGGAGTGGTACTCCTAGTTGAACTTAACACCATTTTTCCCACTTTCCATCCACTCTCCACATCCACCCACCAGGTATCTGTTGCTATAGGCATTGGGACTTGCTATGTTAAGGTGGTATCAGTTCCTTTCCCACCCCTTACTAAACCACCCTTTTCATGATATTACTCATGAACTCCCTCTTTTGTTATTCTTTATACTCACTCAACTCGGTTTTATACACAATGAAGATTTAGAGGTTTTCATCTGCCGATGTTCAATCAAACATGTTGCTTGTCCAGCTAAAGAACTGCTAATTTGGCATGGCACTTCGTGTTTTGGGTCTATGAGATTTTTCGAGAAATTTCATTTTTTGGTCTTTCTTTTCTGTCTCATAGGCAAACTGAGGCTTGCAGCCATGCGGGGTTTCAAAGCTTTTGAGCTATCATGTTTGGGCATCGCAAAGTTCAATTTTTTTTGCTGGTAAATCACCCTTTTGTGAACTAACCCCGTCTACGGTTTCTTCTTGTTCTTTTTATTACTCTCTCTTATATAACCCAAAAAAAGCAATTTAGCATGATCTCTTTGAGCTGAAAAACTGTTGATTGGCATGGCAGCTCAGGTGGGTATATGAGATTTAGGAGAAAGTGCCATTTCATGGTGCATTTTCTCTGTCTCATAAGGCTTACTGATGCTTGCAGCCATGACAGACCGATGCTCGCAGTCATTCTGGGTGTCAAAGCTTTTGAGCTAATCATGTTTGGTTGTTGCAAGTTCAATATTTTTGTTCGCTAAATCATCCTTTTTGTGAAACTACAACGACATCTTCTTTCCCTTTGCGTAGACTCTCTCTGTGTGTGATAACTCAACAGCAATCGAAATGCTCTTGAGCTGAAAGACTGTGGGTGGCATGCCCTTCAGGTGGGATATGAGAATTAGGAGAAAAGTTCCATGCATGTTGCATCTTCGCGGTATCATAACGCTAACTGATGCGGGCAGCCCACGGACAGATTCCAAGAGTTTTGCGGTTGTTCGTGTTGCGTCTTAGAAAAAATTCGTTTCTTCCCCACTCCTCCCAAACCCACCCTTTCGTGAATTAAACAGGCCTTCCTCTTTTTTTTTATTACGCTCTACTCTCCTGCTCCGTTTATTAACATGAGAGTGGAGGTTTTGTCTTTGTGGGAAGTTCAAATCATTCTGCTCTCTTCCGGTGGTCTATGAGATTGGAATTAAATTTCCATCTCATGGTGTTTCTTCTCCATCTCACACGACTGATTAATGCTTGTAGCCACGACAAATTTCAATTCTTCTGAGCTTATCATGTTTTGGCTTTGTAGAGTTCAATTTTGTTTCTTTCACCAAACCACCATTTTGGTGAAATCACACACGACCTTCCATTTTTCTTATTTTTAGTGCTATTTCCAGTATTACTCAAAAGGGCAATCAAACCTGTTCTCTCTTGACTGAAAAACTGGTTTTTGGCATGGCATCTCATGTGGGTCTCTGAGATTTTTGAAGAAGTACCATTTCTTGGTGGTTTTTCTCTGTCTCTTATGGGTAACTAATGCTTGCATCCATGACATGTTTCTAAGCTTTTGAGCTGATTCGTGTTTTGGGTTGAGTTTCTTACCTATCCCTCATCGTACCACCCTCTTTGTGATATACACATGCACTTTCTCTTCTCTTGTTCTTTGTACTCACTCTGCTCCTTTTTATATACAATGAGGATTTGGATGTTTTCATCCATCGATGAATCAAACATGTCTCATGTCAAACGAAAGAACTTTTGCTTGGCACGGCACGTCAGGCGGGTCTATGAGATTTTGGGAAATGTTCCACTTATTGGTCTTTCTTCTCTGTCTCCTAGGCAAACTGGTGTTTGCTTCCATGCTGGGTTTCGAAGCTTTTGAGATAATCATGTTGGCGCGTTGCAAAGTTCAATTGTTTTGTCACTATATCATCCTTTTGGTGAAACTACATGACCTTTTGCTTTTCTAGGTTCTTATTACTCACTCGTGTAAAATTCAAAAAAAGCAATTTAACAAGTTCTCTCTTGAGCAGAAAAACTGTTGCTTGGCATGGCACCTCAGGTGGGTATATGAGATTTAGGAGTAAGTTCCTATCCATGGGCAATCTTGCTCCGTCCATAAAAGGCTTACTGATGCTTGTCAGCCCAATACTAAGTTTCAATGTTTTTGAGTTTATTCGTTTTTCGGCTTCGCAAAGTTCAGTTTCCTTTCCCCCTTCCCCATATCACCCTTTCCGTGAAATTACACATAACCTCTGCTTTTTGTTATTCTTATAACTCTTTCTCCTCTCTTAATAAACCATGAGGAAGTGGAGGTTTTTTTTCTTTTTGTGTGTGTCTCCTTTTGTTTCTTAGAATTAGCATCTACATTATCCGACTGGGTTACATTCTTCTCTTTATTGTGGGGTTAATCTTCTATTCCGTTCTCGCTTCCCCCCAGTCCTCAAGGGATTACCTGTTGCTTGGTGTAAGTAGGTACTATACCTCAGTAAGGTCCTAATAATTTGGAATTAAATTTCTATTCATGGTGGGTAGTCTTCAATCTTCACGTGACAAACTCGCCAATGCTTTAGCCATTAAGATGCAAGGTGTTGTTGTTCCGACTAACCGGGTTTGGGGCGTCGCATGTTCAGTTTTTTTCCCTCACAAACCTCCCTTCTGGTTATATTATGCATGACCTTCCATTTATTTTAGTACTCTCCCCGTATTACTCAAATGGCAATCAATCAAACATGTTCTCTCTTGAGCTGAATAACTTTTGCTTGGCTTGGCATCTCATGTGGGTTTGCGTGATTATGGTCTCACAAGGTTAACTAATGCTTGCAGCCATGCCAGGATTCTAAGCTTTTGAGCTGAATCATGTTTCTTTCCCAGCCATCACCTAACCACTTGCACTCCCTCTTTTCTTATTCTTAGTACTCACTCTGCTCCGCATATACACAATGAGATTTGGAGGTTTTCATCCATTGTATTCAATCAAACATGTTGCTTGTCGAGCTAAAGGACTGTTGCTTGGCACAACACTTCCAGTGGGTCTATGAGATTTTGGGATAAATTCCATTTTTTGTTCTTTCTTCTGTGTCTCATAGACAAACTGATGCTGGCAGCCATGTTGGGTTTCAAAGCTTTTGAGCTAATCGTGTTTGGACGTCTCAAAGTTCAATCTTTTTGTCGGCAAATCAACCTTTTGGTGTAGCTGCACGACCTTCTACTTTTCTTTTTCTATGTATATTACTCTCTGCTTTGTATCACAGCTTCTCTTTGAGCTAATTCGTATGCTTGCATGACAGCTCAGGTGGGTATATGAGATTTGAGGAAAATTTTCATTCACGTGCATCTTCTTTCTCATAAAGCTAACTGTTGCTTGCAAGTTCAACTATGACAGATTTTCAAATGCTTTTCTTTCAGTTTGTTACGTTGTTTTGGCTTGTCAAGTTCATTTTCCTTTCACTCAAACCCCACCGGACCAAACCACCCTTTAGTTTGAATTTTTTGTGAAATTGCACATAACTTTCCTCTTTTCTTTTTCTTATTACCCTTTCTGCTCAGTTTGTATACCATGAGGATGTGGAGGTTTTGTCTTCCCTGGAAGTTCAATTGAACTTGTTTTCTCTCGAGCTGATGAAACTGTTGCTTGGCACGGCACCTCAGGTGGGTCTTAGAATTAGTTTCATGGTGTTGCTTCTCCATCTCATACTGTTAACTTATTTGTTTATGATTTTTGGACTACCAGGAAAAGGAAAAAAAATATGTAGGTCGCTTGAAGATGAAACAGAATATTTGAAGTTTATGTTCTAATTGCTTTTCACATTTCATATTGTTTCTTACTTCATTTTTTCCCTTTTAATTGTGGATCCTTATTTTTGCTCTCACAGAACCCAAAAATGCTCTTTGCAAGCAATACAAGCAATCAACTTGAATAATGTAAGCTTTTCGCTCAGTGCTGTCTTTATTCAATTATAAATTTTTGGAAGTCATTTAGAATCTGGACTGTGATTTTCTTGAGCCTGAGGTCTACCCTTATCTTGGCGAGGCAACCCGGTAAGCCATCTCCGTTGGGAAACCGAGGTCTGCTTTCATGGGGGTTGCTTTGTCTCCTTTTTGCCTTAGAAAGAATCGGCCGAATGACGCTTGAAGTTTTATGAATTCCCTTTTGTTAGGTTAGCCTAAAAAGGCAAGAATGAGGCAGCAGAGAGCATGGTATTTCTATCAAGGTTGGTTGCCCCTCTCTCTCTATGCTTCGCCTACGATTCTCCATTTTTTAGAACAAACCAATAGCCCTTAAAAAAAGAGAGAGACAGAGAGAGTGCACTTGAGTTTCTGGGTTTCTTTGCATTTTTGCACCCTTGGATGTATGCTCATATGGCGACACACAACTATACTACAACAACATGACTATGAAAATTATTAAAGAGGCAGTGATGATTTCTGGGTTAACTAAATTCGGGCAATGAGATTACCCAACCCGTATCTTGGTGCGGCAATCCGGTATGGCCTGTAATTGAGACGCATAACTCACACATGCAATCATGTATTGCAGCCATGGCGTGGTTGGCTACTGTTTGGCCTTATCATAACACAGATCTGAGCCTCAATTTGCTAAAGAAAGAAAAGGGTAAAGGGTCAAATTTACACCTTTACTATGCATAAGTTGCAATATCTTTTCCATGATTAATGTGGGAGATATTGAACCCATTCCCTTCTGATTTGCTGTTCTAATACTTTTCATTCGTAGTGTATCTCCATATTTTGTTCTTGAAGGGCCCACTAGCACAACTGCAAAAAAAATTGTGTAGTTTATAGTAAGAGAAGTTGTGATTTGTAGTACTTTGGATGTAGACACTCAATTGGACATACTTTCGTAAATGCCATCAGTGGTCATTTTCCTTTACATGGTCTTGATTTTTTAATTGTTTCTTAAAAGTTGAAATTGTGACTTGTAAGAGGGGGAATTGGGACCTGCTGTAGTAAGGTGGGTGATAATGGTAAGTGTTACTTTCTTTGACATTGATCTAATGCACTTTGATGTGCAGTTTCTTTCTTTTGAAGGATCATCTGATGTTAACTTTCTTTTGAAGGATCATCTGACGTTGCACTTTCTTTTGAAGGATCATTTGAAGTTGTACCTTCTTTTGAAGAATCATCTGAAGTTGTACCTTCTTTTGAAGGATCACCTGAAGTTGTACTTTCTTGTTGGACAACTTCTTGAGTCCCCCCCCACTAAGGATCGGGGTAAGGTCTATCTACAAATGCTAGCTTTTAATTATAGAAAGAGGCTGTGACGATGACATTTGACGTTGTATAAATCTTCCTCTTTTCTTATTCTTATTACTCTCTCTGCTCTGTTTATAAACTACGAGGATGTGGAAGTTTTGCCTTTTGTGGAAGTTCAATAAAACTTGTTTTCTCTCGAGCTGATTGAACTGTTGCTTGGCGCTGCATCTCAGATAGAACTACGAGATTTTAAAATTAAATTTCTATTTCATTGTGTTTCTTCACCATCTCATTCGGCTAACTAATGCTTGAAGCCTCGACGGATTTCAATGCTTTTGAGCTTATTGTATTTTTGCTTCATGAAGTTCATTTTTTCTCATTAAACCACCCTTTTGGTGAAACTACACATCACCTTCCAGTTTTATCTTTTTAGTACCCTCTCCGGTATAACTAAAACTGCAAATAAACATTTTCTCGCTTGAGCTGAAAAACTATTACTTGGCATGGCATCTCATGTGGGTGTGTGAGATTTTGGAGAAAGTTCCGTTTCATGGTATTTTTTCTCTGTCCCACAAGGGCAACTAATGCTTGCAGCCGTTCCAGGTTAATAAGCTTTAAGGGTAACTTATGCGGCCAATACTTGGGTCGGGCATTGAAGCTACCCTTATCTTTGCAAGGCAACCCTGTAAGGCATCTCCATTTTGCAAGTGAGATCTGCAGCCATGCCGATTGCTTTGTCTTCTTTTGGCTAGTTTTATAACGAATTTGAGCCTTAGGAGAAAGAATTGGCCTAATGACGCTTGAAGTCTTGTGAATTCCCTTGTGTTAGGTCAGCCTATAAAGGCAAGAATGAGGCAGCAGGGACTATGGTATTTCTCATCAAGGTTGGTTGCCCTTTTCTCTATGTTTTGCCTATGATTCTCCATTTTTGAAAAACAAACCAACAGCCCTTAAAAAAGAAAGAGAGAGAGAGTACACTTGAGTTCTTGCCTGCATTCGTCTTAAGAAAATATGTTTTTAAGGAATTCAAAGAAACAATAGTTTTCAAGAATGTATTGACATGGTATGGAATTAAAGGAGATTCAAGAAACCTTTAATTCTCCTTTTTGCCTGGTTTAATCTAAGCCTAAGGAGAAAGAATTACTCATTTATTTTATAATCGCGTAATAATCCACATATTATTATTTACCACATAGCAGTTTTTACGTTATTATAATAGCATAAATAATACTTCAACAAGTAATGTGTTCCTCTCTTATAATGCAATTTTGTGACATTACTGTAGAAAAAAAGACTGATATATTGAGTGCTTTATCGTGCTTCTTCACTTTGTGATGGTCTGGTGAAAGTATATTTTTGTGTAGAAACCTAGGTCCATATCAAAATAAATGTGCGTCCCTTTTTACATAGTCAAGGATTATGATTTTTTTGTTTGATTCTTGCATTTATCTTCGTTGAGCATTATAGTCATTGTGATTTTCTTCAGCATGCTGAAGATGAGCGAATTCGCTTGGAAGAATTACGTGAGAAGGCAATGATTGTCTAAAAATTCATTGAAATGTTATTTCGACTTGGAGTCTGTACTTTATTGTATTATCAGGTCCTATCTTGAAAAATCAGGACAAGAACCTATCTTGATTCTGAGCAAGAATGGTATCTTCATTTTGATAGTAGGTAACATTGGTTTGGAGTCTGGTGGGGAAGTTTTGTAACTCTTTATGATAGGTAACATTGATTTTGATTTTTGAGTCTTTGACCACTCTTTTGCAGTTCATGCCTGAAATAGCAATTGCTACTCAACTATTGTGATCAAATTCTAAATTGGGGTTGGGGGATCTGCAATAATCATTCTCAAGCTTCAAGATCATTTACCAGGTAAGCTACGATCTTTGTTTAGATTTTCATTTCACTAACCAGTCCATGGAACTTGCCATTTACCAGAAATTCCATTGCACTAAATTTTTCGATGTTCATTAAAGTTAACCCTTACTCCGAGCATGAAGTTATATGTTTTGGTTAAAGCAGGAACTTAAATCTGATCCAGAGGCAGCTAACATCTGTCATGCTTTTTGCGGTAACATTCTCCTGCTGTTTTATTATACATTCAAAAAGTTAAGTACATGTAAGCCATTTGCAAATCAGTCTTTGAAGGGAAAGGCATATAAGTACTGATAGTAGTTGTTAATGTAGGATTTGTTGCTCACCAACATTTCTCAAACCTTTTACTACACTTTATAGCTTTTTCTCTTCAACCTTCATATTCCTCCTTCTGAAGGATCTATGCCTGTCTAAATGTGGAAAACAAATCGCGACAATCACTTCTTCTCAGGCTAGTTATTCCTTTCTGAGGTGACAATAACAGTTTATATCAGTTCTGTGCTCCATCATGTTGAAAGCCAGAAGGGTTTTTGAGGGTTTAAGGCTTTCAAGTGTCATTTGTGTGCATTTTCTCTTGAAGTCCATTTTATGTTTTAATTGGGTTTATTATTGCAGTAACTTATAAGGGAAGAGCTTTTTTGTTCTAGTATCATCATTAACAAGAGAAGGGTTGTTTTTTTGGTAAGACATGTTCTGTGAATTTTGTGTGTTAATCTAACTGCTGTGGATCTGTTAGAATTTATTCAACAGGTTAGTCCATCGACACTAACTAGCTCTCATAATTTAATCTTTCGTCTAACTCCGATCTTTCTCATGGAATATTTGCTCAAGTTGTCTGAATAATGTATTTGCAACCCACAGCTTGCTGATACAGATGGATCATCAATAGTTCCCCTATTAGTGAATAAACAAGGCTTGCGGTGTAAGTTATTATTTAATTTGTAAATTTGGAGCTATCATGATGCTCTCTCTCCTCCAACCACCCCCACATATGAAAAAGAGAGAACAGGGAACTACAATCTGAAGTATTTAAGATATTTTTCTTTATTCTTGTTGCCTTCATTTTCATTTTATAATGGAACAATAACGCTGATATGGACAAAGTGGAACAGATACGAGGAATGAGAATTGTGCATCTTCTCTGTCTCATAAAGCTAACTAATGCTTGCAGCCATGTCAGATTTCAAAGCTTTTGAGTTGATTCGTGTTTTGGCTTGGTAGAGACCAATTTCCTTTCCCCCTAACCCAAACCACCCTTTTCGTGAAATTATACAACTTTCCACTTTCGTTATTCTTTTTCTACTCTTTCTGCTCAGTTTATGAACCATGAGTATATGGAAGTCTTGTCTTCCATGGAAGTTCAATGAAACTTGTTTTCTCTCGAACTGAATGAATCACTGATCAAAGAGCGAGCAGCCGCCAGGTTTCGTGATATTACGTATGGCCTTTCATTTTTCTTATTTTTAGTACTATCTCCGGTATAACTCAAAATGGAAAGTCAAACATGTTCTCTATTGAGCTGTAAAATTGTTGTTTGGCATGGCATATCATGTGAATTTCTGAGATTTTGGAGAAAGTTCCATTTCATGGTGTTTTGAATTTTGTCTCACATGACTAACTAATGCTTGCAGTCGTGATAGGTTTCTAAGCTTTAGAGCTGATTCATGCATTGTGTTGAGTTTCTTTCCCACCCCTCACCGAACCACCCTTCGTGATTGCACATGCACTCCCTCTTTTCTTATTCCTAGTGTTGACTTTTCTCTTTTCGTGGTATTCACAAATACATATTTTAAGGAAATGAAGAATTCTTGCATGAATGCTTGATAAAAGAAATTCAAGAACTTGTTGGTGAATTATAAGGAAATCAAAGAAATCTGTAGTTTTCAAGAATATATTGGCATTGCACATATAAAGGAAACTTGAGAAATCTTTTTTTTTTTTTAAAATTATGTTGTTATTCTTGCAATGTGTGTTAAGGATGTTCAAGAATTTGTTTTTACCTTTTTAGTGTGATTGGGAGCATTAAGTGAATGCTTCCGGCTATTTGGAGCTTAACCCAGTTTCCACCAGATATGTGTTGCTATAGGCATTGGGACCTGCTATGGTAAGGTGGATGGCAATGGTAAGCATTACTCGTGCAGTAAGTTTTGTTCAATTTATTATATATTATTTCATCATCTGAAGTTGTACTTTCTTTCGGAAGGATCTCAAGTTGCACTTTCTTTTGAAGAATCATCTGATTCTGAAGTTGTACTTTCTTTCGAAGGATCATCTCAAGTTGCACTTTTTTTTGAAGAATCATCTGATGTTTATTTCTTTTGATGGATCATCTGAAGCTGCACTTTCTTTTGAAGGATCACCTGAAGTTGTACTTTCTTGTTTGGCAACTTCTCGAGTCCCCACAAAGGACAGGGTAAGGATCCACCAATGTTAGCTTTTAATTATAGGATAAGGCTGTGATGATGACAAATGAAGTTGTATAGGGTTGGGTCTGGCATTGGAGCTACCCTTATCTTGGGGAGGCAACCCGTTAAGGCATCTCCGTTTTGCAGCTGAGGTCTGCAGCCATTGCACTTGTTTTGTCTCCTTTTGCCTTGTTAAATCTGAGCCTTGGGAGAAAGAATTAACTGAAAGACACTTGAATCTTGTGAATATCCTTCTGTTAGGTTAGCCTAAAAAGGCAAGAATGAGGCAGCAGAGAGCATGGTATTTCTATCAAGGGTGGTTTCCTTCTCTTTAAACTTTTCCTATGAGTACATTTTCCAAAACAAATCAACAGCTCTTAAAAAAGAAAGAGAAACAGAGAATACACTTGAGTTTCTGGGTTTTTTTGCATTTTTGCATTCTTAGACGTATGCTCATCAGGCAATACACAAAACTATGCTACAACAGCTTGACTCTGAAAATTATTAAAGAGGCAGTGATGATTTTTGGGCTAACTAAATTCGGGCATTGAGATTACTCAACCCGTATCATTGCGGGGAAACCAGGTATGGCCTGTAATTGAGACGCATAAATCACACATGCAATCGTGTATTCCAGCCATGGCGTGGTATGCTTCTCTTTGGCCTTACATAACACAAATCTGAGCCTCAATTTGCTAACGAGAAGGGAAAAGGGTCAAATTTACCTCTTTTTATGCACAAGGGAAAAATCATTTCCATGATTAATGTGGGAGATATTGAACCCACGCACGTCCTTCTGATTAGCAATTTTTATGCTTTTAATTCGTAATGTGTCATCTTTTGATAAGTACCAGCTCAAGAATGAGGCATTCGAACGAAATGTTGGATTATTGAGTGGTGGTTGCCTTCCTCCTCTTGTAAACCCTAATGCTATTTTTGAAGTTTTGCATTTCTATGCTTTTTAATAGCTTCACGTGATTCTCCCACTGATGGATATCGTCTCAAATGTGGAAAAAACAATGACAATCACTTTTTCTCAGAGGCGGTATTCCATTTTTTTAGGTTTAATACACTGTTTATATCAGTTCTGTGTTCCATCTTGTTGAAACCAAGAAGGATTTTTGAGGGCTTAACCCTTTGAAGTGTCATTGTTGTGTATTGTCTCTTAAGGTCCATTTTATGTTTTGTTTGGGTTGATTATAGCCGGTGAATTATGAATTGTAACTTTAAGGGAAGATCTTTTTTGTTCAAACATTCAAATGAGAGGCTCTGATATCTATTTTTGACGTTTCTTTGTTGGAAATTGTTACTAATACTCATTGGAGGCCAACCAGACATTGTAAGAATTTGAAGGTTAAATTTCTTTGAGTTTTAGTTGTTAGTATTCATTAAGATAGCTTTCAAACAAATACCCTAGTCTTTGTTCTTGCCATTGTTTACAGGATGACAAGTGTTTGTACCTTGGATGATTGTACACAATATATTGGCTCACCAGGTAATTCTGTACAAGGATACCTGATACATGCTGGTTTTGTCTTCTGAGGTATCCAGTGCTTCTGAGCTCATCATGATTTGGCTTTGCACAGCTCAATTTTTTTCACTCACCAAACCACCCTTTTGGTGAAATTACACGACCTTCCATTTTCCATATTATTAGTACTCTTTCCAGTATAACTCAAAAGGGCAATCAAACATGTTCTCTCTTGAGCTGAATAGTTGTTGCTTGGCATGGCATCTCATGTGGGTATGTGATTGAAGAAGTACCATTTATTGGTGTTTTTTCTATCTCTAAAAGCTAACTAATGCTTGAAGACATGACATGTTTCTAAGCTTTTGAGCTGATTCATGTTTTGAGTTGAGTTTCTTTCCCATCTCTCACCGGACCACCCTTTTCGTGATATTACACATGCACTTCCTCTTTTCTTGTTATTATTACTCACTCTACTTTTCTCATGTCGAACTAAGAAACTGTTGCTTGGCACGGCACTTCAGGCGGATCTATGAGATTTTGGGAAATGTTCCTTTTTTTGGATTGCATGCATTACTCAACTAATAGGCTGTTTGACGGTTTTGTTCATTAATATCTTACAAATATCTTTTTTATAGATGTTCTTTATTTATTATTTTGTGGTTTTACTTGTAATTGGGGGAGCTGGTATGACTGTACACAACACAAAACATTAATGCTTACATTTTTATTCGGTTTTATTGCAAGATGTTTATGTATATGGCATTCCTGGTACTTTATTTCCTATAAAATACTTCCTTTACCTGTACCGTGTCTAAGAAAAATAGGGAAGGGCTGGAGGGGTGTACACACACTCACATACATACAAAGAGAGATGAAATATAGTTTTTGTTGCTCACTAATGTATGTAGAGATGTTTTGATCACTTCTCCTTGTTGAAGTATAGTTGGGACATACATTTTGGTGTGAAGGTACTTCTAGCCCAGCTTATGGAGAGAGTAAATGTGCCTGTTTCTTTCATCTTCTGTTACATTTCCTTTTTGTCTGGCCATTTTATCTTATGGTTTTGAATGCTTGCCTTACACCTGTGCTATGAAATCACCCCGTCGATTGATTTCTGCTTTCCGCGGCAAGCTTGATTGAAAGGAGATCTCTAAGCTCTTAGATTTCTAACGTTTCTTTATTGGAAATTGGTAGTTAAACTCACGGGAGGCCAAATGGATATTGTAAGGTTTTAAAGGTACAATTCTTTTGAGTTCTAGTTTGCAGTATCCATTAGTATATGTATGAAACTACTAACTTGGCCTTTGTTCTTGCCATTCTTTATAAGATGGCAGCAAGTGTTGTAGACAAAATAATTGTACAACAGGTAATCTGCATATAAGACTACCTGATACATGAGTTGACTGTTGTTTACTGATAAAGGAAATTTCTAGGGATTTATCTTTGCAGTCATTGTTCGTGATGCTATTACCATCGACCAGTTCGAAGGAAGCAAATGTACTCGAAGTACTTCTAGTTTCTGACAAACAAATATAAAATATTGAATCACACACATTACTTTCTAAAGCTGTACTATGTCTTGATTGATCTTTTTGTTTGCATGTATAATCTGAAAGGCCAAAGAGGGTGTTGCATTCTATGAAAGAGTCTCTGCTAAGAATCACCTCTGTGCTTTCCAATGTCTCCTTCAAAATTTCCATTTTTGTTATTTTTAGTACTCTTTCGGGTATAACTCAAAATGGCGATCAAACATGTTCTCTATTGAGCTGACAAACTTGTGCTTGTTATGACATCTCATGTCGGTCATACTTTGGAGAAAGTTTCATTTTATGGTGTTTATTCTCAGTATCAGAAGGTTGTGGCTAAATGATGCTTACAGCCATGAAAGCTTCTATGCTTTTGAGCTGATTCATGTTTTGACCTGACAATGTTCAGTTCCTTTCCCACCCCTCATTGAATCACCCTTTTCGTGATATTGCACATGCACTCCCTCTTTTGTTGTTCTTAGTACTCACTCTGCTCCGTTTTATGTACATTGAAGGATTTTTAAGTTTCTCTTCGATGTTAAACCAAAAAAACAAACACAACCAAAAAAAAACAAAAACCAAAACAAACCAAAAAACAAAACCACAAAACCACCAACAAATCAAAAAAAGACAAAACAAACAAAAAAAAACAAACAACAATCAAAAAAAAAAAAAATAACGCAACAATCAAACATATTGCCTGTCCGGATATAGAATTGTTGCTTGGCGCGACACTTCAAGTGGGTCTATGAGATATTTTGAGAAGTTCCATTTTTTGGTCTTTCTTCTCTGTCTCATAGGCAAACTGATGCTTGCAGCCATGTTGGGTTTCAAAAATTTTGAGCTAATCAAGTTTGGGCATCGCAAATTCAATTCATTTGTCGCTAAATCACCCTTTTTGTTGAACTACACAACCTTCTACTTTTCTTGTTCTTATAATACTCTCTCTTGTATAACTGAAGAAAAATCAATTTAGCATGTTCTCTCTTGAGCTAAAAACTGTTGATTGGCATGGCAGCTCAGGTGGCTATATTAGATTTAGGAGAAAGTTTCATTTCATGGTGCATCTTCTCCGTCTCTTAAGGCTTACTGAGCCATGACAGGCCGATGCTCGCAGCCATTCTAGGTGTCAAAGCTTTTGAGCTAATCATGTTTGGGTGTCGCGAAGTTCAATATTTTTGTCTCTAAATCATCCTTTTTTTGAAACTACACAACCATCTTCTTTCTTGTTCTTATTACTCTATTGTATTACTCAATCAAGGCAATTTAATATCTCTCTTGAGCTGAAATACTGTTGCGTGGCATCGCACCTCATGTGGGTCATGAGATTTTGGGAGAAAGTTCCATTTCATGGTGCATCTTCTTTGTATCATAAGGCTATAACTGATGCTTGCAGCCACGAAAGATTTTAAAGCATTTGAGTTGGTTTTTGTTTTGGCTTAGCAAAATTCAGTTTCCTCCCCCGCTCCCCCAAACCACTCTTTTCGTGAAATCACACATGACCTTCCTCTTTTTTTTTTTAAAAAAAAATTATTCTCTCTGCTCCGTTTATAAACCATGAGGATGTGGAGGTTGTCTTCCATGGAATTTCAATAATTCTTGTTTTCTCTCGAGCTCATTAATGTCTTACACCACTCCTCATTTGGTCTTGAGTTTGGAATTAAATTTCCATTTCATGGTGTTTCTTCACTATCTCACACGGCGAATTGATGCTTGTTGCCATGACTGATTTCAATGCTTATGAGCTAATTGTGTTTGGGTTCGCGAAGTTCATTTTTTTCTCTTACCAAATCACCCTTTTGGTGAAATTGCTCACGTCCTTCCGTTTTTCTAATTTTTAGTACTCTTTCCGGTATAACTCAAAAGGGCAATCAAACCTGTTCTCTCTTGAGCTGAAAAACTATTGCTTGGCATGGCATCACATTGGGATTTGTGAGACTTTTGAAGAAGTATTATTTCTTGGTGTTTTTTTTCTGTCTCTCAAGGTTAACTAATGCTTCCAGCCATGACATGTTTCTATGCTTTTGAGTTGAGTTTATTTCCCATCCCTCACCGAAAAACCCTTCTTATTGCACATGCACTTCCTCTTTTCTTGTTCTTATTACTCAGTCTGCTCCATTATGTACACAATGAGGATTTGGAGGTGTTCATCCATAAATGTTCAATCAAACATGTCTCGTGACGAATTAAAGAACTGTTGCTTGGCACAACACTTCAGGCTGGTCTATGAGATTTTGGGAAATGTTCCATTTTTTGGTCTTTCTTTTCTGTCTCATAGGCAAACTGGTGCTTGCAGCCAAGCTGGGTTTCGAAGTATTTGAGCTAGTCATGTTTGGGCGTCGCAAAGTTCAATTTTTTTGGTCGGTAAATCACCCTTTTTGAGAAATTACACGACCTTCTACTTTTCTTGTTCTTATATTACTATCTCTTGTGTAACTCAAAAAAGCAATTTAGCATGTTCTCTTTTGAGCTGTAAATCTGTTGATTGGTGGCAGCTCAGGTGTGTTGATCAAATTTAGGATAAGGTTCCATTTCATGGTGCATCTTCTCTGTCTCTTGAGGCTGTCTGATATTTAGGAGAAAGAGAGCTGCAGCAGCACATTTTAGAACCCACCACCTCAAATACACCGATCGCCTATCAAGAAAGAAACCTAAACACATTATCCCCTGTTCTTATCTGCTGGAAAATTCTTGCAAGCCTTTTTTAGAAAAAATCAAGAATTTTTCAGGAACTTGGTATCAAGAACTTTGCTTTTTGAAGTTACATTGGTATTCAAAAGTACATATTTTCAGGAAATCAAGAATTTTTGCATGAATGCTCTTTAAAAAAATTCTTGAATTTATTGGCATATTTTAAGGAAATTGTAGTTTTCAAGAATATATTGGCATTGCACATACAAGAAATCCTTTTTGAAAATATTATGTTGTTATTCTTGCAATGTGTGTTAAGGATTCAAGATTTTGTTTTTACCTTTTTAGTGAGATTGGTAGCATTAAGTGAATACCTCAGGCTATTTGGAGCTTCACCAAGTTTCCATCAGGTATATGTTGCTATAGGCATTGGTACCTGCTATGGTATGGTGGATGGCAATGGCAAGTGTTAGCAAGTGTTAGTTTTTTCGACATTGATCTAATGCACTTTGATGTGCAGTAAGTTCTGTTCAATTTTTTATATATTATCATATGCTATATTTTCTTCATGGTCTCCTTCTTTGTACCTGAATTTGTTGTACTTGTGTCGAGGGTCTTTCAAAAACAACCTCTTTTGCTACACGAGGAAGTTGTAAGGTCTGCGTACATACTCCCTCCTAGACGCCTACTTGTGGAATTTCACGGGGTATGTTGTTGTCGTTGTTGTAGTATGATGCTCCATTCTAGTCTTAATTTTTTTTTCCAAGTGAATGTTTTTGTATATCACACCTCTTTTTTTTTTTTCATGAGATTTAGAACCTGTTTGGTTTGACTTAGTTTAGGTGCTTTTAAGCCTAAATAGCTTTTAATCCAACATAGCGATGAGCTTTGATAATGCTTCTGACATTGAGAAGCGAAGTAATCTCAGATATATTCACTGTTTTTGTTTAACCTAAAATGCCTAAGATCATCTTTATATGATTTGACTTTGGAGCCTCCAAAGACTTCTGTGGGTTTTGAGGTGAGATTTTTTGTTGGCATTTAATATTTAGTTGTTTTGGTGTTGAGAGACTTCTGACATTGGATTTGTTTTTGTAGAAATGATTTTGTGAGAATTGGTTTGGATTGTTTTCTGTAAAAAAATATTTGAAAAACACCTATTCAATTTTTGAAACTTTAATGTGGGTTTAACAAATAGGTTAAAACTGGCTAAACATCATTTTTTATTACTAATTGTATATTATTTTAAAGTATTAAAAAGGACCTCCTGACAGAAAGCCCTTTGTGTCACAGCTGTTCATTAAGAACAAAATAATCTCTCATTTGTTATGGGAGAACCATGAAAATTACGTTTCTTGCTTTTATTGGTTGCAAAACCAAACAGACTGTTAAACAATACGAAGGATACTTTCCTGATAAAGAAATTCAGTATGCTTCAGAAGAGTTAAACAGTTTATAGCATACAGATCAAGCCTTCATGCTGCGATCAGGGAGAGGTTGCTGCATTAGAGAAGACAACCATTTAATGCAACCCTATGCCACAGAAGTCTGGACCCCTGATGGATCATCCTTTTGATAGTGATGAAGAATACTAAGTTTGAAAAATGTAAGTTTACAAGAAATAAACAAAATCGGGCCTTGAATGATGATTAAGAGTGTTGAATTGAAGTACGGATGAGGTTACCATGCTTGAATCACAGGTTTCCGTGGATTTGTTAGAACTTCCTTTCCCTCAATCAGATCAAGGTATTGCAACGGGGACTGGGAGGCCTTATAGTCGTAGACACCATTCACGTTAACCTGAACATCACCCTCCTCGAATTTTATTATTGTTTTATTTTATTTTTGCAGAGAGAGGAGAGACAAGGCAGGTTTGGTTGAATTTCTCATAATTTCAGATCCTGCTGCTCTGATCCCTTGGTGGACTGCCTTGTTCAGGAGGTTTTTCTACTCTTTTTGTAGCCTTTTGGCATGTATTTCTACTTTCCCATCACGTTTTCCTCCTGATTTAATCCTCTTTTGAGACTCTAACCTGGGTCCTAGGAGTTTTGATGACCAACTTACAAAAAATTTATAATGTATTCTCATAGTATTTGTTGATGAAGTCCTAATTAAATTCGTCCAACGAATGGGAATTACACCCCGATTATTAAATGTTGTTTTGATCTATTCGATTCGATGGGGAACTTTAGGAGTTCTTCATTTTGCTTTTAAGTGCTACATGGTGGACTCTTTGTTGACATTAAGAAGGGAAGAGCATAAATTTAATATGTTTCGTTAAACGGTAGCCTCTTCCAATATTTGCCTTTTCTCTTTTTCTTTGATCCTTTTTTCGATGTTGACAGTAGTAAAATCATCTTTCTCCCTCAAGAATTGGAGCTTGAGGTGCTGCTGCCACATTCCAACAATTACATTATCAAACTTCTTCAAAATCTTTGAATTGAACTATTGCTTATAATTCAAATATCTGATTTAATACATGGATACAGAAGCCAACCAACTGAAGAAAATTAAACGTGCGTGGCTGTGTTTGTTTGTAAAACATCACTTACAGTAGTATCTGATGGATGTTTTGGACACTACTTTGGTTATGGTATGGAGTATCAGAGGGGCTTTGCAGCTTTGTGGGGTTCTTTGAGGGATTCAGGGATGCACAATTTCACTTCTAGTATATTCATCTGTTCATTCAAATTGCCAATTACTCTTGTAAATATGCTTACAAATTTAAATTCTGTAGTTCCTTGACTTCAAATCTGTTCACTTTGAAGCATTATTTGAGATCATCTCTCATTTGTTTGAGTTCCATCTTATTTTTCTTCTTCAGATGCAACGTACCCCCGAAGAGCACGAAACATCCACGTGGCCATAATACTATTTAGGTATAGCTGAATCTTTTTAGTGCCCTACGTGAGGAAGGCAATTGCCAACAGCAACTGGTTGCGACAAGGCCTCAGATCTATACTAGAAATTATTTTTGACAGAAGCCATGTTTGGAGGTATTTGTCAAGCATGTTGTCCTCCTTTTGTAAATCTGGTCCTTTTTGCACTATCAGCAGCAATAGTTATATCTATTAAAAAACTTTTGGTGTTTTCATGTTTGTATGGCAGGCTGTGACTTAAATGTCAAGCAACTCAGCCAGGGGTTTTTCTACATAGAGGAAGGTTGATAATTAGCCCAACAGTTCAAAATTATTTAATCTTACATGTATGGATAATCGAGTTTGAAAGTCATCCGTATAATATCACTGTTTAAGCACGAGGCAAGGAAAGGGACGAAGAGACAAGAAGGATTATCCTGAAGGGAGGAGAGGAATTGGAGAGGGGTAAAGAGGAAGAAAGAAATAGAGAAGGGGTAACGGGGGAGTGAGGAGTAATGTGAGGGAAACAGGCGTTAGACGTTTGAGAAGCAAGTTAGCAGACAGAGGGAGAGACGGACAACGACTCGGGAAAGAGGGAAAAAAGGAGGGGTATAAATAGGAAAAGGAAGTGGAGGGGGGGTGTAGGGAGAGGAAAAAGTAAGGGGAATGGGGAAAAGAGAATGGAGTGGCAAGCAACAGATGAGGGGGACAGTAGATGAGGTAGCTGAGAGCACTTAACATTTGCGAGACTGTTTATCTGAAATGTGTCCAACATGCGCTGCTGAATATGCTTGAAGGAACTGTGGGTCATTTATTGCAAATTAATTTTCTTTCTCTGTTCGTTCAACTTGCCTATACTTTATTAACATTTTTACAAGTTCATAGTGGTCTAGTTTCCTCACTTCAATTGTGCTCTTTTTGAAGTATTTTTCGGAGATAAATAATCTCACTTGTGAGTTTAATCTTTATTTCTTCTTCATATTGTAAGTGTATAACCTGAAATAATAGCATAGAAGCTTCCCACGGGCGATACTATTCAGGTAGCACTTGAATATTATAACTTTTTTTTTATCTAATTGTTTTTTCTTTTAAAAAAAAGCAGGCAATATTTTGTTAGAAAACATACTACCACCACTATGCATTGGATGGTAAAAATAATGTTTAGTGCTTTTTAGAGAACAGTTCCTACGAGAGAAGAATGTTTGGCCAAGGAAAATCAGATGTCAGACACAGACACTGACCTATTCAACAAAGAAGAAACAACACTTCTTCAGCTAAACTAGATGTTGGGAGTGGGAAGTCAAGTCAAATACTGGTTTATATTCGTTGTAACAATTATCTACCAAGGCTGTGAAGTTGTACTCGTGCTGTTCCTGTCTTGGGACTAGGAGCTTCTTATTGACCCTACTAAAGTGGTTGTAGTCTTTTTCATATTATAGAGCTTGTTGTATAATCAACATCGGCCTGCAAAATATTTCATTTTCCTTCTTAAATGGTTTAACCTTTTCCCATTTGTTGTTTCTTGTGTTGTTCCTGTCTTGGGGCTAAGAGCTTCTTGTTCAATAGCTCTTCGCTGTTCTTTCTAGATGCTGACTGATCTTTATATTTTTCCATACAGTAATCTGCAGATAGCTAAAGCTATCCTTTTTACCTGTGCTGGAGCTTTTGTTGGTTTAGAGAAGACAATTCAGAAAGTTTATTTGTCAAACTCAACTAATTTCATGAAACACTTCTAGGTCAAGTGATTCAATATGGTTCAACTTATCATTCCTTTACTCCGAGACGGCAAAATCCTTTAATTGGATTCTGAGCACCTGTTCGAACTAACATGAGAGTTGGTAGTCTAACTGATGTTGTAGTTACTTCATCACTATTGGAATCTTTGAGGAAATCCCTGTGACTTGAACTTTAGTTTTCTTTTTCCGGATCTCATAATTTTAAATGATTTCATGCCTTTGTTCTCGTGAAATTCTAAAAACCAAATGCATCGAAAGCATTTGTTTCATATTGCTTCCACTTTCTAGGTAGAAAGTGATGATTTCATTGTGTATAGACTTGTACCTAAATTTGTGGCACGGCTTCCAGTTTTAGTGAGTTGTATTCCATCGATAAGAATCAGCTTGTGCAGGTTTCTCTACTCTTTTCACCTTTTGGCGATGTAGTTTCTAGTTTCATGTTTTCCTGGTTTAATTGGCTATTTGGTAACTCCAACTGTGCTTGGGAGGTTGATAGTATTATTTTATTTTTCCTAAAATATATGAAGATTAATAATCAGTATGTTCCTATGCAGAAATTTTTCGGTGATGTAGGTTTCTTTTTGACTATTAAATCCTTGTTGGCACGACACTTGTGAAAGTTATTATACTGTGAATTGAAACTTTGCGAATTTGCACATGATTAGTGATTGTTATTATTTAAAAATGATAATGTTGTAAATTATTAATATTAGTATATTTTTTATTTTTATTATCTTTTCCATCTGCAGCCAATTAAACTGCAATTGTTTCCTTCTGTTGGTAGAAACTAGGGATAATATAAACTTAGGAGGTCCCCAAAAATGGTGAATTTGTTTCTATTACAAACATACTCTGCGAAGGTAAACATCTCATGGCATGGGTATTTTTCTCTTGTATCCATTTCTTACACATTTATTTGCAGTAACTAATTGCTATTTCTCCATCCAAATGTGCAGTTTGACTCCATTTTTGCTGATGACAGGCAGGGACAAAAACTACATATATTTGGCAACTTCTGATTTGCTAAATAAGTTAAGCAAAGAGGGTTTTAAACTAAATGTTTCTGGATTGGCTGTGAAATATATGGGTATCGACGGAGCGCGAAGGTGAGTGAAACAAGGAGAGGTTTGGGGGGGAGACCGGAAGAATAGGATGGGGAATAAGGGAAGGGATCAAGGAGTTAGCTGGGAAGAGGCGGAGAAAAGTGTGTGTAAATGGTGGGGAAGGAAGATGAGAAACTAAAGCGGGAGCAAGGGATTACAGAGGAGAGAGAGGGCAAGTGGTGACGGGGAGACGGGGGTGTAGAATGCAATGAAGCAGGTAGTGGGGAGGGACGATGACTAGTAGAGTTGGGTGAACGTAAAAGGAAAATAGAGGAAATAAAGGGAGAGAGAGCGAGGGGGGATATATGGGAGGCGGGGATGAGAAGTGGGTGAGGGAGGGGGGAGGTTGGAGAACGGGGCTCTCCTAAGCTTTTTTCATGCCTTTGTTTGTTTTTCTTATGCTCGTGTTTTTCCTGTCTTTGGACTAGGAGCTTCTTATTTGACCCCTACTAAAATGGTTGTAATCTTTTTCATATTATAACCATAGGTTTGTGAGCAGCAAATTCTAGAGATGACTAATAGGCTTTGTGATAAATTTCTTAATGGAAAAGATTAGCATTGTGATATTGCTGGCATAGCTTTGAAGACTTTCATATCTGAAGTTCCTTCATCATCTATTGCTCGAAACGTCCTCGTCTCTGTAACACCTTGGACTTAAAGAAAGGTCTAGAAAGGACAAGCGGGGTAAGTCCACGAACCCAAAAATGGACCATGGATCCTTAGTAGGCACCCTAGAAGGGCCCGTTTAGCTAGTAGGGGGTTCCCAACACCAACCGGCCTGTTAGGGTTCATCGTGAGACCATCCTGGACTGTCCTTAGGCAGTACACAGTCCACCCAGACATGAGGATTGCACCCAAGCGTCACTGGAAGGACCAGACCCTAGAACGGTCCATGGACTTTATTAACAACACAACGGACCGTGAACTTCGTCCGTAGAAGGGCCTATCAGGTTTTGAGTTTTGGGTTAACTTCAGTCGATCATATCTTTCAGCACAAAATTAATTAGGTTGCCCATGACCTATCAAATAAAATGTCTCTGAGTCATTTTTCCAATGTCATTAAATTCTGAGCCCGGAGTAAAAAGTTATGTCCGTGTTAGTGAGTCCCTGTCGGGCAGGGGATCATCATAACCCACTAGATGGGCGATGATGCTCTAGATGGCCCATGAAGCCTCTCGTGGGAGGCACTTGGTCAAGGTTTAAGTCTTGGCTGTATCGGTCTTTTCCCCTATGCATTTGGTACTTAAACTACATCGTTTGGTACATATACTACATCTTTTTACTTCATCTAAGCCTAGTAACCTAGTCAGAAACTACCTAAAACCTTCATTGTCCTAAAATCATCTAACTTAGAAAGACAAGAAGAGAAAGAAGCGACAGTTTTCTCTCTAGAACAAGCAGAGCTCTCCTTCAATTTCAGCCCCGAAATCCAAAGGATTTCTCCATAGTTTTTTCACCAGGTATGTGGGTATTCTGTAAGGAAACTGGATAGGGAAAAAAAGGGATTCATTAGGCTTCTGATTGATTAATCAAACGAGAAAGAAATAGATCAGCCTTGTGGGAACTAGATCAGAAAAGAAAAAAGGAGTCATCACTGATTAGGACTTGGGTTGACAATAAATAGTGATGTCATGGTGTCTTTAGGAAAAGAAAGAAGCATTTACATAATAAATCCTCTTAAAACAAGCGAACGATAATTCATGTATGATGTGTATTACAATATATAATAATTTATGTATATCGGTAAACGGCGAAGTCGACCAGCTGCTATCTGATCCTGAGTCCTGACACAGCGCCATAGCACACACGATAAATAGGAGCACTTGTAAATTCCCAAACACAAAGGACAATAAGCAAACTAACTGGTAAACCGGTTTGGCAGAATTCAATTCAACTTTTCTACTAGAAAAATCAATTCCACTTGAGATACAAAAACTATTGCATTTTCAAGCATGTCTCTTGTCTCTCATCTGTTGGAATCTAGAAACTTTCTTTCTTCACCAATCATCTTAAGGTGACTTCTAATTGTCCCAATTCTTAACAAGTTTGCATATTTCACCATTCAACATAAGTCCAAAAACAAAGGATAATAAGAAAACGAACTGGTATTTGTACAATTCCTCCACCCTACCCTTCCCTCCCAGCCCACCCTACCCTTCCCTCCCAAAAAAAGGAGTTATCTCTTGTATATCATGTGAATCATAGAATTCCATATATTGTAATGGTACGGTGCTGTTTGCTTTGATATGCTCGGCCTCTTTAAATCCTTTTCTCTGCTGCAACAGGAGATAGATGATGGTCTTTGCATATATGGACACGGCATTCTGCAATCGTAATAGAACGTCAAGGTTCCTCTGAGGAGATTAATCAAATCTTTGGTTAAGACAGTAAAGTTTATTCATGAAAATGCTCGCACAGAGAATCTGTAGAGGTTGTCGTGGTTGATGAAGAAGCTGTCGGAATAGCTGATACAGTTGGATGTGGAGCAAAAGTTCTACATGGTAGTAGTTGGCTGGAGAATGTCTAGTGGTTGCTGGTGAAGAAAGTAAAGAAGCCAGCAGGAGGATAGGAAAATGAGGGTGATTCAGGCGGTTTTCCCTAATCGGTCTGCAATTCCTCCAAAATAAGTAATTTTCTGATTATTTTCATTGTCGTAATTTTACTTGGTTTTAATCTATTATTTTTCTTATTTAACAATCCTTACAACTCGTCTGACCTGGAACAAGGTTATGATGATAGCCGAACTCCAGTAGTCAGAACAATTCCTATAGAAGAAGAATCCACACATGATTTGACAGCTTCTGTAGCCACAACTGTAGCTGTTCTTGCAAAAAGTCAAGAGCGGGGTAGTCTGATTGATATCAAATTATTGATTAGGCTTCTCCTCAGCACAGGAGAAATACCAAAGCTGATGAATGAATGTGGCATGGCTACCAATGCTGCAACTGTTGCTTCTCTTAATGCTGTCATGTCTAGGCCAGTGGATCTACTTGTTCCCTTGCCCAGGACAAAACCAGATGAGGTAATTAACAAGCCCATTAATGGATGCCAAGCTCCCATGCAGGATCTGGACAAAGTTTTGGGCCAAAGTCATTGGCAAAATCTGTGCCCTTGACAATGACTAAGCCTGAAACATCTGTGATAAGTGATTAGTGATTTGGTTAATGAACAAGGGACCTCTCAGTAGAAACTGCAAACATTAGAGAGAGTAAGTCAATAGCCTATTCCACTGTAGACCTTGATCTAGGAAATATTAAGAAACTGATTAGCAAATATAGAGTACATGACAATGCAGAAGGAAAACCCTTGGTTATTTTTGAGTTGGTTTCCAGATATGGTCCTACCAGCTTGCATCCTAAGTTGTCTCTTTCACCAAATGTTGGCCATATATCTTCGATGACTAGTCACAAGGATATCAACAAGTACTGCAATTCTCTGATCAAGCAACGTGGAGAAAAAACTTATCAAGCAACGTGGATACAACATCCAACTGATCAGTTTTTTCTCCACGTTGCTTGATTAGAGAATTGCAGTAATTGTTGATATCCTTGTGACTAGTCATCGAAGATGTATGACCAATATTTGGTGAAAGTGACAACTTAGGTTGCAAACTGGTAGGCTTATATCTGGAAACCAACTCAGAAATAACCAAGGGTTTTCCTCCTCCATTGTCAGGTACTCCATATTTGCTAATCAGTTTCTTAATATTTTCCATATCAAGGTCTGAAGTAGAATAGGCTATTGACTTACTCTCTTAATTTGCAGATTCTACCTGAGGAGGGGTCCTTGTTCATTAACCAAATCACTTATCACAGATGTTTCAGGCTTAGTCATTGTCAAAGGCACAGATTTTGTCATTGGCCCAAAATTTTGTCCAGATTCTGCATGGGGAGCTTGGCATTCATTAATGGGCTTGTTAATTACCTTATCCGGTTTTGTCCAAGGCAAGGGAACCAGTAGATCCATTGGCCTAGACATGGCATCATAGAGAGAAACAACAGTTGCAGCATTGGTAGCCATGCCACATTCATTCATCAGCTTTGATATTTCTGTTGGGTTGAGGAGAAGCCTAACCAATAAGTTGGCATCAATCAGACTACCCTGCTCTTGACTTTTTGCAAGAGCAGCTACACCTGTGGCTACAAAAACTGTCAAATCATGTGTGGATTCTTTTTCTATAGGATTTTTCTGATTACTGAAGTTTGAATATCATCGTAACCTTGTTCCAGGTCAGACACGTTGTAAGGACTGTTAAATAAGAAAAATAACAGATTGAAACCAAGTAAAATAAAGACAACGAAAGCTACAAACATAAAAAATAATCCAAAAATTACTCAATTTGAAGGAATTGCAGACATATTAGGGAAAATCGCTTGAATCACCCTCGTTTTCCTATCCTCTTACTGGCTTCTTTACCAGCAACCACTAGCCATTTCTCATTCAAATGGAATTACAAATTTGCTTGGTCATCATACTAGCCATAACTCATTCAAATGGAATTACAAATAACAAATTTGCTTGGTCACCATACTTGAAGGCAACGATGGATAGGGTTTGGGTTTTCGTGAACACTTTAAGTACACATGGCCAAGCCGACGGATCTAGGGTATTGGGTAAGGGAATTTGGGAACATTTTAAGCATGAATAGCCAAGTCAGTGGATCTAGGTATTGAGTAAGGATTTTCAGGATCAATTTAAGCATGAATGACCAAGTCGGTGGATCTAGGGTATTGGGTAAGGGTTTTCATGAACAATTTAAGCATGAATGGCCAAGTCAACGATTCTAGGCTATTGGTTATGATTTTCAGGGCTAAGCCTGCGGATCTAGGTTGTCCATCCGCTGCTATCGGGATGCACAAAAGGTAAAACCCTACTCTGCAGAGCTTATGTTATTACTCACAAATTACAGATGGAAAAATCACAGACAGCACACAAGGTACCACTCCGCCGCTCTCGAGTAATAACTCACAAATCACACAGACGACACACAAAACCTCGCTCCACCTCTCTTATTAATAACTCACAATTCACACAGAGGAGTTGACTTGTACCAAGCAAGGCGAGGTTAGGGTTTTGGGTAAGATTTTTGCTCAAACTTTACATTTACGGTTTTGGTATTGTTTGCGCAAACCCTTCTATTTTTTTAATATAGAAGAGCAAGTTTAGACGACCAATGGGCAATTTGACATTTCATAAATATTCATCAACAATGTTTGTTGTTTAAAAATGTAATATATTTATATCACAATACAATCACATATCTTTTCTTAAATTCCATGGGTATCAATGAGTGACATTAATTTTAGTACAAAACCATTTCTTAGATTTTTGTTTGTATTGTGATATTTTTCATCAAACCAAAAATATCGATTAAAGCTTTAGTAATTTTAATATTATTTAAGGGCGAAAATAATACTTGTATAATTTAATGATGAAAATTTAGAAGAATTCATACATGTCTGTACTTTTAAAATTGACATATAAAGATTTTTTATAATTATTTTAAAGTGAAGAGTTTCTATTAGAATTAGCTTTTTACAAACAATAGGAAGTGCCAAGCTTGTCTTGACATGTTTTTTTGAAAGAACAAATTTGAATTTTATATCTAAATATATGTTTGAATAGTTAAATATGTTATCCGAAAAATACTTTTAAAGAATTAGTGCTTAAACATATTTTTAATATTTGTGACAGAAAGATGACCAAATCGTATCGTGATTATTAAAAGGCATCGTTAAAATGACTATCAATTTGGTATAATTAACTTTTTAAAAACAAGACTAAAAGCTAAGTTTGTTTTGATCATGTTTTTCGAAAGAAAGTATTGAACACCATAAAAAAATGTGTTGAAATCTTTAAGTTTTTTTTCCTAAACATACTTTAAAGAATTATTACGTAAACATATTGTTTAATATTGTGTTACAGAATATGACCACTAACTTTCGATCTTCATTATTGGAAATAATCTTTCAAATGCCGTATCAATAGTTTTAATTAATTTGAAGAAAATATACAATTTTTAATTTATTTTTTAATTAGACATTTTAATTTCATTTTTATATTTTTTTAATTTTTAATTACATGACTAAAAAACAAACAATGTTTGCCTATTAGAATTAATTATTCAATAATGTTTCATTAAAAGATTAAAAATTAAAAAAATATATTTTTAAATAATAAATATTTTCTTAATATCAAATATGATAAACTATTTAACAGGGAAAATTTGACAAGAAAAAATATTAATATAAATATTAATATTTAAATTCTAAGGAATATAAAAATACAAAATAAAGAAATATGAGTAGTTAAAAAATAAAGAAAAACAAAAAATGAAAATGTCAATAGCATAGGGCTTGAGAAATATAGAGGACGAAACAAATAGAAAATAAATAATAATTGAAAAGAAAATAAGTATAGGATAAAAAATATTATTAATACACACACACACACACACACATATATATATATATATCTATATATAATATATATATAATATATATATATTATGTCACGTCTATCGTATATAGCTAAAAAAAAAAAAAAAAAAAAGAAAAAAAAAAAAATAAAAAAATTAAAAAAAAAATAAAATTGCTTCATGATTGTTTTTATTTTTGGGGAGCTAGAAATTAGATATTTTAATACATAGTTTCAATATTTACAATAGTAATATTATGATATTGTTTATGTATATAGGAAATAATTGATTGTCTGATTGTAAATTTAAGGTGTTGGAATTTCAAAATCAAGTTTTTAATAAATATTTTCAATATTAATATCAAAATAAATAAAAGTATTCTACAATAATGAAATGTATCACAAAATTCACCGACAAAGCAAACTACAAACACATTATACTTAAGTTGAAGCAATAGAGATTTGAAAGGCTTTGAATCGATCTTTACGTGGTTGATCTATGATTAGTATTTTATCATATGCAAAGCTTATGGTATAAATATTACAAAAAAAGAAGAAGATGATAATAGTGTAGAAAATAGATACCATTTATGAAAATATATGATGATCAATGAACTTTTTCAAAGATATCAACATTTAATATATTCCTGGAATGTGAAATGTTTTAATTCATAATCTAACGTAATACTCTATTTTTTTGTTGCATATAATTTTTGAAATTCAACTTTCTCAATTTGGATTGTAAACTACACATTTATGTCGTATGAACATTTGAAAAAAGGTTATTAAGTAATATATTGAAGTTATTTACCGGAAAAAGAAAATAGGATAATGTATAGAAATCTCATATATTTAGAGGCTAATTACATCATATCCTAGAAGTTTTCTCAATTACAAAAATCTCGATTGTTTTGTTGTTCTCGAATACATTCATTGTTTGTTTAATATATTACTATTGATATATATTACTTAATGAGAGAGATGTATCAGAGAGGGGATATTATGTATTTGAGAGGGGATTACGATATCTTAATTTGTGAATTTATGTAATTTTTTCAACAAAATTATGAAATTATATTGGACACGTATCACGAGCTTTAAATTATCTAGTGTGTATATATATATATAGCAAACCAATCGATTGATCTGATTACAGGGAATGAACTCACTTAGACTTAAATTGCCTTTTTTGTAAAGACTAAAGAAGTTTGTTTCCTCTTATATATATACATACTTATAATGTATTTTTTTTTTTATTTGAAATTATTGAAAATTCGTAAATTTTAAGTTTTAAATTCGTCTTATCCAACAAAAAACAAAGTTTCAACAGAATATATGACCTAATATCCACACATTGAGACGTTAAATATTTGACAGATCTAAGCTAGGATTTGTAACAGTTTTTTTTTTTTATATAGAATTGCTACTTCATAAATAGTAAGCATACAAATAATATTGAAATATGTTTACGATGAAAATCATAAAAGAAAAATATGAGTGTGAATTGATGAATAATTTTCTACAATATATTCATCACTTCTTGTGGTACCTCGAATTTCATTGAATTCTGAACTACAAATAACATTTGAGATTTTTTAAGAAGAAAACTAGAAAACTTAAAAAATCGTAGATTAAAAATGAGAGGAAACCCCTCTATCTGTAGCTAAGAAATAGTAGTGTTAATAGGTTTCTTATAAAAAAAGTTACAACATTTCGAAAAATCACTGCTCGTCGAAAAAGTCACAACATTTCAAAACATCACTGCTCGTCAAAAAAGTCACAATCCTTTGAAAAGTGACAACTCATCAAAAAAGGCACAACCCTTTGAAAAAGACAACCATTTGAAACAATCACAACCCTTCAAAAAAGTAAGAACTTATCGGAAATGTCACGACCTTTCGAAAAAGTCGCAATCTTTTGAAAAAGGCATAACTCTTTAGAAAAGTCAAAACCCTTTAATATACAAATGTAACTAGTCTTAATATATTATAACTAATTAAATGAATAAATAATTAAAATTCAGTATTTTTAATTGAGGGTATTATAGTAATTTAACATTTAAGTTTGAAGTACATGCGTTTAAGGTAGTATATATATAGATATATATACATACATAAATAGATAGATAGATAGATAGATGTATAAGTCTATTTTTATCTCTACTTTTTTTTCTCATTTCATTTAATTATTTTTACGTTTTTATTTCTGTTTATTATAATTTGTAGAATGTAATTTGTATAATAGTAGAATTTGTATAACTGTTTAAAACTCAAATGTTTGTGTTTGTATAAATTCATTACTTAAATTTTATCAAATTGGTCTGATATACCCCTCAACTTTGTCATTTAGAGTTGATATACCCCTCGTTATAAAAGTGACTCATACATGCCCTTACCGTTATATAAACGCTAACATATACCCCTGCCGTTACAAAATGGCTCACATATACCCTTCATTTAACGGAAGTTAAAATAAGTTTTAAATTTATATTTATTGCTTCTAGTTTTTTTTTAAAAATTATTTAGGGGTATATGATTCTTCTATCAAAGTTTTAAATTTATATTTTTGACTAGTACGTCCTTATTTGGAATTCAACTTATCATTTTATCAAAGTGCTTTTCCACTCAAACCTTTATGACCAAATGTATTTTTATGCTGAAAAACATCACATTCCCAAACAGTTCCTCAGTGAAACATGAAGTCTGCCTCTTATTTCAAAGCAGCCTGTCCATTTAAATATCGTCATCTTTACATAGTTTTCGTGATCCTTGCGATTTTTCAGCTACACGGTACTCGGAGTATCCTTTGTGCATGCCACAACTACTCTCTCACAGCATATCCTGGGATATTGTGCACAGGTTCATGGAAGCAAACCAGGCAACGAAGCTGTAGAGGTTGTCTTGAATGATGAAGAGGCTGTCGGAACAGCTAATTCAGTTGGATGTGGAGCAAAAGTTCTTCGTGGTAGCAGTCGGCTGGAGAATATTTCCCCTCCATACTGGATTAACAATGACAATGGTTTGTTTCCTTTCATAGATAAGCATTTAAGACAACTTGCCACCAACCCGTCAATTATGTATATGAGTATCTGCATAGCTAGTCCCTACCAATAATAGAAATGTTTGTCTAGGATTGACCATAAGAATCTAGAAATATAATTCTAGCTGATGAGATGTTCAATTTGGCAAGTTTTTATACAATTTACCTCCAATGTGTAGTCACCTTTAGTTTGTGTTTGATAGGTCTGTGATGTGAACAGTTTGCTCTGTCTTGTTCTTTTTAATTATCCAAACGTTCCTCTGAGGAGATTAACCAAATCTTTGGTTATGACGGTAATATTTATTCATGAAAATACTCGCTCTGAGTATCTACCTTTTAACTTTTCAATACCAAGGAATGAGTGCATGAACTGAATACGAATTCGGTTATAATAATATTTTCCCATTTAACGAGCAGTTTAATTGTCAATACTGTAGCATGAGGTAAATGTGCTGTGTAGGGAATCATTCATGGTAAAGATATAGACCAATGATGTCAATGGGCAATGGCAATGAATAAATTGGAGTACTTGCAGAGAAAACAAAATGCAGCACTAGTGCATATACACTGAGTTCACATTTTCATGTTAAGCATTTCTCTTGGATACAGTTATTTGTACTGTAGCTATTTTCAAGTAATTAGGCACTTGACAGTCAGAATGGACCTCGGTTGGTTCATCAAGATACATTAGTAATTTCTTTTATTGATCTTGTCCAACAGGCGCTGCAGAAGAAGCTTGATGGAACTGTTAGTATTTATTGCAAATTATTTCTTCTGTTCGTTCCAATTGCCTATTACTCTTTGTAAACATGTATGCAAGTTCATGTCTGTAGTTCCTTGACTTCAAATGTGTTTTCTTTTGAAGCATTATTCAGAGATCAATAATCTCACTTGCTCGGTTCATTTTTATTTCTTCTACAGATTGTAAGCGTACCTGACAATAGAGTACAGAAGCATCCACGAGGTGATACTATTCAAGTATACTGAATCTATAAAAGCCTCTCTTGTCTACTTTTTCTATTTAAAAATTGCAGGCTAACAATTTTGTGGGAAAAACACTTACAACTTGCTATTTGGACGGTGATATAGTTTAGTGCTTTTTAGGCTCAATTGGATTAAGTTGGAAATGAAAAAAAAATCTCTGCGAGGAAAGAAAATTTGGCCAAGGAAAATCAGATGTCAGGCACTGACCTATTCAACAGCAAGAAACAGAACGTCTTCAGCTAGACTACACATGCTGGGAGGAGGGGGAGGTCAAGTGATGATCTCAATGCATATGGACTCATATAATTTGTCAGGCGGTTTCCAGATTGTAGCTTCGCTGGATGAGGATCATCTTGTTCAGGTTTGTCTACTCTTTTTGCCTTTCTGCAATGTCGTTTCTACTTTCACGTTTTCACGATTTAATCGGCCTTTTGGGAACTCCAACTGTGCTTAGGAGGTTCATAGCCAAATTTTAAAATAGTCATATTTTGTTGAATCCTCATAGTATTTGTTGAGATGATGTCCTATTGAAATTGGCCCAACCAGAGTGAATTACACCTGACTTTTGAATGGGAACTTTGAGAGTTTGTTCCATTTGCTTTTAGGTGCTATCGTGGACACTTAGTTGATGACATTAAGAAGGGAAGACTAGTAAACTCAATATGTTCTGTTAAAGGTAACATCTTCCAATATCTGCCTTTTCTATATTTCTTTGATCCTTTTTTCCATGTTGACATCAGTAAAATCATCTTTATTCCTCTAGGTTTGGAGCTTGAGGTGCTGCTGCCGCCTGCCAACAATTACATTGTCAAACTTCTTCAAATAAACCTCCATTTTTTTTTATGGATTCTTTGCATTTATAGTCTAGATCAGAAGTATCTTGAACTTGTAGCTTCGTATTCAAATATTTGATTTTAGTACCTTGACCTAGTTAAATGCTAAATCTTACAATAGTAGGTTTATACATTGATAGAGAAGCCAACAAACTTATGAAAATGAAAAGTGTGAGGCTGTATGTTTGTAAAACATCATTTACACCTGTTGTGAAAAGTCTTTTTGAGGTTCAACTTGCATGCCTTGAGAAATTATTTGGTTATGATTTTTGGACACTCGGGGAAAGGAAAAGAATATGTATAGGTCACTTGAAAATGAAAGAGAATATTTGAAGTTTATGTTTTCTTTTGCTTTTCACATTTCATATTGTTTCTTATACTCACGTTGTTCCTGTCTTGGAACTAGAAGCTTCTTATTGACCCTACTAAAATGATTGTAGTCTTTTCATAATGCATTTTGATGTGCAGAAAGATCTGCTCAATTTTATTATTTTACTTCATCACATGAAGTTGTACTTTCTATTGGGATCTGGTGTCTCACGAGATGGACTGGTGCTGCTGATGGAAGAAAGATATGGTAATCTTTTAGCAAAATGTAGTGACAGTTTGTTTTCAGTAGCTAAATTAAGGATATTTCCTGTCTGGTTTCTTAGATTTTGTTCATTTGCATGCAGTGAAGATGACCTGCTTTTCGCACGTGCTTCTCCTTCTCCTTGCTGCTGTTGTCCAGTGGGTTTGGGATTCACCTGAGTTCCTTTAACAAAAGCGTTGTTGCATTCAAGCTTTTTCTGGTCCTGATGTTTACACAGTGAAGACAGTGAAGGTATACATGCCCAAATTGATGGATAAAGAGATGTGATGAGTCATCTTTTCTACACTTTGTTGTTCCTCTCTAATTTCTTGAAGTTCCTGTAGAAACTTTTTGCATACGTTGGTCACGGTTGTTAATAAGTTTGTGATGTTTTTTCCACTGCACCACGAGAAGAATATTTGTCTATTCACAATCATGGGATGTATAATTTTTTTGATAACCGAGAAATCCGTTTGTGACTCACCCTTTGGACCAATTACAGCCTTCTAAACTCAGTGGATAATGGGTCTGTCCCTCTACCCTTCTCCACTTAAATACTGGGCTTCGCGTTCTATGGCGTGGGCTTGAACCTGTAACCTAAGCCACAAATCCTACACCTTGTGCCACCCAAGCTAGACCTTGGGGGCAATTATGGGATTTATATTGTTTGTTTAAGTATCAGTTTTGTGTTGTACTATCCCGAGGCTATGGTTAGTGATGAGGACTCAGAACGGGATTGTGATCATGTCAAAAGTTTGAACCTCTATCAATTGTCGTCAACAATGAACCTGATATTTAAGTGGAGAAGGGTAGAGAGGTGGCTCCATATTCTCTGTAGTTTCAAACTTGTTGGTCGATCTGAGGGTCTAATTCACAAGAAAATTTGCTGTTAGTTAGATAAAAATTGAGCCCTACCAGAAAATTTAGGTTGATCTTTACTCTTCAGCTGTGGAGGTTGGAAATGCAGCTTTGACCTATTAAATATGGTAACACTGTTGAACTAAGGTTGCTTGCCAGTATGGTCTAACTTTACGAGAAACAATCCACATCTTAGAGGAACACTATATCCATCTAACAGTTTAATTAAATATGAGAAATCATAAATTAGAATGAGAGGATTAAGGATAAGCCAGAAGAGTCTCTGAGGAAGTAACAAAATTTTCTTATTTTTCATTGATGAGTAGAGGTGTGGGACCACATGTAAGCAGAGGAGTGCATTAGGTTACTCTTAGTTTTTGACTAGACCAAACTTGAGAATTGTTGCACTTTTTAGGATTACTGAATTTTGTTTTAACTAATTACATTATCTGATTCTGTAGACCTTTTGCTATGAACTGGATAGGAAGATAATGACTTCATGCTATGTTATTTGCTGGAAATGTTGGTCATCACCAGCTCAAAATTTCTACTTTGTGCACCATAGGTAGGTTAAGAAAGGAATAGTTGAACTTATCACAACAAAATTCCTTTTTGTCTGGCCATTTTTGTTATCATATATTATTATAAGCATGAAGGTCAAAACTTAAAAGTTGAATTACCATTTTAGCCTTAAATATTAAAATATTAAAATAATTAATCTAATTAAATATTAATATATACTTAATTGTTAATTAAGTTGTTCACTTCTATTGTTAAAATAATGTAGGAGAATGAATAGTTGTTAAATAATTATTATAAGTTCTTACAAAACGTATTAGAGAAACTTTTCATTTTCTCTCTCTTATCAGTTTTGTAAGGTGTAATTTTTGGTCATAATGTGGATTAATTTCACACTCCCTATCTCATCATTAATATTCACACCTGCATAATCCTTTCCAACACTCTCAAGAAGTTGATGGGCACTTCTGGTCACTTAATTTAATGTTTTTATCTTCATTATCAATATTCTCATTTTCTTATTATATATTATACTTTCCATGTAATCAGTTATCTTTATTTATTTTTTTTATATGAGTTTGTTTTATGCTCATGTTTTAATTTTATCTTTATTATTTGAACTCATCTAAAGTGTTGACTATTTCAACACTAATAAAATTTTTTTAAATTTGACTTTTTTTTATAAGATACACTTAAGAAATGACTCTAATATTTCATAGTGATGATGCAGTAGTGAAGCAACCAGATTTGAAAACTGTTTCAAGTGGTATCAATTTTCCTCCAGGTACTAAATCATTGTTCCTTTATAGCAATTAATTATTTTTGTGTAAGTTGATATGTTCTATAAAATTTTTGTTTATTTTTTAATAAAAATTATTTGTAGAAGTTGAGACTGGACACTTAATTGGATTACCAAAAGGAATCTTTCACAGGACAAGAAAAGACTTCTAGCTTTAGCAACTGCCATCAATGACAATCAATGGACAGTATCCACAAGACAAAAGTTTGATGTTATTCCTGTCAGTGAATCGCAACGCACTAACAAAAAAATTAAAGAAAGAAAAAATGAACATGAAGATAATAAATGAAGATAAGAGAATCATGGGTCTTATAAGGTGATGAAGCACTTAACTTTTCATTTTTTTGAATTTTGAGAATGACTTATTGAAGAAATTTGTGAAAATGTACATATATACCCTTTGGGTCGTAACAAATGTGATTGAAAGGAGTAATTTTTTCCTTCATAATGCAATTCTTGATATATATATATGGTTTTTAAATTTATTATTTGCCACTACAAACATTGTATGAATTTTTAAGATAAACGTGCAACGCACGTTTTCAGAAACTAGTAATAGAAATAAGTACTTGCTACTTAGAGTAGGAATGGGAGTAGGAATCCTAGTTGAAAAATGATTCAAATGTAGTGTCTATAAATAGATTTCAATGTAATAATTTAGATACAAAATTCAATAATATTTTCTCATATATTTCTCACATTAATTAAGGTTTCGTAAGCTTGATTTACACCAGCAACATCAAAATACAACCATTCAGATGATATCATGCTTTCCCATCAAGCTTTGGCTTTAAAATAGGGGTTCTGAGATCTATTTCTGACGTTTCTTTGTTGGAAATTGTTACTAAAATTCATGGGAGGCCAAATGGATATCGTAAGGTTTTGAAAGTAAAAGTTCTTTTGGGTTTTAGTTGGTAGTATCCATTAGGATAGCTATAAAACAACTAACCTAGTTTTTATTCTTGCCATTGTTTACTGGACGACAAGTGTTTGAACCTTGGAATTGATGAATGTAGACAAGATGTTGGTAAAACAGGTAATTCTGTATAAGCATACCTGATGCGTGCATTGACTGTTGTTTTCTGTTAATGAAATTTCTAGTGATTTTTCTTTTTGCAGTCATTGTTCATGATGTATTTTACCACAAATCAGTTGACGGAAGCAAATGAACCCCAAGTACTTTTACTTCTCTGCAAACTCAAACACGTAAAAGAAATTGATTTACATACTTTACTTCTGATTGATTTTTTGTTTTGCATTTGTAATCTGGAAGTCCAAAGAGGGTCTTGCATTCTCTGAGTCTCTGCTGAAAATTATCAGGTCCTGTCTGGAAAAATGAGGTCAACAACTATGCTGACCAAATGCAAAACTGGGGTTGGATTTGTAGCATTCATTCTCAAGCTTCAAGATTATTTAAAGTAATTTACGATTTTTGGTTAGATTTTCATCACACAACCAGTCTATGTGACTTGATAAAATTGCCATTTACCAGAACTTCCATTGCACTAAATTTTGCAACATTCATTTAAGTTAAACCTAACACTGAGCATGAAGTTTGATGTTTTGGTTAAAATGGGAACTTAAATCTGATCCACAAGCAGCCAACATCTGTCACACTTCTTGCATTAACATTCTCTAATACTTGTCTCTGCAATATTATATATTCAAAAAGTTAAGTACATCTCCTTTTCATGGAACTACACATGACATTCCTCTTTTCATTATTCTTATTACTCTCCCTCTCTCCTGGATAACAAATTCAGTGCTTCAGCTAGATCCAGTTATAAATCAGACTGCTTGGCAGGTTCAAGATGGGAGGAGGAGTCTCAAAAAATTGTCGCTGCCAGATTAAGAGAGGATGTTTCATTAGTCACTTGAACTTGATGACAGTTCAAATGTGATCAGGGAGAGGTTGCTGCATGAGAGAAGGAAACCATTTATGCGGAGCTGTTCTTTGCACAGAAGCCTGATCTATCTTTTGATAATGATGAAGACATTATGTTTGAAAAAAGTAATTACAGAAATAAACAAAATCGCCTTGAATGATGATTAGAGTGTTGAATTTGAAGTGGCTGATGCTGATAACCATGTCTTTAATCACAAGTCTCCTAGAGGCATGGAAATATATTTTGAGAAACTTCTCCAGGTGCAAAACTCAGAGCAAGGTATTGCAGAGGTCAAAATTTTTGTCAGGAGATTCAGAAAAATCTTCACAACTTCACAACAAGGTATCTTTTAGTCCAGGAGATCCTTTGCTTGGGACCAGGTTTCAAGTTGTTAATCCTTACATCTATGTAAATGGGATTGAAATTCTGTTGACTGTTAGACATGAAGTTGTCAGTATAAGTTTGGAAATATAGAACATAATCTCTTGTTCCCTGCCATAAATAATTTGGAAAAGAGGACTGCTTGCTCCCAAATCCTGCAAAGTTTGATCTCAATTTTCATGCTCTTTCTAGAGAGGATATGACCAGCATAGATGACCTGTCAGGTCATTCTGAATTCTATTATGATTGAGATGATTTGACGCACATGTATTTTCATGGTGAAGAGAAACTTCAGAATTATTTGCTACCACGAGCTATACTCGCCTCTAGGGTGGATTGGGACTCTCATAAATGATTGATGCTGATAGATGACCTGTCATGTCCTTCTGAATTCTATTATGATTGAGATGATTTGGCACACATGCATTTTCATGGTGAAGAGAAACTTAAGAATTATTTGCTACCACGAGCTATAGTCCCCTCTAGGGTGGATGGGGACTCTTATAATTGGATAGATGCTGGGAGTCAAGGTAAAACAGATGAGCTTATAAGGAAGAAGAAGAGTAGAAGAAGTCATTCAGCTCCGCTATTTTACAAAGGCAAGAAGTTCTTTGCCACAAGTGAGTCTTCAAGAAAGGCAGCAGGAAATAACAATACTTAGACTGTTCCATGATGTGCTCATGCCTGCTGGTAATTTTTGTTAATAATGAACTATGACAGGATTTCTGTGCAACTAATTAATGTTCTTTGCAGAATCTTGAGCTGTATGGAGACTGCATTGTTCTGCAGAAGCTATCCACTCGGAGCCTCCGTTGTCATCCCGTCAGTGTGATCAATCTTCCACACAAAAATGTGGTGAGGGTGTATTCTCTAATTAAAGGTAATGTTAACAAGTTTCTTCTGAGGGTTAGGTCTCTTTCTGATATTATCTCAATCAAATATGTTAGTAACTCACACGACATGATATTTCTCTCTTCAGGCCAAGTGTTAAAATGGAAGCTCAAGGGGATTGCACAAGTTTACGCGGTGGGATTCAAAAGAAGGTAAACCATTTCTGTCTGCCATTTGTTTCTGACCTGGATAAGAGCTGAATTAATCGTAGACTGCATTCTCATTAATAATGGAAAGCATTAGAGATTACAATGTTTCTTTTCAAGTGTCCTAGGACACAGTCTCTTTCAAGTTCTATCTTTGCTTATGTTTATTTGAAGTTTCTTATAGATTCTGGGACAAAATGGAGGGACTTCCGTCCAGAGATTATAGTCCGTCCAGAGATTATAGTTAAGCACCTTAGCTATATCTTGGATGTGCGACTTCTTCTCTATATTCTTTGTTCCAGAACGGTTCTGGAACAAAGAATCTGGATACTATACTCAATGTCACTTCTGGACTCTGGTGTCCTTGATATTGTTGGTGATTCATTGGTCCATGATACCATTGTGTAGGACCTTTCGAGATCTTATACGCCATGCTACACCTCTAGGGTGGATTTTGGGTCGTGACACATGTTCCTGCAGCTAGGACAGTTGATTGAATTGATTTTCTAATCACTAATTAAAGAAACTACAAGCATCAATCGCTGGATAAGATCGGTTCAAAAAATAGTAAGCAATATCACTAGCCACCATAAGAAAACCCTATTGAGATATTGCAGTTTATACTAACATTTTTGGAGAAGAGTAACACTCAATATGCATAGTTACTTCTGCAAAGAGCAGATTTTTCGATCAATTCCAAAGCTACCTTGCTGCTCTAAAAAAGTAAATATCATATCTCTCCGTTCATGTAAAAAATATGGTATCTCTCCTTTCATGTAAATGATGGTATTAAATGTAGCATCGATATATGCCAATTCAACACCGTCCAGGAGCGGCTCAAGCATATTAGTGGCCTTTAAACTTGAATTGTTAATAACATTTATATAATTCATATCTTCTAGTTTTCAATCGATAATATAACCATTCTTATTTTAAATTATTTTTTATGAGATATAGTACTCCAAATTTGTCAAATTTCTTCAAATAATTCTTTCAATTTCATGAAAAGTTTACTTTTTTTACAAATAATATTCAATGTTTGTTAAAAATAGTAACTTATAATATATTATTATTAAAAATGAGGCTCCTTAAATTTGGAGGCCTAAGACACATGTTCTTTTTTTTAAACATTGTCGAGCCACCCCGCTCATAGAGGAAGTAAGCTGTACATAATTCATTTGATAATAAATTCGAAGTTGTCTTCTTGGAATGTGATTAAAACTCGTTTAGTTTTTAATTTATTAAAATACATGTTTTTTTGAATCTCTTTAAAAAAATTTATTTAGATTATTTTAAAATTATATTCTAATTATGGATCAACAACTATAAATATACGTAATTAAATTGTATATGAATCATAAATAATTAAAGAATTTACAAATAAAGATAAATTATTATTTTGTCTATTTTTATTTGTTTGTCTAATTTGACTTGATACGGAGTTTTTAAAAAATAAATCTTATGACTTTAAACTAAAAATATACTAGGTTTTCCATTAATTTTTTTGTCTAAACATATTGTCAAAAGGTTAAAATCTTTAAAGAAAAAAATCATTTCATAAGGAAAAGCCCAATAATGAATCAAATCAAATATTTAAAACAAAAAATAAGTTATAATATTTAAATTGAATATTTTATTTTAAATATCTATTTAATTTATATTAGAATAAATTAGTAATCTTAATTTAGGATTAAAACTTTTTGAATTATAAATTTAAAATTCTTAATAGACCTATAAAATGGCCCTAAATTAAATAGTTCAAACTTACCTACTCTATCCTAACAATATTTTTACTACATTTAACTTAATAGATGCATCATTTGTGCTAGCATCGGTTCAATATTTTATTATTTTTTTTAATTTTAATTTATGTGTTATACGTAGAATTTAAAAGTTGAATAAATTTAATATGATTTTTTAAAATATATAAGTGGTCAATTATTTTTTGTTTGCGCAAATTTATTTTTGAAGAGGTCCATCAGGATGTCCATGATTAAAATATTTTTCGTCGCAACTGTAAATTTTTTACTCAAAGTAGTAAACAAATATTATCGACATTCAAAATAATAAAACAATAAGTAAGAGTGTGAATTTAAAACTAAAAGTTATAGCTAAATTTTTTTTTATAATTTCGAAAAAGATTATACACTAATTAAATTAAAGAAGAACAAAAGAAATATTATTTTTTTTAAAAAAAAAATTCAAAACACGCTGAAGGAGGCACGTCGATTTTAAAAGTCATAGCTAAAAATGATTTCATAATTACGAAAAAATTGTACACTAACTAAATTAAAATAGAACAAAAGAAAGAAATTTTTATTTTTTTCCTGACGCATTCTAAAAATCTGAGCTAAAAAGAATTCTATATTTTTCAAAAAAATTATAGACTAATTAAATTAAAGTAGAATAAAAGAAAGAAAATTTTGAATTTTTTTCCGAAACACACGCTGAAGCAGACAAGTCAATTCTAAAAGTCTTAGCTAAAAATAATTTTATTATTTTGAAAGATCATGTACTAATTAAATTAAAATAGAACAATTTTTTTTTAAAAAAAGACACTAAAACACACACGTCGATACAAACTTCGACATTAACTGTCTCTTATATAATAATAATAATGTCTCTTATATAATAATATATAAGAGAATTATTAGTAAAATTAAAAAAAATTATTATCTTCTCGAATCTGCACTAAAACTATATTCTAAATTATTTTTTTCCGCGTATTTGTGAAAAGTGTTCCTTTTGAAAGCTATAAAATGACACCGCCTATCTTCACACGCTACCTCTTCTGATTACAAATTACGCTACTGACGCGCATTGTACAACTTCATAAGCTACCGGCGCACAGCGGATCACATTGACGATTGTCAATCCAATCCCTATTCAAGAATGGAAGGTAATGCTCTTGAAATTCTTGCATGCGTATTTACATTGTAATTCTTGAATGCTTATTTAAAGAAAAAATCAAGAACTTGAAGTTAAAGAACTTGATGGTAGTTTGAAGAATGCGTGGGAGTTGCTGGGTTTTTGAGGGGTCTTGTGAATTTAAGGAGGCACAAAGGTTCTTGAGGAGTTGGTTTTCAACAGCACCTCAAGGCTGGTGCGACCAAGGTGCACTAATTTACCCTTTCTAAATTTCAATGATTTTTACAAAGATGTGTAGTTGTTCTTGAAGGCCCCACTCGAACAACTCTAAAAAATAAAATTAAGTAGTTTAATAGTAAGAAATTGTGATTTGTATTATTTTAAATGAAGACACTTCTGTTAGCGCCCTCCGTGGCCATTTTTCCTTTACATGGTCTAAGACTTTGCTTGTTTCTTAAAAATGGAATTATTTGGTTCATCTTTTTTGATTTTGCAAATGTTTTGAGGATCTGTAGAGGTGGGCTGCTGAGAACTTTTAATTGTTTAGACTAATTGCACCAGTGAATTTGTGTGTTGCTTGCACAAAAGGAATGACAGTAGTCCTGTCAACGAATTCTCTGTTCCTTTGTTTTGCTGCTATCCTTATAGGGGGGCCCCCCTTTTTTGTTCTTGTCTTGTGTTTGTTGTTCTTATAAGTAGTGTACTCCTAGTTTGAACTTTAACCCAGTTTCCACTTTCCACTCTCCGTCCACCAGGTATCTGTTGCTATAGGCATTGGGACCTGCTATGTTAAGGTGGTATCAGTTCCTTTCCCACTCCTTACTAAACCACCCTTTTCATGATATTACTCATGCACTCCCTCTTTTGTTATTCTTTTTACTCACTCTACTCGGTTTTAACACAATGAAGATTTAGAGGTTTTCATCTGTGATGTTCAATCAAACATGTTGCTTGTCCAGTTAAAGAACTGTTAATTTGGCATGGCACTTCATGTTTTGGGTCTATGAGATTTTTCGAGAAATTTCATTTTTTGGTCTTTCTTTTCTGTCTCATAGGCAAACTGATGCTTGCAGCCATGCGGGGTTTCAAAGCTTTTGAGCTATCATGTTTGGGCGTCGCAAAGTTCAATTTTTTTTGTTGGTAAATCACCCTTTTGTGAAACTACACGACCTTCTACTTTTCTTGTTCTTTTATTACTCTCTCTTATATAACTCAAAAAAAGCAATTTAGCATGATCTCTTTGAGCTGAAAAACTGTTGATTGGCATGGCAGCTCAGGTGGGTTAGAGATTTATGGATAAAGTTTCCATTTCATGGTGCTTTTTCTCTGTCTCATAAGGCTTACTGATGCTTGCAGCCCTGACAGACCGATGCTCGCAGTCATTCTGGGTGTCAAAGCTTTTGAGCTAATCATGTTTGGTTGTTGCAAGTTCAATATTTTTGTCGCTAAATCATCCTTTTTGTGAAACTACACAACTATCTTCTTTCTTGTTCTTATTACTCTTTGTTGTATAACTCAAACAAGACAATTTAAATCTTGAGCTGAAATACTGTTGCTTGGCATGGCACCTCAGGTGGGTATATGAGAATTAGGAGAAAGTTCCATTTCATGGTGCATCTTCTCTGTATCATAAGGCTAACTGATGCTTGCAGCCACGGACAGATTCCAAAGCTTTTGAGTTGGTTCGTGTTTCGTCTTAGAAAAATTCAGTTTCCTTCCTACCCTCCCCAAACCACCCTTTTCGTGAAATTAAACATGACCTTCCTCTTTTTGTTTTTATTACTCACTGCTCCGTTTATTAAACCATGAGGATGTGGAGGTTTTGTCTTTTGTTGAAGTTCAATAATTCTTCTTGCTCTTCAGGTGGGTCTATGAGATTGGAATTAAATTTCCATCTCATGGTGTTTCTTCTCCATCTCACACGACTGATTGATGCTTGTAGCCGCGACAAATTTTTCAGTTCTTCTTAGGCTTAATCATGTTTTTGGCTTTGTAGATTTCATTTGTTTCTTCTTCTTCCCAACCACCCTTTGGTGAATCACTCACCGTCCTTTCCTCTTTTCTTATTTTTAGTGCTATTTCCAGTATAACTCAAAAAGGGCAATCAAACCTGTTCTCTCTAGAGCTGAAAAACTGTTTTTTTTTGGCAGGCACTCTCATGTGGGGTCTCGAAGATTTTTTGGAAGTACTCATTTCTTGGTGGTTTTTCTCTGTCTCTTAAGGGTAACTAATGCTTGCAGCCATGACATGTTTCTAAGCTTTTGAGCTGATTTGTGTTTTGGGTTGAGTTTCTTAACCCACCTCAATCGTACCCCACCCCTCTTTGGTGATATTAACACATGCACTTTCTCTCGCTTGTTTTCTATGTACTAGGCACTCTGGCTTCCGTTTTATTATACAATGAGGATTTGGAGGTTTTCATCCATCGATGAATCAAACATGTCTCATGTCAAACTAAAGAACTTTTGCTTGGCACGGCACTTCAGGCGGGTCTATGAGATTTTGGGAAATATTCCACTTATTGGTCTTTCTTCTCTGTCTCCTAGGCAAACTGGTGTTTGCTGCCATGCTGATTTCGAAGCTTCTGAGATAATCATGTCCTGGCGTTGCAAAGTTCAATTGTTTTGTCACTATATCATCCTTTTGGTGAAACTACATGACCTTTTGCTTTTGTAGTTCTTATTACTCACTCATGTAAAATTCAAAAAAAGCAATTTAAAAAGTTCTCTCTTGAGCAGAAAAACTGTTGCTTGGCATGGCACCTCAGGTGGGTATATGAGATTTAGGAGTAAGTTCCATTTCATGGTGCATCTTCTCCGTCTCATAAGGCTTACTGATGCTTGCAGCCAAGACAGATTTAAATGTTTTTTAGTTGATTCGTTTTTCGGCTTGGCAAAGTTCAGTTTCCTTTCCCCTTCCCCAAATCACCCTTTCCGTGAAATTACACATGACCTCCTCTTTTTGTTATTTTTATAACTCTTTATCCTCTGTTAATAAACCATGAGGAAGTGGAGGTTTTTTTCTTTTGTGGAATTTCAATAGAACTTGTTTTTCTCCTCAGGTGATTAACTGTTTGCCTTGGTAAGTAGGTACAAACACATCAGGTTGGTCTTTAATTTTGGAATTAATTTCGATTTTCACACATGGTGTTTATTCTTCATCTCACTTGACTAGCCAATGCTTGTAGCACGACAGATTTCAATGTTTTTGTTCTAACTGTGTTTTGGCTTCGCATGTTCAGTTTTTTTCTCTCACAACCTCCCTTCTGGTTATATTATGCATGACCTTCCATTTATTTTAGTACTATCCCCGTATTACTCAAAATGGCAGCAATCAATCAAACATGTTCGCTCTTGAGCTGAATAACTGTTGCTTGGCTTGGCATCTCATGTGGGTTTGCGTGATTATGGGGAAAGTTCCATATCATTTTGTACTTTTCTCTGTCTCACAAGGTTAACTAATGGTTGCAGCCATGACAGGTTTCTAAGCTTTTGAGCTGATTCATGTTTCTTTCCCACCCATCACCTAACCACTTGCACTCCCTCTTTTCTTTTTCTTAGTACTCATTCTGCTCTGCTATATACACAATGAGATTTGGAGGTTTTCATCCATTGTATTCAATCAAACATGTTGCTTGTGGAGCTAAAGAACTGTTGCTTGGCACAACACTTCCAGTGGGTCTGTGAGATTTTGGGATAACTTCCATTTTTTGTTCTTTCTTCTGTGTCTCATAGATAAACTGATGCTGGCAGCCATGTTGGGTTCCAAAGCTTTTGAGCTAATCGTGTTTGGACGTCTCAAAGTTCAATCTTTTTGTCGGCAAATCAACCTTTTGGTGTAGCTGCACGGCCTTCTTCTTTTCTTGTTCTTATTACTCTCTCTTGTATAACATGTTCTCTTTTGAGCTAAAATTTGATGCTTGGCATGATACCTCAGGTGGGTATATGAGATTTAGGAGAAAGTTTCATTTCATGGTGCATCTTCTCTGTCTCATAAAGCTAACTGTTGCTGCAAGTTCAATTATGACAGATTTCAAAGCTTTTCAGTTGATTCGTGTTTTGGCTTGGCAAAGTTTCTTTTTCCTTTCACTTCACCCACCCACCCCCAAACGCAACCCTTTTGGAAATTGCACATGAACTTTCCTCTTTTTCTATTCTATTACCCTTTCCTCAGTTGGATACCATGAGGTTTGTGGAGGTTTTGTCTTCCCTGGAAGTTCAATTGAACTTGTTTTCTCTCGAGCTGATGAAACTGTTGCTTGGCAAGGCACCTCAGGTGGGTCTATGAGATCTTGGAATTAAATTTTTATTTCATGGTGTTGCTTTTCCATCTCATACTGTTAAACTTATTTGTTAATGATTTTTGGACTACCAGGAAAAGGAAAAAAAATATGTAGGTCGCTTGAAGATGAAACAGAATATTTGAAGTTTATGTTCTCTTTGCTTTTCACATTTCATATTGTTTCTTACTTCATTTTTTCCCTTTTAATTGTGGATCCTTATTTTTGCTCTCACAGAACCCAAAAATGCTCTTTGCAAGCAATACAAGCAATCAACCGTTTGATATGTAGCTTTGAAGCTCATGCTGTCTTATTCGTTATAAATTTTTGAAGTCATTTAGAATTCTGGACTGGTTGATTTTCCTTGAGGCCTGAGGTCTATACCCTTATTGGGAGCCCCGGTAAAGGCATCTCTTGGGACCGAGTTCTGCTGCCATGGGGGTTGCTTTGTCTCCTTTTGGCCTTAGAAAGAACGGCCAAATGGCGTTTGGAGTCTTGTGAATTCCGTTTTATTAGGTTAGCCTAAAAAGGCAAGAATGAGGCAGCAGAGAGCATGGTATTTTTATCAAGGTTGGTTGCCCCTCTCTCTCTATGCTTCACCTATGATTCTCCATTTTTTAAAACAAACCAATAGCCCTTAAAAAAAGAGAGAGACAGAGAGAGTGCACTTGAGTTTCTGGGTTTCTTTGCATTTTTGCTCCCTTGGGCGTATGCTCATATGGCGACGGACTACTATACTACAACAACATGACTATGAAAATTATTAAAGAGGCAGTGATGATTTCTGCGTTAACTAAATTCGGGCAATGAGATTACCCAACCCGTATCTTGGCGCGGTCACCCGGTATGGCCTGTAATTGAGACTCATAACTCACACATGCAATCATGTATTGCAGCCATGGCGTGGTTGGCTTCTCTTTAACCTTATCATAACACAAATCTGAGCCTCAATTTGCTAAAGAAAAAAAAGGGTGAAGGGTCAAATTTACACCTTTACTATGCATAAGTTGCAATATATTTTCCATGATTAATGAGGGAGATATTGAACCCACACCCTTCTGATTTGCAGTTTTAATGCTTTTCATTCGTAGTGTATCTCCATATTTTGTTCTTGAAGGCCCCATTAGCAGAACTGCAAAATAAAAAGTAAATTAAGTAGTTTAATCATAGGAAAAGTTGTGATTTGTAGTACTTTGGATGTAGACACTCAATTGGACATACTTTCGTAAACGCCCTCATTGGTCATTTTTCTTTACATGGTCTTGATTTTTTTTGTTGTTTCTTAAAAGTTGAAATTGTGACTTGTAAGAGAATGGGGAATTGGGACCTGCTGTGTAAGGTGGATGACAAATGTAAGTATTACTTTCTTTGACATTGATCTAATGTACTTTGATGTTAAAAAAACACTCACATATAATGATAAGTATCAATTATTTCTTGTTTACTTACGAACATGATTAATATATTTCTATATGTTTTTTTTCCACTTAAATTACAAATAATATATCTCTACATCGTTTATGTCACAATCATGAACTTGGTGGTATAAGAGGTCTTTTCCCCGGTAATATTTAAAGAACAAACTCATACAACTATAAAACCTATCCTCTTGCCCTTTTATTTATCTAGTTTGTTTCTTCTTCTTACGTATTCAAATATTAGAGAAGTATAGTGTTAGGTGATATAATCTTAATAGAAGTATGTGCAATCTAAACAAAAAACATAAAGTTCATACTTTTAAAATTAGCCTTATTAGTTAAGGGTTATGAACGGTCAACTTGACAACTCTTATTTGAATTCTTATGTACATTATCTACGTTTGGAATTCAAAAATAGAAGATTAAAAATAAAGTGATAATTGTTTTTAGAAGAAAAGCCTCCAAAGTCCCATGATACAGGCACAAGTGAGATATTTTTGATTAACATATTCTATCATCATCTGCTAGTACTTTCTTTTGAAGGATCTATGATGTTAACTTCTTTTGGAAGAATCACTGAAGTTGCACTTTCTTTGAATGTCTTCTGAATTTACCTTCTTTTGAATGACTCATCTGAAGTTCGCCTTCTGAAGCTCCCTGGAGTTGCACTTTCTTGTTGGACAACATCTTGAGTCCCCCGCAAAGGATCGGGGTAAGGTCTATCTACCAATGCTAGCTTTTAATTATAGGATAAGGCTGTGATGATGAAAGATGAGGTTGTATAGACCTTCCTCATTTTCTTATTCTTATTACTCTCTCTGCTCCGTTTATAAACTATGAGGATGCGGAAGTAAAGAACTGTTGCTTGGCACAACACTTCGGGCGGGTCTATGAGATTTTGGGAAATGTTCCATTTTTTGGTCTTTCTTCTCTGTCTCATAGGCACACTGGTGCTTGCAGCCAAGCTGGGTTCGAAGCATTTGAGCTTATCATGTTTGGATGTCGCAAAGTTCAATTTATTTTGTCGGTAATCACCCTTTTTGAGAAATTACACTACTGTCTACTTTTGTTGTTCTTATATTACTCTCTCTTGTGTAACTCAAAAAAGCAATTTAGCATGTTCTCTTTTAAGCTGTAAATCTGTTGATTGGTGGCAGCTCAGTTTGGTAGATCAGATTTAGGAGAAGGTTCCATTTCATGGTGCATCTTCTCTGTCTCGTGAGGCTGTCTGATATTTAGGAGAAATAGAGCTGCATCAACGCATTTTAGAACTCACCACCTCAAATACACTGATCGCCTGTTTTCCTCCCAGAGTCCTTCACTGGATCGACTCTTAAGATGCCCGATTTTAGCTTTCTTTTTAAGAAAAAGATTTAGAACTTGGTATCAAGAAAGAAACCTAGCTCATTTTCCCCTGTTCTTATCTGCTGGAAAATTCTTGCAAGCCTTTATTAGAAAAAATCAAGAACGTTGCTTTTTGAAGTTACATTGGTATTCAAAAAGACATATTTTCAGTAAATCAAGAATTTTTGCATGAATGCTCTTTAGAAAAATTCTTGAACTTGTTGGCATATTTTAAGGAATTTTTTTTTCTCAAGAATATATTGGCATTGCACATTCAAGAAATCTTTTTTGAAAATATATGTTGTTATTCTTGCTATATGTGTTAAGGATATTCAAGATTTCGTTTTTACCTTTTTAGTGAGATTGGTAGCATTAAGTGAATGCCTCAGGCTATTTGGAGCTTCACCCCAGTTTCCATCAGGTATTTGCTGAGACTTATCCCATTGGCTGAAAGCCTGCTGTTGGAAAAGCTGTGCACCTACAACATCAGATGTGACAACTTTTCTAACAACTGGATTTTCACCTTTTCACGTCGCAATCTTGCGGTGACTAGGTCCCTTGCAAACTTCTTTGTGAGTTCTTGAAAAGGCTTGCTGGCTGACTTCCTTCTTTGGATGAATGAATGAATATAATATGGTGTTTGTCATGCTAAAAATATCAAACATAAAGAGTTATTATACGTTGGACAAACACCCTCCTCCTTTCTGATTGGTGTAGTACACTGACGCCTCACCAACCTCTGACATGACAGCTTTACAACTGTAACCAATTATGTATCTGATGAAGGAAACTCTGTCTGGGACCAGGTCCCTGCATTTGTGAGATACAGAATCATACAATCTCGTCCGCTCTTCTTATTGGTGTAGGACACAACACTTTTCACCTACCACCTGACATGACAGCTTTTACAGTTGTACCCTATTTGTATCTGGACGAGAGCACTCTGCCAGGAACCAGGTCCTTGCTTTTGTGAAGATCATCAAAACACCTTGAATATAACATTTTCCCCTTTTTGATGATAACACACAAATATACCTCACATTGAGTTTATCATTCATCTGGTTCCTTGTTAGATGAATAACTTTGTTAAATCATCAAAAACTTCATATCAAATTCGAACCAATATCTCAAATCAGCTTCGAACTAAAAAAGTTGTAAGGTCTGCGTACATTCTCCCTCCTAGACCCCACTTGTGGAATTACACGGGGTACGTTGTTGTTGTTGTTAGTATAATGCTCCATTCTAGTCATAATTTTTTTTCTAAATTAATGTTTTTGTATCGCACCTCTTTTTTTTTTCATGAGATATAGAGCCTGTTTAGATTGGCTTATTTTAGGTGCTTTTAAGCCTAAATAGCTTTTAATTCAACATAGCAATGAGCTTGATAATGCTTCTGACATTGAGAAGCGAAGTAGATCTCAGATATATCCACTGTTTTTGTTTAACCTAAAATGCCTTAGATCTGTATATGATTTGACTTTGGAGCCTCCAAAGACCTCTGTGAGATTTAAGGTGAGATTTTTTGTTGGCATTTATTATTTAGTTGTTTTGGTGTTGGGAGACTTCTGACATTGGTGCTTGTTTTGTGAGAATTGGTTTGGATTGTTTTCTGTTAAAGAAATATTTGAAAACACCTAGTCATTTTTTGAAACATTAATATGGGTTTAATAAATAGGTTAAAACTGGCTAAACATCATTTTTTATTACTAATTGTATATTATTTTAAAGTATTAAAAAGGACCTCCTGACAAAAAGCCCTTTTGTATCACAGCTGTTCACGAAGAACAAAATAATCTCCCATTTGTTCATGAAAATCACGTTTCTTGCTTCTATTGGTTGCAAAACAACAGGCTGTTAGCAAGGGCATGTACATATTTGTTTCTTGATTGTTGTGTTGTATTTCTTATTATAACGTGTTTTTTCTGCTTTCTACATAATTCTTCCAGTTTGAATGAGCCTGATATTTAAGTGGGATCAAGGTAGTATTCTCAGGAGTTTCAAACTTGCAGGTCAATCTGAGCCATTTAATTAACAAGAAATTTTTTTGTAATGCAGAACAAAATTGTGCCCTAATATGGAGAGACAATTATTAGAGAAGGATGGGTCCTCAATCCTCCTCATAAGGAAATGAATGTTCATAGAGAATAAGCTTAGTGCCCCATCCTTATCAGATTTTTCAAAGCATTTCAGTATTCCCAATCGTGTAGTTTATCACTTTCTTTTCTCTTTATTACTTTTGGGGAAAACCTAGATCAAGATTTAGTTGTTGAACTATCCTCCTCACTATTGCTATCCCATTTCGTTCTCTCTCTTTCAGATATACTGTGATTAGAGATCATAAAAAGAGGTGCAGGCTAGAGTTGCGGAAGCGAAACGAAGCTCCTTCCCCGCACCAGGGTAAAAAAGAAAACTGACTGATGTGGCACTGTCAGGCGCGAGATTTGTATCTACACACAGAATAGTTGTGTGAGGCTTCTGAAAGCATGTACCTCGTGTCCAAATTCGCCCTTGGCAGAAATCAAAAGTTCAATGTCGTGTTCCCCAATCGAAGCTCTCTTGCTCATTGCAGAGGTCTGTGTATCGGATATCCAGAAGCCGTGTGCAAACACTGAATTCATCGTATAGGCAGAGGATTATTTCCTGATAAGAAACTCATTTCCAATAGATCCAACCGTTATAGCTTTTGCAGATCAAGCTCCTTCATTCTGATGCGATCGGGAGAGGTATGCATTTAGAAGAAACCATTTCTATGCAAAGCCCTCTCCACAGAGTCTGACCCCTGATGGTATCACCTTGATTGATGAAGATATTTAATTTTGAAAAATGTAAGTACAGAAATAAACAGAATCGCCTTGAGGATGATTAAGAGTGTTGAATTTGTAGTAGCTGATGATGTTAACCATGTCTTGAATCACAGGTCTCCTGGATTGTTAGAAACTTCTCCAACTCAGATCAAGGTATTGCACGGGGACTGATGGATGTTTTGGACACTACTTTGGTTATGGTATGGAGTACCAGAGGGGCTTTGCAGCTTTGTGGGGTTCTTTGAGGGATTCAGGGATGCACAATTTCACTTTTAGTATATTCATCTGTTCATTCCAATTGCCTATTACTCTTGTAAATATGCTTACAAATTTAAATTCTGTAGTTCGTTGACTTCAAATCTGTTCTCTTTGAAGCATTATTTGAGATCAATAATCTCTTTTTTTGAGTTTATCTTTATTTCATCTTCAGATTGCAACTGTACCCGAAGAGCACGGAAACATCCACGTGGCAATACTATTTAGGTATACTGAATCTATTTAGTGCCTATGTTGAGGAAGGCATTGCCAAAAGCACTGGTGCACAAGGCTCAAGATCTATACTAGAAATTATTTTGACTGAAGCCATGTTTGAGGTATTGTCAAGCATGGTTTCTCTTTTGTAATCTGGTTCACTTTTGCACTATCAGCAGCATAGTTATTCTATTATAAACTTTTGGTGTTCATGTTTGTTTGCAGGCTGCTGACTTAAATGTCAAAGCAACTCAGCGAGGGGTTTTCTACATAGAGGAAGTTGATAATTAGCCAAAAAGTTCAAAAATTATTATCTACATGGATATGGATAATCGAGTTTGAAGTCATCCTTATAATTAGTCACCTGTTTAGGATGAGAGCCTTAACATTTGCAGAGATGTATCTGAGAAGGATGTCCAACAGGCGCTGCTGAAGATGCTTGAAGGAACTGTGGGTATTTATTGAAAATTATTTCTTTTGTTCATTCCTATTGCCTATTACTCATGTAAACAACTTTTTAAGTTCATATATAGTTCCTTCACTTCAAATGTGTTCCCTTTTGAAGTATTTTCCGGAGATCAATAATCTCACTTGCCGAGTTTATCTTCATTTCTTCTTCAGATTGTAAGTGTACCTGACAATAGAGCATGTAAGCTTCCACCTGGCGATACTATTCAGGTATACTGAATCTATTAAAACCTTTTTATCTAATTTTTCTTTAAAAAAAATGCAGGCAAACAGTTTTGTTAGAAAAATACTTACCACTTGCTATTTGGATGGTAATATAGTTTAGTGCTTTTTCGAATCAATTGGATTAAGTTGGGGGTGGAAAACAATTTCTATGAGGGAAGAATGTTTGGCCAAGGAAAATCAGATGTCAGACGCAGACACAGACCTATTCAACAAACAAGAAACAACACTTCTTCAGCTAAACTATATGTTGGGAGTGGGAAGTCAAGTCAAATACTGGTTTATATTCCTTGAAACAATTATCTACCAAGGTTGTGAAGTTGTCAGGTTGTTCCTGTCTTGGGACTAGGAGCTTGTTATTGACCCTACTAAAATGGTTGTAGTCTTTTTCATATTATAGAGCTTGTTGCATAATCAATATCGGCCTGCCAAAAATTTCATTTTCCTTCTTAAATTGTTTAACCTTTTCCCATTTGTTGTTTCTTGTGTCGTTCCTATCTTGGGGCTAAGAGCTTCTTGTTCAATAGCTCTTCGCTGTTCTTTCTAGATGCTGAACGCGCTTTATATTGTTTTCCATACCACTATCTGCAGATTGCTAAAGCTACTCATTTTTTACCTGTTCGGAAGCTTTGTTGTTTAAGAAGACAATTCAGAGAGGTTTATGTGGTCAAACTCAACTAATTTCAGAAACCTTTTAGTCATTGATTCATATGGTCCAAATTATCATTCCTTTACTCGAGACGGCAAATCCTTTAATTGGATTCGACACCTGTCGAACTAACATGAGAGTTGGTGGTCCGAACTGATGTTGTGTACGTGCATCAATATTGGAATCTTTGAGGAAATCCCTGTAACTTGAGCTTAGTTTTCTTTTCCGGATCACTATAATTTAATGATTTCATGACTCTTTGTTCTCGTGAAATTCTAAAAGCCAAATGCATCGAAAGCATTTGTTCACATTGCTTTTGTTTTCTAGGTAGAAAGTGATCTCACTATGGACTTATACCTGAATTTGTGGCACGGCTTCCAGTTTTAGTGAGTTGTATTCCCTGGATAAGGATCAGCTTGTGCAGGTTTGTCTACTCTTTTCACCGTTTGGCGACTAGTTTCTAGTTTCATGTTTTCCTGGTTTAATTGGTTATTTGGGAACTTTAACTGTGCTTAAGAGGTTGATAGTATTATTTTATTTTTCTAAAAATATATGAAGATTAATAATCAGTATGTTCTTATGCAGAAATTCTTTCGGTGATGTAGGTTTCTTTTTGACTAGTAAATCCTTGTTGGCAAGACACTTGTTAGAGTTATTATACTGTGAATTGAAACTTTGCGAATTTTCACATGATTAGTGATTGTTATTATTTAAAATGATAATGTTGTAAATTAGTAATATTAGTATTTTTGTCATCATTATTATCTTTTCCATCTGCAGCCAATTAAACTGCAATTGTTTCCTTCTGTTGGTAGAGACTAGGGATAATATAAACTTTGGAGGTCCCCAAAAATGGTGAATTTGACTCTATTACAAACACACTCTGCGAAGGTAAGCATCTCATGGTATTTTTCTCTTGTATCCATTTCTTACACATTTATTTGCAGTAACTAATTCCCATTTCTCCATCCAAATGTGCAGTTTGACTTAGTTTGGCTCCATTTTTGCTGATGACAGGCAGGGACAAATACTACATATATATGGCAATTTCTGATTTCCTAAATGAGTTAAGCAAAGAGGGTTTTATACTAAATGTTTCTGGATTGGCTGTGAAATGGTATGACCTTTTCTCATTTTTTGTTTCTTATGCTCGTGTTGTTCCTGTCTTTGGACTAGGAGCTTCTTATTTGACCCCCTACTAAAATGGTCCTAATGTTTTTCATATTATAACCATAGGTTTGTGACCAGCAAATTCTAGAGATGACAAATAGGCTTTGTGATAAATTTCTTAATGGAAAAGATTAGCATTGTGATATTGCTAGCATAGCTTTGAAGACTTTTATATCTGAAGTTCCTTCATCATCTATTGCTCGAAACGTCCTCGTCTCTGTAACACCTCGGACTTCGAGAAAGGTCTAGAAAGGACAAGTGGGTAAGTCCACATACACAAATGGACCATGGAACCTTCATAGGCGCCCTAGACGGGCAGTTTAGTGGTCCACCGCCCGTTATGGGCATCGTGAGACCATCCTGGACTGTCCCTAGGCTGTACTAGTCACCCAGACAGTGAGGTTGCACCCAAGGTCACTATGAAGGACCACGAACGGCTAGATGATCCATGGAGCTTCACTCGGACCGTGAAGTCGTCCGTGAATGGGGCTTATCAGGTTTTGAGTTAACTTCAGTCGATCATATCTTTCAGCACAAAATTAATTAGGTTGCCCATGACCTATCAAATAAGATGTCTTCGAGTCATTTTTCAACGTCACCAAGTTTGCCTAATACTGAGCACGGAGTAAAAAGTTATGTCTGTGTTAGTGAGGCCCTATCGAGCAGGGGATAATTACAACCCACTAGATGGGTCATGATGCTCTAGACGGCCCGTGAAGCCTCTCGTGGGAGGCACTTGATCAGGTTTAAGTCTTGGCCATATCAGTCTTAAAACTACATCATTTGGTTCATATACTACATTGTTTTACTTCATCTAAGCCTAGTAACCTAGTCGGAAACTACCTAAAACCTTCATTGTCATAAAATCATCTAAATTAGAAAGAAAAGAAGAGAAAGAAGCCACAGTTTTCTCTCCGGAACAAGCAGAGCTCTCCTTCACATCTAAGTTGCTTGGACTCGGGTGCGGGTATCCGAGACGAATGCGTATCCGAGTGTCGGATTCGGTGAAATCCAAATTTTAAGATTCGTGGGTGCGAATTTGAGTATGGATACGGGTGCGGGGATACGGCTAAAAAATTTCAATATTATAAAAATATAGTTATGAAGATAAACTTACGTAGAATTCTATCTTCCGTTCTTCAAGATGAGATTACTCTTCTATTCTTTCTACAAAGACACAACAAATAGATACTAAACATTAAAGCATTTACAAATTACCACAGAATACTATAACCTAAAGTATCATAAAAATTTGAAAGAAACCTAACCTGAGAACTGGATATAACTCTTGAAAGTTGAACAAAGCTCTGCGAAGTGAAGCAAACACTCAAGTTATTCAATTCAAGAGATACACAAAGTATTTATCCACAATTTAAATATTCATAATTACTAATCAATATTCATACACACCGGTTGAAGTGTAAAACTACTATGAACAAAAAGCAAGAATTGGGTTCTCAACTTAATCCATAACTTAAATTACATAACAACAAAATATGTCAAGTTACAGTTACTTAAGTTAACTATCTCGGCCACCTCTCGTGTCACTTCTTCTTTTCTTCCAATCTTCAACTCTTTTTCAAATATCACCTTCAATTGAGGATCATCTTTGAAAGTTGGTTAGATTCATTAGTTGTCCATCATTATCAACCGATCTCCACCTAAAATAAATTAAAAAGAATAAATCTATTAGAATATCTTATATAAAAAGAAAGACACCATTCTAAATATATGAAGAACATATAACATAACCAACATCCAATATTTGGCTTGGCCCAGGATTATATTTCTCTTTCCTTGCGAGACAACAGCCGGAGATTATAATGTACAAAGACAATCTTCCGGCTGCCCTTGAAGTTGTCTAACTATTTCTCTTGATATTGTGAATCAAGAATATGTACTCTCCAATTTCTTCGCAACAAGAGGAGAAGTCGTGCAGTAAGCAATTTGTAAGCTATTGTTGCAAAAGTGGAGCCGAGTAAACCGCATGATTTGGCCCACCAAGACAAGGAATCTTCACTAAATACGCCCATTTCCAACTACAAAATGCTCCATCCTCCTCCATGAGGCTTGTTTCATTTTCATAGAATCTTTAAATTACCTTGAAAGCCCTTGACTCTATTTAATGAAATTTAACTATCTTCACTGAGATCGCGTTTCGAAGTCCATTCTATTCCTAAGCCATGATTCATGATTAATATTTGGGGAACCAAAGAATGTGCCATACAATGTAACACCCCCTTCCCTTTGGTTCCTCCTAGCCACAAAGAATACATGAATAGTATCAAAAAGTTGTGAGTGACCGGAAGAATCTTTTCTCTCATGCTCAAGCTGACTTCTCAAGCATTGAGTCCCACATATCATAAGATAGATGTATTTTGGACCTCAATTTTGCCACTTCTTCGCATATCAACAATTGGTTCCGTAAATTTCAAGAAACAGTCAAATACTATCCCTTTTTTCATCATTCATTTATAAGGGATTTGATTTCACTTCTTGGCTGTAATTCCTCTTATCCCCCTTATAATGCTCCATTCATTCTCCATGACCCTTTTCGCCAAGAAGGTTTTACTTTGCGAATTCGGGGTGGTCATAATGATGTGTGAGGCAAATCTGGTTTCACCAACCTTCAACAAAAAACACACATTCGATGTTTTTGAAAAAGGCATATGCCATGTCATGGTTCACAACAAAATTCTTGAAAAAACTCCTTCACTAAGGAACTCTTAAATTTATTTACCGATTAGTAAAGTGAGGTGATTTTTTTAGAGGTGGCACATACTTTTCAAGCTCGTTCAAACCAATGAACACACGCCAGGGTCCAAATATATGATAATATTTTTGCTCCACTAAGTACCGACAAGTTTCATATTACTTGCATTATCCGTAAAACTTGAACAAATTGTTTGAACCTACATTTTCCTATGCTTGTCTATCCATAACTAAGTTATCCATCTATTCAACCCATCTTTTATATTCCCCTAGAATTATTGAATTCAAAAACATTTTTTTGGACCCCACTAGATGATGTCATTATATGATGCAAAGGTCGTCTTTATTATCGGACAATCCATCCGAACAATCGACATCCCTTTCTTTTTCATGTACCTTTATTGGTTGCAAAACTTTCTATCACTATGTGTGTTTTTACTGATCTAACGAGCTTGACCTCACTATTATACGATAGGGTACTATCACCGTGAACGAAATTTTCGGCTAAAACTTAGAATATTTTTTAAAATAAGGAGTTTGAGACAAGTTGAATATAACCTAATCGTAGAAAAAACCCAGCGGCTAATATTGTCGCCGATTCCCTCTCCTATAATGCCGCACTGAGTGTCCGGTAGCTCCACTACTCAAATCTTTCATTTTTTTTTGTTGAATTAGATCATTCCCGTCCGACGTTCATATATAATCAGCTTTTTTTCTCATGCACTTTACAGTGTTCGTTTTCTTTCCGCTTGTTCTGCTCCATCATCAAATATCGCATATATATCACCACTACTTCTTTTACATATTTGACAACCCCCCCGATAAGCTCAAAAATTTTGGCTTTCACCCTATTATATGATCCCGTAACTATTTTATTACAATAGTTCCGAAAACCATGTCCTATTCCACCCCATTTGGAGCATCAAAATAACTTTAAACATGATCCAAATAGTTTATCATCAAATCTCTTCCTACACACTTTTGAGTTTCACTAAAATCTTTTTTTTTTTGACTACTTGATGTCATCTGTTAAAACAACAGGAATATGTAAATTTTTTTTTGTTACAATTAACTCGAAATGAAACAAAGAATAAACAATTGTGTTTTTGGTTTTGGGAGGAATGTAGGTGAGAATGAATTTGTTGTGACTAATGATGAGTTATGAGATGTTTTTTTTTTGAACCTCTCTACTTGGAAGACTTTTGAGCTTGTCTTTTTCATCATTCAAGAGGAGTGTATGTATATTGTTTACATATATTTTTGTCTATATGATTTGAATTGTTTTTATATAGTTCAGAATAGAAAACGTAGGTTTCTATTTTTATTTTCTGGAGAACGTTTGGGTATAATGCTTTTATCTAAGATTAAGTAATGTTAATATTTTTTATACTTATATTTTTAATATTTCGATAGTTCGAAGCTTGTAGTGATAGAAAGAACAAAAAGATCTAATAAGACGAGATCTTTAAAGCGTTTGTAATGATAGAAAGAATTCAGTGATCTAGCAAAACATGATCCTTGATCAGGATATGATATTGTACGTGAAATTTTATATATATACAATAACGGTGTTGTACAAATGGTGTTAAAAGATGGGGAGTCTTGACGTATTTGATAAAGTTATGTTATAATGTTCATAATTTCCTCAAAGTAGCGGTAATAGATCGTCGAGTTTGTATGTAAGGGGAACCAACTAAAAATGTGAACAACTTGATTGGCTCTTATAGCCTATTCATCAAAGTTTAGATGTCTGGAACCAATGGAAAGTGTACTATAGAGGCAAAATTGAAATTTTTTGGCTCTATAACTATAGTGCCGCACGTCTTTATCTAAATAAAAAAATGCGATTAAACTTACTGTAAATATGTACGGCAAGAAGTTGAAAGATTTTGCGTAAGACTTTGGGCAACAAAGATACATATTTTTATAGATCATCCATACGCTACAAGTTTAGGATTCTGAGTTAAGAGGCGTATATTTTTTATAGATCATCCATACCCTACAAGGTTAGGATTCTGAGTTAAGAGGCGTAAGGAGGTTTATTGGAATCTCTTTCATAAAAAATTATATACTAACAAAGTAAAAAAAAAAGCATAGATATTGCCTTTATTTGAATAGTTTTTGTACACATTGTTGGAATAACCCCATTAATTGTTGTTATTTGTAATTTCATTTGAATGACAAATGGTTGGTGGTTGCTGGTGAAGAGAATCAAGAAGCCAGTAAGCAGGAGTATAGGAAAAGGAGGGTGATTGAGGCGGTTTTCCCTATTAAGTCTGTAAATCCTCCAAAGTAAGTAATTTTTGGATTATTTTTTATGTTTTGTAGCTTTTGTTGTCTTAATTTTACTTGGTTTTAATATGTTATTTTTCTTATTTAATAGTCTTTACAACTTGTCTGACTTGGAAAAAGGTAATGATGATAGCCAAATTCCAATAATCCGAACAATTCCTATAAAAGAAGAACCAACACATGATTTGACAAACAACAAAGCTTCCTATAACCGTAGTTTAGCGGCTCTTCAAAACTCACAGAAGGATAGTTGATTGATCAATTTCATTGGTTAGCTTCTCACTACACCCGAAGAATACAAATCTATGACTGAATTTGCATGACTACCAATGCTGCAACTGCTGTTTCTCTCAATACTGCCACCATGTCTAGCCAACGGATCCCTTGCCTAGGACAAAACTGAATAAGATAATTAACAATCCCATTAATGAATGATTAATGAATGTCAAGCTCCCCATGCAGGATCTGGACAAAGATTTTGGCCAAAGTCAATGGCAAATTTTGTGCCCTTGATAATAACTATGAAAAGTGATTTGGTTAATGAACAACAAACCCTCTTCAGGTAGAAACTACAAACTTGAGAGAGAGCAAGTCAATAGCCTATTCCACTTCAGGGCTTGATCTAAAAAATATTAAGAAAATGATTAGCAAATATGAAGTACCTGACAATGCAGGAGGAGAAAGCCCTTGGTTATTTTTTAGTTGGTTTCCAGATATGGTCCAACCAGCTTGCATCCTAAGTTGTCTCTTTCACCAAATGTTGGCCATACATCCTCGATGACTACTCACAAGGATAACATCAATTACTGCAATTCCCTGATCAAGCAACATGTAGAAAAATTTGAGTTTATGGTTGATGAAAGCTTATAAAATCATCATAGTATTACACAGGGGCAAGTTTGATAAAGAACCAAAAATCTATTCAGTGCAGCTTAACACCTTGTGTTTTCTTTAATAGACCTAGGGGATGTCGTAATGGCTCCTCTTGTCACTTCCTGCATGATATATGTGGTAAAAAGAGGTTTGGGAGGACATCAGAAGGTCGAGATTCAAAAAAACTGAAGTAAAGTGGGATACATTAATATGACATGACTCAAAGAGGTTTTCTTTTCTTTATACAGGAGGGAACTACTAGTAGTTCCCTGTATAAAGAAAAGAAAACCTCTTTGAGTCATGCCATATTAATGTTCCCCACTTTACTTCAGTCTCTTCGAATCCCGACTTTCTAATGTCCTCCCAAATCTCTTTTTACAGAAATATATCATGCATGAAGTGAAAAAAGAAGTCATTACGTCATCCCTTAGGTTTGTTAAAGAAAACACAAGGTGTCAAGGTGCACATAATTGGTTTTTGGTTCTTTAACAAACATGCCTCATGTGTAGTACCATGAGGATTCGTACTTTGTAAGCTTTCATCAACCACAAACTCTGTTTTTTCTCTACGTTGCTTGATTAGCGAATTGCACTTATTGATAATATCGTTGTGACTAGTCATCGAGGATGTATGTCCAACATTTTGTGAAAGAGACAACTTAGGCTGCAAGCTAGTTGGACCATATCTGGGAACTAACTCAAAAATATCCAAGGATTTTTCTTTTGCATTGTCAGGTACTCTATGTTTGCTAATCAGTTTCTTAATATTTTTTGCAGATCAAGCTATGAAGTGGAATAGGCTATTGACTTGGTCTTTCTAATCTTTGCAGTTTCAACCTGAGGAGGGGTCCCTTGTTCATTAATCAAATCACTTTTCATAGTTATTGTCAAAGACACAGATTTTGTCATTGGCATAACACTTTGTCTAGATCCTGCATGGGAAGCTTGGCATTCATTAATGGGCTTGTTGATTACCTTATCCGGTTTTGTCGAGGACAAAGGAACCAGTAGATCCACTAGCCTAGATATGACAATATTGCGAGAAACAAAAGTTGCCGCATTAGCCATGCCCTATTCATTCATCAGCTTTGGTATTTCTTCTAGGTTGAAGATAAACCTAACCAATAAGTTGGCATCAATCAGACTATCCTGCTCTTGACGTTTTACCAGAGCAGCTACGGTTATGGCTACATTAACTGTCAGATCATGTGTGGATTCTTCTTCTGTAGGCATTGTTCTGACTACTGGAGTTTGGCTATCATCATAACCTTGTTCCAGGTCTGACACATTGTAAGGAATGTTAAATAAGAAAAATAAAAGATTAAAAACAAGTAAAATTAAGATAACGGAAGCTACAAAACATAAAAAATAATCCAAAAATTACTTACTTTGGAGGAATTATAGACCGATTAGGGAAAACCGCCTGAATCACCCTCATTTTCCTATTCTTCTACTGGTTTCTTTACTTTCTTCCAGCAACCGCTAGCCATTTCTCATTCAAATGGAATTACAAATTACAACAACAAATTCATTTGGTCATTATACTTGAAGGCAGTGGCAGATCTAGGGGTAGGGTTTTCGTGAACACTTAAGTATGCATGGCTAAGTGGACGGATCTAGGGTATCATGTAAGGGAATTTGGGAACAATTTAAGCATGAATGGCCAAGTCAAAGGATCTAGGTATTGAGTATGGGTTCTCAAGAACAATTTAAACATGAGCGGCCAAGTCGACGAATCTAGGGTATTTGGGTAAGGGTTTTCATGAACAATTTAAGCATGAATCGCCAAGTCGGCGAATCTAGCTCTGGTTTGATTTTCCAGGGCAAGCTCTAGATCACTCTATCCTCCGCGTGCTTCGGGTATGCATTCACAAGGTCAAATCCCCCTCTGCCTGGCGCGGCGTAATGTAATACTTTTTCCCAAACAACAAAAAATTTAAAGGTAAATCAACATAACCAACAACGACGGCACACAAGGTACCACTCCGCCGCTCTTATTTAATAACTCACAAATCACACAGATGACACACAATGTAAAACCTCACCCCGCCGCTCTTATGTAATAATTCACAATTCACACAAAGGAGAAGATTTTTGCTCAAACTTTACATTTATATAGAAGAGCCAAGTTGAGGACAACCAAGGGACAATTTGTCATTTCATAAATATACTAGAATGTTTGTTTTTATGTTATGACATCAAAAAAGTGGTATTATCTTTATATAAACATATACCAAATATCTTTTCTTAAATGCATGTGTATCCGATGATGTTGACATTACTTTGGACCAAATTTGGCACTATATTTTTTTTTTATAGTTTGATAATTTTTACGGTAAACAAAAATAGCTATTAACCATGCATTTTAGTAACTTTAATATGATTTAAAAGGTGAAAACTTTATACTAATGATCAAAATGAAAATTTAGAAGAATTCAATACATGTCATTTACTTTAAATTGGTTCAAAATTAAATTTTTATAATTGTTTAAAATGCAGAGTTTCTCTTAAGAGCTTTTTACAAACCTTAATAAATGCTAAGGTGTTTTGACATGTTTTTGAAAGAAAATTTTGAACTAATTTAAACTTATTTGTTGAATGTTAATATTTTGTTTCCTAAAATACTCAAAAATTATTGCCGTAAACAAATGTTGTTATATTTGTTTCAAATATGACCCCTAATTCGTATCTTGGATTGTTAAAATCATCTTAAAAGGACGTATTAATATTTTTTTTAATTTAATTAATTACTTTTTTTAAAAAAAATAATAAAGCTAAGGCTTGTTTTGACATTTTTTGAAAGAAATATTACACAAATTTAAATAAAAGGTGTTGAATAGTAAATATTTTGTTTCCTAAAAATGCTTTAGATTCTTGCATAACATATTTTAAATATTTGTTACAAATATGACCACTAAATTCAGTATCTGTGTTATTGAATAATCTTTAAAATTACGTATCTATATTTTAATACTTTGAAGAAATTTAAAATTACATGACTAAAGAAATAACAATGTTCAATTATTACGAATTAATGATTCAGCTATGTCTTTAGCAAAATACTAAAAAATATAAACAATTATTGTATATAAGAATATTTTCTTAATACAATTATGAATAACTATTTAAAGCATGGAAATTTACAGAAAAAAAATTAATATTCAAAGTTCTAAGGATATTTTATAATACAAAACTAAAGAAATATAAGTAGTTAAAACATACACAAAGAAAAACAAAAAAAAAAATGTCTATAGCAAAGGGCTTGAGAAATATAAAAGAATAACAAAATAACCTCAATAACTAAAAGAAAAAAAGTAAATTGGTTATTGTTGTGGGGGGAAAATTCAAGTTTTCTTTTACGCATAATATTTAGAGTGGTCTATCGAATAAAATTAGTAAATGTAATTTAAGAAATATAAACGTATCCCACTTGTTATCGTATATAACATAAACTTGCTTTCATGATTGTTTTTAATTTTTGTGTAGTTAGAAATCAATATTTTAATAAATATCAATATTCCAAATTAAACTATGGAAAGTGGTAATTGTATATAGAAATAAATTTAATTTCATGATTGTATTTATTGTTGTGGAAGTTAGAAATCAAGTTTTTAATAAATACTTTTAATATTAATACCAAAATAATAGAAGTATTTCTATTAACGAAGACAATAATTAAATGCATCAAATTAACCGACAAAGCAAACTACAAATAAATTATTTGACATAGAACAAAATGCATTAAATGTCAAATAATAATTTAGTTTACATTTGAAATGAAGGATCTAGTGTAAATTTGTTTCAAACTCGACCTTATATACTCTCATTTCCATTCCCAAATATAATTTAAATAAAATCATTAAATCCCATTTAAATTGAATTAAATCATAAGAATCACTTTTGGCCGCTCAAATCTAAATGTATTCATATATTTTGTACCATTCTTAGGTAGTAACACACTAATACCAACACTTTATCCAAGGTCAAATAGGTGATCAAATTTGTGACAAAAATCGTAGAACCTACTTGCTCTTGTTCAAGTTATCTCCTCGTAGTGTTGCGCGAATTGACTCATATTTCATTTCCCATGGAGATATTCTAAGTGTGTAGTATTAAGGACGAGTCAATCTGATATGCTTAAGATTTTTTCCAAATATTTCCTTAACAAATTTGTATAATTCTACCATTGAACAAGTAAAACATTATCGAAAAGAGGATTGCCCAACAAAAGTTGGCAGCAGATCTCAACAATATACTCAGATAGAGCAGACACATCAAAGCATTAATAGATCATAGATCATCAGAAAGAAGAGATTGCTTGAAGAAGTCAGAAGAGAGACTTTCTTCCAAATCTTTGGTTATATGGAAATGTCTTCCCAAGTTAATCTAAGTTTAGACGATAGGAATTGCCTTTATTTGAATAGTTTATGTACCCATTGTTGTGATAACCCCATTTCTTGTTTGTTATTTGTAGTTCCATTTGAATGAGAAATGACTAGTGGTTGCTGGTGAAGAAAGTAAAGAAGATCCTATGAGGTGCTAGGACTTTATGATAATAAGAGCAACAAGAGACTACAACCAAGTAAATTGATATAAAGAAGCGATAAAACCTAAGAGATAGTCCAATAATACCACACTTAAAAGGAGTTGTAGACTAATAAGGATAAACCGCCAATCACTTTCTTTCCCCTATGCTCAGCTCCTTAACACCTCCTTCTTTACTCTCATCACTACCAACCATACGCCAATTATAGTTCAAATAAAACTAGCAATAACAAAATTAAATGGGTTGTTACGACAATATGTGAATAAACTATGCATATAAAGACACTTTCTATCATCTAAAACCTAGATTACCTTGTGAGGGTGTTTCCATTTAGCCACAGATTTGCAAGTAAGCCTCTATGTTGACTACTTCAAACAACACCTTCCTTCAGATGATGATTTAATAATTAAATAGTACTTGGATGTGTCCGCATTAACTGAAGATGATGCTGAGATCACCTAATAATTTTTTATGCGCAATCCTCTTTTTAAATATATTTTTACCTGTCGAATACTAAAATATGCAAACTTGTTAAAGAGAAATTGAAACAAAATAAACCTTTGTATAGGATAGGTCTGCAAGATATGTAAAAGGTGTTTCTTCCCCTTGTTTCCAGAACTAATTCGCCCTGCCCCATAACTATCAAAGCACACGGAGAAGGAACTAGCCATAAAACCTTCATGAGACACCATACTAGAGACTGATACCAAGCCCAAACAAACCGTTTGGTGTTGCAACATCAGAAAAGAACCAGTTTGAGTCTATCCACTACTGCACAATTGAAATTGGCATGTATCAGAGAATGAATTTGAGCAGAAGCAGAAGAATTGCTCAGTTAATCGAATATACATTTCATACAACACATCTAATTGAAAATACACTACAACTTGACATTAACTAGGAAAAAATTAGTTTAGGATACATACTCAAAAATCATTTATGAGTCAGGACAGGACATCCCTGAGTTAAATTTGATCTACAAATCCAGAGCTGCAAAGTAGATTGGCCTTGCATACTTAAAGGCCACGGCGGATCTAGGGTATCATGTTAGGGTTTTCAGGAATGACTTTTGCGCAAACCTTATATTTATACGGAGAATCTATTAAATATACAATAAATATTTGTTGAGAACTTTCTAATAAAGCAGTCACTTGGTCCCGAGTTAGTGAAAAAGACACTTATAGTTAGCTTGCCATTTTGAATGGTGGTTTGATTCGCCTTGAACACATATAAAGAAGTTTTGCTTTTAAGTTTGTAATTAATGGGAATTCATAAATTGAACTAGAAAGGAATTCGTCACTAAATTATATTGCATATATAAATAAAATGGTAGCCCTAAATTACTACTTTACCTTTGGACACCTTGCGCCCAATAGGCATGTATATTGATCCTCATAACAATAGTTTGTCTTTATTTGCCATTTTAAAAAAAAAATATTTTAAAAATAGAAGCTTTTTTTTTAGAGTTTCTTTCAAATCTTCAGCTATTTAAAAAGATAGCTTTTATAGGTTACTTTTTAAATCTAACATACTAGTTAACATCATAATATAGACATATTAACAATTAATATTATTTGATAAAATGATCCCTTAAAGTAGATACCCTTGAAAAAAATAAAAAATTTTAGAAGCCGGTAAGAAATTTAATTGATTTGATTTTGTTTTCTTTTTAAAAAATAATAAAACTTATATTTTTAATTTAAAATTAAATTTAAGTTAAATTATTAAACTATCCTGAAATTTTATATAAAACAACTAAAAAGCAAAAAAGGCTCCTTTTATTATTATTATTATTATTATTAAAACTAAAAATAATATATTTTGTAATTTGCATTATCTCGCGTACTTTTTCCGCGTTTCTGAAAACTATAAATAAAGGTAGCCGCTAATTTTACAAGTCACAAGCGTAACATTGACTGCTCTCCGGTGGCGATGGCCGATCAAGATCAATTTTCCGATCTTGGTATTCTTCCATCCGACAACTTGAGTTTATTGGAATTCACGCATGCTGGTCCCGATTCCGATAAGGATCGAGAATTCTCCACTGGGTTGCTGTCCCAGTGACGATTCCGATCAAAACCCTAAACCCCAAATCTTAGAATCCCCGATGATTCCGGTATCCTTCTCTCGATTAAAAAAAGAAACAAGGAAAATTCGAGAACTTAATTATCCAGATTATCTTTTAATTCTTGCATACATTCCTTGTTAGAAAAAAAAACAAGAAATTGTCGTCTTTTTGAAGTTAAATTGGAATTCTTTATTTTAGAAAAATCAAGAACTCGTCTTTTTAACGCATATTTTAGGATCTTCAAGAAATCTTTTCTTTTTCAAAAAAAAATTATTTTATATTCTAGTCTAAGCCGTGGTGTGTGTTAATTTTTGTTCAAGAAATCTGTTTTTTTTACTTTTTTTAAGGGACAGTAACGCCGAAGTCCATCAACGATGCTATTTGGAGTTCATTGCGTTTTCAATTTCAAACAGCTTATGCTGGGGCCCCCAAAAAAAAAAAAAAAAAAAAAAAAAAAAAAAAAAACAAAGTTGGGATTGACGTGGACTTGTTCTTTAAACCACTCGCACACTCAATTATAAGAAGTTGTGGTTATTGTATTTTGAATAAGTAGTTTAATATAAGACTACAGACTTTCGTAATCGCCTCACTGACTATCTTCCTTTACATGGTCTAGACTTTTCGACTTTGATTATTTCTGATTTTGTCAATGTTTTCCTTTGTGAGTCCGTCACATGTATTAAGTGACTAACGGTGTCAAGAGTCGCCGCCTTCAATGCAGTTTTAAATCATCAGACTGATTGCATGCAACCTGTGATTTGTCTTGTGGCTGCACAAAAGGCATGATGGGTTGGACTTTTTTGTGGCGTATTCTAATTATTTTTTTCCGTGTGTATTTACAAAAAGTTTCATTATGACACCTCCTATCTCTACACTCTTACCTCTTCTGATTACAAATTAAGCTAACTGGTGCAATATACTTCATGCGTTACTGATCGCGCATTGTAAACTTCATGTCTTATTTTCTCCTTAACCAATGTCTAAGACTGTTTTGACTTTGATTTTTCTTTCTTAAAAATTGGCAAAGTGTGCCACCATAAGAAATAGGAATTAGGAGTTGTTCAGTCTTTTTTTATTTTGTAAATGTTTTGAGGACTAGTAGAGGTGGGCTGCTGAGAACATCACACACTTTCAATTGTTTAGACTAATTCCACCTGTGAATTTATGTGTTGCTTGCACAGAAGGCGTTGACCAGTGAGGCTCTTCAACGAATTCTTATGTTCCTCTGTTTGCTGCTTCCTTATAGGGCTGTTCTTGTGTTTGTTGTTCTTATAAGTAGTGTACTCCTAGTTTGAACTTTAACCCAGTTTCCAGTTTCCACTTTCCACTTTCCACTCTCCACCAGGTATCTGTTGCTATAGGCATTGGGACCTGCTATGTTAAGGTGGTATCAGTTCCTTTCCCACCCCTCACTTGACCACCCTTTTCATGATATTACTCATGCACTCCCTCTTTTGTTATTTTTTGTACTCACTCTACTCGGTTTTATACACAATGAGATTAGAGGTCTTCATATGTCGATGTTCAATCAAACATGTCGCTTGTCCAGCTAAATAACTGTTGGTTTGGCACGGCACTTCATGTTTTGGTTCTATGAGATTTTTTGAGATATTTCATTTTTTGGTCTTCCTTTTCTGTCTCATAGGTAAACTGATGCTTGCAGCCATGCTGGGTTTCAAAGCTTTCGAGCAAATCATGTTTGGGCGTCGCAGAGTTAAGTTTTTGTTTGGTAAATACCCTTTGTGAAACTACAACAAGGATCTTCGTCCTTTTCTTGTTCTTTTATTACTCTCCTCGTGTATACGCAAAAAAAGCACTTTAGCATGTTCTCTTTGAGCTGAACAACTGTTTGATTGGCCATGGCGCTCATGTGGGTCATGAGATTTGGAGAAAGTAAACATTGTATGAATGGTGGTTTGCTGTACTCATAATGGCTTAAATGATGCTTGCAGCCATGACAGACCGATTTTTGCAGTCATTCTGGGTGTCAAAGCTTTTGAGCTAATCATGTTTGGTTGTTGCAAGTTCAATATTTTTGTCGCTAAATCATCCTTTTTGTGAAACTACACGACCATCTTCTTTCTTGTTCTTATTACTCTCTCTTGTATAACTCAAACAAGGCAATTAAAATGTCTCTTGAGCTGAAATACTGTTGCTTGGCATGGAACCTCAGGTGGGAATATGAGATTTAGGAGAAAGTTTCATTTCATGGTGCATCTTCTCTATATCATGATGCTTGTATCCACGAACAATTCCAAAGCTTTGAAGGTTGGTTTCTGTTTCGGCTCGGCTTGAAAAATTCAGTTTCCTCCTTCCCACCTCGCCCACAACCGCCCTTTTCTGAAATTAAACATGCCTTCCTTTTTTTTTTTTTTATACTCCGCTGGCTCCATTTATTAAATTTATTAAACCCACAGGATGTGGAGTTTTAGGCCTTTCTTGGGGAGTTCAATATTTCTTGTTGCTCTTCAGGTGGGTCTATGAGATTGTAATTAAATTTCCATCTCATGGTGTTCCTTCTCTATCTCACAGGACTGATTGATGCTTGTAGCCACGACAGATTTCAATTCTTCTGAGCTCATCGTGTTTTGGATTTATAGAGTTCAGTTTTGTTTCTTTCGCCAAACCACCATTTTGGTGAAATCACACACGACTTTTCTTTTTTCTTATTTTTAGTGCTCTTTCCAATATAACTCAAAAGGGCAATCAAACCTGTTCACTCTTGAGCTGAAAAACTGTTTTTTGGCATGGCATCTCATGTGGGTCTCTGAGATTTTTGAAGAAGTACCATTTCTTGGTGTTTTTTCTCTCTCTCAAGGCTAACTAATGCTTGCAGCCATGACATGTTTCTAAGTTTTTGGGCTGATTCGTGTTTTGGGTTGAGTTTCTTACGCACCCATCAGTCGAACTACCCTTTTTGTGATATTACACATGTACTTTCTCTTCTTGTTCTTTATATTCACTCTGCTCCGTTTATACACAATGAGGTTTTGGAGGTTTTCATCCATGGATGTTCAATTAAACATGTCTCATGTCAAACTAAAGAACTCTTGGCATGGCACCTCTGGTGGGTATATGAGATTTAGGAGCAAGTTCCATTCATAAGGCTTACTGATGCTTGCAGCCAAGACAGATTTCAATGTTTTTGAGTTAATTCGTTTTTCGGCTTGGCAAAGTTCGATTTCCTTTCCCCCTTACCCAAATCACCCTTTCCGTGGAATTACACATGAGCTCCTCTGTTTGTTATTCTTATAACTCTTTCTCCGCTGTTGATAAACCATGTTAAGAAACCAAGAGGAAGTGGAGGTTTTTTCTTTTGTGCAATTTCAAAAGAACTTGTTTTCTCTCGAGGTGATTAAACTGTTGCTTGGTAGTAGGTACGACACCTCAGGTGGGTCTATGAGATTTTGGAATTAAATTTCTATTTCATGGTGTTTATTCTTCATCTTACTTGACTAGACATTGCTTGTAGCCACGACAGATTTCAATGTTTTTGTTCTAACTGTGTTTTGGCTTCGTATGCTCAGTTTTTTTCTCTCACAAACCTCCATTCTGGTTATATTACACATGACCTTCCATTTATTTTAGTACTCTCCTCGTGTAACTCAAAATGGCAATCAATCAAACATGTTCTCTCTTGAGCTGAATAACTGTTGCTTGGCTTGGCATCTCATGTGGGTTTGCATGATTATGGGGAAAGTTCCATTTCATTGTGTACTTTTCTCTGTCTCACTAGGTTAACTAATGCTTGCAGCCGTGACAGGTTTCTAAGCTTTTGAGCTGATTCATGTTTCTTTCCCACCTATCACCTAACCATTGTATTCAATCAAACATGTTGCTTGTCGAGCTAAAGAACTGTCGCTTGGCACCACACTTCCAGTGGGTCTGTGAGATTTTCGGATAAATTCCATTTTTTGTTCTTTCTTCTGTGTCTCATAGACAAACTGATGCTGGCAGCAATGTTTGGTTTCAAACCTTTTGAGCTAATCGTGTTTGGACGTCTTTAAAGTTCAATCTTTTTGTCGGCAAATTAACCTTTTTGTGTAACTGCACGACCTTCTACTTTTCTTGTTCTTATTAGTCTCTCTTGTATAACATGTTCTCTCTGAGCTAAAATTTGATGCTTGGCATGACACCTTAGGTGGGTATATGAGATTTCAGATAAGTTTCATTTCATGGTGCATCTTCTCTGACTCATAAAGCTAACTGTTGCTTGCAACCATGAAAGATTTCAAAGCTTTTCAGTTGATTCGTGTTTTGGCTTGGCAAAGTTCAGTTTCCTTTCACCCCTCCCCAAACCACCCTTTTTGTGAAATTGCACATGACTTTCCTCTTTTCTTATTCTTATTATTCTTTCTGCTCAGTTTGTATATCATGAGGATGTGGAGGTTTTGTCTTCCCTGGAAGTTCAGTTAAACTTGTTTTCTCTCGAGCTGATGAAACTGTTGCTTGTCACGACATCTCAGGTGGGTCTAAGAGATTTTGGAATTAAATTTCCATTTCATGGTGTTAATTTCTCCATCTCATACTGTTAACTTATTTGTTTATGATTTTTGGACTACCAGGAAAAGGTAAAAAAATATGTAGGTCGCTTGAAGATGAAAGAGAATATTTGAAGTTTATGTCCTCTTTCGCTTTTCACATTTCATGTTGTTTCTTACTTCATTTTTTTCCTTTTAATTGTGGATCCTTATTTTTGCTCTCAATGAACTCAAAAATGCTCTTTGCATGCAATACAAGCAATCAACTTGAATAATGTAAGCTTTTAGCTCAATGCTGTTGAGCTTTTAGCTAAGTGCTGTCTTTATGAAGTTATAAAGTTTTAGAAGTCATTTAGGTTCTGGACTGTGATTTCTTGAGCCTAAGGTCCTTATCTTGGTGAGGCAACCCGGTAAGGCATCTCCATTGGGAAACCGAGGTCTGCTGCCATGGAGGTTGCTTTGTTTCCTTTTTGCCTGGTTTAATCTGAGCCTTAGAAAGAATGGGCCGAATGACGCTTGAAGTCTTGTGAATTCCCTTTTGTTAGGTTAGCCTAAAAAGGCAAGAATGAGGCAACAGAGAGCATGGTATTTCTATCAAGGTTGGTTGCCCCTCTCTCTATGCTTCGCCTATGATCCTCCATTTTTTGAAACAGACCAATAGCCCTTAAAAGAGAGACAGAGAGAGTGCACTTGAGTTTCTGGGTTTCTTTGCATTTTGGCACCCTTGGACGTATGCTCATATGGGCCATACACAACTATACTACAAAAAGATGACAATTTAAATTATTAAAGAGGCAGTGATGATTTCTGGGTTAACTAAATTCGGGCGGTGAGATTACCCAACCCCGTATCTTGGCGCGGCAACCCGGTATGGCCTGTAATTGAGACGCATAACTCACACATGCAATCATGTAGCCATTGCGTGGTTGGCTTCTATTTGGCCTTATCATAACACAAATCTGAGCCTCAATTTGCTAAAGAAAAAAAAGGGAAAGGGTCAAATTTACACCTTTACTATGCATAAGTTGCAAGATATTGAACCCACACCCTTCTGATTTGCCGTTTTAATGCTTTTCATTCGTAGTGTATCTCCATATTTTGTTCTTGAAGTCCCCACTAGCACAATTGAAAAAAAATTAAGTAGTTTAATTGTAAGAGAAGTTGTGATTTGTAGTACTTTGAATGTAGACCTCAATTGGACATACTTTCGTCAACGCACTCAGTGGTCATTTTCCTTTACATGGTCTTGATTTTTTTTATTGTTTCTTAAAAGTTGAAATTGTGACTTGTAAGGGAAAGGGGAATTGTGACCGCTGTGGACTGTGGTAAGGTGGATGACAATGGTAAGTATTACTTTATTTGACATTGATCTAATGCACTTTAATGTGCAGTTTCTGGTCAATTTATGATATATTAGTTCATTATCTGACATTGTACCTTCTTTTGAAGGATCATCTGATGTTAACTTTCTTTTGGAGGATCATCTTTTGTACCTTCTTTTGAAGAATCATCTGAAGTTGTACCTTCTTTTGAAGGATCACCTGGAGTTATACTTTCTTGTTGGACAACTTCTTGAGTCCCCTACAAAGGATCGGGGTAAGGTCTATCTACCAATGCTAGCTTTTAATTATAGGATAAGGCTGTGATGATGACAGATGAGGTTGTATAGACCTTCTGCTTTTCTTATTCTTATTACTCTCTCTGCTCCGTTTATAGACTATGAGGACGTGGAAATTTTGCATTCTGTGGAAGTTCAATAAAACTTGTTTTCTCTTGAGCTGATTGAACTGTTGCTTGGCACTGCACCTCAGATGAACTACGAGATTTTAGAAATAAATTTCTACTTCATGGTGTTCCTTCACCAGCTCATTTGGCTAACTAATGCTTGAAGCCTTGACGGATTTCAATGCTTTTGAGCTTATTGTGTTTTTGCTTCATAAAGTTCATTTTTTCCCCTCATTAAACCACCCTTTTGGTGAAAATACACATCACCTTCCATTTTTATCTTTTTAGTACCCTCTCCGGTATAACTAAAACTGGCAATCAACATGTTCTCGCTTGAGCTGAAAAACTATTTCTTGGCATGGCATCTCACGTGAGTCTGAGATTTTGGAGAAAGTTCTGTTTCATGGTATTTTTTCTCTGTCCCACAAGGTTTACTAATGCTTGCAGCCATGACAGGCTTATAAGCTTTAAGGTAACTTATGCGGCCAATACTTGGGTCGGGCACTGGAACTACCCTTATCTTGGCGAGGCAACTCTGTAAGGCATCTCCATTTTGCAACTGAGGTCTGCAGCCATTGCGGTTGCTTTGTCTTCTTTTGGCTAGTTTTATAACGAATTTGAGCCTTAGGAGAAAAGAATTTGCCTATGACGGCTTTGAAAGTCTTGTGAATTTCCTTCCTTCCTCTGTTAGTAGCCATAAAGGCAAGAATGAAGGCAGCAGAGCCTATGGTATTTCTGTCAAGGGTTGGTTGCTACTTCTTCTCTATGTTTTTGCTTAAGATCTCTCTCCATTTTTGTTAAACAAACCAACAGCCTAAAAGAAGAGGAGTGAGAGAGTACACTTGAGTTCTTGCCTGCATTCTTCTTAAGAAAATTATGTTTTTAAGGAATTCAAAGAAACAATAGTTTTCAAGAATGTATTGGCATGGTACAAATTAAATGAAATTCGAGAAACCTTTAATCCTCCTTTTTGTGAGCCTAAGGAGGAAGAATTACTCATTTATTTTTCATCGTGTAATAATCCACATATTATTATTTACCAAATTGCAGTTTTTACATTATTATAACAACATAACTAATACTTCAACAAGTAATGTCTTCCTCTCTTATATTGCAATTTTGTGACACAACTGTAGAAAAAAAGACTAATATATAGAGTGCTTTATCATATGCTTCTTCACTTTGTGATGGTCTGGTGAAAGTGTATTTCTGTGTAGAAACTTAGGTCCATGTCGAAATTAATGTGCGTCCCTTTTTACTTAGTCAAGGATTATGATTTTTATTGGCGTTTATCTTCGTTGAGCATTACAGTCATTGTCATTTTCTTCAGCACGCTGAAGATTAGTGAATTCGTTTGGAAGAATTACGTGAGAAGGCAAGATTGTCTAAAAATTCATCGAAATGTCATTTCGACTTGGGAGTCTGTACTTTATTATATTATCAGGTCCTGTCTTGAAAAATCAGCACAAGAACCTGTCTTGATTCTGAGCAAGAATTGGTATCTTCAGTTTGATAGTTGGTAATATTGGTTTGGAGTCTGGTGGGGAAGTTTTGAAACTCTTTATGATAGGTAACATTGATTTTGATTTTTTGAGTTCTTGCCACTCCTTTATGCAGTTCATGCCTGAACTAACATTGCTTTGCTACTCATATGCTGATCAATTCTAAATTGGGGTTGGGGGATCTGCAATAATCATTCTCAAGCTTCAAGATCATTTACCAGGTAAGCTACGATCTTTGTTTAGATTTTCATTTCACAAACCGTCCTATGGAATTGCCTATTTATACCAACCAGAATTCCTTGCACTAAATTTTTCAATGTTCATTAAAGTTAACCCTTACTCCGAGCATGAAGTTACATGTTTTGGTTAAAGCAGGAACTTAAATCTGTCCAGAGGCAGCTAACATCTGTCATGCTTTTTGCGGTAACATTCTCTGCTGTTGTATGATACATTCAAAAAGTTAAGTACATGTAAGCCATTTGCAAATCAGCCTTTGAAGGGAAAGGCATATAAGTACTGATAGTAGTTGTTAATGTAGGATTTGTTGCTCACCTACATTCTTGAACCTTTTACTACACTTTATAGCTTGTTCTCTTCAACCTTCATATTTTTCCTTCTGAAGGATCTATGCCTGTCTAAATGTGGAAAACAAAGCACGACAATCACTTCTTCTCAGGCTAGTTATTCCTTTCTGAGGTGACAATAACAGTTTATATCAGTTCTGTGCTCCATCATGTTGAAATCCAGATGGGTTTAGGGCTTTCAAGTGTCATTTGTGTGCATTTTTTCTTGAAGTCCATTTTATGTTTTAATTAGGTTGATTATTGCAGTAACTTATAAGGGAAGAGCTTTTTTGTTCCAGTACCATCATTAACAAGAAAAGGATTGTTTTTTTGGTAATACAGGTTCTCTGTATTTTGTGCGTTAATCTTACTGTTGTGGATCTGTTAGAATTTATCCAACATGTTAGTCCATCGACACTAACTAGCTCTCATATTTTAATCCTTCATCTAACTTCAATCTTTCTCATGGAATATTTGCTCAAGTTCTTGTTTAAATGCCGTGTCAAGTACTCTGAAGAATTTATTTGCAACCCACAGCTTGCTGATACAGATGTATCATCAATAGTACGCCCATCGGTGAATATACAAGGCTTGCGGTGCAAGTTATTTTTTAATTTGTGAATTTGGAGCTATCATGATTCTCTCTCGCCTCCACCCACCGCCACATATGAAAAAGAGAGAACAGGGAATTAGAATCTGAAGCTATTTAAGATATTTTTCTTTATTCTTGTTGCCTTCATTTTCATTTTGTAATGGAACAATAACTCTGATATGGACAAAGTGGAACAGATACAGAGGAATGAGATTTAGGAGAAAGTTCCATTTTGTTGTCTGCATCTTCTCTGTCTCATAAAGCTAACTAATGCTTGCAGCCATGACAGATCTCAAAGCTTTTGAGTTGATTTGTGTTTTGGCTTGGCAAAGACCAATATCCTTTCCCCCTACCCCAAACCACCCTTTTCGTGAAATTACACGACTTTCCACTTTTTTTATTCATTTATTACTCTTTCTGCTCAGTTTATGAATAATGGGGGCTTATGGAAATGAATTATGAGGAAAAGCCGGTTGTGAATAAGGTGTTTATATGACCGAAAGGTTCCGTGCGGAGCTTTCTAATCAAAGTTTTTGGACGGGAGCAAAAGTATGATTGGGGTGATTGGTGAATGGTGGTAATGGTGTTGAAGTTTGGTTTTGTTATTGCGGAATCTGACTTGGGGTGTTGGGGGTAGTTAAGTTGGTATGGGGGTGGGGCTTGAATGTGTCAGTGGGGGTTTTTGGGGTGCAAGTGACTAGAGGGTTGATGGGGGTATGTTGGATCGGGTGTGTTGGTGGTTGTTTATTGGACGGGATTGGTGTTTGGGGTGTGGGTTGGGTGGGTTGAGTGTTGGTTGTTGTTTGTGCTTAGTGCTGGGGCGGGGGTGGGGGGAGATACGGGGTGGGTTGGGGGTAGGTGTTTTGGGAAGTTTGTGGGTGGGAAGGGGGTTGGGAAGGGGGGAAAGGGGTGGTGGGCGGGGAAGGTGCGGGATGGTATTAGGTGCGGGGGGGTAGGGTGGGCGGGGGGGGGGGGCGGGAGAGTCTTTGGGGGAGTGTGTTGGGCGAGTTGTGGGGGAGTGGTTGGAGGGGTGTGACCTTGGTAGTGTGGGTGTTTCGGTATTGTTGGTTGTTTTTTGGCTGTTAGTGTAGGTATCGGATGTAGAGGGGGGGGGGATGAATGGATTGGAGGAAGGAGAGCGGTGGGGGTGATCGTGGGGGCAGGTTTAGTTTGGAGGGTGGAGGGTGGGGTTTAGGGATTGGTATGTTGTTTGGTGTGTGGGGAGGGGTGGGGGATTTGTTGGGGTAGGGTTATAGGTGTGGTGGGTTGGGTGTTGGTGGGGGCTAGGGCTTTGGCGGGGTTGGCGGGGGGGTTTTATTGAAGTTAAGAGGGTTGTGGTAGGGGGGGTGTTGGGGAGCTGGGGTGTGTTTGTGAACGGGGTGTTTATGGAGGGTGTCGGGTGCTCCGTGGTTTGAAGGTTTGTTGCATGGGGCGGGTCGTTTTGGGTTTTATGGCGCGCTTGGGAGGTTGGGGAGGGGGGGGAGGGGCATGGGGGTGCCTAGTCCTCGTCCTTTCCTCCCCCCACGGCCGTCACTTCCTCCTTCGTCGTGCTATTCGACCTTTCCTTCCTTCGCTTCCTCATCTCCCCCGGCTTTCTTGTCGTTTTCCTCGTCTCTCTGTTTTATGCCGCGGTCATCTAGGGCTCTTGGTGTGATTTGATGGGCATGGGGGGTGCTGGTAGCGTCTGTAGTGCTCTAATTAGAACGGTGATTGCTGGGGAATTGTGTTGTCGAGCCAAGGCCTGGAACTGTCTTTAATAGCTTGTCTTTGTCCTCGTCGTTGGGTTATGGGGGTCGTATCTATAAATTCCCTTATGTCCATCGCCCGCTTCTTGCTCTTCAAGGATGTATTTTCGTTTGTCCGGAAGTAACTGCTGTTTGCCGTGGTCGTGTCCTCCGTTTTCGCTCCTGAGTCCAGAGTAGCGCGGGCCTTGAGTGATGTTGCGGCGTTGAGCGCAACCGCTTCCTCTATTTTCCGTTTTTCGTCTCTTCTTGGTGCGTTGTTAGATGTTGGGACCGATGGTGGGGCGCCCGCCTGTCGGTATGTTTCGGCTCTTGACGCCCGGGTTGGTCTCTCGGTTATTCATGCCTCTTGGCCTCTTGTGGGTCTGTAATGTTGTTTGCGTTTGGTGTGTTTTCGTTTGTTGTCGTCTGGGGGACGTTAGAGTCACTTTAGCCATGTCAGGTGGGATTGGGGGGGTTGTTGTCTTGGGGTGTATTTTTTGAGGCTGGTTCGCCTATACGTAGGCGGGGGGTGTGGAGTTTGTTGTCGGGGTTGTTCGTGAGTGTTGAATTGGGCTTGATTTGTGGTGAATGGGGGGGGTGGGGAGAAAGAATGGTGTCAGTGGTCTTTTGGTTGGTGTTAGAGCTCGGTGTGATTGTATTATTTGGTTGTTGGCGTTTTAGGGGGGGAGGAGGGGGTGGGGTAAGTGCATCGCGGTTGGTGTGCGGTGCTGGTGTATGGTTTATTTTAAGGTCTTGATCACCCGCATTCTTTTTCATGGCGGGTGTCTTCTTTTCTCTCGACTGATTTGAGATCACTGATCGAAGAGCGAGCAACGGCCATGTTTAGTGAAATTACGTATGACCTTCCATTTTTCTTATTTTTAGTACTATCTCTTGTATAACTCAAAATGGCAAATCAAACATGTTCTCTATTGAGCTGTAAAATTGTTGCTTGGCATGACATCTCATGTGGATTTCTGAGATTTTGGAGGAAGTTCCATTCCATGGTGTTTTATCTGTCTCACATGGCTAACTAATGCTTGCAGTCCTGATAGGTTTCTAAGCTTTAGAGCTGATTTGATGTATTGTGTTGATTTTCTTTCTCACCCCTCACCGAACCACCCTTCGTGATATTGCACATGCACTCCCTCTTTTCTTATTCCTAGTGTTGACTTTTCTCTTTTCTTGGTAATCACAAATACAAATTTTAAGGAAATCAAGAATTCTTGCATGAATGCTTGATAAAAGAAATTGAAGAACTTGTTGGCGAATTATAAGGAAATCAATGAAATCGTAGTTTTCAAGAATATATTGGCATTGCACATCATAAAGGGAATTCAAGAAATCTTTTTTTTTAAAAAGAAACCTTATTGTGCTATTCTGTAATCGAGTGTTAATAAGGACTGTCCAAGAACTCTTTTCGCTTTATTAACCTTTTTAGTGAGATTGGGAGCATTAAGCGAATGCCTTAAGGGCTAATTCTGGAGCTTACTCAAGTTTCCCAACCAGGTAATGTTTGTTTCTATAGGCGCCTGGGACGCTCTGAGCCGGTAAGGGTGGATCAACCGGTAGAGCATTACTCTGTGCAGTGCAGTTCTTGCTTTCAGTTTTATAATATATTTACTTCACATAATGAAGCGTTGTGTACTTTGTTTTGAAGGATCATCTCAACTTGTACTTTCTTTTGAAGAATCATCTGATGCTTACTTTCTTTTGATGGATCATCTGAAGATGAATTTTTTTTGAAGGATCGTCTGAAGTTGTACCTTCTTTTGAAGGATCACCTGAAGTTGTACTTTCTTGTTGGGCAACTTCTCGAGTCCCCACAAAGGACAAGGGTAAGGATCCACCAATGTTAGCTTTTAATTATAGAGTAAGGCTGTGATGATGACAAATGAAGTTGTATAAGGTTGGGTCTGGAAATGGAGCTACCCTTATCTTGGGGAGGCAAAACCCATTAAGGCATCTCCGTTTTGCAACCGAGGTCTGCAGCCATTGCGGTTGTTTTGTCTCCTTTTGCCTGGTTTTATAACAAATTTGAGCCTTCGGAGAAAGAATTGGCTGAAAGGCACTTGAAGTCTTGTGAATTCCCTTTTGTTAGGTTAGCCTAAAAAGGCAAGAATGAGGCAGCAGAGAGCATGACATTCTATCAAGGGTGGTTTCCTTCTCCCTAAACTTTTCCTATGATTTTACATTTTTTAAAACAAATTAACAGCCCTTAAAAAAGAAAGAGACACAGAGAATACACTTAAGTTTCTGTGTTTCATTGCATTTTTGCATTCTTAGACGTATGCTCATAAGGCAATACACAACTATACTACAACAGCTTGACTATGAAAATTATTAAAGAGGCAGTGATGATTTTTGGGCGAACTAAATTCGGGCATTGAGATTACTCAACCCGTATCATTGCGGGGAAACCTGGTATGGCCTGTAATCGAGACATAAATCACACATGCAATCATGTATTGCTTCCATGGCGTGGTATGCTTCTCTTTGGCCTTGCCATAACACAAATCTGAGCCTCAATTTGCTAAAGAGAAGGGAAAAGGGTCAAATTTACCTCTTTATATGCACAAGGGGAAATATTATTTCCATGATTAATGTGGGAGATATTGAACCCAGACACGTCCTTCTGATTTGCAATTTTGATGCTTTTCATTCGTAATGTGTCTCCATCTTTCGATAAGTACCAGCTCAAGAATGAGGCATTTGAACCAAATGTTGGATTATTGAGGGGTGGTTGCCTCCCTCCTCTTGTAGCCCTGATTCTATTTTTGCAGTTTTGCATTTTTATGCATCTTTTATATCTTCAACTTTTATATTCCTCCCACTGATGGATATATGTCTGTCTAAATCATATATTATTAAAAGCATGAACAAAAAAAATTGAAAGTTGAATTACGATTTTATCCCTTTTATATATTAAATTATTATAAAATATTTAAATATTTAATTGTATAAGTTTAATTTAAATGTTAATGAATTTTGAGACTTCTTAATATTAATTCCTAATTAAATAGCTAACTTTATTAATATTTATCCTCTATAATCTATATGGTATAATATTTAATTTTTTTTTTTAAAAATAATCTCTACTTGCTATAACTTTTCCTCTTCTGATAACGTTTTTCCTTGCGCCATCTCATAAATAATATAATTGTTGTGGATAAATATTATTCTTTAATGATAAATAACGAAAATTGTAATAATTTAAAGGTGCAAATCTGTCAAAATGGAGACAGACACATTGATAATGGCCTGTTGATTATTATTAAAAAAGCACTCTAGATTCATAAATTTAAATTCATTGATGCTTAATTACGTGATAGAAGTTTCGGTGTTCTTTTAAATGGTTTTTTTTTGCTAACTTTAATTATCTTTTTCTTATTCTTCATTTATTATTATTATTATTTCTATTACTTATCACTTTTTTACTCTTAACACTGATAACTCTCATCTTTCATATTCATAACCGCCAATATTAAACTAAAATTTTAAGATATCTTTTGACATTCCTTCTAAGAATCTATATAAATTCAACTTCTTTATCTCATGAAACCCGCTACCAAGATCATCAGCTATAAAAATTTTTTCTATAAGGTTATGTCAGATTAAAAGAACTCCTAAATTTTGATAGGATGTACAAGAATCGATGAGAACTTAGAGAATTAATGTAGCTAATTTTGTACTTATTTTTTTTTCATCTATTATAATTAATCAGTCTTAAAAGAATACTGTATCCATTGTATTTTTCTTAAGTCGGTTTGTCGGCGGCTTTTTTTTTTTCTTCTATTAGATTTCTATTTTAGTTTTTTATGAATGTTTTATTGCCATAATCTTTAATTTCGTCTTATTTTGTTTGTAATTGTATATTTATTATTCAATACAATTCACACACACCCTCTCACATTATGCTAACGTATCTCAAAATCACGTGAAGAGGGCGGGACACGTGTGCTGTGTAAGCATGTGCGTCGTTTGAAACTAGTGTGGAAAAAAATCATGGTGGAAAGGGGGGGGATGGACTTCTTCTCACTTCTCAGGCTGGTTATTGTCGGCTTGGGTGGTGGTTATGGGAGGTGTAGGTTCTAATACACTGTTTATATCAGTTCTCTGTTCCATCTTATTGAAACCAAGAAGGATTTTTGAGGGTTTAACCCTTTGAAGTGTCATTGTTGTGTAGTATCTCTTAAGGACCATTTTATGTTTTATTTGGGTTGATTATATCCAGTGAATTATGAATTGTAATTTATAAGGGAAGAGCTTTTTTGTTGTGAATTATGAATTGTAACTTATAAGGGAAGAGCTTTTTTGTTCAAACATTCAAATGAGAGGCTCTGATATCTATTTTTGACGTTTCTTTGTTGGAAATTGTTACTAATACTCATTGGTGGCCAAACGGACATTGTAAGATTTTGAAGGTTATAAAGTTCTTTGAGTTTTAGTTGGTAGTATTCATTAAGATAGCTTTCAAACAACTAACCTAGTCTTTGTTCTTGCCATTGTTTACAGGACGGCAAGTGTTTGTTCGTTGGAATCTGATGATTGTACAAAATATGTTGGCACACCAGGTAATTCTGTATAAGCATACCTGATACGTGCAAGTTTTGTGTTCTGAGGAAGTTCAATAATTCTTGTTCTCTTTGGAGCTAATCAAATGATGCTTGACACCACTCGTTCGGTGGGTCTATGAGATTTTGGAATTAAATTTTTATTTCATGGTGTTTCTTCTCCATCTAGCACGGCTAATTGATGCTTGTAGCCACGACAAATTTCAATGTTTCTGAGCTCATTGTGATTTGGCTATGCACAGCTCAACTTTTTTCACTCACCAAACCACCTTTTTGGTGAAATTGCACGACCTTCCATTTTCCATATTTTTAGTAATCTTTTCGGTATAACTCAAAAGGACAATCAAACCTGTTCTCTCTTGAGCTGAATAGATGTCGCTTCGCATGTCATCTCATGTGGGTACGTGATATTTTTGAAGAAGTACCATTTATTGGTGTTTTTTCTATCTCTCGAAGCTAACTAATGCTTGCAGCCATGACATGTTTCTAAGCTTTTGAGCTGATTCGTGTTTTGAGGTGAGTTTCTTTCCCATCTTCACCGAACCACATTTTTCTTGCTATTATTCCTTACTCTGCTCTGTTTAATACACAATGAGGATTTGGAGGTTTTCATCTATTGATGTTCAATCAAACATGTCTCACGTCGAACTAAGGAACTGTTGCTTGGCACGGCACTTAAGGCGGGTCTATGAGATTTTGGGAAATGTTCCTTTTTGTTGGTCTTTCTTCACTGTCTCATAGGCGCACTGGTGCTTGCAGCCAAGCTGGTTTCGAAGCATTTGAGCTAATGATGTTTAGGCATCGCAAAGTTCAATTTATTTTGTCTGTAAATCACCCTTTTTGAGAAATTACACGACCTACTTTTCTTGTTCTTATATTACTCTCTCTTGTGTAACTCAAAAAAGCAATTTAGCATATTCTCTTTTGAGCTGTAAATCTGTTGATTGGTGTCAGCTCAGGGGGTAGATAAGATTTAGGAGAAGGTTCCAGTTCATGGTGCATCTTCTCTGTCTCGTGAGACTGTCTGACCACCTCAACAGTGTCCTTCACTGGATCGGCTCTTAAGATGCCCAATTCTAGCCTTCTTTTTAGAAAAAGATTTAGAAGTTGATATCAAGTAAGAAACCTAAACACATTTTTCCCTGTTCTTATCTGCTTGAAAATTCTTGCAAGCCTTTTTTAGAAAAATCAAGAACTTTGCTTTTTGAAGTTATGTTGGTATTCAAAAATACATATATTTTCAGAAAGTCAAGAATTTTTGCATGAATGCTTTTTGAAAAAGTTCTTGAACTTGTTGGCATATTTTAAGGAAAGTGTAGTTTTCAAGAATATATTGGCATTGCACATACAAGAAATCTTTTTTGAAAATATTATGTTGATATTCTTGCAATGTGTGTTAAGGATCAAGATTTTTTTTTTACCTTTTTAGTGAGATTGGTAGCATTACGTTGCTATAGGCATTGGTACCTGCTATGATATGGTGGATGGCAATGTTAAGTATTAGTTTTTTCGACATTGATCTAATGCACTTTGATGTGCAGTAAGTTCTGTTCAATTTATTATATATTATCTATCATCTGCTATATTTTCTTTCATGGTCTCCTTTTTCTTTGTACCTGAATTTGTTGTACTTGTGTCAAGGGTCTTTCGAAAACAACCTCTTTTCCTACACGAGGTAATTGTAAGGTCTGTGTACATTCTCCCTCCTAGAGCCCACTTGTGGAATTTCTCGGGTTATGTTGTTGTTGTAGTTAGTATGATGCTCCATTCTAATCATAATTTTTTTCTTAATGAATGTTTTTGTATCACACCTCTCTCTATTTGTTTTTCATTAGATTTAGAGCTTGTTTGGATTGGCTTGTTCTAGGTGCTTTTAAGCCTAAATAGCTTTTAATCCAACATAGCGATGAGCTTTGATAATGCTTCTGACATTGAGAAGCGAAGTAGATCTCAGATATATCCACTGTTTTTTTCAACCTGAAATGCCTAAGATCTTTATATGAATTGACTTTGGAGCCTTCCAAGACCTCTGAGGGATTTAAGGTGAGGTTTTTTATTGGCATTTATTGGAGTATTTAGTTGTTTTAGTGTTGCGTAACTTCTGACATTGGATTTGTTTTTGTAGAAATGAGTTTGTGTTGGTGCTTGTTTTGTGAGAATCGATTTGGATTGTTTTCTGTTAAAAAATATTTGAAAACACCTATTCATTTTTTGAAACTTAAATGTGGGTTAAATAAATAGGTTAAAACTGGCTAAACATCATTATTTATTACTAATTGAATAGGATTTTAAAGTATAAACAAGGACCTCCTGACAGAAATCCCTTTGTGTCACAGCTGTTCACGATGAACAAAATAATCTCCCTTTTGTTATGGGAGAACCATGAAAATCACGTTTCTTGCTTCTATTGGTTGCAAAACATAACAGGGACATGTACATATTTGTAGCTTGAATGTTGTGTTGTATTTCTTATTATAATGTGTTTTTTCTCCTTACTAAATAATTCTTTCAGTTTGAATGAGCCTGATATTTGAGTGGGATCAAGGTAGTATTCTCAGGAGTTTCAAACTTGCAGGTCAATCTGAGCCATTTAATTAACAAGTAATTTTTTTTGTTATGCAGAATAAAATGGAGCCCTAATATGGTAGAGACAAGTATTAGAGAAGCACGGGTCCTCAATCCTGCCATAAGGAATATGAATGTTGAAGAGAATAAGCTTATTGTGACTAGTTGATTCTTAATGTTACTTGTAAGATTGGGGCCCCATCCTTATCTTTATTGAGGATACTATCGTGAATATCTGGACTGGAAGTAACTCTCGGTGAGAGCAATTGTACCTGACATTCTAATGCAACATCACTTTGATGTACTGTATTTGATGTTATTTGTACATGAGTCTTTAATCACTCAACATTCCCTTCCCTGTATGCTGTAGTCCCCGCCTGCCTCCCTAAATGTAGGAGGGGGGACAAATTGTGGAAGGTTGGTTAGTGGAAGAGAGCTGAGAGTTACTTATGCATTAGATGTTGCAAAGCATTTCAGTTTTATGCCATCGTATAGTTTTATCACTTTCTTTTCTCTTTAGTTACTTTTGGAAAACCTAGATAAGAATTTAGTTGTTGAACTATCCTCCTCATCTATTGCTATGCCATTTCGTTCTCCTCTTTTCAGATATACCTGTGAATTATGAGATCAGGAAAAAGAGGTGCAGGCCCAGAGTTGCAAAGCGAAACTGAACTTTCTTCCCCGTAGACAAAGAAACCGACTGGATAGTGCACTGTCAGGAGAGAGATTTCATCTTCACAGAATATTATGTGGGGAAGTGCTTCTGAAAAGCATGATCCCGAGTCCAAATTTCCCTTGTCAGATCAAAAGTTCAAGTCGGTCAATCGATGGCTCTCTTGCTCATTGCAGAGTCTGTGTGAATTGGATATCCAGAAGCTTTGTGCAACCCCTTTCATCTATACAGAGGATGATTTCCTGGATAAGAAATTAATTGCTTCAGATAGATCCAAACAGTTATAGCTTGCAGATCAAGATTCATTTATGCGATCAGGGAGAGGTTGCTGCATTAGAGAAGGAAACCATTTATGCGAAGCCCTATGCACAGAAGTCTGACCCCTGATGGATCATCCTTTGATAGTGATGAAGATATTAAGTTTGAAAAATGTAAGTACAGAAATAAACAAAATCGCCTTGAAGATGATTAAGAGTGTTGAATTTGAAGTAGCTGATGATATTAACCATGTCTTGAATCACAGGTCTCCTGGATTGTCAGAAACTTCTCCAACTCAGATCAAGGTATTGCACAGGGACTGGGAGGCATAATAGTCGTGACACATGCAAGTTGACCTGAACATCACCCTTGGAATTATTTTTTTTTATTTTTTTGCAGAGAGAGAAGGCAGGTTTGGTTGATTTGCATCACAATTTCAGATTCCTGCTGCTCTGTTTTGGTAGGATCAGGTTTTTCTACTCTTTTTGCCTTTTGGCGATGTAGCTTCTACTTTCACGTTTTCCTGATTTAATCGGCTTTTGAGGAACTCTAACTGTGCTTAGGAGGTTGATGACCAACTTACAAGAAATTAATAATGAATTCTCATCGTATTTGTTGATGAAGTCGTAATTATATTCACCCAACAAATTGGAATTACACCCCGATTATTAAATGTGGTTTTGATCGATCGATTCGATGGGGAACTTAAAGAGTACTTCGTTTTGCTTTTAAGTGCTATATCGTGGACTCTTTGTTGACATTAAGAAGTGAAGAGCATAAACTCAATATGTTTCGTTAAACGGTAGCCTCTTCCAATATTTGCCTTTTCTCTTTTTCTTTGATCCTTTTTTCGATGTTGACAGTGCCTTTTCTCTTTTTCTTTGATCCTTTTTTCGATGTTGACAGTAGTAAAATCATCTTTCTCCCTCAAGAATTGGAGCTTGAGGTGCTGCTGCCACATTCCAATAATTACATTATCAAACTTCTTCAGAATCTTTGCATTCATAAGATCAGAAGTACTCTCGAGTCTCGAACTATTGCTTATAATTCAAATATCTGATTTCAATTGTAGGTTTAATGCATGGATATAGAAGACAACCAACTGAAGAAAATTAAACGTGCGTGGCTGTGTTTGTTTGTAAAACATCACTTACAGTAGTATCTGATGGATGTTTTGGACACTACTTTGGTTATGGTATGGAGTACCAGAGGGCTTTGCAGCTTTGTGGGGTTCTTTGAGGGATTCCGGGATGCACAATTTCACTTCTAGTATATTTATCTGTTCATTCCAATTGCCTATAACTCTTGTAAATATGCTTACAAATTTAAATTCTGTAGTTCCTTGACTTCACATATGTTCTCTTTGAAGCATTATTTGAGATCAATAATCTCATTTGTTGAGTTTATCTTTATTTCTTCTTCAGATTGTAACTGTACCCGAAGAGCACGGAAACATCCACGTGGCAATACTATTTAGGTATACTGAATCTATTTAGTGCCTATTTTAATCTGCATTATCTTTTTAAAAAATTGCAGGCTAACAATTTTGTGGGAAAAACACTTAACACTTGCTATTTTGATGGTAATATAGTTTAGTGCTTTTTAGAATCAATTGGATTAAGTTGGGAGTGGAAACAAATCTCTACGAGGAAAGAATGTTTGACAAAGGGAAATCAGATGTTAGGCACTGGCCTATTCAACAACAGGAAACAGAATGCCTTCAGCTAGACTACACTTATGTTGGGAGGGGGAGGTCAAGTGATGATCTCACTGCATAGGGACTCATATCTGAATTTTTGAGGTGGTTTCCAGTTTTAGTGAGTTTATCTTCACTGATGAGTATCATCTTGTTCAGGTTTGTCTACTGTTTTTGCCTTTGCGATGTAGTTTCTAGTTCACGTGTTGATGATTTAATCGGCTTTTTTGGAACTCCAACTGTGCTTAGGAGGTTGATTACCAACTTTAAAATAGTCATATTATGATGAATCCTCATAGTATTTGTTGAGATGATGTCCTAATGAAATTGTCCCAACCAGAGTGAAATACACCTGACTTTTAAATGTGGTTTTGAACGATCGATTGGATGGGGAACTTTCGGAGTTCCTTTGTTTTGCTTTTAGGTGCTATCGTGGAATCTTAGCTGACATTAAGAAGGGAAGTAAACTCACTATATTCTGTTAAAGGTATCCTCTTCCAATATTTGCCTTTTCTATCTTTCTTTGATCCTTTTTTCCTTGTTGACATCAGTAAAATCATCTTTACCCCTCTAGATTTGGAGCTTGAGGTGCTGCTGCAGCGTGCTATCAATTACATTATCAAACTTCTTCAAAAAAATCTCCATATTTGCAAATTCTTTGCACTTATAGTTTAAATCGGAAGTACTCTTGAACTTGTAGCTTTTTTCAAATATCTCATTTAAGTACCTTGACCCAGTAAAATTCTACAATGCTACACTAGTAGGTTTATACATGGATAGAGAAGCCAACAATATTATGAAGTGTGAGGCTGTGTGTTTGAAAAACATCATTAGTCATTACACCTGTTGTGAAAAGTCTTTTGAGGTTCAACTTGCATGCATTTGAGAATTATTTGTTTATGAATTTTCGACCACCAGGAGAAGGAAAAAAATATGCTGCTTGAAGATGAAAGTGAATATTTGAAGTTGATGTCCTCTTTTGTTTTTTCACATTTCATATTGTTTCTTACTTCGTTTTTTTCCTTTTAATTGTGGATCTTTTAGCTTAGTGCTGTTTAGCTCTAACGTACGATATTTCATTCCTCTGCAAAAGGATGTTTATGTCTTTATCCCCAACACATTCACAGGGAAAAAGGGAAAGAGAAGAAGTAGAAACCACTCTTGATAAAAGAAAATGACACTCCATTCCGATGCACTGTATCAAAATCAGTCAATTTACTGCAAACAATTTGTTCTGATGTTACAGGTCAACTTACAGTTTACCGAGAATGCACTTCTAGTTATTGTTGAGGAAGGCATTGCCAAAAGCACTGGTGCACAAGGCTCAAGATCTATACTAGAAATTATTGTGACTGAAGCCATGTTTGAGGTATTGCATGGCAGCACAACTTCTTGTGTTTGGCGTTAATTCTGGAAGAGCTTGGAAAAATATTTCACCTATTTTACTCTTTATCACATTGAGGTTACTAAAGGGAGGAGATATGTCACCATTTATTTGAGAGTTTGAACTACCTGCTTTTGAGTGTTACTTCCACAATTTTACTTGAGCACCCCATGAGCGTTGAAATAGCTATTTTTTGAAGAACTTAGCCTAAAATGAAACTAAACATGACTTTTACCTGCCTTTCGAAATGTGACTAAATATTGGTTTCAAAGGCTCGTATTCATTGTCAAGCATGGTTTCTCTTTTGTAATCTGGTTCACTTTTGCATTATCAGCAGCATAGTTATTCAATTATAAACTTTTGGTGTTCATGTTTGTTTGCAGGCTGCTGACTTAAATGTCGAAGCAACTCAGCAAGGGGTTGTCTACATAGATGAAGTTGATGAATAGACAAAAAGTTCAAAAATTATTATCTACATGGATATGGATAATCGACTTTGAAGTCATCCTTATAATTAGTCACCTGTTTAGGCTGGAGCTAACATTGCGAGATTTAATCTGAGTCGGATGTCAACATGTCGCTGCTGAAGATCTTGAAGGACTGTGGGTTTTACATTGCAAATTATTTCTTCTGTTCTTTCCATTTCTATTACTCGTGGTAAACTTTTTCAGTGTCATAGTTGTAGTTCCTTGACGTTTCAATTGTGTCTCTTGTTCGAAGTATGTTTCGGAATAAATAAATCTCACTTGCTGAGTTTATCTTTATTTCTTTTTCTTCTTCCTATGTAAGTGTACCTGACAAGAGAGCATGGAGCTTGCCACGTGGCATTACGTATTCAGGTATCCTGAATCTATTATAGGGTACCTTTTGTCTAATTTTTCTTTTTAAAAAAATGCAGGCAAACAATTTTGTTAGAAAAATACTTATCACTTGCTATTTGGATGGTAATATAGTTTAGTGCTTTTCTTTATAAAAAAAATATATAGTTTAGTGCTTTTTAGAATCAATTAGATTAAGTTGGGGGTGGAAAACAATTTCTAAGGGAAGAATGTTTGGCCAAGGAAAATCAGATGTCAGACACAGACACTGACCTATTCAACAAACAAGAAACAACACTTCTTCAGCTAAACTATATGTTGGGAGTGGGAAGTCAAGTCAAATACGGGTTTATATTCCTTGTAACAATCATCTACCAAGGCTGTAAAGTTGTACTCGTGCTGTTCCTCTCTTGGGACTGGGAGCTTCTTATTGACCCTACTAAAATGGTTGTAGTCTTTTTCATATTATAGAGCTTGTTGCATAATCAACATCGGCCTGCCAAATATTTCATTTTCCTTCTTAAACGGTCTAACCTTTTCCCATTTGTTGTTTCTTATGTTGTTCCTATCTTGGGGCTAAGATCTTCTTGTTCAATAGCTCTTCGCTGTTGTTTGTAGATGCCGACTGCTCTTTATATTTTTCCATCCATTAATCTGCAGATAGCTAAAGCTATCATTTTTACCTGTGCTGGAGCTTTTTTTGGTTTAGAGAAGACAATTCAGAAAGGTTATTTGTCAAACTCAACTAATTTCATGAAACACTTTTAGATCAAGTGATTCAATATGGTTCAACTTATCATTCCTTTACTCCGAGACGGCAAAATCCTTTAATTGGATTCTGAGCACCTGTTCGAACTAACATGAGAGTTGGTGGTCTAACTGATGTTGTAGTTACTTCATCACTATTGGAATCTTTGAGGAAATCCTTGTGACTTGAGCTTAGTTTTCTTTTCCGGATCACTATAATTTAATGATTTCATGACTCTTTGTTCTTATGAAATTCTAAAAACCAAATGCATCGAAAGCATTTGTTTCATATTGCTTTCGCTTTCTAGGTAGAAAGTGATGATTTCATTGTGTATGGACTTATACCTGAATTTGTGGCACGGCTTCCAGATTTATTCCCTAGATAAGGATCAGCTTGTACAGGTTTGTCTACACTTTTCACCTTTTGGCGATGTAGTTTCTAGTTTCATGTTTTCCTGGTTTAATTGGCTATTTGGGAACACCAACTATGCTTAGGAGGTTGATAGTATTTTTTATTTTTTTACCTAAAAGATATGAAGATTAATAATCAGTGGATCCCTTGCCTTAGACAAAACCGAATAAGGTAATTAACAAGCCCATTGATGAATGCCAAGCTCCCATGCAGGATCTGGACAAAGTTTTTGGTCAAAGTCAATGGCAACATTTGTGCCCTTGACAATGACTATGAAAAGTGATTTGGCTAATGAACAACAGACCCTCTTCAGGTAGAAACTGCAAACATTAAAGAGAGCAAGTCAATTGCCTATTCCACTTCAGAGCTTGATCTGGAAAATATTAAGAAATTGATTAGCAAATATGGAGTACTGAATGCAGGAGGAAAGCCCTTGGTATTTCTAAGTTGGTTTTTCCTCCAGATATGGTCCAACAGCTTGCAACCTAAGTTGTCTCTTTCACGCAAATGTTGCCAGAACATCCTTGATGACTAGTCCCCCAGGATACATCATACTGAGCAATTCCCTGATCAAGCATCAACAGTGAAAAAAACTGAGTTTGTGTTATGAAACTTACAAAATACGAAGCCTCATGGTATTACACAGGGGGCAAGCTTGATAAAGAACCAAAAACCAATTCCGTGCAGCTTAACACCTTGTGTTTTCTTTAATAAACCTTTCGTACTTTGTAACCTTTCATCAACCACAAACTCAGTTTTTTCTCTGCGTTGCTTGATCAGTGAATTGCAGTAATTGATAATATCGTTGTGACTAGTCATCGAGGTTGTATGGCCAACATTTGGTGAAAGAGACAGCTTAGGCTGCAAGCTGGTTGGACTATATCTGGAAACCAACTCAGAAATAACCAAGGGCTTTCCTTCTGCATTGTCAAGTACTCAATATTTGCTAATCAATTTCTTAATATCTTTTCCTGATCAAGCTCTGAAGTGGAATAGGCTATTGACTTGCTCTCTCTAATCTTTGCAGTTTCAACCCGAGGACGGTCCCTTGTTCATTAACCAAATCACTTTTTAGTCATTGTCAAGGGCACAGATTTTGTCATTGGCTTTGGCCCAAAACTTTGTCCAGAACCTGCATGGGGAGCTTGACATTCATTAATGGGCTTGTTCATTACCTTATCCAATTTTGTCGAGGGCAAGGAACCAGTAGATCCATTGGCCTAGACATGGCAGCATTGAGAGAAACAACTGTTGCCGCTTTGGTAGCCATGCCATATTCCTTCATCTGCTTTGGTATTTCTTGTAGGTTGAGGAGAAGCCTAACAAATATGTTGGCATCAATCAAACTACCTTGCTCTTGACTTTTTGCAAGAGCAGATGCAGCTGTGGCTATAGAAACTGTCAAATCATGTGTGGATTCTTCTATAGGAATTGTTCTAACTACTGGAGTTTTGCTATCATCATAACCTTGTTCCAGGTCAGACACGTTGTAAGGACTATTAAATAAGAAAAATAACAGATTAAAACCAAGTAAAATTAAGACAGCGAAAAGCTACACAACATAAAAAATAATTCAAATTTACTTACTTGGAGGAATGCAGACCGATCAGGGGAAAACCACCGCCGAATCCCCTCTTTTCTATCTCCATTTGGCTTTTTTTTTTCTTTCTCATGCTTTTCTCCTCACCAGCAATCATTAGTCATTTCTCATTCAAATGGAATTACAAATAACAACAACAAATTCGCTTGGTGGCGGATCTAGGGTTAGGGTTTTCGTGAACACTTTAAGTATGCATGGCCAAGCCGACAGATCTAGGGTATTATGTAAGCGAATTTGGGAACAATTTAAGCATGAATGGCCAAGTCAATGGATATAGGTATTGAGTAAGGGTTCTCAAGAACAATTTAAGCATGAATGGCCAAGTCGGCGGATCTAGGGTATTGGGTTAGGGTTGTCATGAACAATTTAAGCATGAATGGCCAAGTCGTCGAATCTAGGCTATTGGGTTATGATTTTCAGGGCTAAGCATGCGGATCTACGCTATCCATCCGTTGCTATCGGGATTCACACAAGGTAAGACCCCACTCCGCCACGCTTATGTAATAACTCACAAATTACAGAAGGAAAAATCACATAGACGACACACAAGGTACCACTCTGCCGCTCTTATATAATAACTCACAAATCGTACAGATGGCACACAAGGTAAAACCTCGCTCCGCCGCTCTTATGTATTAGTTCACAATTCACACAGAGTTGACTTGTACTAAGCAAGCCGAGGTTAGGGTTTTGAGTAAGATTTTTGCTCAAACGTTACGTTTTTTTTTATATAGAAGAGCCAAGTTGAGGACGATCAAGGGCAAATTTGTCATTTCATAAATATTTTCGAATGTTTATTTTTATGTTATGACACCAAAAAAGTAGTAATAGATTTTTAATAACAATCCAACCAAATATCTTTTCTTAAATGTCATGTGTATCCTAATGATGTGACAATTAATTTGGACACAAATTTTCTATAGATTTTTTTTTTTTGGTAGTGTGATATTTTCATTAAACCACAAATATCTATTAAACAATGGCTTTTTAGTAATTTTATTATTATTTAAAGGCAAAATAATAATTTTATAATTAATGATCAAAATGAAAATTTAAAAGAATTTATACATGTCATTACTTTTAAAATGGGCCCATAAAGAATTTTTATAATTTTTAAAATGAAGAGTTTCTATTAATATTACTTTTACAACATAAGAAATGATAAGCTTGTTTTGACATTTTTTGTGAAACAAAATTTTTGAACTAATTTAAAATAAAATGTGTTGAATTATTAATATTTTGTTCTACAAATACTTTAAAGAATTATTGCGTAAATATATTTTTAATATTTGTTTCAAATATGACCACTAAATTCATATCTTGATTATTAAAATCATCTTTAAAATGACGTATCAATATTTTTTTAATTAATTGACTTTTTAAAAACAATAGTAAATGCTAAGCTTGTTTTGACATATTTTTAAAAGAAAATATTGAACAAATTTAAGATAAAATGTGTTGAATAGTTAATATTTTGTTCCTAAAAATACTTTAAAGAATTATTGCGTAAATGTATTTTTAATATTTGTTACAAAAAAAATACCACTAAATTCGTATCTTGATTATTGAAATAATCTTTAAAATGACGTATCAATATTTTTAATTAATTTGAAGAAATATAAAATTACATGACTAAAAGAAATAACAATGTTTGACTATTAAGAAATTAATGATTCGATAATGTATTTCATTAAAAGATTAAAAAATATAAAATTATCATTTTTATATAATAAATATTTTTTAATATCAAATATGATAAACTATTTAACAGGGAAAATTTGACAAGAAAAGGAATTAATATTCAAATTCTAAGAAATATTTTAAAATACAAAATAAAGGAATATGAGTAGTTAAAAAATAAAAAAAAATGAAAATCTCTATAGCAAAGGTCTTGAGAAATATAGAGGAAGAAAAAAATTAAAAAATAAATAATAACTTGAAAAAAGAAAAACAAGTATATTGGTTATTACTTATCTTGTGGGGGTAAAATTCAAATTTTCTTTTACAACATGATATAGAGTGTAGTATTAAATAAAATTATTAATGTAATTTAGAATGTAAATTATGTCAATTGTTATCGTACATAGAAATAAAATTATTTTTATTTTTGTGGAGTTAGAAATCAATATTTTAATAAATATTTAAAATATTTAAAATATAAAATTATAATAATTGTAATTGTATATAGAAATAAATTTAATTTTATGATTGTATTTATTGTTGTGGAAGTTAGAAATTAAGTTTTTGATAAATACTTTCAATATTAATACCAAAATAAATAGAAGTATTTCTATTAACGAAGACAATAATGAAATGTATCACAAAATTCACCAACAAAGAAAACTACAAACACATTATTTGACATAGAACAAAATGCACTAAATGTCAAATAATAATTTATTTTACATTTGAAACGAAGGATTTAGTGTAAATTTGTTTCAACTTGACCTTATATACTTTCAGTTCCATTCCCGATATAATTAAAAGAAAATCAATTTAAATCCCATTTAAATTGAATTGAATCATAAAACGTATTCAAATATTTTGCACCTTTTTTTAGTTAGTAATACACTAATACCAACACAATATCCAAGTTCAAATAGGTGATCAAATTTGTGATAAAATATCATAGAACCTACTTGCTCTTGTTCAAATTATCTCCTCGTAGTGTTGCGCGAATTAACTCATATTTCATTTCCCAAGGAGATTCTAACGTGTTAAGGTGGGGGGGGGGATAATTGGAGATAGGATAGGATAGTAAGATTATTTTATAGGTGGATAGGCGAAAAAAGTTGTTGTGGTGATAGTTAGGTGCTCCCTTTTCCCCTTTTTCCTTCTTTCCTTTTTTCCTTATATAGAACATTGATATGCTTTAGTTTTTTTCCAAATATTTCCTTAACAAGTTTGTATAATTCTACCACTCAACAAGTAAAACATTGTCGAAAAGAGAATTGCCCATCAAAAGTTGGCATCGGATCTCAACAACATACTTAGTTAAAGCAGACACATCAAAGCATTAATAGATCATCGATCATATGAAAGAATAGATTGCTTGAAGAAGTCAGAAGAGAGAATTTCTTCCAAATCTTTGGCTATATGAAAATGTCTTCGCAAGGTAATCTAAGTTTAGACGACATAAATTGCCTTTATTTGAATAGTTTATGTACCCATTGTTATGATAACCTCATTTGTTTTTCTTAATTGTAGTTCCATTTGAATGAGAAATGACTAGTGGTTGCTGGTGAATAAAGCAAAGAAGATCCGATGAGGTGCTAGGACTTTATGATAATAAGAGCAACAAGAAACTACAACTAAGTAAACTGATATAAAGAAGCGATAAAACCTAAGTGATAGTTCAAAAATACCATACTTAAAAGGAATTGTAGACTAACAAGGATAAACCGTCTCAAGCACTTTCTTTCCCCTATGCTCCTTCACACCTCCTTCTTTACTTTCATCACCACCAACCACACGCCAATTATCATTCAAATCAAACTAGCAATAACAACATTAAATGGGTTGTTACGACAATATATTCATAAACAATGCATAGAAAGACACTTTCTATCATCTAAAACCTAGATTACCTTGGGAGGGTATTTCCATAGCCACAGATTTGCAAGTAAGCCTCTCTTTTGACTACTTCAAACAACACCTTCTTTCGGATGATGATTTAATAATTTAATAGTACTTGGATGTGTCCGCATTAACTGAAGATGATACTGAGATTACCTACTGATTTTTTATGCGCAATCCTCTTCTTAAATATGTATTTACCTGTTGAATACTAAAATATGCAAACTTGTTAAAGAGAAATTAGAATAAACTAAATCTTTGTTAGGATATGTCAGCAAGATATGTAAAAGGGGTTCTTCCCCTTGTCTCCAAAACTAATCCGCCCTGCCCCATAACTATCAAAGCACACGGAGAAGGTATTTGCCATAAAACCTTTTGAGATACCAAGCCCAAACAAACTGTTTGGTGTTACAACATCTAGAAAAGAATTAGTTTGAGTCTATCCACTACTGCACAATTGAAATTGGCATGTATCAGAAATGTATTTGAACAAAAGCAGAAGAATTGCTCAGTTAATCGAATGTAATTTTCATACAACACATCTAGTTAAAAATGCACTGTAACTTGATATCAACTAGGGAAAAAATAGTTCAGGATACATACTCAAAGATCATTTATGAGTTAGGACAGGACATCCCTGAGTTGAATTTGATCTACAAATCTAGAGCTGCAAAGTAGCTTGACCTTACATACTTAAAGGTCGCGGCGGATCTAGGGTATTAAGTTAGGGTTTTCAGGAATAACTTTTGCGCAAACCTTATATTTATACGGAGAAATCTATTAAATATACAATAAATATTTGTTGAGGACTTACTAACAAAGCAGTCACTTGGTCCCGTGTTAGTGAAAAAGACACTTATAGTTAGCTTGCCCTTTTGAATGGGGGTTTGATCGCCTTGAACACATATAAAGAAGTTTTGATAAATTGTACTAAAATGGAATTCGTCGAAAAATTATATTGTCTATATATAAGTAAAATGGTATCCTAAATGACTACTTACCTTTGGACACCTTGAGCCCAATAGGCATGTATAGCCCAGTGGTTCTTGGGGCTATTAAATTGCACGCAGGGGAGCTTAGGGATCGCAAGTTTGATCGTCACCAACAACATTTGTCCTTTTTGCCATTTTAATTATTTTAAAATAGAGTTTTTCTAGTTATTTTTTAAATCTAAAATATTTTAAAATAGAGCTTTTTTTAGTTACTTTCTAAATCTAAATAATAGTTTATAATCTATTATTAGAAATAACTAAAATTAATATTATTTGATGAAATAATCCTTAATTAGATACACTTGAAAAAAATCAAAAAATTTAGAAGCCGATAAGAATTTTAATTGATTTGATTTTTTTAAAAAAAAAATAATAAAACTTGTATTTTTAATTTAAGTTAAATTATTAAACAATCCTGATTTTTTTTTCCGCGTACTTTTTTTCCGCGCTTCTGAAAACTATAAAAGGTAGCCGCTAATTTAAGTAACATAGATTACTCCGTGTCACTGCTCTCCGGTGACGATGGCCAATCAAGATCAATTTTCCCGTCTTGGTATTCTTCCATCCATAAAATCTCGACAACTTGAGTGAATTGGAATTCACGCATGCTGTCGATGGCCGATCAGGATCAAGAATTCTCCACTGGATTGCTGTCTCTGTGACGATTTCGATCAAAACCCTAAACCCCAAATCGTAGAATCCCCGATGATTCAGGTATCCTTTTCTCTATTCAAAAAGAAACAAGGAAATTCGAGAACTTAATTATCGATTATCTTTTAATTCTTGCATACATTCCTTCTAAGAAAAAAGCCAAGAAATTGTCGTCTTTTTGAAGTTAAATTGGATCTTCAAGAAATCTTTTCTTTTTCAAAAAAAAAAAGTTATGTTATTATTCTCGCCGTGTGTGTTAAGTTTGTTCAAGAATCTGTTTTTACTTTTCTAAGGGTTTCAATGTCATTATGTTTTCACAAGGGTTGTTTAGGAGTGTTTCAACAGCTCTATGCTGGTGCCACAAAGTCATTCTTTATGGAAAGACGTGGAGTTGATCTTGAACCCACTCGCACAACTCTAATTATAAGAAGTTGTGATTAGTAGTATTTTGAATTAAGTAGTTTAATTATTAGACAGACAGACTTTGTAAACGCCCTCACTGACCATCTTCCTTTACATGGTCTAGACTTTTCGACTTTGATTGTTTCTGATTTTGTTATTGTTTTCATTTGAGAATCAGTAAAAGTCTGCTGAGAACGTCATAGTTAAGTGACTAACGGTGGGAAGTCGTGCCTTCATGCAGTTTTAATTAATTAGACTGATTGCACCTGTGAATTTGTCTGTGGCTTGCACAAAAGGCAGTGACCGGTGGGACTTTTGTGCGTATTCTAAATTATTTTTTTCGGCGTGTATTTACAAAAAGTTTTCATTTTGAAAGCTATAAAATGACACCGCCTATCTTCACACGCTACCTCTTCTGATTACAAATTAAGCTACTGGTGCAGTATATAACTTCATACGCTACTGACGCGCATTGTAGAACTTCATATGCTATTTTCCTTTACATGGTCTAAGACTATTTGACTTTGACTATTTCTTAAAAATGGAAAAGTGTGCCACCTAAGAAAGAGGGAATTATTTGATTCATCTTTTTTGATTTTGTAAATGTTTGAGGATTAGTAGAGCCGTAGAGGTGGGCTGCTGAGAACATCACACACTTTCAATTGTTTAGACTAATTCCACCTGTGAATTTGTGTGTTGCTTGCACAAAAGGCATTGACCAGTGAGGCTCTTCAACGAATTCTTATGTTCCTCTGTTTGCTGCTTCCTTGTAGGGCTGTTCTTGTTTTTGTTGTTCTTATAAAGTAGTGTATTCCTAGTTTGAACTTTAACCTAGTTTCCACTTTCCACTCTCCACTAGGTATCTGTTGCAATAGGCATTGGACCTGCTATGTTAAGGTGGTATCAGTTCCTTTCCCACCCCTCACTTAACCACCCTTTTCATGATATTACTCATGCACTCCCTCTTTTGTTATTTTTTGTACTCACTCTACTCGGTTTTATACACAATGAAGATCAGAGGTTTTCATCTGTCGATGTTCAATCAAACATGTTCCTTGTCCAGCTAAAGAACTGTTGATTTGGCACGGCACTTCATGTTTTGGTTCTATGAGATTTTTCGAGAAATTTCATTTTTTGGTCTTCCTTTTCTGTCTCATAGGCAAACTGATGCTTGCAGCCATGCTGGGTTTCAAAGCTTTTGAGCAAATCATGTTTGGGCGTCGCAGAGTTCAATTTTTTTTGTTGGTAAATCACCCTTTTGTGAAACTACAGGATCTTCTACTTTTCTTGTTCTTTTATTACTCTCTCTTGTATAACTCAAAAAAAGCAACTTAGCATGTTCTCTTTGAGCTGAACAACTGTTGATTGGCATGGCAGCTCAGGCGAGTATATGAGATTTAGGAGAAAGTTACATTTTATGGTGCGTTTTCTCTGTCTCATAAGGCTTAATGATGCTTGCAGCCATGACAGACCGATTTTTGCAGTCATTCTGGGTGTCAAAGATTTTGAGCTAATCATGTTTGGTTGTTGCAAAGTTCCACATATTTTTTTCATCTAAATCAGCCTTTTGTGAATCTTTCTCTTTGTTGCGTATTATCTCTTCTTGTACACTCAAACAAGGCAATGAAAATCTCTCTTGAGCGGAAATACTGTTGCTTGGCATGGAACCTCAGGTGGGAATATGAGATTTAGGAGAAAGTTCCATTTCATGGTGCATATTCTCTGTATCATGATGCGTGTAGCCACGAACAGATTCCAAAGCTTTTGAGTTGGTTCGTGTTTCGGCTTAGAAAAATTCAGTTTCCTTCCCACCCTTCCCAAACCGCCCTTTTTATGAAATTAAACATGACCTTCCTCTTTTTTTTTTTATTACTCTCACTGCTCCGTTTATTAAACCATGAGGATGTGGAGGTTTTGCCTTCTGGGGAGTTCAATATTTCTTGTTGCTCTTCAGGTGGGTCTATGAGATTGGAATTAAATTTCCATCTCATGGTGTTTCTTCTCCATCTCACACGACTGATGATGCTTGTAGCCACGACAGATTTCAATTCTTCTGAGCTCATCATGTTTTGGATTTATATAGTCAGTTTTGTTTTCTTTCTCCAAACCAGACCATTTTTGGTGGAAATCACACACGACCTGTCAACATTATCCTTTCTTATTTTTAGTGTCTCTTTCCAATATAACTCAAAGGGCAATCAACCTGTTCACTCTTGAGCGGAAAAACTGTTTTTTGGCATGGCATCTCATGTGGGTCTCTGAGATTTTTGAAGAAGTACCATTTCTTGGTGTTTTTTCTGTCTCTCAAGGCTAACTAATGCGTGCAGCCATGACATGTTTCTAAGCTTTTGGGCTGATTCGTGTTTTGGGTGAGTTTTCTTATACTATCCCTCAGTCGACCACCCTTTTTTGTGATCTGAACACATGCATTTCCTCTTTTTTTTTCTTATACTCACTCTGCTCCGTTTATACACAATGAGGTTTTGGAGGTTTTCATCCGTCGATGTTCAATTAAACATGTCTCATGTCAAACTAAAGAACTTCTGCTTGGCACGACACTTCAGGTGGGTCTTGAGATTTTTGGGGAATGTTCCACTTTTGTCTTTCTTCTTGTCTCCCTAGGAAACTGGTGCTGCTGCCATGCCTGGTTTTGAGAAGCTTTGACCTAAAATCAGTTTGGTCAATTGCGCAAGTCATTTGTTTTGTCACTATAATCATCCTTTGGGAAACTACATTACCTTTTACTTTTCTTGTTCTTATTACTCACTCATGTAAAATTCAAAAAAAAAAAAAAAAAAAAAAAAAGCAATTTAACAAGTTCTCTTTTGAGCAGAAAAACTGTTGCTTGGCATAGCACCTCTGGTGGGTATATGAGATTTAGGAGTAAGTTCCATTTCATGGTGCATATTCTCCGTCTCATAAGGCTTACTGATGCTTGCAGCCAAGACAGATTTCAATGTTTTTGAGTTAATTCGTTTTTCGGCTTGGCAAAGTTCAATTTCCTTTCCCCCTTACCCAAATCACCCTTTCCGTGGAATTACACATGAGCTCCTCTGTTTGTTATTCTTATAACTCTTCTCCTCTGTTGATAACCCTGTTAAGAAACCAGAGGAAAGTGGGAGTTTTTTTTTTTCTTTTGTGAATTTCAATAGAATTGTTTCTCTCAAGGTGATTAAACTGTTGCTTGGTAGTAGGTACGACACCTCAGGGGGTCTAGATTTTGGAAATAAATTTCTATTTCATGGTGTTTATTCTTCATCTCACTTGACTTCCAATACTTGTAGCCACGACAGATTTCAATGCTTTTGTTCAACCAGTGTTTTGGCATTAGGCATGTCAGGTTTTTCTCATCCACCGCCGTTTTTTGTTGGTTATATTACGCATGACCTTCCATTTTTCATATTTTAGTTCTCTCCCTGTATTTCTCAAAATGGCAATCAAACATGTTCTCTCTTGAGCTGAATAACTGTTGCTTGGCTTGGCATCTCATGTGGGTAGTGATATTTTTGAAGAAGCCCGTTTATTGGTGTTTTTTTTTATCTCTCAAAGCTAACTAATGCTTGCAGCCATGACATGTTTCTATGCTTTTGAGTTGATTCGTGTTTTGAGTTGAGTTGGAACATACATTTTGGTGCTTAGGTACTTCTAGCCCAGCTTATGGAGAGAGTATATTTCATCTTCTGTTACGTTTCCTTTTTGTCTGGCCATCTTATCTTATGGTTTTGAATGCTTGCTTTACACCCGTGACATCGAAATACACCATTCAGATGATATGCATGCTTTCCCAGTAAGCTTTGATTGAAAAGGAGAGACTCTATGCTCTTAGATTTCTAATGTTTCTTTATTGGAAATTGTTAGTTAAACTCACAGGAGGCCAAATGGATATTGTAAGGTTTTAAAGGTACAATTCTTTTGAGTTTTAGTTGGCAGCATCCATTAGAATATGTGAGAAACTACTAACTTGGTCTTTGTTCTTGCCATTTTTTACAAGATGGCAACAAGTGTTTATGCCTTGGAATTGATGATTGTAGACAAAATAATTGTACAACAGGTAATCTGCATATGAGACTACTGATACATGAGTTGACTGTTGTTTACTGATAAGGAAATTTCTAGGAAGCAAATGTACTCCAAGTACTTCTAGTTTTCTGACAAATAAATAAAAATATTGCATTATATACGTTACTTTCTAAAGCTGTACTATGTCTTGATTGATCTTTTTGTTTGCATATATAATCTGAAAGGCCAAAGAGGGTGTTGCATTCTATGAAAGAGTCTAGAGTCTCTGCTAAGAATCACCCCTGTGCATCCCAGTGTCTCCTTCAAAATTTCCATGTTTGTTATTTTTAGTACTCTTTCCGGTATAACTCAAAATGGCAATCAAATATGTTCTCTATTGAGCTGACTAAAATTGTGCTTGTTATGACATCTCATGTGGGTCTGTGATATTTTGGAGAAATTTTCATTTTATGATGTTTATTCTCAGTCTCAGAAGGTTGTGGCTTACTGATGCTTACAGCCATGACAGGTTTCTAAGCTTTTGAGCTGATTCGTGTTTTTACCTGACAACGTTCAGTTCCTTTCCCACCTCTCATTGAACCTCCCTTTTCGTGATATTGCACAGGCACTCCCTCTTTTGTTGTTCTTAGTACTCACTCTGCTCTGTTTTATATACATTGAAGATTTAGAGGTTTTCATCTGTCGATGCTCAATCAAACATATTGCCTGTCCGGATAAAGAATTGTTGCTTGGCACGGCACTTCAAGTGGGTCTATGAGATTTTTTGAGAAGTTCCATTTTTTGGTCTTTCTTCTCTGTCTCTTGGGCAAACTGATGCTTGCAGCCATGTTGGGTTTCAAAATTTTTGAGCTAATCATGTTTGGGGCAATCGCAAGTTCATCAATTTTGTTGGTAGTCACCCTTTTTTTGTTGAACTACACAACCTTCTACTTTTCTTGTTCTTATATTACACTCTCTTGTATAACTCAAGAAAAAGCAATTTAGCATGTTCTCTCTTGAGCTGCAAGCTGTTGATTGGCATGGCAGCTCAGGTGGCTATATGAGATTTTGGAGAAAGTTTCAATTCATGGTGCATCTTCTCCGTCTCTTAAGGCTTACTGAAGCTTGCAGCCATGACAGACCAATGCTCGCAGCCATTCTAGGTGTCAAAGCTTTTGAGTTAATCATGTTTGGGTATCGCAAAGTTCAATTCTTTTGTCGCTAAATCATCCTTTTTTTGAAACTACACAACCATCTTCTTTCTTGTTCTTATTACTCTTTTGTATAACTCAAACAAGACAATTTAATATCTCTCTTGAGCTGAAATACTGTTGCGTGGCATGGCACCTCATGTGGGTCAATGAGATTTTGGGAGAAAGTTCCATTTCATAGTGCATCTTCTCTGTATCATAAGGCTATAACTGATGCTTGCAGCCATGACAGATTTTAAAGCATTTGAGTTGGTTTATGTTTTGGCTTAGCAAAATTCAGTCCCCCCCCCCCCAAAAAAAAAAAAAAAACTATTCTTTTCGTGAAATCACACATGACCTTCCTCTTTTTTTTAAAAAAAATAAATTATTCTCTCTGCTCCGTTTATAAACCATGAGGATGTGGAGGTTGTCTACCGTGGAATTTCAATAATTCTTGTTTTCTCGCGAGCTAATTAAATGATGCTTGACACCGCTCCTCAGGTGGGTCTATGAGATTTTGGAATTAAATTTCCATTTCATGGTGTTTCTTCACCATCTCACACAGCGAATTGATGCTTGTAGCCACGACAGATTTCAATGCTTATGAGCTAATTGAGTTTGGGTTCGCAAAGTTCATCTTTTTTTTTTACCAATTCACCCTTTTGGTGAAATAACTCACGACCTTCCATTTTTCTAATTTTTAGTACTCTTTCTGATATGACTCAAAAGGGCAATCAAACCTGTTCTTTCTTGAGCTGAAAAACTGTTGCTTGGCATGGCATCACATCGGGATCTGTGAGACTTTTGAAGAAGTATCATTTCTTGGTGTTTTTTCTCTCTCTCAAGGCAGAATAATGCTTGCAGCCATGACATGTTTCTAAGCTTTTGAGTTGAGTTTATTTCTTATCCCTCACCGAACAACCCTTTTCGTGATATTACACATGCACTTCCTCTTTTCTTGTTCTTAGTACTCACTCTGCTCCATTATATACACAATGAGGATTTGGAGGTTTTCATCCATAAATGTTCGATCAAACTTATCTCATGACGAAGTAAAGAACTGTTGCTTGGCACAACGCTTCGGGCGGGTCTATGAGATTTTGGGAAATGTTCCATTTTTGGGTCTTTCTTCTCTGTCTCATAGGCAAACTGGTGCTTGCAGCCAAACTGGGTTTCGAAGCATTTGAGCTAATCATGTTTGGGCGTCACAAAGTATAATTTATTTTGTCGGTAAATCACACGAACTTACTACTTTTCTTGTTCTTATATTACTCTTTCTTGTAATCACTCAAAAATCAGTTGCATTGTTCTCATCTTGAGCTGTAATCTGTTTGATTGGTGGCTGCCTCAGGGGGGTAGGCTGAATTTAGAGCTAAGGTTTTCCATTTCATGTGCAATCTTCGTCCTCTCTGTCTCGTGAAGCTGTCTGATATTTAGGAGAAAGAGAGCTGCAGCAGCGCATTTTAGAACTCACACTCGTTACCTCAAATACACCGATCGCCTGTTTTCCTCCCAGAGTCCTTCACTGGATTGGCTCTTAAGATGCCCAATTCTAGCCTTCTTTTTAAGAAAAAAGATTTAGAACTTGGTATCAAGAAAGAAACCTAAACGCATTTTCCCTCGTTCTTATCTGCTGGAAAATTCTTGCAAGCCTTCTTTAGAAAAAATCAAGAACTTTGCATTTTGAAGTTACATTGGTATTCAAAAATACATATTTTCACGAAATCAAGAATTTTTGCATGAATGCTTTTTAAAAAAATTCTTGAACTTGTTGGCATATTTTAAGGAAATTGTAGTTTTCAGGAATATATTGGCATTGCACATGTCAGAATTTTTTTTTGAAAATATTATGTTTTTATTCTTGCAATGTGTGTTAAGGATGTTCAAGATTTTGTTTTTACCTTTTTAGTGAGATCGGTAGAGCATTAAGTGAATGCCTCAGGCTGTTTGGAGCTTCACCTTCACACCCAGTTCCATCAGGTAGTAGTGGTTGCTATAGGCAATCTGGTACTGTTATGTTTATGGTTGATGGCCATGTAAGTATCGGTTTTTTCAACATTGATCGAATGCACTTTGATGTGCAGTAAATTATGTTCAATTTATTATATATTATCATCTGCTGTGTTTTCTTCATGGTCTCCTTCTTTGTACCTGAATTTGAATTTGTTGTACTTGTGTCGAGGGTCTTTCGAAAACAACCTCCTTTCCTACACGAGGTAGTTGTAAGGTCTGCGTATATTCTACCTCCTAGACCGCACTTGTGGAATTTCACTGGGTATGCTGTGGTTGTTGTTAGTATGATGCTCCATTCTAGTCATAATTTTTTTTCTAAACGAATATTTTTGTAGCACACCTCTCTTTTTTTTCATGAGAGATTTAGAGCCTGTATGGATTTATTTTAGGTGCTTTTAAGCCTAAATAGCTTTTAATCCAACATAGTGATGAACTTTGATAATGCTTCTGACATTGAAAAGCGAAGTAGATCTCAGATATATCCACTGTTTTTGTTTAACCTAAAAAATTCCTAAGATCTTTAAAATGATTTGACTTTGAGCTTCAAAGACTCGTGGGATTTAAGGTGAGATTTTTGTTGCATTTATATTTGTTTGTTTTTTTTTTTTTTGGTGTTTGGGAGACTTCGACATTCGGGATTTTGTTTTGTAGAACTAAGTTTTGTGTGGTTGCTTGTTTTGTGAGAATTGGTTTTGATGTTTTCTGTAAAAAAATATTTGAAAACCCCTCTCATTTTTTTGAAACTATAATGTGGGTTAATAAATCTGTTAAAACTCGCTAAACACGATCATTATTTTATTACTATTGTTAGGATTTTAAAGTTTAAAAGGACCTCCTGACAGAAACCCTTTGTGTCCCACAGATGTCACTAAGACAAAATAAATAACCCCATTTGTTTGGGAGAACCATGAAATCACTTTCTTCTTTATTGGTTGGAACCAACATGCTGTTAACAAGGACATGTACATATTTGTTTCTTGAATTGTTGTGTTGTATTTCTTATTATAATGTTTTTTTTTTCTGCTTACTACGTAATTCTTTCCATTTTGAATGACGCCTGAGTTTAAGTGGGGATCAAGTAGTATTCAGGATTTCAAACTGCAGTGTAATCTGAGCCATTTAGTTAACACGAAATTTTTTTTTTTGTTATTCGAATACAATTGACCCTAATATGGTAATGACATATTAATAGAGAAGGACGGGTCCTCATCCTGGGCCATAGTAATATTAATGTTTAAGAGATAAGCTTATGTGACTAGTTGGTTCTTCATGTTACTTGTAAGATTTGGGGCCCCATCCTTATCTTTATTGAGGATTACTATCATGCTATTTGGACTGAAGTAACTCTCGGTGAGAGCAATTGTACCTCGACATCTTTGCAACAGTCACTTGATTGATATACTTTATTTGTGTTATTTGTACATGTGGCTTTGATCCTCCACAATCCCTTCCCTGTATGCTGTACCCCCCCCCCCCCCCCGCCTGCGTCCTAAAAGGAGGGGGGGGGGGACAATTGTGGAATAGAGAGTTAGAGTCTTATGCATCAGATGGTGCAAAGCAGTTCAATGTTATGCCATCATTGTGTTTTATCACTTTTCATTATTTCTTATTTCTTTTTGGTGAAAACCTAGATAAGAATTTAGTTGCTTTAATATTTTCCATCTATTGCTATCGCCATTTCATTCTCCTCTTTTCATATTATACCTGTGAATTATGAAGATCAGGAAAAAGCGGTGCAGGGCCCAAGAAAGTGAAGAAGCGAACTGAACTTCCTTCCCCACACTCCAAAAACCTGACTGGATTGTGTCCCCCGTCAGGAGAAGAATTTGATCTTCAATAAAATTATGTGGGAAGTGCTTCTGAAAACATGATCCCGAATCTGAATTCTCCTTTGTCATATCAAAATTCAAGTCGGTCAATCGACTGGCTCTCTTGCTCGTGCAGAGTCGCGTAAACTGGATATCCAGAAACTCTATGCGAACCCCTTTCATCTACATTTTACTCAGAGGACAATTTCCTGGTTAAGTGAAATTCGTGCTTTTCAGATAGATCCTAACAGTTAAATAGCTGTCATCAAGCTTCTTTGATGCGATCGTGGAAGGTTGCTACATAGAAAGAACCATTGATGCGAGCCCTATGCGCAGAAACAGTCTGACCCTGAGTGATACATCCTTGATAGTGATGAAGATATTAAGTTTGGAAAAGGTAAGTACAGAATTAAACAACAAAATCGCCTTACAGATGATTAGAGTGTTGAATTTGAAGTAGCTGACGGTGTTGTTTAACCCTGCTTGAATCACAGGTCCCTGGTTTTGAGAAACTCTCCAACTCAGTATCAAGTATTGCCGCACGGGGGACTGGGGAGGCATAATAGTCGATTACACGTGTACAAGTTGACTGCATCACCCTTGGAATTTTATTTTATTTTATTTTTTGCAGAGAGAGACAAGGCAAGTGAGGTTTGGTTGATTTGCATCATAATTTCAGATTCCTGCTGATTTGGTAGGATCAGCTTGTTCAGGTTTTTCTACTCTTTTTGCCTTCCGGTGATGTAGTTTCTAGTTTCACGTTCTGATTTAATCGGCTTTTGAGGAATTCTAACTGCTTAGGAGGTTGATGACCAACTTACAAAAAAATTATAATGAATTCTCATAGTATTTGTTGATGAAGTCCTAATCAAATTCGCCCAACGAATGGGAATTACACCCCGATTATTCAATGTGGTTTTGATCGATTGATTCGATGGAGAACTTTAGGAGTTCTTCATTTTGCTTTTAGGTGCTATGTCGTGGACTCTTTGTTGACATTAAGAAGGGAAGAGCATAAATTCAATATGTTCCGTTAAACGGTAGCCTCTTCCAATATTTGCCTTTTCTCTTTTTCTTTGATCCTTTTTTCGATGTTGACAGTAGTTAAGTCATCTTTCTCCCTCAAGAATTGGAGCTTGAGGTGCTGCTGCAGCATTCCAACAATTACATTATCAATTTTCTTCAGAATCTTTGCATTCATAATCTAGATCAGAAGTACTCTTGAACTTGTTAGCTTATAACTCAAATATCTGATTTCAATAGTAGGTTACATGGATATAGAAGCTAACCAACTGAAGAAAATTAAAAGTGTGGCTGTGTTTGTTTGTAAAACATCACTTACAGTAGTATTACTTTGGTTATGGTATGGAGTACCAGAGAGGCTTTGCAGCTTTGTGGAGGCCTCATCTGTTCCTGTATAACAGTAGCTCTTTGAGGGATTCAGGATGCACAATTTCACTCCTAGTATATTCATCTGTTCATTCCAATTGCCTATAACTCTTCTAAATATGCTTACAAATTCATATTCTATAGTTCCTTGACTTCAAATATGTTCTCTTTGAAGCATTATTCGAGATCAATAATCTCACTTGTTGAGTTTATCTTTATTTCTTCTTCAGATTGTAAGTGTGCCTGAAGAACACAGAAACATCCACGTGGCAATACTATTCAGGTATACTGAATCTATTTAGTGCCTATTTTATCTGCATTATCTTTTTAAAAATGGCAAGCTAACAATTTTGTGGGAAAAATACTTAACACTTGCTATTTGGATGGTAATATAGTTTAGTGCTTTTTAGAATCAATTGGATTAAGGTGGGAATTGAATACAAATCTCTACGGAGGAACGAATGTTTGACCAAGGAAAATCAGATGTCAGGCGCTGACCTGTTCAACAACAAGAAACAGAACGTCTTCAGCTAGACTACAGTTAGTTGGGAGGGGGAGGTCAAGTGATGATCTCACTGCATATGGACTCATATCTAAACTTTCGAGGCGGTTTCCAGTTTTAGTGAGTTTATCTTCACTGGATGAGGATCATCTTGTTCAGGTTTTTCTACTGTTTTTGCCTTTTTCCGATGTAGTTTCTAGTTTCACGTTTTCATGATTTAATTGGCTTTTTGGGAACTCCAACTGTGCTTAGGAGGTTGATGACCTACTTTAAAGCTAGACCTCCTGATAATAGCTGATGGTTTTAATGATATTTATTGATAGATCAGAAAAACAAGGAGGAAGAAGTAGAGATACTTGGACCTTTAGATACTTTAAAGAACTTTATATGGAACTTGGTTGCCATTGACTTTGTTAATAATGGAAAACTCTGGAGGTGGTGTTTACAGGGAAATGAGGGTTTAATCCCCCAGAAAGGCTAGATCGTGGTCTTATCTCTCCTAATTGGAAAATTAAATTTGAGAATGTGAAGTAGTGCAACATATTTGAAACTGAGGCATCAGAATCATTCTGCCGTGATGTTGTCTCCTGATGCTGAAACCAAGAAGGAAGAAAAAGCTGTTACCTTTGATAAAAGGTGGATGAGCATTGAAGGAGTTGAGACTATTATTTCAACAAAGCTTGGTCGTATGGATTGTAATATGGCTTTGAGCATCTCTCTCGAGTTTAAGCTTAAAATCAACATGTCATAGATTCTTTGTGCTTGGTTAAGTGGGGTAATGGTAATGCAAGAAAGAGAATTATTAGCATTAAGGGAAAGATTACAACCCTTAGGAATAACGCTAGTAATTTTGACTGGAGTAAATTAAGGTCAATGAAAAGGGAGCTAAGCAAAGCCTATAATGATGAAGAAACCTTTTGGAAACAGAAGTCTAGAGCCTTATGGTTGCATGAAGGGGATAAAAATACATCATATTTTCACATGGCAACCTTGCAAAGAGTTCCAGACATCTGATGTGAGGTGGGTGGTAGACCAAATTGATATAATTCAAGAAGTTGAGCAGTATTATAACAGTCTATTCTCTACATCTAACCCGACAGACTTGAACTGTATCTTAAATCATATTAAAATGATTGTTAGTGATTCTATAAATCAGGATTTAATTAAGGAAGTTGATGATGAGGAAATAAAGAATGTGGTGTTTGCAATGCATCCTCTTAAAGCGCCAGGTATTGATGGTATGACTCCTCTATTTTTTCAAACGTATTGGAATATCTTATAGAAGGAAATCTGTGATGCTGTTAAAAGTTTCTTTGGTACAGGATATTTACTCCCTACATGGAACCATACTTAATCACTTTAGTGCCCAAAGTTAAAAGCCCCACCTTGGTTTCGCAATTTAGACCACCTTGTACAAGATCATTGCAAAAATTCTGGCTGCAAGAATGAAATGTGTTCTAACTAAGGTGATATCCCCTACTCAAGCGGCTTTCATCGTTCATAGACAAATAACTAACAATGTTATTTTAGCTCATGAATTTATGCAGGTGTTAAAAAACAAACGTAGAGATAGGCAAAAATATATGGCTATGAAATTGGATATGTCGAAAGCCTATGACAGAGTTAAATTGATTGATTTACAAGAAATGCTTTTATGAATGGGTTTCCATAAAAGATTTGTCGAATGGATAATGCAATTGGCACTCTCTACCTCTAACCCTACTTATAACTTATAGTTTTTTAATATAAATGGGGCGATTTGGATCGGTTTAAACCTACCATGGAGGATAAAGTACCGGAGATTCCGTTTCACCATATTTATTTTTAACATGTGCTGAAGGTTTATCAACCTTATTGAACATATCTGAGGAACAAAATGAAATCCAAGGGCTAAAGTTGAATAGACATGGGCCAAGTGTGACTCATTTACTTTTTGCTGATGTATCCTTTATATTTTGTTCAGTTAACAATCAAAATGCAAGTTGTGTAGCCAATATCTTAAAGAAATATGAACGAAGCTCTGGGCAAGTGGTTAATCTAGATAAATCAGCAGTCTGTTTCAGTAAAAATGTGAGAGAGGAGGAGAAAGTTGAGATATTCTTGTCGCTTGGACAACGACAAAGGAATGACATGGGTATGTACTTAGGTTTATCGGCTGTTGTGGGACGCTCCAAGAAAAGGATGCTAGAGTTTATAAAATAAAGAGTCCAAACGAAAATAGAAGGATGGAAGGGAAAATTTTTAAGTACTGCAGGAAAAGAAATTATGCTCAAGTCCGTACTAGCAGCGATTCCTACGTATGCGTTGTCTTGTTTCCAACTCCCTGATGGTGTATGTAAGGAAATTACATCCCTTTTTTTCAAATTTTTGGTGGGGACAAACAGAGGAGAAAAGAAAGATGCATTTTGAGAAATAGGATTGATTATGTCATTCTAAATCAATAGGAGGATTAGGCTTTAGAGATCTAAAAGCTTTTAATATGGCTCTATTTAGCTAAGCAAGCTTGGCGAATTCTATCTCAACCAGATTCTTTAATAGCAAGAGTTCTTAAAAGCAAATATTTTCCTAACTCAACCTTTTCTAAAGCTTCAACATCATCTCTGGTTCCTGGATATGGAAGAGTATTTTGTGGGGAAGAGATCTTTTGACTAAAGGATTGAGATGGCGGATTTCTGATGGGAAATATATTAATGTGTTGATCGACCCTTGGATACCAAGTAATAATGGGTTCATACCTAAGAAGATTCATGGGCATAGAAATTTAGATTTAGTAGTATCTGATTTTAATTGGATAAAATATGCAACGCATGGAAATCCCGAGCTAAATTCTTGTTTGAACCTGAAGAATGTCCATGCTATATTGGTCTATACCCAATTTTCTATTCAGGTTCTAATAATATGTTTAATATGGGCACATACAAAACAGGAGAACTAATGAAGTTAATTCGGGTATAAACAATCGCAAAGGTTTATCTGTAAAACAAAGAAAAATCTGGAAGCTCAAGCGAGTTGTCATTCTTTTCCAAAATGTTTTTGGGACTTCCTATGAAAGTTGGGAGTTGAAAATAAGCTTAAACACTTTTTTGAGAAAATGTGTTCATAACTCTCTACCCGCCAGAGTAATTTAGCAAAAAGACTACACAATGTAGATAAGACTTGTAAGATTTGTGGTCTTGGACCTGAAGATATAGGACATATGTTATTCAAATGCCCTCGGTCTCAACTTGTGTGGAAGCAATGTCCTATAAATTGGCCTGATATAGGATATATTAACGATTTTTCTATATGGTGGTATGACTTGTTCTTAAATACCAAATCTTTTCCTGAATCTATTGACTTGTTAAACTTGAGCGCTAACATTATGTGGCAAATTTGGAAAGGTAGGAATAGTTGGTTGTTTAATCAGGAAAGGTTAGAAACAAGAGATAGTCTCTAGATCGATGTTTGAGTATAAAGAATATAAAGAGTTACTAACAAAAAGTTTTTCATCTTGTTCATCTAGAAATCATCCTGTGATTTAATTAACAAATTTGCAAGATGGAATGTTATTGTTTACCGATGCAGGATTGCAGAATAATGATGGAAGGGCAAGTATCGGTATTGTGGCTTTGGATAGCCTTGGAAACCTGCTTAATGCCCATGGAGCCCCAATCCAATTTGTTGGGAAAGTCATGATTGTTGAAGCGATTGCTATTAGGAAAGCTCTTGAATATGCTATCACTAAGGATGGAAGAGAGTGAAGATTTTATCAGATGCTAAAAATGTTGTTTATATGATTCAGAAACGAGCACAGACTTCATGGGAGATAGAAGTGTTGTGTGAAGACATTTGGAAGCTTTCAAGCATGTTCATTTATGTAGAATTTATATATATTTCTAGATTTATGAACAAAATAGCAGATAGGTTAGGTAGATACTCTATCTCTTTGTTGAAGGAAATCCTTGGGAGAAGTTTTTCCCAAGTTAGATCATCCAGGATGCAAAAGACATGTTTAAACTATGTATTCCGTTGATGCAATAATAAAAGAGGTTTTGTTTCGGAGAAAAAATAATAATAACAATAATGAGATGATTACATACCTTTATAAGTGAGAAATGTTACTAATTGCAATGTATTGTATAAGTGAGAAATGTTACCAAGTCGACGAATCTAAGCTACTCTGTAAGGGTTTTTGGGTACAATTTGAGCATGCATGGCTAAGCCTTCGGATCTAGGCTATCCATCCGCCGCTATCGGGATGCCCACAAGGTAAAATCCCGCTCCACCTTCGCCGCTATCGGGATGCACTCAAGGTAAAATTTCGCTCCGCCATCCGCCGCTATCGGGATGCACACAAGGTAAAATCCCGCTCCGCCATCCGCCGCTATTGGAATGTACACAAGGTAAAATTCCGCTCCGCCAGCCGCCGCTATGTGGATGCACACAAGGTAAAACTCTGTCCGCCGCGCTTATAATAATAACTCACAAATCACACAGACGGCACACAAGGTACCGCATTGCCCTCTTATGTAATAACTCACAAACACAAGGTAAAATCCCTCTCCGCCGCTCTTATGTAATAACTCACAAAATCAAGTTCCGCCGCTCTTATGTAATAACTCAGAAATCACATAGAGGAAGCCGAGGCTAGGGTATTGAGTAATTGCTTAAAATTTACATTTATATTGATAAATCTATTATAATATATATGAAAAAATATTTATTGAGAAATCTATCAAGTATATATATATATATATATATATAAAATATTTAATGAGAATCTACTAACAAAACCAATCAATTGATCTGGTTATAGGGAAGGGACTCACTTAAACTTGACTTGCCTTTTTGTAAAGACTAAAGAGGTTTTCCCCTGTATACATACTTATAAGGTATTTTTCATTTTTATTTGAAATTAATAAAAATTCATAAATTTCAAGTTTTGAATTCCACTTATCCAGCAAAAAGCAGAACATAAGACCTAACATCCACACTTTGGGACGTTAAAGATTTGACAGATCCTAAGCTAGGATTTGTAACAGGTTTTGACAGAATTGCTACTATATAAAACCTGAATAAATAGAAGCATTTATAAATTCCCTCGTTTTCCTTTCCAGATGTCACATTAACTTCTACAACATGTCATTAGCCAGCAGTTTAAGACAGGTAAAAAGAACATTTAACATCTGTTAAATTCTTAAACCCTCGAAAAGTGGTCAAATTTATAAAAAGAAAAATCCAATCAGCTAAATAGTATTTGCAAATTGCAACTACTACAACATGAAAAAGGGGTAGACAAGCATACATAGAATTATAAAGTGCTACAACAACATGATTTTAAGGTCCCACAGCCTTACATCACAATAATGTTCAGTTTTGGTGCAATCAGCCTATTACCTATACAGAACATTAAGATAGTACAAAAAATTTTGATTAATCCCTGCAAAAATAGGTAAGCGGAAGCTCCGGGTAGATTTATTCCACCAGCTGCAGCAGCTAAGTCTAGTCCAATCAACCTATTCCTGATTGTACAAACAAATTTTGATTGATCTCTGTAAAAAGGTCTCTGCTCGCTATTCAGACTTCAGAATCTATAATGTAGGATAAATTCGCATGAAGGTATTCTGTCATCTGCAAGACATTACTTAAGCAAACGAAACTCGCAGTTTCTACACATTAACAAAGGTCTGCACGATCTCATATAACCTTGAGATGTATACCTAAACTTCTTTGAGAATGGGCCAACCTTTCTTGATAATATCATTGATCTTTGCATCAATCCGCTTTTGGATTCTCGATGGACAAAGCTCTGCTGCATAGCCATTTAGTTTTGTAGCCAGTGTTGATCTCTCAAGCTCCTCCTCAGGCAAGTTTCCCATCAATTGAAGTAGGAAGGGATTCCGCTTGAGCTCAAATTTCTGAAAAATGGACAGTAGCGATTTGTCAACATGTGCTTCAAATATCATTGGAGCAATGACAGTCGAATTAAAGAAGAATTTATAAACATGAGGAAAGAAAAAGAGTCCACATTATTCATGAATCAATAAATGATAAACCACAAAATCTAGGTGGCTCTGTTTCTGGGGAAGTTCTGGGTCTTCTTTTTCAGAGAAATAAATCAAATAATCTTTCTCCTTTCCTGATTTTACTCCTAAACAATAATTAGAAATAAACATTTGGCAACAAAAAGTCTTTCTTTTCTAAGTGACTAAGAATCTAAGTATTGTAACAAACTGCGAAACCAAATGGTCAGAGTGGGCATCATCTGTAAAGAATCATAGTTTGACGTAGATTCCCTACTATTTGGTAACTTGTACGGGAGATTTCCCCTCATCAATAAAATTATTTACCTTATCAAAAAAGTCCAGACTCCACTCGTGGTATGTTGTTTCTACTTTGTACCTCATAAAAAAATAACCTACAATTTTTTTTCCTTTTTGGTTCTCCTGTAGTCCTAGAGCAACTCTTTCTGAGAGTTACATTTTGGCAGTTCCTCACAAAAAGATTTCCCCTAAATAGACAAACACGTTTCCCATTTGCTTTGTTTTCACATGAAAGAAAATTTGCAATAAATGTTGTCTATCTACCACATCATCTAGCCTGCTTAGATTTTTTGTTCCCAACTTTTAAAGCAATCCGGATACCAAATTCCTTGGTGGTTAGAACAAAGGATCAAAATAACATGAGACAGGGAAAAGGCCAATATGGTGTAAGTCCCTATAAATTTTCCTTGAACTATTTATCTGTTATAAATCAAATACTTTATTAAGATACACCAAGATAGGGTTAAATACACAAGTATCCTATTATAAATAAGCTTTCATTTCCCTAGGTGTTTAGTTAGCTCTTCTAACTAGAGCACCCTAACCCCTGTAAGTATTATTGTTATTTTTTTTGACTTTGTTATATCCATGGTCTTGGCATAGTTCACTCATGAAGTGAGCTAACTACTACATCTCTTTTGCATGTATTGCATCTTCTTGATGCCTTATTAATGGATCTTCTTACTTCATTCACATTTTTTGTTGGATGTTCCAAAGAAACTGCAGTCATGACCATTGTACACATTGGAAACGGATAAAAAGAGAAATTCCATGGTTTAAGGAAGAGTTGTCAAATGAGACTCCAGCCAGAACAATATATGAATTTTATGATTCCAATTTTTGAAAGAACCCTATGAATGGATAAAGCTTATCTACATAATCTCTTTTACACACTCATAACTGATGATGTTTTGACGTCATCTGGAAAACAAATCTCTATGTTAATTTATTCAAGAAAGCTCAAGAATTCATCCAAATGAAAATAGCTACTCTCCCAATGTCCAAACACCTATTTCTGATTGGCATTGTGCACACACTGCTAGGCGTGCTAGCAGACCAGATGTACATTTTTAACCGTTCCATTTCAAAGGAAGTACCTTATATATTCTCAACTTTCTTAGATTTGTCAGATGGAATGGAGAAGAATAAAATACAATATATAGGAGTACAAGAAAGATTCTTATCAAAGCTAATCCTTTCTCAATCGGGTCAAGGGGCAAAAGGCCCCCCAAAAGCACTTAGTAAGGTTTTGAAAATTCCCCTCCTATCACTAGATATGCTATCCTGTCTATTTGGGATGTATCCTTCTATTCTTCCACATAAAGTTCGCTGGGGATAGGGCAAACTGGTAACATTTGGTTGGACATGAATTCAGTGAAGTCATCAAGTACACTTTTCTATGCTTTGGACTCCACTCCTTTCTGCAAATCAGGTAGATTAAGATCCCACTCAAATGTTTTGGTTTCCTGCTTACCTCATATAATTCTTCCCAAAGGCACTATACAATCCTTATAAACTCCAAAAATGACAGTACCAGGGTTTTGGTCTAGCCGTGAGTCAGCTTGTGATGTGTGGTTTAGGTAGACGTCACGAGTGAGAACCTTATTGCACACAATTTTTATACTTAAGTGGAGAGAGGTAAAGAGATGGGCCCATTTTCCACCGAATTCCAAACCATGTGCCAGCTGACACAAGGATTTTTCAGTTACACTTGAGCAAATATATGTGTACATATCACTCCAGATAAAACCCATTCTATTCTTCCCCTTCGCATCTGAACTGTCAAGAGAGGCATTGCATCAATGGAATCTCCTGAATCCCCACCATGAATAACTCTATGAATTTTATGGAGGTAAGAATCAACAATGGCAGGAAACTTCAGTACTAAACCCTTTTTTTGACTAGGAAAGGAAGTGCAACAAACACTCAGTACTAAACCCCTTTGAAATTATGATTAGTATCAGCATAATGTAGTTATGGATACTAGACCTGATGTTCAGGCTCTGCAGGATAAAAAGCTTCAAGCTGTTGAATTTGAGTGGTAACAATGCTGCTCTTTGACTTTGATTGTTCTCTTTCTTTGCTAACAGCAGCCAATCTGGATTCCTCATGCAGTTATTGAAATTCACCTACACTAGGCAGATTGTACATGTTCATTCCATATGTTGTCTCAATCTCAAGAAAAAAAAAAGGAACCCGGGTTGAAGTCAAGGATCCTACCTGTACTGGTTACCCACATCAGGACCTTGCCCAAAGACTTGCCTGGAATCATGGCTAGCCCAGAAGACCTCCAATAGTTGTCTGAAACCAAGTACTCGGGGGTCATACTCGACCTAAAAGAAATTAAATTTAGTACATTGAACAAGTTGAATAGGAGATAAATGAAACATTCAAATTTTTTAAATGTAAATGTCAAGATAAGAAAATTTAAAAATGCCACTCAACCTATAATCCATTTTACTTGAAGAATCAAAGAACAAACACAAGATAAACTTTCATCACGCCAAACAGGGACAGGAAGCCTTCAGCACCTAACAGTTTGCAGGCACACTGAATGTCAACCAAATGGAAACTGTAAAACAAAATTACATCAACCACTATCCGCAAAACTCAAAGAATTAGAGTTCAAAAGTATACGTAGCAGCAAGTAAAAGCTATAAGAAAAAATCCTCCAAGAAGGCACAAAACGTCATCATATCTAGTACACGCAATGACATGGACAGAAACACGGGAATTTCAATTTAAGCACTTGGAAAAGCATTTAAAGCTATACCTTCATGTTCATTCCATTTGGTAACTGGCATGTGTACAATATGCTAGCATGTTACTGTAACCCTTCCATATACATTGCAATTATACAAGACAAAGACAAAAAGGTCTGCAACTACAAATTAGAATGGGACTAACCAGTCATCGAGATATTAATTAGGTTTAGCACGTTAGCTTATGTTAACTCAGCTAAACAATAAAATGAGTAAGATATGTCTTAGCTGACTCTTCTATCATATTGTTTGGATTAGATAACCACTGATTAGAGAACTGTTTGCTCATTTCCCACCTCAGCTAATGTCACTCCTATCATCTCATAGGAAGTGCAATCCAAGCTGTTAGCAATTTGTCCCTCATATACATCATTGCGACTGAATTTTGATCAAACTTGCTCCTGGATTCGGCATACTCTAGTTCATTTTATAACCACAAAAAGTTCATACTCCCTATAACCTAGTCTTTCTTCAAAGATAGTCGTTGGTAATCATACACAATAACTTCCATATTCCACTTTTTTTTTTGTTTTTTTTTTTTATGATACAGAGAAAATGCTATCCACACCAATAAACTTTTTTCTACCGAAAATTAACTACTACTAGTATTTATGTACAGACGAAGATTTCCCGGCACTGGTTGTGTTCTACCCGAAAACCTAATTTGTAAACGGACAATATTTTCTCTTCTCGCAATAGATCACAGCTAAAATGTCCAAACAATCGCAGCAAAGGCTTTTAAAATAAAAGCTGGCGAACACATTACATTAGAGTGATTTCAATTACAGGCGATTAAGGCACAAGTGTGATGAGGCAATCAATTTCAGTTCTTAGTCAACATAAGGAAGGAGATCAAACAAATACCTGTACAGATTCAGCGTGGTCGCCCAAATTTCTGTACTCAGGATTGGCTTTTGAACAACCAGAATAACCGACGGTGGTTCTTACGATGCCGTTTAAGCAGCCAAATGACGCTTCCGATCTCCAGAAGCTTCCGAGAGCAAAAACTGCAGTTTGTAATGGCTGATTAGAGGCATCCTGTGGAACCTCCTGGATCCGATCTGGGAATCGAATGCTCAGAACTGGATTCAATGCCAGCAGAATGATCGTGAAAAGGAAATGAAAGCAAAAATGTGAAAAGAAGTAGTTGCTCTTAGCGACTTTCATCTGTACACATGCAGGGAAGCCGGCCGATTACACCCACTTTCCGGCAAAAAATTTCGAGGCGGAATAGTTTCAGTCGCTCTCGCTGGAATTGCCAGCTCCGCTTGTCCGATAATTTCTCAATTCCGATTTTCTATCTCTGTTTAGATAGAAAATGGTCCCTTATATTTGGGCACGTAAGAATAACCTCTTAATTTGTCAAAAATGTTTACTTTTGTGTTTTTCTTAAAATATTTCACAAACACTAACTATTATATTTAATAAAAGTTTCGAAAAGAAAAATAGTTTCATTTGAACTCATATGTGAAGATGAATTTTTTAGATTTTACAAGTTTTGTCATTTAATTTATATTCTGAAGTTTGATGCAATTTTTGAGGTTTAATTTATGCTAGTTTTAAAATTTTATTAGCGCAACTTTCATATATAACAAATACAAAATTCATATTTGTATATTATAGCAAAGTTTGTATAATTGCGCTCCATAGCAAATATATATATGTATCATTTGTTATACATATATAATTGAAGCGAATTGTATAAAACGAGAGAGAAAAATTATATACAATTTGAAGATGTATAAAACGAGAAAGAAGAGACAAAAAGAATTGGGTAGGGAGTATTTTTTAATTGTATATTATAAATGTAATATAGAACAAATACTATGTATTGTATGTGTATATACAATTTTCTCTCGCTTTAATACTAACAAGAAACACAATTATCAACTCCGTTTCTGTTTTATCATCAAAGAGAGGCGAGGGTGGCGAGCGAATTCAGGGAGAGTGGCGAGCGAGATCTATAGAAGGGGTAGAGACGGGGAACGGAAAGATATATATTTATACAATTTTCTCTCGCTTATACAACACAAGAGCATTTTTATTCATTTTGTTTGTATACAAGCGGAGAGGCGAGCGGACTGCCACCAACTAGAGGTGTCGGGCGAGATCCACCGAAGGAGAGTGGCAAAATAAGCTATAGTTTGCTAAGGGTACAATTAATCAAAGTATGTTTTATAACTTTATTTGAATAAATAGTTTGGTATTATATACACTACTTTCACATTAGCAAACACAAAATTCATATTTGTATACTATAGCAAAATTTGCATAATTGCGCTCTATAGCAAATATATATATGTATCATTTTTTATACATATACAATTGTATAAAACGAGAAAGAGAGATATTATATACAATTTGAACATGTATAAAACGAGAAAGAGAGAAAGACAAAAGAAACTGGGTAGGAGAGTACATTATTATATAATTATACGTGTAATATAGGACGAAAATATATGTATTTTCATGTGTATAAACAATTTTTTCTCGTTTTGTACTAACAAAAACACAATTTATACACTTCGTTTCTGTTTGTATTAGCAAGAGAGGCGAGGGTGGCGAGCGAAATTAGAGAGAGTGGCGAGCGAGATCTGGTAGAGGGGAGAGAGGGGAACGGAAATATATATATATATATATATACAATTTTCTCTCGCTTTATACAAACACAAGCGCATTTTTGTTCATTTGTGTTTGTATAAAAAGCGAGAGAGGCGAGCGAGAATGCCACCAAATGAGAGTGGCGGGCGAGATTCCACCAAATGAGAGTGGCGAAAATAGCTATAGTTTGTTATAGGGTACAATTAAATCAAAGTATATTTATAGCATTTAATTTGAATTAATAGTTTGCTATTGTATACAATTTAACTTTCACATATAGCAACACAAAATTCATATTTGTATGTTATAACAAAGTTTGCATAATTGCGCTCCTTAACAAACATATATATATGTATAATTTGTTATACATATACAATTGAAGCGAATTGTATGAAACAAATTGTATAAAATGAGAAAGAGAGAAATTATATACAATTTGAACATGTATAAAACGAGAAAGTGAGAAAGACAAAATAATCTGGGTAGGAGAGTACATTATTGTATAATTATACGTGTAACTAACAAAAACACAATTTATACACTTCGTTTCTGTTTGTATAAGCGAGAGAGACAAGGGTGACGAGCGAAATTAGGGAGAGTGGCGGCGAGATCTGGTAGAGGGGAGAGAGGGGAACGGAAATATATGTATTTATATAATTTCCTTTCGCTCTATACAAATACAAACACATTTTATTCATTTGTGTTTGTATAAAAAGCGAGAGAGACGAGCGAGACTGCCACCAAACGAGAGTGGCGAGCGAGATTTCAACAAGGAGAGTGGCGAAAATAGTTATAGTTCGCTATAGGGTACAATTGAACCAAAGTATATTTATAGCATTTAATTTGAATTAATATTTGCTATTATATACAATTTTTCCTTTTTATTATGATATTTATAATTTTTAATATCGTGATTTATGAGATTTAACATAAATAATTCTCCACATACATAAAATTGAGACTAGAATTTACTAATTATGATAACTTTCTAAAATTGTGAGATATCTTCTTGTCTATTCGTCTATTCGGTTTGATTTTATGTATCATCAGCTCCATAATAATATCTAACATGAAAAGAATCATATAAGTTAAAGAGAAAAGACATAAAGTCACTATTGAAATTGTCTTGAATTTTCAAAAAGACACATTAACTATGTAACTGTCATATTACCCCACTAAACAATTTTGAACATACATTATTATACCATTTTTCGATTAGTCCCAGATTTTCAGAAGCAAGTGTGTTCACACACCAATCATAACATGACACGTGTAAATTTAATTTATTTTTTTTCATTTTAAGTTTTGCCTTTTTTTTCTCTTTATTTCTCTCTCTCTTACTTTTTGAATTTTAATTTTGATGTATCTTAAATTCATTTCATCTTCCATCTTTCATTTTCAAGTAATTCATTCCTCCATTTTTTTTCTTCACCTCCCGGCCCTCATGTCAAATAAAATCTCACTCTTATTTTTTTTCTGTTCTTTTTCTTCTTCTCCGATCAAATTCTTTATAGAATTTATTTATTATTTAGACTTTACTAAATATTGATAACAAAATTAGTTATTTTTCTAAGAAATTTTAAAATTTTGAAGTATTATCAATTACTCATTTTCATATAAATTCAAAATTAGAAATCATAATTTTAAAAGAATCAATTAATTCTCCAAAAATTGAAAGAACTTAATTCAAATCGGAGAAAAAAACTATATGATACTACCTAATCATGTCACTAATTTATTTCATTTTTCATATAACTTCAACACTAGAAATGATAATTTTGAAATAATCATAATTCTCAGGAAATTGAAAAACTTTAATTGAAATTTGGATTTTAAAAGAAAAACTAAAAATTATACCTATTAATCATCTTGAAATCTAATGGATTAATAAAATTATTAAAATGTAATAAACTATTTAGATATAATTTTAAAATTGAAGAGAGTTAAATTAATAGCAGTAAAAAGGGGAGATATATAGAGTTGTTGTAAAAAGTGACATTTAAAGTGAGAAGATTCAATGATGATTAAAATGAATTTTTGAAGAAGAAGAAAGAAAGAAAAAGAAAAAATTAATAAGGAGAAAAAATTTAAATAATAAGAAAAAACAAGAAAATGTATTTTATAGCAAAATACTTACAAAAATAAATTATATTCATTTTTTTAGTTTGTTCACGCTCTTTAAGAGAGTGCATACACTCTTCATGCCATGTGGACAAAAAGTGATGTGATAATATCAATCCAGAATTGTTTAGAGGGCAATATGACGCTTGCGTAGTTTAGATGTCTTTTTGAAAATTCAGAACAACTTTAGGTGTCACTTTATGTCTTTTTTCTAAGTTAAATACAAAGAAAAAATAAGAGGAATACAGTTCTTATTTTGGGGTTAAACGTTTTGTATAATGTGTTTTTTTTTAATTCAAAATCATTGTGACAGTGAATTAAAGGCTAGAAAATAAAGATAATAACCAGTAAGGTACTAAGTTTAATATTTAATATTTGTATAAAGGTAAAAATTGTAAACTACAACAATTTTATTGAGTTATAACTTTACCCAATAACTCAATACTAAAATAAATCGAACCGATTTTTTAATTTTATAAAACTATTAAAATCTATTTAACCTAATACCAATAAATAAATAATATTTTTTTTAAATTTAATTTTTTAGTCAATTCGATTTTTGCAAATCCTTATCCTCTTAAGCTTTTTAAGTCCAATTTAGAGTAAAATTTTCACTTTCGTTCTCTCATATTTCCACTTAACATTATATAACAATATATTTAGTCTAATCCTTATATTTCTCCGGGATGTTATAAGAAACTTTAGAAATAATTTGATGACTCAATTGCAAAGTCTCGTGAAATTTTGGTAGTGAAGTTAAATTCCCAAAGAAAAAAAATACTTGCTGTAAAAGAAAAGCCAACCCAATACCCATCATGTAACACGGGTGAAGAAGAACCGTTGGATCAGAATTGATCCACCGGCCAAGAACCAGCAAGAATTTGCCCTAAGAACCGTTTGATCATTATGGTTAAGCATTTGTTTAGACTCTGTCACAGTAGAAGAAGCTGCACTCCCCACTGGTTGCTAACCAGCAACGCTAGGTTTACTGAGAAGTAACGAAAAGCGGGAGAAATCAGCCATGAGTCGGAGCTTGGGCATACCGGTGAAGCTTCTACATGAAGCGACAGGGCATATAGTGACGGTAGAGATGAAGAGTGGAGAGCTGTACAGAGGAAGTATGGTGGAGTGCGAGGATAACTGGAACTGCCAACTCGAGAGCATCACTTACACTGCCAAAGTACGCTTTACTTATCCTTCTGGTTTCTTATGGGATTTTCCTGATATTGTTAAAGCGTCATTATCTGTGCTTTCTTTTTCTGTTTCTTAAACCCTAAACCCTAGTTATTTAACTTCCAAAGTGGAGGAGTAGTACACAGAATGACATGTTCATTTTTACTGAGTTTTATCCACTTACCACTTGTTCCACATTTTACCAGTAGAGTGTAAACACTCCGTGTGAAGATATGCTTATTCACATTGCTCGAAGTAGGAAGTTCTTGATCACCTGAGTAGCTTGATTTCTTTGAATTTGCTACTGGATTCGTTTATCTTGGTTAGGCATTTCTAGACTGGGATTGCTCTGAAACATATCATATATTGACTTTTAATTTCAAAATTATGGCCTCTATTATTTCAAATCTTCTCCTAAAATTCGTAAATATCAAGTCCTGTTTATTCATGTATAGTAACAAAGCCTATTTTTTATCACTTAGAAACACTTATGTTAACTCGATAATTTTACCTTTTGAATAGATTTATTTAAAGTCTGTTGATTCGTCACTTAGAAGCGATGAACCAATCTAAAACAAGGGATTATTGCTTCATTGGTGAAGGCCATACATTTAAGAGAAGTGTGTGGTCCACATGGTGATGCACAATGTGATTCCGATGAGAAGCGGTTCACTCTCTTAATCTCAACTTTGAGGATTAGGCTTAAATTAAAATTATTGTTATATGATGCTAATATTAGTTATTCAGTTGAAATTTGCTTACATAGTATTTCTTAATCTTTCATAAATTGTGTGCTTCACTTATCGCCTTTTCACTTCAAGCACAGTGGACCTTGCCATTTTTTTTTATGTTTTTTTGGATGATTTTGAGTTACTTTTGTCGCATCTCAACCTTGAAAAGCAAATATGGTGTTGAATTCATAGATGTGTAGCCCAAAAACAAAGATTTAGAGCATCTCTTCTCCAATGTTGTTAAGATAGCATAAAGCATTTGAAAACCTATAGAAAAAAGAAAGTTTTTGAAGTTCAAGTTACCAAGAGTTTGCGCTTCCTTGCTTTTCGAATAAGGGGGAAACTATAGAAAGCCTCATTCAACCATATAAAACAGGTGCGCTTTTCTGGCAATTCTTGAAGGAAGGGGAATATATTGTGATTCCTTGGGACAAAGCCCATAAAAGCCAAGTGTTGTTTTTCTTGCTTCTCCTAATTACCAGAACAAACGCTATATTGTTCATTCATGAGGTTGGCAGAATAACACATGTTTTATCTCGCTTGTTTCTCTACCTCCTTCTGTCTCCCATCAATATGTGAAGGTCTCGATGACATCATAACTACATTCAAATTTCTTCTAGGCATAAAATTTGTATTGTCAATTAGAAAAATTGGCACAACTAGGCATATCAAACATTGATAATGGAAAAGTCCGAGTTTTCCTGCCATGATGACCCATTTTGAGGCCTTGCTCATGGATAGAATAAATGACCAGCGGACCTTTCTTTTTCTATTTTTTCCTTTCAATGGAAATTGAAGAGTTTATGAAATTTCTTTCAACTGAAAATGACAGATCTTTTGTTTTTCTTGACTGATTAACATTTACCTTACCATAAAAAAGATGAGAGCTGGAGCAAGTCCCACCATCTTCACCTGGCCTTAGAAAATTCATCATTGCTTAAGAAAAAACCAACTAGTTTGGCTGACTAGTGCACATTGTGTGCAAATTAGGTGCTTTTCATTTACTTGTCCTTAATAAGGAATGTCATCCCCAATCACTTTCGTGGGTTATTTTTATTCTATCGTGTTCTTGAGAAATCTGCTTCATGTTAATAGAAAAGCTAGTTCCAGTTATTGGAGCAATGTCTTGTCATTTCTAGTGTTGAGCTAAATTCCTCCAAAAAAATAAGGAGAAGATGCTTTGAAAGCACTCTTACTCAAGCTTCAAGCTAAAAGCAAGAGTCTTAACATGTCTCTGCAGCTGGAGCAACATTTCCACTGTAACTTCCCTGATATGTTTTTGAACTTTGTGAGCTCCTTAACTTTAGGTTAGACCTTTTGTAATAGAGCTAACATTGTCTTTTCTTTAGTATTGTTCTGTAAATTTTGCATCTCCTTGATGCCTTCGATGCAATTCATTACCTCATTTTAAATAAAAAGGAAGTAACAAGAAGATGAAAAACTAGAGATTTTAAGGAGGACTTCGACTTTCTAAAGAACGGAGATAGGAAATCTTTCCAATTTAGGAAACCTTTATCTTTCAAGTTTGTTCTTCCTAATTTTGGGCCTACTGATGTCATATCAAGATGCTGGGAGTTCAGTAGAGATTTAGAGTTTGTGGCATTTTGCCTTGTAACTATAATGTGCTATCTGGTAATGAGCTCCACGTTTATATTTTTTCAACTGTATGCCTTCTTTTGGTTCCTCACTTGTTTCTTTTGCTTGGGTAGGTGTATGCAGTGTTGCCTATAAATTATGAAAAGTAGGAAAAAGTGAGTTTTACCTACTGCTGTGCCTATCCTTGATTCTTATAACAATTTTTCTTCTTTAGTAAAAGGAGAAAGACATGTCTGAAAAGAAAATGCATCAAGATACAAAATTGTATATAAAAATTAAATAAAGCACATAAAACTATCTAAATAACTATCTTAATTTTTAGCAAATGCTGAATTTTGTGGTAATACTAAAAATCACACTTCTAGGCATATTTTGGTGAGTCGATGAAGGAAGTGAGAAGCTGGATTAACTAGAATTAAAAGTCTCTTTTACATTGCTGATATTGATCTCTGCAGGATGGGAGAGTGTCGCAACTAGAGCATGTTTTCATTCGAGGCAGCAAAGTCAGGTACATGGTTAACTTTTTTTGTATACTGTGCTATTGCTGGTAAGATCATATCTGAACATTGATTTCCGCCAGGTTCATGATAATTCCTGATATGCTTAAGAATGCTCCCATGTTCAAGCGGCTAGAAGCAAGAATCAAGGTTCTTCCTCACTTTCTCTAAATTGTCACTGCTCTTTCAAGGGCTTTGCTTATGATTATTTTCATTTTTGAAGGGAAAAGGTACATCACTTGGTGTTGGTCGGGGACGTGCTATTGCTATGCGAGCTAAAGTGAGTGCTTCTTCAGTTGTCACTGTTCATAGTTGCACTTTTGTATTTGAAGTCAACTTCTAAGTTTACCTCATCTGGTACTCGTAGACCTCAAGCTGATTGCAGTTATGATTCGAGAGGGCGATGCCAACTTTACTTTGGTTTAGAGAAGAGGAGGGGAGAGGGAACTTTACGTTATCTGATTGTTTTACCTTTCCTTCTATTTTTACCTTGAATTTTTTTTTTTGCTAGTTATAGGGGCAATTTTAAGAAGTGTTAACCCTTTGACTTTTACTCTTTCCATCCTTTCCTCATTTCAACATACCTATATTGCCTAGATTTCTCCCAGCGCTTTTATTTGGCTTTCTTCTTGTTATGGGGGAAAGGGTTGGAGGGTTGTTATTCGGGGGAGGCGGAGGCGGTATATAAGGAATTAATCATAAATATGCTTAGCCAAGTCTTACAATTCTTCTATTGGAAAAATACACCTGATTGTAAACACCTTGCTTGCAGGCTCAGGCTGCTGGTCGTGGAGCACCACCTGGTCGGGGTACTGTGCCACCTGTAAGAAGATGATTGCTTGATGCAGGATTTTATTTTATCTGGTTTAGCAATCGTAAAAATTCAGTGTAAGAATGTTCGAGTACATTCCTAAGGTTGGTCCCTTGGTCTAATAGTCTGAGTCACATTCATCTACTTTGTAACTTAACCTTTTTCACATACGACTAGAGAAGGCTGGAATATGAGTGCTTTTCAAATTGCCTCTTCACTATCACCCTGGGTGCCCCAAGTATGTCATTGCGCCTGTCTTTTTAATGCTTGATGTGGGCCTTTTGAGCTCACAAAAGGAATACTCTGTTTACTTGGGAAGGCATGTTTTCTTCAGGTTTTTTATTTTTGCTTGTTGAAGGATCCGTATACTATCTATTGCACTTCAGAAGCCTACTTTTGCATTGTTAAGCTAACGTGTGCTTGGAACTGAAGAGTTTTGAAAGTGCCATTCTTTTTCTTGTTTCTTTTTGAGGTGAGGTAATGAGTCTTAATTACAATCAAAAACATATATTTGGTTAGTTATCGATTCATTACATCTGCATCTCAAGTTCTGGGATCAAGAGTTTCTGCTGTTCATTTAGAATCACAAGGAGGCTAAACATTTTATACTTGGTTATTTGGTCATGTATGCTAGTAGTGCAGTACTCTAATTAGGAGGAGAATAAGTGAATAGGCTAGTGCACCTACTTCCCGAAAGGGGTTTAGATTACTAAAACAATAATTAGCAAGAAAGTTGTAACTGAACGGACAAACCAGAAAGTTATGCCCCAAAATTCACGTTGCACATTCCATAATCCGTTTGTTTCTAAATTTTTGTTTTACCGGTTTGATTAGGGAAGTAAAATTTCACCTGCAATGCAGTACTGTGAAGAAATGTTATTTTGAAATGGTCTTTGTTATTTGCAGATAATAGTCTAATACATTTCAAGGAGATGATTCTAGAATTTTCAATTATGATATACTTGCTGTGTCATAATTCACATATGGTCATATTACTGCATTCAAAAGTGTGATCAGGACTTAAATTACAATAGAGACAATACGTTATTCGGTACCTATTGCTAGTGTTAGGTAGCAGATAGTTGGTGGAATGTTTGAGGTTGAACTCCCCGTATATTTAGAAAGGGAACAAAGTATAAGTAAAATATATACGACGGTGGGAACATAAGAGGAAGTTTGAGTAGGGAGGTTGAGAAAAGATATTGGGTAGGCAGGTGTGATTCAAATTGTGTGGTGGAAAGCTGGAGAGGGCTTTTGTAAACTACCAATGAGGTGAGGAAAAGAAGATATAAATTGAACAAGTGTAGACCAATGATTATGAGGTTCAATTTGTTCTTCTTTTCCACCTTTTAAAGGAATATGCACACTTAAGACAGTGACTAGTAAGTTATTTTATTGAACCTTGAACAGTTTCAGCCATAAACAAAAAAGTATAGACCATAATTTTAATGCATGTCTGATGGCTACAACAATACTTTGAACACTAGTTTAACAAACTGGTTAAAGGGTCCATTAACATTTGTTTTGTCTTTGCTAATTTAATCAAACTTTTTTTTTTCTTTTTCTGTGGCTTGTGATATCTGAGGTGCAACATTGATGTTGATTGTCTCCTTATCATATTAAATGCTAGCCAATGAAAAATTGTTCACTCTTATGTGTACGGTGGTACTGAATTTGTCCTCGGTTTTCGCGCTCATATCTTCTGGTAATGGCATAAAATGTAGCAGAAGAGTACCCCAGTTGAACATGAATGCATATTTAGGTAGGTACATATTGGGACACCGACTTTAAATGATGTCTCAAAGTATTGTGTTTTTGATAAGTCACCATTTTGTTATACTCTATATGAGGAAATTGTATGTCTTAGATTCTGGACTCAGTCAATTTTAAGCTTACCATTACTAGGTGCTCTTCTTGTTACCGCTAGTCTTTTTTCATTAATTCCAAAAATTCTATATCATAAATGCAGATTAAAGAAAACAAAAACAATAATGAATAATATATTTTCTTTTTAAGAAAACATAATACAACAGAAAGATTGTTTTTCCAAAATCCTAACCTTTTTTTGAGAAGGTAAAACCAAAACAAAAAACAAATCAAAATCTTTTGGCCTCTTTATATGATTTTAGTTTTAGACATATAATCTTTCACCTTTTGTGTTAAGGTTTTTGCTCGATGTCCGTATCTATTTTCACGGCGAAGAGTCAGGTGTATTTCAGTTTATTAATTATTTGATGTTGGATTCAAATCTTATATTATTCACGTTTTAAATGTTTAGTCATGGGCGTTCAGGGGTGTTAGAGTCTCATATTGGTGAGGTTCTTGGACAATTCTTACCCGTTGAACTAACTTTTGATGTTGAGTTAGATTCATGTCCACGTAGGACCAAGAAACAAAGAAAATATGCTTAGAAATGTATAATCATCAAACTTAATAAACTAACAAAAGCTCCACTTTTTGAATCACATTGTTATTGGTACCCCTTTATTTCAATTTGTTCGTCTTATTTTTTTTATCCTTTTAAAAAGAATTGTCTCATTTTCTTTTTCGGGCACAAAATTAAAGGATATGTTGCTACATTCCACTATCATTAATCTAAAACATTTTTTACTTCTTTTAACTTCTTGTCAAACAAAAAGTAAAACAAATAAATTAAAATGGAAAAACAAGTGTTTTCATTTTTGGAGGAGAATGATAAAGGCAAAATAGGAATGCAACCAAAACACAAATTACATAACTGCTGACAATTTCTTGTATAATTTATAACAAACAATTAATGAGCATACTTGATTAAGTATCGATAATGCATTACACATGATGGATTCCATTTCACAGATAATTACAACAGAAAAACCAAATAGACAAAAATCTAACCTAAGAATCTAAGGAACTAAAAGTATTAGCTCACTCATTAGAACAACTTTAATTATTTTTTTTTTTAATAAATCTTACTTTTGATGATAAAAGATGATGAGAGTTATAATTACCTATTTTGTTAATTAAACTGTTCACATGTCTCCCTTTTAATCTCACTTTGTCTTCAACTGACTCATGCGTCCCAATATAAAAGTAAACAAACTTAGTATTTGGACAAATTATATATTTAATTTTTCATATTACAATTCTAAAGTATTATTAATTAAATTGATTGATTAGTTATAGACCTATAGGAATATGCTCATACTGGTCTGGTCCTACAACCATGTGCTTTAAGAGGATGTGTCTTTGTTAAATTATCACATTATCCTATCAAAACCTTTATTGATTATATTATTGAAACTAATTAATATTATTCTTGATAATAATTAATACAAGGATTGAAACCTTTTTCTTTTTTCTAAGAGAAAGCAACAATAAATTAATAAGAATAATATATATGCTTAGTCAAGGAATTAAATTTGGAATTTTGGCAGAGTAATAAACATAGAATAATACAACTCTTAACTAACATTAGCCAATATAAAATCTAATATAATTAAATTTAAGGGAGGAGAATACAAGAAAATTAAAAGGTGCCATATAATTAGAATTTTGAAAGAGTTTCAATTTTTTTTTCTTTTTCAAAATAATGTGACACCTTGATTGTGACACATTAGCAAAACGTTAGTAGCAGAATAGTAGTAAACGCGTTAGAAGATGAAAATTAACCCAAAATTTCCATTAGAAAATTTTCTAGTTTTTTTCTAGAAACTATTCTTGATAGTTCTCCTTGTACTAAAAATCAAACATAAGATATACATTGTACTAGTAATTAAGAGTTTAAGTTTTATAATCTGAAATAAATAAATAAAATAAAATCGCATGCTATTAAATCACGAGTCCCAAGCTTAACGTGTAAAAAATATTGACAAAAATTTCAAAAGGGTAAATGAAAAAACTTTTAAACCAAAACGGTAAAATTGCTGATGATGGTAAATTTTTTTTTTTAAAATTATAAATTGCTGCAGCGATTTTACTTTTTTTAAAAAATTTTTTTAATTATTTTTTGAAGTAAATCACTGCCTTGGTAGCGATTTACTTTATTTTTTTTATTTTTTTTAAATTTTGAAGTAAAACGTTGCCTTAGCAGCGATTTCACTTAATTTTTTTTTTAAATTTTGAAGTAAATTAACACGTCAAATTTATAAAAAAAATTCACATGCATGTTAATATTTATGTCTGGATATGAAATGTGAATTTAGAAGTTTGACAATGTGAATTTTTATAATTTATTTACGACAAAATAATAATAATAAAAAAGTAAAATCGCTGCACAGGCAGTGATTTACAATTTTTTATAAAAAAAAATCATTTACAAATCGCTGCCAAGATAGCGATTTTCTAAGAAAAAAATTTAAAAAATAAATTTTACAAATCGCTGCAGTAGCAGCGATTTTCCTTAATGCCACCCACCTCGCTATATCACCAGCAATTTTACCGTTTTGATTTAAATTTTTTTTCATATATTCTTTTGAAATTTTTGTCAATATTTTTACCAATTAAGCTTGGGACTCATCAAATTACACTAGGAATAATGACAGGTAACATCTAAGATAAATGTGAATTAATTATCTAATAATATAATTATAACATGTTAATATATATCAATTAATATAAAAAATACTCATCGGATATAAGTTCGAAAGTATAAACGTGACACTGAAGAAGTCGTTAGCGGTCAATCTAGGGAGTCAAATTACTTAGTTGTTGGCAAAATATATGTGCAAAACCATACCAGACATGTTTGACAAAAAAAAAAAAAATTAAAAAATAAAAATAAAAATTAAACCGTTCATTAATATCTAAATAATTCGTCATTTATATTCTTAGAAATGCGTTAAATCAAACATATAACTATTGATTATATTTAAAAACTATATAAAAGATAATTGTCGATCTATTTGTGTAAGCTCTAAGGTTTTATTACTATATTATTTATAATTGTCGATGCATATAATTAATCGTTGAGATATAATTGCTTTGAAAATAAAAAGGAAAGCAGATAAATTGATAGTATTGAATTTGTATAATATATATAACAATAGAAACAAGAGATTTAATTTCCACGGGTGCAGAATCCACACCACTGATGAAACTAACAACAATAAAGTAGATGAAAATTAAAACCAAATATACAAACTCAAAACTTTTGTCAGTGAAACAAAACCTATTTAGTACTATATAATAATATGATATAATAGAGAGAGAGAGAGGGAAAAAGAAAAAGAAAAAAGGAAGATTATATTTTGTTGTTTCATCTAAACATTGAAATAAGTGAACAAAAATCATGTTCATGACAAGGAATAGTAATGCCCATATCATGACTAAATCCAAATTCTTCTTCAGCTCTTTGAAGCAAATTTTGAAATTGAGGATATGTTAACCAAGAAATAGGTATTATATATCTACTTCTATTTTCTCCAACGTAAACAACAAAATGTCCTTTTGGAACATCATGAGGGAAACCATTATTCTCATTTTTTCCAAAACTGGAACATCTTTTGATCATTTGTTTCAAAGCTGCTGTTTGTTGTTTGCTGCTACTTGTTTTCTTTAGACCCATTTTTTTTTTAGAAAGAGAAATTATTAATATTTTGGATGTGTGATGAAAAAAAAGAGGGGAAAAAAGGAGTATTTATGGAGGGAGTATGAGTTGAAAAATGAAAAAATGACAAAGGCATGTGGAGGGAGTGGGGACAAACAAAATGAGGGATGGTTTTATTATGGGTACGTTTGTACGAGGACATTGAGGGTCTTCTCTACCCTACTTAAAACACATTATACTAAACAATCTAGCCTGGATCAATACATACATAATTTTGTATTACTAAACTTTATCATTACATACTTAGATATTTATCCATCAAGATATTATTATGTTGTACTAAAATTATGAATTGTACAGATAAACTCTACGATGATAAAATTACTGATGTTATCTATCCCGAATTATATTTATTGGAAATTCACTAGTACTATGGGGTCAATTAGTTCCGATACAAAAGTTATTTTTGTATTTAAGTAGGGTTAATGACAGAAAAATTGTATAAATCATTGAACAAGTTAATTTTAGGAAATTATACCCAATGACCTTGAAAGCGTTATTTTGAACTTCTGATTCTCACTTGTTCATAAATATCAAAAATATTGCTCGTGAGTTAAAACTTGTTAAACTTAAAATTTTACCAAAGTGAAAGAGATACTACCTCCGTCCCTAATTACTTGTCCATTTTTTTTATAGTTGTCCCTAATTACTTGTATATTTTTGACAAATTAAGAAAGGATAATTTCTTTTTATCTATTATAACCACAATTAAATGACAAATTACTTTGCAAAATGTAGAACTTTCCATCCACTACATAATTAATAGGGGTAAAATGATAAACTCACTACGTCATTAATTATTTTCTTAATAAATATGTCAATTCAAAAGTGGACTAGTAAAAAAAAACAGAGAGAGTATAAAACAAGGTCACCTAGTAAATAACCCGATCAATATAGCTATTTCTTTTATGATTTGTATAAATCAAACATAAATATCCTTTTCCTTTGTCATGATTATCTCAAACAAACCAAATACAAATATAATTTCCTATGTATTATGATAACTTCTTTACAGACCAATTAGAGCTAATATTAATGCACACCAAATGGACCCTAACTTTAAATGAACTGGCTTAGGCTAATGTCCAATATGACTTGCTAATGAACATATACGCAACCGAATCAATATAATATAAGTCTAGATATATCACATTTTGTTAAAAGCAATCAATACTCTTTTGTAAAACGTCGTTTTAAGTTATAACGATATTAAACTTAATAATAATCAATAACAATGTCAGTAAATATTTTAACACTCTTTATTAATATGTATATTATTATCATTAAAAGTCACTTTTATTGTTTTGTGAAACATTATATTACTTGTGCCAACGTGATTTCGAACACACATGTTAAATGAAATGTAATTTACTCATGGTCAGGAACTTTTAAGCAGAAAATTGAGGAGACATCAATCTGTTAATTAGTTGTAAATTAACGTCGTCTTAATTAAACAATACACTAATGTTGACATTATATATTTTTTTTTTAAAAATGTATATGCATGGCTGTAAAGTCAAATACTGGGGGCTTCGAATTATGAATAGTAGTCAAGTTCTGCTAAAAATGGCCACTTTGAAGAAGTGGACAACATTAAAAGAATTGCAAGGAATAAGAATTATAACTGATAAAATGTCGAAGCCACTTTAAGTGATTCAAATTTGTTGCACTTAAAGTCAATAGATTTAGCTATAATTATTATTTCCTCATTTCTAAAGATAGTTATTACATATTATATATAGTTTTAAAAGTTCTAAACGATATTAGTTATTTATTCTTAATTTATCATTAATAGTTATTGTTACTGACGATGACATGTATGATTATGTTAAAGAATGACAGAAGTTTCATATCGGTGGTTAATGAAATGGGTGAACTCCTTATAAGGCTTGGGCAATTCTACTTCCTTAGAGCTAGCTTTTGGGGTGTGAGTTAGGCCTAAGACCTTATTTCACATGATAGATGCTAAGCACAAAGTCCCACATCGGTGGTTAATGAAATAGGTGGACTCGCTTGGACAATCCTCCTCCCTTAGAGCTAACTTTGGGGTGTGAGTTAGGCCTAAGACCTAACTTCACATGACAGATAATAAGCACAAAGTCCCACATCGGGGGTTAATGAAATGGGTAGACTCGCTTGAACAATCCTCCTCCCTTAGAGCTACTACCTTTTGGAGTGTGAGTTAAGCGTAAGACCTAATTTTACAGATTATTCATCTATACTAATAAAAGGTAAAATAATTTAAAATTGTTTCTTAATTAATGTTTCTTTAAGAGGCTTGTAAAAAATCTTTTTAAGTGGAACTCTTGTGACTTTAATATCCAAGCCAATGGTTTATGCTTAAAAATATTGGAGTATTGCAAATTTCTAACAAAGTAATAATTTCTTTTCATATCATTTGTGTAACGGCATAAATCAAAATATGTCATTTTCATTTTCTGTGAAATTATCGAGTGTATAGGTACTTGTAAAGATTATTAAATACGCTAGAATGATTTGTCACTATACTTAAGAACCCGCGTTTTGCTAATTTCTATATAAGGGATAAGATGTATTTTTGAATTGTTCCATTTATAAAAGAATTTATTTCACATTTAAAAAAATATATTTTTACTCAAAAGGAAGAAACTAACACTAATGTATCTAAAAAAATAAATACTTCAATGTTTAAAAATTGTTATTGAGGTAATAATGATTATATTTGTGTACATTTTATCTTCTTGAGATCTTATTTATATGATTTTATTAGATATGTCAATGTTATTACTTAAAAATTGCTGTTAATCTTTAATTAGTGAAGTAGAAGAAATATTTTAAATTATGATCAATTTTATTATGATTTATTAATTTGTAATATTTGTTTTACACGATTTTATTATTATTATTATTATTTATTTATGGATATTTTAGTGTCACTAATTATATCATATTTTTTGTTATTTTCTTGAGAAATAAATTAGATAATTACATTTTGGTAAGATTAAAGAAATATTTGAAGTACAACTAAATTATATGTTTTTATGAATACTTTATCAGAAGAATTCGAAAATTCAGAAAAACCCGAAGTTGAAAACCCCGAATTTTATGGTTTTATTTGGTTTATACATTCAAAAATCCGACACAAATAATTTGATTTGATATTTAAAAAATCCGAACCAACCCGATCATGTACACCCATATCTGTTACATTAACATCAAAGAGGAATTCGACTCAATACTTTATTTCTGTTCCAGTTAGTCCTGATTCGACATTAAAAATATATTTACTTTTTACTATGTAACCAAATTAAATGATCCAAATACAATCAAATTTCGTTTTATCAATAGTTTCTTATGATAAATTGATTTTGTTTTAAAATTGATTTTTCATGTTATATTTTATTGTACAACTGATTTTCATTATATAAGTACCACTCTTTGTAAAATTATCTCTCTATAATAATCATATTTAGGTTACATATGAAATATAATTTTGTAAGAAGTATATTATGTATAAAATAAAATATTAAAATATTTATAGTAATCATTATATTTAAATAATGCCTATATATATATATATATATATGTATGTATGTTTGCCTTATTTTTTTTTATATTTTTTGTTTAAATTAGCTAAAAAAATACATTCTTTATTCTTGGTATACAAAACAATAAAACATTTTTTTATATTTTCATTTATACCAACTAAATAAGATTTAAACGTCAAATATCAATATGCATGTGTAATACCACCTCACTTTTTTTAAATTTCTATTATGCTTTATACAAAGGTGTCATGTGTTTAAGGGTGTGTATGGATCGAGTTAATTTAAATTTTTTAAATGTCAAACCAAATTATTTATGTAGGATTTTGAAATTTGTATATCAAACTAAACTAATAAAATTCAGGTTTTCAACCTTGGAGTTTTTTGGGTTTCACGGTTTTGAGTTTTTCCAATAAAGCATTTATACAAACATATAATTAACTTGTATTTTCAAATATTTCTTTAGTCTTACCAAAATATAATTATCCAAAGTGTTTCTTAAGAAAATATTACAAAATATGATATAAATGATGATACTAAAATATTCAATAAAATAATAATGAAGTTACATAAAATAAACATTGTCAATAAATAAGTCAAAATAAAAATGATCATAATTTTAATGTTGTAAATCATGCCATATGACTAAACATAAAAGAAAACTAAAATTAGGTACAATGTTTTTTTAATTATTTAAATCAATATATAACTAAGAATAAATATTCAATATTATTGTTATACTTAGTATTGAGTTGACTTTTTCCGTTAACAGTAATATTGATTAGATTGATTTGAGCTTTGTCAGAATTAATAATATCGATGAATATATCATTTATTAGACTATTCAAAATTCTAAATCAACTTGAATAATATGTTAAAATATAAAATTATCAAAAAGTATTAAGAAATATTTATAAATTATATGAAAGTAGATATTTTTGCGTATAGAATAAAAAAAATTATAAATATGATGTCAGAGTGATTTAGTTTCGAGTTGACTTTCTAAAGTCAAAATCAAAACAATTAAATGAAGTTAAATTTATTTTTCTTTAATACGAAATCAATTCAAACCAAACTATTAATCAAAATTTTCTATTAGATTTTGTTTAGCCCTGTGTTTCTCCTGTTTGAAGAAAATTAAGTAATCGTATCTCTCATACGAAATGATACTCCCTTTCCCTCGAGTATATTCTAATTATTCTATTTATTTTAGTTGGTAAATGAATTTTATAAGTGTTGAAAAAGTCAAACTCAATACATTATTCAGATAGTACTCACATTAACATCGTATATTCATATGTCACCGGCACGTGTCCCTAATAATCAACGAAGAAATAATGTTTTAGGTTTAACAATATTAGCTAGAATATGGGTTGACATTGCCAATGGTGTTGGATTAAAGAGAAGTCAACACCACAACATGTAAATAAAGAAGAGTTTTGGATATACACTATATCTTTTGAGGTCAACTAGTCTATAAATTTTTACTTTACTTTTAAAATTATTCAATTGAATTTTATAAACATGATTCAAAGATATACAAATTCAGATAATTGATACGATAACTTGGTTAATCAATATAGAATTGACATGGATTGATAAGTTAAAGTAAATAGAATGAGGTTGTGTCCCGATGCTATGATTTTATTGAGAACAATGGAATAAGAAACAACAAAACTTGAGAACTCAAATAGTGATAATTCTTATGCATTATTGAGACTATGATTTTCAACATTGAAAAGTATTTGTACACAACCATAACGAACCTGTTTTTGCCAATTAGAATCATATTTCAACTTATGAAAAACGATAGATAGATAATTTTGATATGTAACAAGTATTGGACCACCACGTTAGATAGTCAGAAATCACCCTACAACCAAGGACATCAATCATCAATTTTTTTTTAATATAAAAAATTAGTAAATGACAGCACTTTCTCTTAAATGTCACTCCCATTCATGGCCCTAGGTCATACTCAATGGTTTCAATAGGATTGAAGTCGTTAATTGAGTTTATAGTTTTAGTTACATGAAAACTATAAGATAAAAGTAAGTCTCGTCAGACCATAGAAATATGCACAAAGAGCTCACATGCATAGAGTTTAGTTAAATTATATCAAATTCCGCCAAAGTATAAGAATGAATCTTAATTATAATTTTCAAAACCTTTAGATTACATATCGAGAATATTCGTTTTGTTATCGACGTGTATGTCACTTAGAATTGCAGAACAAATTCCTCATCCTAATGATACCCTATACTTTTAATTTTTTCATATAGGCTTAATTTTTATTTTATTTTTATCATTTTTTTTGACGTGATAATTCACATGTTCACTTTGGGGACACAAATTAAAGGATGTACAAAAGGTAAAAGCACTTAGAGTGAATGAGAATGACTTTTCAAACTAACGTACTACAACTTTTAACTTTGATATAGATTTAAGCCTAAACTTTTTCCAACTTGTGAGGTGATGTGAACCAACTTGGTGTTCTCTTACTTACCCTATCGTTGAATTATCGATATCCATGGTCTTGTAAAGTTAAAAGTTATTAACGAGGAACTCAGTTGTTCAATCATATTTTCAATATGTCTCCTCACATGCGACCTTCACTCTTCTCTATTTTCATCTTCGTATGCCCAAGGAATTTCACTATAACCTTATCACTCTGGTGCCTCTTAGAATAGGAACCATATAGCTGTGATATGTTTAAATTTAAATATAGACTTGTCTATTCTAGCTACATGTCGTGTATTGATGCAGTGACTTTAAAGCGTGTTTTGATGGGCTTATGGATTATAACGTATACGCTAAACTTAGATTATTATTGATTTTAAAAAAGTGCTGCAAACACTATAGTTTGAAGTACTAAAAACAAAATTGCATATCTATGAATTATAGAACTATTAGGAATTTCAAAATGCCAAATAACCCCCTTGAGCCTCTCCTCTTTCGACATGATAACCTTATTCTAAAGAAAATGTCATGTTTCAACTTATAATATAGACTTCTCACATTCAAAAGAAAAGCCAGTTTTCTGGTCGATTCAGCCTTTTGTCTGTTCATTATTTTAATAATGGTGATGATCAGCCAGTCTTCTATTTCATTTGATACCTTTTATCAAATGCATAAGATTTTAGATTCATGATTTTAAGTTTATAAACTCTAAATTATAGCTACATTTGTTTATTTGATTTCAATAACTTATTTATACTTATTATTAAGTGAATTTTCTACTAAACAAATAAGGTTTTGAATCAAAACTATTGAATTTCACCTCGGTCAAATAAGAAGAAATCACCTAGTATCTTATCATAGTTTTTGACTTTTTGTCACTTGATTGACCGGTAAGACACGTCATTGTAGTGGTTCATTCAGTCCTTTGAAAGCATCATTTGTTGTTTGGCGGTAAGGAGAAAATGAAATGTCTCAACATCATAAAACCTACCATGTGACCCTGCTTGAAGCTTGGTATCAACATCATAAGCAAATAAATACAGAAACTGACGTACTGCTAATGTCTACCCAAAAGATATAAATGAGAAAAATGACAAAGCAGACATGTATTCTGAAATTATAAAAAGAGCACAACTATTATTAAGTCTTCTATTCTGGTGACAGGTTATGATAATTTTCATGCTCTCAGTCCTTCACATGTGCTGAGGCCCAAAAGCTGCCTTTAACATTTGTCATTATTAGTTTTCCAGCATTCAAGAGAAATAAATAATCCCATCCCATGCCTATGTTAAGAAATTAGCTAGAAATAAAACTAATATAGGTAGTAGAAACAAATGAAGATTCAGGGTCTGTAACAACCCAATCCACTAGTGATACTATTTTAGAACCCGAACATGGTTTTAAAACTCATTACTAGAGTTTAAAACGTGTTTGCTTATATACCCAATATCTCTTTATGTCGATGTAAAAAGGGGAATATAAGTCAAGAATGGCTGATCATTGGGGTGGGTTCTGTTATGAATGAAGAATGGACAACATAACACTCTGCTGACTGAAGGCAAAGGACCATCAAAGTTAATAATAACACAAGAAACAAATAGCATTTTCTATGTACATCCCTAGTGACAAGTGACAACATAATACTTGAATTAGCATGTGAAGCCATGTTACTCTTGCTTTCAAGTTGAAACAAAACGGAGGCTGCTAATACATCCAAGTTCTCAATTTCTATGGTAATCATAAACTTAATTTGTCCTGTGTAGAACAATTTGGAAATAACGAACACCAGAACATGTGAATTCTTTTGCCTAATTTCTACTGAATTCTAAGGGAACCGCACAAATTACTAGTTTAAAGAAATTGCACGGTGATCTCAAATGAAAAAGTGCAACTAGACAGCCCATTATAGAGGAATACATAAATTGAGCATAGTAAAATAAGTTGAAAATTTTCATGTACCCACCCCCCAACCCTATTTGAAACTCAAGGAAATCTTAATTGATATGAGAATGCTCACTACAATCCAACCTATACAAGGGGCTTGAGCTCGAAAACCAATCTCAGTCAAATTACTAATTGAAAGAAAAATATTATGGTTTAAACATGTGGTTGCCCTTTCTTTGTTATTTCCTGAGTGAAGTGATTCACAGAAGCCCCCTTCAATAAGAAAAGGTATAAATATGAAAAATTCTACACCCTTTGTATTAGAGACTTTACGGAGGAATTGGGTTCTAAATCCCTAGAAACAAATCACGCATTTTTGTATTGAAACATTCTCAGAAACGGCAATCCAAGAATCACACCTCTGCCACTAAGACCCCTTGTGCATGAAATTAGTAATCAATTTGATTGTTATAGTCCAAAGTTGAAACTCTGTTACGAATTTTGACCACATTCTTCAACTGGAACATGTTCAAAAGCAACTACTCCAAGCATCACCTCTGCCACTAAGATCCTTATGCATGAAAATAATAAATTTGGTTGTTATAGTTTGACTCTATTATGGATTTTGAGCACATTCTCTTGCATTAATTTGGTTGTTATAATTTAACTATTACAGATTTTGACCACATTCTCCATAAGACACTCTTATTTCTTCCTTTCTCCAAGCTTTGGTTATGAAAAAAGGAACAACATGGGTCCAACCACAAGCCCACCAAATTATTGCTATAATGATGATTTTTTATTTTGTAGATATGCTCAAATAGGTCTATAATATAATATTCCAAATTGACTGTCACGCTCTGACTATTGCTTCAAGCTTGAAGCCTTGTGGAACAACAATGATATAGTGGGTCTTGTATAATATTTAGTAGGGCTGCTTATTTTCTCACTAGCTAATCATATATTTAATAGAGAACTCATGCCGCCAAAACTGAAAAGGTACTTGAGAGAGGGTACTGCTATTGCTAATTAGTTTACCTTCTTGTATATAGGTCAAATACCTTACCAGACCAGCAACAAGAAGATTCTAAGGATCAAGTTGAGTCAAGGTTAACTGGTTAAATACCAGGACAGGGTACAATATGGGAGGAAAGTTCTACTAGGCTTCCATTCGTTACCAGATAAAAAAGAGGCAACACTCAACAGCTAAAGATCTGCTCTACAATTGATGCTAAAGAAATGGCTGTCATAACAAAAATAATGATAGTAATACTTTCAACTTCAACCAGAAAATATATATGCATGCTTTATTCAACATCATTAGTAAGAAAAAAAAAAGAGAATTTATCACATCCAGGCTTTTCTTTGCAAATAGTTGACGGCGCAAAGTTAAATGAAGCGCATTATAGAAAAATAATAGTCAAAAGGACTTATCCAAGTGCATGGTATCACATATAAAGCCAAAAGAAACAGCTAACTGCAAGTACATGTGCTAGATTTCACACAGCAACCCCACACAGATACCAGAAACAACAAGAGCATAGTAACTGAGACATGAACTATGGAAAGACCATGTTAAAATTGAGAAGACCTGTCGCATAACTACTCATGTGAAGAGTAGCACCAACCAAAAAAGTAGAAACTATTAAACATGAAAAGCAATAATGTGATGAGCATACCTTTGCGTAAAACCTGTCACTGAGGAGCAAATGCACCAATTTAAGTCTCATGTAACATATCCAGAAAGCAACCCAGTAAGACTTCAGTCAGGAAATTTTCTTTCCAATTTTTTTGACAAATAGTTTCACCATAAATCCTGGTAACATTCTTCTTTACAGAGGAGCCAGAATAACACAACTATCCTAGATGTTACAGAAAAATATCCTTAGACGTTACCCAGGACATAGTACAGCTTGTACCTCACAGCATATGGAGGAGATAGACATGAAAGGAGGGGCCGGGGGATAGTGAAAGGGTCAGGTGGAGATTTTGACAAGATGTGGATGGAGAAAAGAAAATGAACTTCCACTAACTGAGCTAGTCGACATGTACAAAAGAACATGTAAATGTGACCGACCAATCATGTACATACTCTAATCAGAATCCAGTTTGAATGTCTGGGGTAGCTCATCCATCACACTCAACTGCCTCCTCAGCTTAACAATGTGAGCTTGCACCTGTCAGACCAATATCCAATCAATTAGCTAATAGTAAACTACTAATACTACAAATGTGGAAATTGAGCCTGTAAGCTCAAAGTGCATGGCTTAGAGGAAAATAAATGAGAAGATAGACAAATAAATAATCAAGGTAAGAAGGCTGGTGTGGCCAGCTATAAACTTATTTACAAAATATCTAATTTGCTTCAAAATGCAGCCTTTAGATATACATATTTGTATTTTGAGGTGTTTAACACAGTTGTTGCTTGAAATGTTACGAGTTCATCAATCAGGGATTAGAATCACTTGTACAATGTAGCTGATGCATGAAGCTTTGAACCATAATTCGTTAACATGGTGAAATTGGGTTATTTATATCATCTAGCGATCTGCTTGTCTCTTCTTTTTTCTAGTGAAAGTATTCATCTACTTCTCTGATTAAGGAAAAAAAAAAGTACTTGGTCTCTTAAGAACCGAAGGCATATGCTTGAAGCTCCCTTTAAAACCCTAATGAAGTAGATAACTGATGGTCTAGAGGAGAAAAAAGGCACACTCCGGTCTAGACAAGACAGTTTATCCAGGTCAGATGAAAATCGAGAATCCAATCCTAGAACTGAAAGATACAAGTAAAGAATATATGACTGCATAGAGAAATTAAAGCTCAAAGAAAAATGTCAAAACATAAGTCTCATTCACCCAACATGTTTAGATAATACACTTCTGCTCTACATTTTATCCAGAAATGAAAAAGATATAGAGATGAAAATGAACATTCGAGCTGTATTGACATAATTTATGTCAGAAATGTGTTTTTATAACCGTGGAATCCAGCCAAATTGTGTGCACTCAACTGATCCCATGGTTAACTGCTTTCTCCCACCAACACAAGGTAACTCTGTCCACAAAGGCTTGGAAAAATGGAAGAAATCACCTACAGTGTTTGCCTATGTTGGGATTTGAACCTAAGATCTCATGTTTCTTAACCCACTTTATTGGCCACTAGGCCACACCCTTCTGTCACCAAATAATATTGCATCAGCTTAAATAACTAGGTTGCTAAAGCAGCTTTATATATAAGAAATTACGCATCCAGCTTTATCTCACGAGAGGTACAGACACACATGATTTCTTAGAATCTATGAGCATGACTGTTTTTTACACAAAGACATTTAGATGTACTGAGAATGTCTGCTTATGTGTGTGTTGTATGTGTGTGAGGGAGGGAGAGAGAGAGAGAGAGAGAGAGAGAGAGAGAGAGTTAAGTTAAGCTCACCCTCTGACGAGCTGCTGTGAGTTTTAAGAGTTCATCAGCCTCAGAGAAATTGATGAACCACTGACTAAGAGGATGATTTTTTGTATCACCTCTCTTCAAGGCATGTAGATCCTCAATTGGTGCTAAGAAACATAAAGTAGAAAATTACAAACTGAAAGGACCAAGTTATTCCAGCAGCAAAATCCAAAAGATCTCAGCAAAGCAAAGAAGATATTTACCAGGAGGCAACTTAAATGTTGTAGGAAGCCGTGGCACGACTACTGAAGGATGGTTCTGAATACGAGAAAAGAAATCCTCAGGAGGATCAGGGAATACAATCTCATTGTAAGTTTCCACAACAATAGGTTTCTTTGTCGACTGGGGGCCAGGCTCATTCTCTGCGTATAACTTCAAATGATGATACCTGGGGAAACAAGAGCACTGGAAGTATATCCACACTGCTAGGCAAAGTTTAAGGAAAAGAAGGTAATGTACAAAGTAAAGAACTTACAAATCCAACTTCTTTTCACCAACGTCATCATGGAAGAGAAGGGATATTGCAATTTCAAATTCGCCCCAACCACATTCTGACAACTCAAAGGGTGGAGATTCTACCACTCTAACAGGATTGTTAAAGCTTGGATGCAATTGAAAGACAACTTTCTTGATAATTCCACTAAGATCCTCATTTGTTGCCCCACGAACATATACTGACCACCTATGTGACTGAGTTCTGATTGACAAACCGATAGATCTATAATTGTATCGAGAAGCATAATACTCTTACCAAATAAATGCATTAAAAAGAATGCCCATGCCCACTTACTCAGTGGCTTTCTTGCCTAGCCAAAATGCAATTGTTCCAAAGACTATTGGGACATAAATTTCAACATCTTTCAGCCTCTTGCTTGAAGTCTGTGTAATACCAGAAACTAATCAAATTATATCTCAAGCTATGAAAGACGTTAGGTAGCGAAAAAAAATAGTCAATGCGCAAGCGTCAAAATATTTCCAGAATAGACATAATTAACACTCTGAACTGCTCAAACAGAATAATTCATCAAATACACAAATTATACGCAGCATGATAAAATTTTACACTCTAGCGTCCATGTAAAATCGAATCCTGCAGCTAATATGAAAAATAAAAAACTATAACCGCTATATTATCAAAAACAAGGTCTATGACCTCCAGTTTTACCAATATCCTAACAAGAAACATAATTGGAACCAATATCCACACAAACACAGGAGTTAAAAAAAGCATACGATACACCAAAAAAAAAAAGTAGAAAATAAATATACTGAGAAGTACTAGTCATAAATTTATAAGATAACAATAACGTACCTTTTTTTCAAAATCTTCGGAAGGGTTAGCAATTTTGGTGAGTTGTAGCCTTGGATCAGACTCATTTCCACCATGTTCACTGTCATTCGGCGAGTTTAGAGGCATTTTACATGCAAAAACGAACCTAGTTATGGAAATTGTGAAGAAATTGGAAATTAGGGTTTTGAAATTGAAGAGTGAAAAGGGGAAATCTGATGAGTTTGGTAGTAATTAGAAAGGCATGGTGGGTTTTGGGTATTAAGTAGAGAGAGTATTTGCATGGAACAAAGAATGTTCCAATTCTGGTTTTTCGCCTCCCTCCAAACTAACCCGCCAAAAAATATCAACGATGTCTCTCTTCTATTTTGACCAAAAGTGTTATATTAAGCAAACATATGTACTTTGTTTATTTGAATTTTAAAATAATGAGAGTTTTAAAAAGTTAATCGTGTTGTAAAATAGTTGTAGTGCCACATGGGCCTAACAATTAGAAAGTGACATCACTATTGATTGTGGATTGATATATGAGCCCAACAATTAGAAAGTGGCATCACTATTGATTATATAGCTATAAATAGCCACTATATGAAACATATAGATACACACTTTGAAAGAATATAACTTCTAAATTTTTTCTTTCTTTTAGAATTTTAGTAAGTTCTTTTATAACAAGAATTTTAGTAAGTTCTTTTATAACAAATCACACCTAGTTTGAGTTTTATCTGTTTTGCTTTGTATTTATCATATTTGTTTGGAGCTACATCAACTTGATATGTATCATTTTATCAATTCATTCTGATATAAAATGTTACACTGAGTTTTTGCTATGTGTTGTAATTAGTTAAATTATTGATATGATTATAATTAACTTTCTCCTATTAATAAGGAAATTATTGTTATGCTAATTTTGATTAGTCATTTTACTATTCAAATTCATCCTCCTTTCTAGCAAAAGATGGAATTATTATTTAAAAAGAAAAAAGTTACTTTTAAATTATATTATACAACTTTTTAGAAAGGTTCTATTTGTATGATATTCTTGCAATTATTATAAGGCCAAAATGATAAATATTGAGTAAAAGATTTAGTTATACGATACTTGTAAACATATTGAAGCGTTATCAATATGATATTTGATAGTATGATTCATTCTTTTCTATCTTACTCTATATATATATATAATCGTAATCATCAAAGAAAAATATGAGAGTTTAAGATACCCAAACTTATTTAATGTAATCTCTAAAATAAACATGCTTATCCAACAACGAGAGGTGTATCTTTAGCTAAGAATGAGTTAAGAATTACAATTGGAAGATACTAGAGTAATAATGAAAAATAATAATTTTTTTAAGATACTACAAAATTATTTTAAAAAAAATAGAGCAATTAAAACTTAATAAGAGTTGGATAATTGAGTTTTAACCCACATTTGAACTCGAGTAAATTTTGAATGGGTCAATAACTGAACTTTGGTATATCACTAATTTAGGTAGTAGAGAGCAAGGCATTATTCTTAGGACCTTACATACTTGTAAAACAAAGACCAATGACACCAAAGAAACAAATATGATTATATCAAACACCATTGTGACTGCCATCCTCAATAAACTGAAACGGTGAAGAACAGAAAAAACAGAAATTTGTCATAGATGCTACACCGAAGAGGGTGTCTAGTTTTTCCATTAGATTTGAGGATAAATATGCATTTTATCAATGAGACACTCAAAGTTGCATAAACTGGATATAACGTTTTGCAGTCTTCACCTTTTTAAGCAGGTGACATTAAACATGACAAGAAGCAAAGGGTCTAAACACACTGAACTAAATATTTGAAGCACTTAGCGCCATAACTTTGCACTGTTCATTCATAGCCAAAAGCTGTGCCTCTTTCTTATCAAGTAGAGCAGTCAACCTCACATTTTCTTCCATCAGTTTTTCTACTTCAGCCTCTTTCTGCGTCTTCTCACTCTCCAGTTGTGTTGACTTGGCAACCAGCCTGGTTTCACATGAAACAAACTCAGCACACAATTTTTCCGCATGATGAAATATCAGTTGATCAAATTATTACAGCTTTAACATTTCGTGCCAATTCGGATATAAGAAAATTTAGCCTGAGCACAGCAGAAATAAGGAGCACAAAGTTTAAACCTTGTGTTAGCTCAATTCAAATCAGATGAAACTTCATCAAAGTTCACGCTTTCTTTATGTTCTGTACTACTATGTTACTTGGTCATACAACTACCAACGAATTTAAGATGCTAGTTGGGTTGAGCAAGAGAGTAATGAAATGGAGGATATTGCAACTGAAGCTATCATTTCAAATATATAGCATCTCAAAAGTTCTAATCTCAATTAATTATCAATTAGAAAAAGATTGTTCAACTTCATTCTCAAAAGAAAAGAACAAATTTATGCCATTAGAGATAGAGAATACAACCTTTTCTATTAATAAAAGTTTGAGAGAGCTAGGTTTTAAAATTGATGAGCTTGATACTCATTATTGCCTTATATTGGATTAAGGTGTTACAAACTAGCAGTAAAACCTTCCGAGTTTATTCTCAATTATTTCATTCTGGTATCATCAAGTTTTTTTTTATACTTTGAGATTCTTTAGTTTCTGGACTGATATGCTTTTATTCGTACACAAAAAAATAAAAACAAAATTAGGGACTTTAAATTTTACCCTGCATGTTTATGAAAAATAGAGAAATTATTTTAATTTTGTGTTCTTTGGCCAATGTAGAGCAGATGCACTTCATATAGAGTAAAGGCTCTAACCTCTGCACCTTCGACTGTTTGTTCTAATTTCTCACAAATATTTCTATTAAAAAAAGTGGACCTTTAGCCTAGCTCAACCTCAAAAGCAAGCTCATACGCTGAGAATTGTCTAAAACCATAAAATGAGACATCAACTATAGATTTAGAGATGTTTTGTTCCCTAGAATCAGTACCTTACCGTATTGTAAGTTAGTAATAACTAATATAAATTCTCAACCAAACTTGACGGAATAATCAAACTTTCCCAATCACTTCTTTATCTTTTCCCTAATTTCTCACCCCTTGTAGAGTTCTCAGATGGTATATCTGTCTTACATCTGGGAGTCAGTGCAACAAAGCACATATCAAAATAAAATAAACATTAACTCCATAAGCAACAATTTGGATTTTTTTCCCCTTTTTGGTTCTGTTATCCCTGTAACATCATGTAAACAATGCATTGTTAATTTCAAATGGTCCCAGCCCTTAACAGTGAACAATGATCAACACTGTTAAGATTCAAATGATCCCCCATCCCACCCCAAGCCTGGAAATAATAAAAAGAGAAATATGGTGGCCCTATATCTTTACAAGAACAAGATCCTACAACAGTCCAATAGCTTAAAAGGGACGTTACAGCACTAAGCTTGTCAAGAGTCCAGCATGGTATTAATAATCTAAATCAACCACACTCGAAGAAAAAGAAAAGTTTAGAACACTTGAACAACTATGAGTATCTAATTATCTATGCTGGCACTCCCTTTAAATCAATAGCTGCCTTAAGGTGAAATACATATATATACTACTTCTAATTCCTAAAAGCAATATTTTATACACGAAAAAACAGCCATACCAGAGAAACAAGGTAGTAATGTAGTGGAGCTATCACAACATTTTACCAAAAATACACATTAGACTTGTGCATTTGTATTGCAACTATTATACACAAGCTGCAAGGCAAGTATTAGTCAAACACACAGGAAGAAGTTGTGCTTGGACATTTGTATTCTAGTTACAAGTTGTATGGCAAGTATTAAGATACAGTGCTATGAAAGTGAGGCAAAAGGATATATTTAACATTTAACTTCATGCATCAGACACATTGTATAGCCAGGAAAAAAAGAAAAAGTTCAGTGCACATGTTATGGTTAATGGAAATTTCTTTGACGAAAGGGATTCACTTACCGCTCAAAAAGCCTTTCAATTGTCTGGAATTGCTTTTCTGATGATAGAATTGTTTCTCTCACACTAACGAGATTACTGACATAGGATTTTAGAGACTCAAAGTCGGTCTTAACACGACAAAGCTCCTGCTCATTTTCTGCAGCTCTCTGCCTCTGTCTAGAAGTTTCTTCAACCAAATCTTCAACTCTCTGCCGCATCTCAGTCAGGATAAGATTTGTACCCAGAGCAAATCTTTCCATTTCCTCTAATTTAATAGACATGTTTTCAATAAGGAGCGTCTTCCTTTTAATCTCTTCTTCACCTACTGTTACCTTGTCTTTCTCTATAGCAGTTTCAGATTCCGCCATTATAATCCTCTTGACAAGACTTTCCATAACATCTGTAACCAATTGTACACTTCTGAGTAATTCACTCATATAAGATCCATCTTGTTCATCAAGTTGACCATGTTTACTCGAAAGTCTAATCCATAATTCATCATCAGCATCATTAAAAGATGAGAGATCAACATCCCTAGTCCAACTGGATAATGGTATACCATTTTTATCAACAATACCCACTCCATCTAGTTCTTTGATGCCGCATGAGGAATGGGCCAAATCTGGAACAGCCACGACTCTGGCTTTAGCTTTCAAGTACGTCATCAATGTTGTAGCAGTTCTTACTCTATGCCATAGAACATCTAACTCCTTCTTTGTATCTTCTTCTGATCCCTGAATAGAAGCTTTTACCTCCAACAGTTTTGCTTGTAAAGCATCCACTTGGGACTGGCTTTTCTCCATCTCTAGCTTCCAAGTAACGTCAGTTTGAGTCAATTGGGATTTTAAAGCTGAGAGATCAATATCTCCCTCCCCCGCCATCACCTTATCAAGTCACTGATGTGAGTTCAGGAACCTAAAAAATTAAATGTTTTAGGAACATTGGGTTTTAATAACTAGTAGAAGACAGTTAATATGGACCACATGGGAATCACATCAAAACTTTAACTCTAACAACCACACCGCAGTTCTCAACCTTCGGGTAAAAAAGGCCCATCGTATAAAAATTCTTCTACGGTGATTTCATTCAAGCACAATATTCAGATTAAAAAAGGTTAAGCTGCACTCGTTTAAAACTTGTTGAGGAATTCCCACGACATTGAATAAAGCATAATAAATCCATCACCATGTTCTTTGCAATGCCCCAGGAATTAGTGTAATTTCATTCACAATACACCACAAAGACAGCATTTCCAGATAAAGTTTATTAAGAACATTATAAAGTCATACAAATTCATGGCGAACTGTGCTTTCCCAAGGCTAGAAAAGTACAAAACAAACTGGCAGGAAGTTTAGACATCACTCTACTGATTACATCCATAATAATCCAAAACCCAACTGTCAAAAAGCCTTTTTTGACGAAACAATATCATAAAAATCCAAGAAAGAGAAACCCCATTACCTGTTCCTCCCCCTCCTAGAAAAAAAACAAAGAAAACAAAACACCCATGTAAAAGAATTAGAATTACAGACAAAGAAAGGGACAATTTTCCCGCTTAAATTATACCAAAATCATAGGATCAAAACCCTTCTTACCAACACCCATCAGATTCCGATCAACATTCAAAGAATTGGAACGAAAACAAATACAAAATCAAGGTAATTTGTTAATCTAAACAACTTTGCACAGTTATAAAAGGGAAACAGGATTTCGGAGGCAAACAAAGTAAGCAGAACCAAAAATTACGATTTGTGAAGATAAATAAAAGGAGGCACCTCGCAAAATTGAGGATAATTTTGGGTATCAATGATGATGATGCTTCAACGCGTACAGTCTCAGAGAAAATTATCAATGGAAATTTCCATTACGAACCAATTTGGTAAAGGCAGTTTCTCGCTTTTTGTTGTCTCTTCCTTTTTCCTTGTCCAGTTTCCTAAAATAATTATATAGTGGGACATTTAGGTGTTTTGTTTACTCCAATAAATGATAAACCACCAAATGCATTGAGGATTAAATGACATAAAAAAATGTTTATGGTTGGTAGTGTCATGTTCAATTTTATTAAAATTGAGGGGAAAAAACGAATATATTCTCAAATTATGGTACATGATATATAAATATCCTATATCAGATTTTTGAGATATTGATACTTTTATTGTTCAAAAAACTAGCTCTTCGTAAAATATATTTTATATTTTTTTAATTAATCACTTTATAATATAACTGTATTTTTTATTAGAAATTACAATTCGAACCAAAAATAATTACTTATAAAATTACATTTATATTAGTTTTATGAGCAAGATAACATAAAGTGTATAAGAATATTACTCATGAGACTATATCTTGCTCAATTTTTTTTTAAAAAAAATTACCAACTTCCGAAAATAAATCTTCAAAATAAAAAATTCACAAACAAATGTCAGCGTAGAGTTGGTTGTACTTAGGGTTATTTGAGAGGCATGTGTTGATCATTACCCATAATAAATGAAATTATAATCTAGAAAATAAGATGAGTAATTTTATTTATACTGCCTCTATTCTTAATTATTTTTCTACATTTTTCTTAGTCGTTTTTAATTATTTATCTATTTGACAAATCAAGAAAGGACAAATATTTTTTACTATTATATTCTCAATTAATTGATTTGAAAAAGGTAGAATTGTTTGAAAATTATAAGTTTTAAATTCATCCATTTCATATTAATAGGTGTAAAATGATAAATTCACTATATCAATTGTTGTTTTCTTAATAGGTGTGTCCATTCGAAAGTGAACAAGTAATTAGGGACAGAGAAGAGTATTAAATTGCATTGACATTTGTAAAAGTTTCAATAAATTAACAGTGAGCATAAATTAGCAAATCCTTGTTTATATATCATAATATATATCAGTGGTCATAGCTCAGTTAGACAAACAAGAAAGAAATTTAAGGCATGAACCTATTAAATAGTATAACTGCATCTGGATGAGATGACTTTTGTTCTTATTTCAAATATTTACATAGGAAACACCCAATGCATGGACAAATATAGATGCCTCCAATTGCATACAAAGGTGTCACTGCTAGCCGCTAGGTTGAAGGAAGTTAGAAATGTACATTTTGACAACTTCTTTACTTTGACCGAGTAATCGCTCTTAGGAACATATCTATCATGATACATTTCTTTATATATAATATATACATGATTCGAGTCAAAGTCACTGACCCTGTCCAGATAGAGTATAGTTTAGGCCACCAGCCTGGTGAGGGCAGGCTGTCTGAATTCTGATGAAAGGTTAAGGCAAGGCCTGCTTAGTAAACAGGGAAAAATGAGTGATAGGGTTGAGTCTTCAGTTTTTCACAAATGACTCTACTTGTGAAGAAGAGGTGATAAGGCCTGAGATGAGTCCTACAATGAGGGCACTGTTGTAGGTTGTTGGTTCACTTTGCGAAATGTTGTTCCGAGAGTCCATGTATGTATCACTAAGGGATGGTCCCCCACCCCCGAGTTCCAACTGCAAACTTTGGATTAGCCCGTCTTGTGTGAAGCTCTCCTTTGCCGCCATCTCCTGCCCATTAGCATCGCATTTCCTGGACTTGGCACTCGATGGTGCATTGCTGAGGCGCCTCTCCTTCCCCTACCCCCAGTAGCTCCTTGTCCCTGGGACTTGTGTTCCCAAAGATATAATCCCACCTGGAAAACACCCCAAGCATTCTCCCCATACCACCTGTTCTCTGTGATTTCCTCCTTGAAACGGAATAGTTATTTATGTACCGTCCTAGCATTTCTTTTCCCCTGTCCAGTTCTAATAAGATTGTTCGCTGTGATATAGAAGTTCGATAGCCTTGAAGTGTAATGCACTCAGAGTTAAAAAAAACCAGATAAACCGCTTAAGAGCATATCAAGAAAGAAGCAAATACATAAGATAAAAGTTTATTCAAGAGAAATTATTAAAAAGATGTTCTTCTTAGCCCTTTGGTCTGTTTAACGGACCATTTCATCTATATAGAAAATCAGACCCTGGAGTCATATGTGTTGTTCGACTGAAACTACTAAAAGAATGTTAATGACATGTTCAATTGGCCGTGCATACATTAGTACATACCTGTGAAACTGCAAAGTTGCGCAATTCTGTTGGTTCATACAACTTCCCACTGCAATATAAATTTGATGTTTGGGAGCTAAGCATGTAATCACTGTAAACCACTGCCAGAAATGAAGAGGCCACAGAATACTGGAATGGATTCCACTGGTTCACCCATACCAGGCCATCTGCCACAAAATTATAGTTTTATTACAGCAACTTTTCTTTCAAAAAAGAAAAACATCATAATTATACAATGACTTGCTGACATGTTTTTTTATTTGGAAGGGATTTTAAAAGACCAGCTCATGTTTTTCATTCCTCAGCTTGGGGTGTATGGTTGGGCCAAATTTTCTGACAGGGTCACAATTTCATCATAATACCTGCTGTTCTTTGGGAGGTCGCCGTTGGGGATTCAGGTAGAAGTCCACACAAAAAGGTCTCAGCAGTTTGTCTATATGACTGGAGGGAAAGACTTTCCTCAGTTGAAATATCTTCATTTGAACCAAAAAAATTGACCCTTGATAATAGGACCTGAGTCAAAGGTTAAAATCAGCACGGTTGTTAGCTGGAGATATCTTCCAACTAAATAATACGAAAAACAGGCCAATACTCAATTTTTGTTTATGAACATGATTAATCAGAAAAGAGGTACATGCTTTACCAAGTTATGAGCCTTTACCTGTTCTAACAAATCAAAGGATGCATCGAAAAACAGAAGAAAGTTCTTCATAGTGTTTCCAAGTATCACATTTGTCCAACTTCATGCTAATTGCACAAACAGATACTATATCTAACATCTAGAAGCTAGAATTTTGGAATACATGTAACTTCGTGGCATGTATGCGTTCAATACCTGAACTCCAGCCAACTTGTTTTCCCAAGAAAACCAAGATGGATTTCCCCAATTAGCAAACGCATTGCCATTTGTAGACACATATGATAGGTAAGATTTGTCTCCGGTGGCATGATAAAGCCAAGCAGCTGCCCACAAGAGTTCATCCACAAATCCAGTAGAATTATAGAAATCTTGCACTCCAGGTATGCTGATACTATATGAACCTCTATAACTATCAGCAAACTTGAATAACTGTTTGGCATGCTCTAGCAGTGTTCCTGAGTAGGCGGAGTCGATTGACTTGAACACCAAGGATGCAGCTGCCATTGCTGCTGCACTTTCAGCCGCAACATCTGTCCCTGGATATGATGCGTTAACTTGTGTAAGAGGCCTTTTTCTGTCATTGGGCCTCTCGTCTCTGCCCAGGATTGGTGATCAGTTTGTGGTCTCCCCACTTTCTGCAGAAAAAACATTAAAGACACTTCACAAGGCAACATATCTTTTCTGGTAATTGTATGTCGCTGTGTTGAAGCAACTAGCTAGAAGGATGTTGTTTGCATTGGCTATAGATTGAAAAAGTTTTTCAAAAAAATGCTTCTTAAATTGTCAAAGGGAATTGATCGACCGAAATTATACAGTGGATTCTCAGAAGGATTGAGATTGTGTGTAAGAAATCGTGATCGTCCACTTGAGGCGATTTCATGGGCGTTATCCAGTCGTTACCAGTTCATGTGGTTTTCATACTCCAAAATAGCCATGATAAAAAACTGTTCGCAGGGATGCATGGGAAATCCAAATTCAAGGTCTCCAGATCATAATTACTTACTTAAAATCCAAATTAACTTCACTGCATCTCCCAAATGAGAATCTCCTCTCCAAGCCATCTTATTATTTCCACCAAGTTTCCAGCGCAGTTACATGATCAAAGCAAGATAAGTACTCCTAAAGTAAGTTTAATTAGGGTACACACTGTGAATATAGACTATTCTTACACTCTAGAACGTCGACGAATTTGCAGAGAATGCTAAGAGCATTTGCATATTTGTCAACCACTTGATGAGAATCTGCCTCTGAAGAATTAGAAGGATGAAAATATTTTCGGAAACTGATTAAAACTGCAGCAAGAACAAGAGCCGTGATCACCAGGATTAGCCCCCTCCATACCCATCTTTTATCCTTGTGTGGTTCTTTCTCCATTCAATTTCAATTCTCTTCACCGAAATGTTTCGAATAAAATCATGAGCCTCTCCATTCTATGACCGAATGATGAGAGACTAGATTATGATAATGAACTAAATTATACTCCTCTTGTGGCCTCATTATATATGCTATTTGAGTATCTTGACAATCACCAAAATACAGTAGATAGAGATGAAACCGGCATATCTGAGCTTTGTCTTTATCTGATTCTTGATTTCTCTACTTCAACTTTTTGGAAGTATTTGGAACTGTAATTAACGAGAATCTTGATGCTTATTCCTCTTCCTAAACTATGTCACCAATAAAACCCTCCCCCTTACAAAAGGTTATTCTTTTTTAATCATATTCCAACTATGCTTGCTCCCTTTTTGTCAAAGGAACAAATAGCTTCAACTTTACACCATACAAAAAGGAATATTAAAACATCCAAGTAAAAAAAATGCAATATTTAAGTTGTGAAAGAGAATATATCATGGACCATCTTAAATTTTCTTATGTCATTGGGTATACAAAGAGGTTGACAATTTCAAGTTCAACAAATAGTATTAAGGGGATATTTGCTTCATGTTTTAGTTATATAGAGATTTTAAATATAGTATATATATTCTCGCATAACTTATACAAGTATCACAGCTGAACTTAACAAATATATATAGTATCCAATTGGCATGTTTATTTGCTTAAATCTATTAGTACTAATAACTTTCAAGTTACAAAAATTAAAGCGAAAATTTCTTCTGAAACTTGAGTTTTCCAGTGGATCAAGGTTTGTCTCCTGTACCTTTAAACATAGATTCAGGAGCAAGAGGAGTAGGAGTATCCAACTGGTAAAGGTCAAATGCAGGACCAACAAATCGAAAAAGTATCCAACCCCCAATTATAATAAAAATAGAAGCATAAGCAAATTTGTTTAGCCAGAACAAAAGTCCTTTTTCTCCGACGTACAATTCGATTGCCTTCTCAGTTAGATTCATTGATTCCCAATCCTTTGGTGGAGGTTTAGGTTTAACAGCATCGTTTCCCGCATTATCTTTCTTCTTCCGGTCTAGCCGTGTCGTTTTTGCCGGAACGTCTTCTTTACGAATCTCCACTTGTCTGGATTGCGATTCGTTGCCATTATCACTGCTGCTGCTGCTGCATTTGATGGGAAAACGAATTACATGGCGATGTTGAGATTTGGAGAAAAGTTGTACTGGAAGAGGAGTGAAGTGTTTTGGGTAGGTAGAGAGCATCGTTGTGTTCATTTTTCATTTGCTTTCAGGGAATTTAACAGTGTGAGGCCACAATAGTTATCATTACCTTATCCTTTTATTTATCTCAATTAATTGGATTTCTTTTTTATGACAAAGAAAATTCATAGTTGTTATTTGTTAATGGTAAAATTTAATTCCAAAAAGTTATTTGTATTTTTCATCTATGTAAATATTGAGAATGTTTGCTCAATAACACATAAATGTTAACTAATTTCCAGCTTTACACTAATGGTTTTACTATCTTCTTTTTATCAATCTAAGTCTCGAGATTGCTTGATAATCATATATTAATGAAGTTTTAAATTAATTATTAATTATTTTTTAATTATGATATTTTTTGAATAACAGTAAAATATGTATAAAGAAAATAATATTTTTGAAAGTCTATCAGAAAATTGTTGCTATAAATATAATATTATTATCTTTCTTTTCACAAAAACTGCACGTATCAAATATTAATAAGATAGGAGCCGCGTTGGCTCAGCTTAAAAGCTGGTCAAACTGACTGAAAAAATGCTGATTTTTGACTTATTTAGCTGTTTGGCAAATAATGAAAAAAACTTATTTTAATTAAAAAAACTTATTTTAAGCCAAAAGTTAAAGCTGGGGGGGTTAGAGGTGCGTTTCTTTTTTTTAGCTTATAAGGTTGTAAGTTGGACCACCTTGTTTATTGTGTTTGCCTTAATTTTTTATACAAATCTCCAAATTACAAACAGAATCCTAACATCTCTTTCTTCCCATTTTTTTCCTTTTCACGTTTGGCTAGACTTCAGCACTTTTATCCAAACAAATATTAACTTGCTTATTTTAAAATAAGTTTAGAATTTCAAAAAGTACTTTTTTAAAGCTGCTTTTTGCCTTGTACTAAGCCCATCCAAACGGGCACTATAGTTTTCTTCTCGTGAATAACAGAAAATAGAAAAATAGGAATAAGAATTTGTTAACACAGCTCTTCTTATATTTTTTATTTTTGTTTTTTTAAAAACAAGTAAACAAGATCTTTTTAGTGGGGGTAACCTAATAAACCTTTCATATGAAAAATAATTGGAGTCTTAAGGTTGTATTTGTAAGAAGTGGAAAATATTTTCGTTTTTATATTAAACATCAGTTAGCGATATTGGGGATTCTGAGTAGAACAACTGAAGCGAGAAGAAATGAAAATACAAAATATAGGATACGCGATCGAAACTCAATTCGAAAATCGGAGTCGGAATAAAAAATAAAAAAAAGTAAACAAAGATCTTTTTAGTTGGGGTAACCTTCATAAACTTTCACTATGAAAAATAAATTGATTCTTAAGGTGTATTTGGTAAGAATTAAAAATATTCATTTTTTATATAAATTTTAGCGATATTTTTTATTCTGATTATACAACTTAGGCGAAGAAACTGAAAATTCAAAATATGATACTCGATCGAAACTCAATTCGAAAATCGGAGTCGGAATGGGTCCCACATGTAGTTTTTTTCCGCTTTCAGTTTCTCGAATTTCTCTTTTAAGGTGGCTGCTTTTTCCCCCTACAAAAATTAAAATCAGGGTATACTTAGGAAACTTCAACCGCTTAATTTTCTCTACCTATTTGAATTGACAAAACACCCCCTTTAAATTTATTAGAATTTCACCCCACGCCTTATCGCAAAGAACATTCCACAAATTCAATTCTTCCAATTCAACCGACGTGACTCCGCGCCATGTCGACACACCAGCGAATCGGCGAAGGCCACGATCCTTCCTTCTCAATTACAACTCCGATGAACTCAGAATCGCCTCTGAATTTCTCTCCAATTGGCTCCCTTTTCTCTCCCGTGACCTCTGCCGCTCCTGCACCCACACCCTCTCCGATCGCATCCGATCCCTCAATTCTAGTAATTTCTCTTTATCCTTCTATATCCTTATATTAATGTGTGTTAATGCATATGTTTGATATTGAAAAACGGTGTAGTTCGTATACTGATTTGTACTTGCATAAAGTTCACAGCTTTACTCTTTTTGTTGGATGAGATTTATCGTGTGTTGCTTCAAGTTTGATTATTTGTTGAAATTTTGTAATAAAGATGTATTTGGGCAATTACTTAGTCGTGAAGAACCCTACTCTGATTTCTGCTTTTCGGTTATACTTTAATATTATGAAGGTGGTTAGTTTTCTGATCAGAGACTTTGTGGGTATGATTGCAGAAGTTAGTGGTAATGCAGAATGGTTGAAGCAACCAAAGAATGTGAGTGTTTTGACTCCAGAACGTTGTGATTCGGATGGATGCAATGGGAGTCAAGAGAATTGTGACAACAATTCGCTTGGAAGTTGGAACGATTATGGTGACTTGAATGATAATGCAGATACAAACTCATTGGGGAGTTGGAAAGATGGGGCTGGTGGGGAGCCCTTTGAGGAGCTTTCTGTGGACAGAAATTCATCTGACGGTTGTATAGATGGCGCAGATTCACAATCTCAATCTGTTGGAGAGGCATCTACAAGTGAAGCATTCAACTCATCCTTACCTGTGACTACCCCGAAAGTGAAGATGTCATGGGCTGATATGGCTCAGGAGGATGAACTTCAAGCTGAGGAAGTGAGTGAGTCAATTGCCTTGAGAAGTCAGGTGAATGGTGTGGCTGAAGAGGAAATTACTAATCCGGAGAGTAAGCAAAAAACAGAATTGTCAAGGGAGCAACGAGAGTACATTAGATTCTGTAATGTGAAGAGGAAAAAGGATTTCATATGTTTGGAGAGGGTGAGGGGGAAAATTGTGAATATACTTGATGGATTGGAGCTACATAAGGGTGTCTTTAGCGCCGCTGAGCAAATTAGAATAGTTAAATATGTGGAGAAGCTTGACCAGATGGGGAAGAATGGGGAACTGAAAGGTTTGTTTTACTCTTGATATAGCTCTTAACCATTCTTTTTCCTTTTCTCAAATGGGTTTTATTGTCATATTGGGTTTTGCAAATCATGCTTAAAGCAGGTATAGTTGCTTGCTTGATATTGTGTAGCTGTTACTGTTTAAACTTCAAGTGTATTTGAAATTTAAGCTGGTATTTCTGTGAATTAGAACACTCATTTTTAATCCATTTTGTTGTTGTTAGACTTGTGTTAGCATTACAATATTGATGGTGTTTGATGATTGGTAATAACTAGTGTGTCCTCCTTTTTTCTTTTTCTTATTGTTCTCTTTATTTGCTCTTGAGCTCTCTAAATCATGGCATGCAGTCCTGTCACTGACAGAGGGAAAAATAATCTGTATTTGTTGCATAGATGTGAGGTTATTTGTCAAATTTATATTTGTTTCCCTGTGAGGTGGTAGCTGATTTTAACGGAGAAATCACACGGCAAGCTCAAGAAATTCTGCTTGATTGTGGGTACATTACACAACTGCTAGTTTTGTAGAATGTGAGATGTACCATTGTTGATTCTGATTCAGTTTTTCCAACAATTTAGCAATGGAGTAAAGCATTTTGATGTTAATATAGTTGTTCATGCCTGAATCTTTATTTTGGCAGATAGCAACCAATTCCTTTTAGGTTCTATGCTATTTAGATGCTGAAATCTTTCAAGTAGGGCGATTGACATGGAGTTAGTCTATTAGCTTAACTACAGGAAAACTAAGAAAAAGAATTTTGGCTTTGCTTGAGAGAGCATCAACTATTGCGTTGGGGTTGGCGTGCTTCTTTTTACCTACCAGTATCTTTTACAGTAAGAATTTTATGCAGGAAAACATACCTATTACTCCTTATTTGAGATGATACCTAATCATCCAGATTCAACATTAGATTTCTCTTTTTTGTCTGTTATTGAGAGCTGCAGTAATGTGTGTTTAAACCAAAGCTGTTTTGGGCATCCTAGACTTCAATATATTGAAATGGGGAATCTTGTCTCAGTAGTTAATTGTATTAATGTTATTTTAGTTGCTTGTGATTCTAATACATGGTGGGTACTGGTGGCATGAGAAATTTCTTCTTCCTTTTTTTGTAATTGAAGAAACTTTGTTAAAATGCCTAGTTTTAATGCTAGATGTCTAGATTTATTGCACATACCTAGATTAATTGCATAGAAATCGAGTAATATGGAAACTTAACTTATTTACCGTGCCTAAACTAAAAGGAAAAAGTCCGCTTCTACTGTGGTAACTCTTGGAGACCCACATTGGTGGGTCAAAGTTTACTTGGTCTCTTTATATGGTCTTGGGCAATCCTCACGTCTTGAGCTTAGCTTTTGAAGTTCTATTACGCTCAAGGTCTATTTCTCTAACATGGTATAATAGTCAAGCTCATCAAAATTTATTGTTTCCAATGTTGGGTCCCCCATCTTATATTGTCCATGCTCTAGATTTCCAATCCTGGGCGTATGGGGTGTATTAGTTTCCCATATTGACGGGTCAAGACTTATTTGTTCTCTTTATATGTTCTTGATCAATCTGCACTTTTTGATCTAGCTTTTGAGGTTGAGTTAGGTTCAAGTTGTTAGTACCTGTATCAAGTTACGAGTCCACAGAAGCTAAGTTGTCTCCTTAAAAAATTTAATCCCCTCACTGTACCCGAGGTTACAGATTAATATTTCAAGATAAAACGGATTAATCCTGTTAAAGAAGTAGTGGTACCTCAATATTTCAAATACCTTCATGCGAATTAAGGAAATGTAACAAGCCACACCAAGACTGAATGCGATTGGACAAATTGGTTATGAGGAACATGTATGCAGAGAGAAGGAACAAAAATCTTCAGTATTCGAAAAAACTGGAGAAAAAAAAACCTCTTATTTATAGCCTTTTCAGGCCGGGATGCATTGTTCGAAAACAAAATCTTGTTGTTAAAGACACCATTTTTTTCCAGAGCGTTGCGTCTTTTGGGAAGAGTAACGACTTTTCAGAAAGAGTAACGACTTTCCGGAATGTTACCGTTACACGCGAATTAAAATCCGTTATATTAAATTAATTTTGTTAATTAACTAACATCCTTAATTAATTTATAAGAGAAAGGAAATTAGGAAAAGAATTTAATTGATTAGATTGATGAAATAAATTTTGTCCAAAAATATTATCAATCACATCATTTGCCAAATCTGAAGTCGAGCGACGACGGCGGCGCGAGGGCGCACCTTCTACTTAGTTCTTTAAGAAGTAAAGGAGGTGTTGTTGATGTTGTTTTGCGGATTCTTGATGTGTGATGAAGACAGTTCAGGGAACTTTCTTTAATAAAATTTCTTCATATTAATTCCAAGTAATTTTTACCCGCTAGTTTCTGTTGTCAAATTTGTTTCCTTGTGACTCCCTCAGAATTAGTATCGTCTGTCTCTGGTATTGTTTTTCTTTTATTCCATTTATGCTTTGTTACAACTGGTTGTTTATTTTTTTTTTCTTTGAGCTCCTTCTTAAGGCTTTCTGTTATTTTTAAATTTGTCTTGTAAAGTTATTTCGGTCCAATTTTTAGTAATATCATGGGCTTTCGTACCTGCTGTGGTGATTGTTCAGCAGAGAGGACTATACTACTACAAAACAAAAGTCGGATGAGGGGCAAAGGGGCGAGCAAAGGAGTGTGACAATCCAATTTGGGTTGTACACTATGCACCAGTAGCATATTACAATATATCTTTCACCTCTGCCCACACAGAACCGAGTGCCTTAAATTATTTGTTATTATTAAAGGTGACAACTTCGTTGAATAACCAACTCCCCCCCTCCCCAAACCCAATTCCCCAGCAGTTGAAAACCTTTCTTCTGATATGATAGGGATGTGGAATATTGGGTTAATCACAGATGGGCTCGAGAAGAATGATCTTCCTTCTCATCCGACTGCCCTCCATGAACTTTTCGTTATGGAGGATTAAGGAATGGCAATCCCCCAGGGATCCTCAAAAGTGGAACTGTTGATCCATTGCCTGATCTTTTGAAGGTCATGATTAGAAGGCTTGTAAGGTGGCATGTGATGCCTTCAACATGTGTTCCAGACAGTTGTATTATCAACATATATGAAGAAGGCGATTGCATACCACCACATATTGACAATCATGATTTTGTGCGCCCATTTTGTACTGTTTCATTCCTTAGCGAGTTGTGTGCAACAGTTGCAAATTTGTCCGTGTAGGATCCAAACTGAAAAGAGTGGGAGGTTTCCATTGGGAATTTGGTTATGGTGGGTGCAATTGAAATTTACAATTGCCAGTGGGGAAGCGTACCGTATAGGGAGCAAGCGTATTCGTCTTATCATAACTTGTGAAATTAGGAAGATTGATCATTAATGACATTATATTGCAGATCTGTACTTGTCTTGAATGGAAATGGAGCTGATGTAGCTAAAAAACACTGCTTCTTGCCTCAGAGCTCATGAGTGTGGGGCAAACAGCCTGGTGACTACAAAGAGCAGGTACAAAATGAATTATGTCAGGAAGTCTCTAGTCACTAGATTATAATTCTTCTCTGTTCCGCCTTGCTTTTTGTAACATGCTACGTCTTTCTTGTTAATCCTTATCTCACATAGGATTTCAATCACATTTAGAAGAATGGATGAATCTAAAAGACCAACTGGATATGTTCCCGAGCATGATTTACAAGGGTTGCAGCCCTTATCCTATGAATCAGACTCGCAAAAGAAATCAAGCTCCTCTAGGCCAAGGTTTTCCGCAAGAAAACAGTCAGTGAGACAAGAAGAAGAGAGCAGGGAAAGAGTAAAAGATCGCCAAGAGAGGCATTTCGGAAAAAAAGCCCCGTTATAGGTTCGTCGATATCTGAGGAAGGGACTGGCAAAGCTATGCAGTGGTATCAGTGGTGGTATGGGCGCGATACGGAAATTGAAAGGAACCTTCTGAATATTATGGGATATTGATCAATCGTCATACGCTAAAAATTATCAACATTGTTGGTATTTGGGTCCCCTCTCATCTCCTTCTCGAGTTGGTGAAGCATTAATATTGTGGGACATTGCTTGTTTGCTACTCCATTTGATGGGATATCTTCTAATATAGAAGCTTAATCCTCCCGCTCTTTGATCTGCATTAGCAATATGGGAAACCAAGGAGGAAGATTCAAGTTATGATGTGGAGAAGAGTGATGGTGTGATCTGGAGATGGGGAGGTATGCTTGTAGCTCTGATGTAATATGTATGGTCTTCCAATTTGAGGTGGGCTGTAATGACTCGTCAGCTTGGATAAACTCCTCTTGAGGAATGCCCATCCGTGTTACCTGGTTGTGTACACATTTATTTGCCACAAGTTTTGGTGCATATTGCTTTCTCCAAAGGGTCGCATTCTTAATGTATGTTTTCAAGTTAACTTGTCTTATCTGAGAGTTTGTTCTTTTTTTCCCTACTTGTTGGCTAAGTTTTCCATGGAATATTTACGGCTAATTGTGATACTTGTAAATAGGAGAAAGAGGGATTTCCAAAGATGAAATTTTAAATCAAAACAACTATTGTTGTGACTTTGTAATACTCATTTCTACATTTTCTAAAAATATGTTTAGTTTTATTTCAAAAAAGTTTTTTTTATGTTTAAATTTAAGCTCAGTCAAACCAAACAAATTAAAATTCACAGGTCAACAAGCAGTCGATTGATTTGTCATATATATTTAATTTACTAATATAAATACATTGTCTAAAACAAAAAAAAAGAGGCGGGTGGGTTCGTCCGGCTCTTGAAAATAATACTCTAAACTTTTAACTATCCACAAAATTGTACCAAGAGAAAAACAAAAATCAATACGACCGAAAAAAACTCAGAGATGTTTCAAAAAAATAAGTTATATTATAAAAAAAAAAATTTTAATGACCATTGTTCATGCAATAAGGAGAGATGGGACTTTGAAGGAGGGGAAAAAATAGTGACAGTTAGTTGATATTTTAATTCTAAATGAAAAATAAATGATATTTCAAAATAATTTCCTAAACTTCGATGAGCATTTAGAAAAGAAATTGATTCTAGAAAAATATATAACTGGATCAATACGGCCCAAAAAAAACTCAGTCTTATTAGAGATCAAAAATAAAAGTTTATTACTGTACATATTTTTTTTATCAAGTAATATCTTGATGGCCATGCATAACCTATTATATCTGTTATGAAATTTCTAACAATCGATCGGTAAGTTGCGAAGAAAAACTCATCGCATTTGACTATGTAAATTGATATATATTTCAACCACGTTTTGTATAAGTTTTAAGAGGAGTATACCAAAAATCTGAAACGACGGTCTTTATTGTAGTTAGGGTATTTGTAATTATTTGCTTGAATTATATAACTCATTTTATTGTCTCTACTTCCCTTAACTTATAAGCACATTGTGAAAAAAAGGAACATGTCATCGATTGATAAATGTTTGTCAAAATAAGAAAAGCCAAATAATAAGTGGCAAATGGATAAGGCCTCACTAGTATTCCAGACCATTTGTCTAACAATTGTAGCATGTGTTTCTTTATGTGCTGCAGAAATTGTTATGAAAAAAAAAACAGCGAAAAATATTCAGTATTCCAATCAACGACAAAATGCTTGCACAAGTTGATTAATTATTGTTTATGTGTTAGTATTTGACAAAAAATAGTTAGTAAAGCAAGTTTTTTTTATTTTATTTATGACTTTTAGTTATTTTGTCGTCATGATTTTAATATTTTTTATTTCGCGTTATTTAAAATCTCATACCTCTCTGCATTTGGCTTCTTTTCCAAAAACTCAACCATAAATTGATCATCTCAATTGTGTTTTTTTTTTGTGAACTAATAAAGCGAAATTGATGTGCAAGTTTAAAGTGTAAGGAGTTTTTGAGCATAAGCTCCTATTTATTCATTAATATTTTCAGGAAGGCAATTTTATTCCTTATACCTAATTAAAAAACCATATTAAATTTGCAAATTGTTTTATACTTCATTTACTCCTCTCTATAATGTATTCATGGTGTTTTTTTGGTTGTATAGTGTAAATATAATTTGGGCGGTTTATGGTTATGGTTGAAAAATCAAATTGAATTGAAATTCGTATCAATCCGATAAAAAATTATATTTGCTTAGGTTTGATTTAAAATTTTGAAAATCGATATTATTTGATTTGGTTTTGATTACACTAAAAAAAACCACAAAAATAATCAAACCAAACCGATAAATTAGATATATAAATTTTATAATTATTTACAAATAAAATATAAATATTTTATTAAATTTTAATTAACTTTATAATTTCTCAAACCCAACAATTGAAACACTTTGTTTGTGTAATGATAACTCTAGTATTGTTTAATTGAACCGACAATTGTTATTTTATGGATTGTTCATGTGCTAGATGTTTTTGTCTGTGGATGTAAGTCCTCAAAAAATTACTCTTACTTTTAAATCGGATAAACCAGAAAAACTAAACCGAATCGAACTAAACCGACAATAAACAAACTTATTTCTGTCGTTTGATTTGGTTTAGTTTTAAAAAATTAAAAATCGACTAAATTGATTTGATTTTAATTTTAATCAATAATCGAACTCAAACCACCGAAAAACCCAAAGCAAACACGCCCCAAATATAATACTGATTTTCTTTAATGAAAGCCACCCTTTGTCCCACCCCCGAGCTTTCTCTCCCCTCAGCACCCGTCCCACCCTTAATTAGAGTTGCTGCTCCCCCCGTATATCCATTTCTTTATATACCATAACTCTTCTGTTTCCCTTTAAAAGATAATTTTTTTTAATGGTAATTTCTGAAATTATGGTGTGTTTTTAAAAAAAATGATAATTACTAAAATTACGGCCATACACCCCACACGCTTCCATATTTAAAAGCATCTCAAAAAATACTCAAAAAACAAAGAATTCTTAAATATTATGCAATGCATCATAAGTATAAAAGTATAGAGTTACTAGTGAAACATACGTTGTATCTATTTGAAGGAATGATACATGAATTACATAGTAATATAATTACTAATCAAATCAATTTTTGAAGGATCGATACATGGAAATATGATTCTGGATACAATTATTAATCAAAATATAGATTTGAGTCTTTTATCATATGAAATAGACAGGAATAAACAAGAGTGTTGTTCCAACTTATTGAGAATAAGTATAATAAGAAAGACACAAGTATACGGATGAACACTGATACATCTAATATGTGAATGAGAATACAATTTGATACGGTACATTAGATTCTCAATAAAATACCTATATTGAAGATGTATAATATACATTGTATCAAAAAAAAAAAAAGGAAAAAAAAACACAAATACAATTTTCTTCTCTTTTCTAAATGCTACGATGGATCAAATACGATTACTTGGATCATTGTAATTTTACAAGGTGGGCAACTAGTCTTCCACTGTATTTCATGATTCATTCACCCTATCTATCAAGTATAGTTAGCTCCTAACTTTGTACTAGGACATAGGAATAAACATAGAGAAAAAATGATGGGCACTAGCAAATTCGTAAGTAGTGCGAAATTCAGAAGAAGCGGCGATCCTTTGTCGACAAAGATATATTATATATAAAAAAAAAGTTCAGAGATCATTAATTTTAAAATTTCAGTTGAAAAAATATTTAGCTGATATATATATATATATAATATAGATATATATAAAAAAAATAGTTAAGAGACTCATAATTTTAAGATAGTACATTATTTGAGAGGAAAAGAGTACTATATATCTCATTCAATTTCTATTATATGTACTTCTTTTGATTTGTTCACTTTTCATACTAGTCATTTTGACAATTTACACGAGTTAATTTGACAATCTGTGAAAAACTAAATTAAGTTTACATTAATTTATATCTTGTGAATTTAGGAACCTTTACGAAAAATAATGTAATTATAATTTTTCCACTATTAAAATTTAAGGAGTACGGAGTTGTCATATAAGTTAGCTCACCCCATCCGACCTAACTCATACCAAGACTTGACATTTATAGCTAAGACGGGCTAGCCCATTATTTGTAGGGACCACAAAACACCAGCTCGGACCCAACCACAAGTCTGTGTGCTACAAGCTTTTCAGTCAGTCCACTTTTTTTAAAAATTATATATTTATGAATTATTAAAATTTAACTTATTAATTATTAGCATGCGTTCGGTTATATTGCAGCTGAGATAACGAACACAAACAACCATAAATATCCAACAAAAAAACATTGCTACTTAGAGCAACTATCTTAAGTGAGTTGCAGCCATTTCAATTTTATGCTTATGATAAGTTTATTTTATGTACTGACAAGTACTGGATTTAGAGCAAGCATAATTGTTTTAGGCCATCTTATCTCTTCTTCTTATCAATTTAGTTTGGCCACTTATGTTGTACTCAATATCTTCGAATCAACTCCTTAGATAGCCAGAAGAAGAAAGAAACCAAAATTCAGAAGTTTTAAAATATTTTTTATTCAGGTAATAATATTTGTATTTGCTCAAGAAAGATATTATGTTAATTTGTGGTTGTGGTGAGTCTAATTGTAGACCTATGCGTGAATATATTTCAAAGCCATCTCTAGGATCATTTAGAGCATCTTAATTAGTTTTTTTTTTTTTTCTCCTTTTGACAAAATCAAGCTATATATTGGTAGAATTGAAGTTAAAAACTTAGGCAAGATGACATTCTCATGAATAGAAGTACACTATTATATTTATTGAAGTTTATAGATATTCATTTTTCGACAAGTGTATCTCAAGTTAGGTTGTACAAATAAATATTACTATTATTGAAACAAAGCTTTGAAGAAATAGAATAAATCCAAATTACTGTGAATCGTTCGTATGGTGAATTATTTATCAAAATCAACTATAAGCTTTTGAAATAAACAAGAAAAATTTAATTAATTATATACATATATTTCTCACTTATTTTGATTATATGAGGTATATATAGTGTATCACACTCAATTGCTAGCATCTCACATGGGGAGTATCCTGAATGGATAAACAAAGTAAAGCTAACCCGCGTCTAGAATAGTACTTTACATCAGGAAACAGTTGTATTATAGTAAACATCATATAGTTGAATGTTATAATAGCAATTTGAATTGAAACACTTGAAATTCAATTGCTATATATAATTTGATCTATTGTGTGAGAAAACAATAAAAATTAAAATATAACTAAACAACGATGAAAATTATCAGAACAAATTTCATTTCTTGCTTCATATGGAAATTACTATTGTCAACAAAAATCAATCTTTGTTATCAAGGACAACACGGAAATTAAAATATGGTAAAATTTTATTATCGCTGGGATATACTCTCATTACAGTTGACTCTTAAATGTAAGTAATGTTAAAGTCTGCATACATATTATCTTGTTCAAACTTCACTAATAAATTAATGGGTATTGTTAAAAAAAGTTACTTTATCTTTAATTTTTTGATCATTTTTTATTTAGATATATAAAGGGACTTGTGGACTTCTTACACAGTTTTCTGCCTACGCCAAGGAAAACGGAAAAAGTCCAATAGTTTTAATGTGAACAGATGGATCTTTTCAATCACAACCATAATATATAACTTAAAACAAAAGGGGTAAGGTCCTCTTTAATATTACTTAATATCATTGATACATGATTTATATCAATGTAAATAAATAAAATTATTTTGTTGTGTTTTGCTAGCTTGTAGCACATAATCAGGTATGAGTATGACACTATGAATTTCCCCTTATGGTGTTTCGTCCACTTCCCTGTGATAATTTATGTGTGATAATTAAAACCTTTTTGATAAATCACTGATACTTATCGTCCAATTCACAAATATTAAAGGTATTTTTAGTTGGGAACGTTCCATAACAGTAAATAAAAAATCTGCATATTTAATTGCTATAGCGCAAAGTTTGAATAATTGTGTTCATTAGCCGTAACATAAACTGTATAATTCCCCCTTGGATACATAACAATTGTATAATTCGATTTTGTCTCGCATTATACTATACAAATTATATGATTCGCTTGGCCTAAATTGGTAAATCGAATAGGCGTATTTAATTTCGATTTTGCTTGTATAATTTGATGGGCTATTTAACTTCACAATGTATAAATTGCGCGAAATTGTATTAATTTAGATGTTGGACATATTGTATTATGTTCGCCTTCCCCCCTCCTCGGCCCCTCCCCTCACACCCCCTTACCTCCTCCCTTATCTCCCCATCTCCTGATTCTGTTGTGTTTTTTTTGCAACTACTCTGTATAAAATTTTTGCTTTGCCTACAATGATCAAAAGTAGTAAATGTTGGTATATTGTATAAACTTATAAGTTTATTATAGGAACGAAAGAGATATATGTTTTCTCATGCTTTATAAACAGAAAAAAATTTATACACTTCTATGGTATTTAGCAAGAGAGAAAATTGTCATTTACTTTGGCAATTGTATAATTCGCTTTGTTAAAATTTGACATCTGAATTAGTACAATTAAATCGAAAGTAAGTTTAAAATATTTGTAAATGTTATAATTAAGTGTTTATAGCAACGAAGATAATGTTTTTGATAGTCATATACAAAATTTTCTTCGCTTAATACAAAAAGACACACAATTATACACTTCTGTTGTATAAAGCGGACGAGAGGCAAGCATGATGGGGCTTGAGAAGGGGACGAGAGAGCATGGAGTGGCCGACGTAGCGGAGGAGGATAGGGAGTAGAGTATGTGAGCGGTAGTTTTGAGAGAGAGGGACAGAAAACTTTGGCAAACGTTTGCTATGGGGCACAATTAAATCAAACAGTAGCTACTCCATTTATTTTAGGTTATTAGTTTGTTATTATATATAATTATCCATTTTTAGTTTAATTACACTATTTAAAAAAAATAAGGAATCTTTTTATTAGAATATTTTTTACTTAAGTAATACTTATTTAATTATGATTTCTTAGTTAGGTAAGAAATCACTTATCTAAATTATACTAAGTTTGAAAAAAATTACTACAAATATTTTCTTGATTAATTATGTGAAAACATATATACTTTTGAACCAAACATAAATACTAAATACACCATATATAATAAAGAAAGTTATATAAAATGGCAAACTAATAATGTAAAATAAATATAGTAGCCAGCGGTTGATTTATTTGTATTCCATATAAAACTATTTGTCAGTCGCTCTCTCTCTCAACATTTTCTGTCGCCATTTTGTTGGGTTTTACTTTGCCATAAATTTCTTACTCATTAAATAGGTTTTCCGTGTCGGAAAAGGTTTTGAATGACTAATACTTTTCTGTAGGAAAAGGATTAGGATTATAAATAGAGGTTGTTCCTTCGAACCTTCAATCAGAAATTCACAACTTGTAGTCTTAAGAGTTTTGAGAGTTTTTGGTCTTTAGCGGGGAGAAATAGGAAATTGTGGTCACAAGCTTGATACTTATCATTGTTGTGAACATACATGTATTCCGAGTGATGAATTGGTTGAGGTTGATTTGTTTCCCTCTGTATTTTGTAACTTCCATTTATAGTGGCATTGCTCATTCCCTTGGTGGACGTAGGTCGGATTTTTTTTTTGTGACTCCGAACCACGTTAATTCGGTGTGTCTTTGGTATATGTCTCGTTGTCTTCTTTACTCGGGTCTTTCGAGGTTGCTTTGCTAGCTGTCCACATTTACACTGCTTATTTTCGAGGGTAATAAACAATTCCCTACCTTTCTCGCTGCTTCCAGTCGCTTGCATCTTTTAGCTTTATCACAATGGAGCGAAAAATTGCATTAAATTATTATTAAAGTCGGTGAGAAATTATATTACAACATACAAATACATATATCTTTTGTATATACACTTGAATCAATTATAACAAGCAAAATGTTTCTCTGCCCAATGTTATATTGTGTTGCTATCTTTCTCGTTTATACATCACATAAATTATAAAATTGATTTGTATAGCTTTTATTGCATGGTATTATAAAAGAGGCTTTCGTATAATCTTATTTAGACATATAGTTGCACAAATGATTCAGACAATTATAAATTAAAAATTTATTTGTATAATATATAGATCGAATCATACATACCAAACTATCGGACGAATTTCACTATTATAAAATTACAAACGATTCTTTCTCTTTTTCTCTTACTTTATAACAAGTTATTCTGCATCTGTAATAATATATTAACTATACAATTCACCAAACAGCGATTCATCCGTAGTTTACGAACAAATGTCTTCTCTTTTCTCTTTACTTTATACAATTTATTTTAGATTGTATAAATACACTAATTCTAGACTTCATCAAACAACGATAACTACAATTTTGCTACAAAATGTAATTTTGAAAAATTTATCATCATATAAAACTAAAATTTTTATATTTACTATGTGAAAATTGTCCTATATATATTGACCGTTGATAGAACTTGTTGGGAACAAATGGTATATGGTCCCGGCCTGTTACAAGAACTTCCAGTCAACTTAATACATTTATTAGAAAGAAATATACATAGTAAAAATTCATGTAGAACATAAAACGAAAGATATAATTATCATTTGGTGTGGGATTGCTTTATTCTTAATTAGAGATTTTAAATTTAAATAGAAGTTCTATTCGGTGCAAAGTCAAAATACTATAATTTCAATACAAATATTAAACACCTGACAACGAAAGGAAAAAAAAGAAATATTCAATTTAGGAAGTGGTCCAAGTTCAAAACTTTAGAGTGCATTAAAGTTGTAGCCACCTACCTAGAACACTCCATACTAAAACTCAACAAAAGTGTGAAAACTTTAAGAAAAAAAAGTATAGTACATTAAATATTTCTCCTTCAATGGACCACTATATATGGCCATATATTATGAATATGTGGGAATATCCAAGTTTAGTAAGTCATACTTCCTTCACATTGCATAAAAAAATAAAAAATTGTTGTTGTTTTTTTCTTTTAAAAATATCATTCACAACAGTGCATATAAAGTTTGTGTCCAGTTTTATTTCTCTTTTTTTTTTTTGGCATTTGGTTTGATAGTCTCTTTCTAGGAATTAATTGACAAGAAAGCTAAAAACACAATTTGTGCTCATTCGATTCATTTTACTCGTTGTAAGTACTAAGAATAAAGGGTACAAAATAGTTATAGATAATTTTTTAAAAATAAGATATGATTCACCACTCCTTTTATCTAATATTACTCCGTATAATATTTTATTTTACTTGGCCTTTGTATCAAAATAATTATTATTAGTAATGTAAACAACTATTCCTTTCATTTCATTTTACTTGCCCCTAAATAAAAAATAAACGTCTCAGCTTATTTGTCTATTTTAACTAATTTAGAACGTATTATTACTTTCTTTAATGCTATCAACTACTTTCTCGGTCTTTAATTACTTGTCCGCTTTTAATTTAACACACTTATTAAGAGAATAATTATTGACATAGTGAGTTTACCATTTGACCCCATTAATTATGAAGTAGACATTAAAAACTTAAGATTTTCAAGAAGTTCTACCTTTATTAAAATAATTAATTGAAGGTATAATAGATATAAAAAACATTATTATTTTTTGATTTGTCAAAATGAACAAGTAATTAAGGATAACTCAAAAAGAAATATAAATACGAGGAAAACAATAACCGTATAAATTAATAATACTTAAATTTAAAGCTTCATAATATCATATATAGAGTATAAATTTAAAATAATATGAAACGAAAGGAATAATAATAAAAATAAAAATAAAAAGGTAGAGATGTCTAAAGATGATGTGAGGAAAATCTTTAGAGATATTGGGAAAGCTAGCTATGGCAAAATTATAATATATTATATTTATCTACTAATACTAATACTATAGGATACATTATGATTTGACCCTGTAATTTTGATAAAGGTGTGAAGTGTTTTTGTATCGTACTTTTCAGAATTTTGTTTTGAAGGCTAGGGATGAGGTAAGAGCCTTTGCTTTGTTTCAAAAAATATTTATATTAATTTGAAAGGGAAAGATGTACAACTGATTTTGAGCTTTACTAGCAAATCAATATCTATAGACCTTGAAAGACAATTTTCTTTTCTTCTTTTTACTCATATTCGATATTCATATTAACATCCACTTTCAAATTTTCATAATTTTATGTAATAGCTATCATATTTATTTACACATGTTACTATACTTTGTTATGTTTATTAATTATATAGAAAACTTCTTCATCTATAAATGGTGGTGTTTTTTTCTTTGTGAACAATAATATTGTAGATATAATAGTGAAAGAGATAGTTAGGACAAAGAAAATATTATAAATCTTTAATTATATTCACTATATAAAAGAGAGTAGTAATATGTAAAACGAACATGTTTTTTGTGGAGCTTTAGGCTCTTCAAAAATAACTTGTAGTTGCTCGAGTTGTATTACGTTGTTGGGTTACTGTAACAGTGAAACTCTTGAATCAGTGTGTGTTATTGTCATAGTAGGCTTGAATCTACTTAAAGAGAACGATATATTCGCGTCTCAGCCTAATTTATTTATTCAATTTATTTTTAACTGTAATTTATTATATTTGTAATATATTACAACAACATAAATGATTTGAATTTAACGATTCACTAAATCTAACAATAACAGTTTATTAAATATTTACTAAAGACGAAAAAATGCTTATGTTTTGAAAAATTTAAACTTATATGTATATACTTACAAAATTATTTTAAACTTATCCGAAACGTATGACATCAATTGTCATTTAATAAATAATGTATGGTATTTCGCATATATTATAATTTAGTAATTTACTAAATGTAAATTTTATACTCACCGTATATTAGAATTTATATTAGAACAATTACCAAACTCGTAGGATTTAAAAGCAAATATTTATTTGAGACATTCTTTTTTAACAAAAACTAATTCTCATCCAAACGCAATAAAAAAATTTGAATGTAGCAAAACAAGAGAAAAGACAGAATTTATGGAGACCGGAAGTGTATAGTATTACCCAAAGGAAAAAACTAGAGTTAGTCTTATTGTAATGATCCAAACTACTGAAAATATTCATTTAGCTATTAATAGGTCTAGTTGGCGGTTTTTGGTTTTAAAAATACATACTAATTATTGTATTTATCTATTAATATTTTTTTATACTTTATCAAGGTGAAATTTCGTATCATCCTATACTAGAGTGTCACATACACCTCCTCTTAATTATTGACTCAATGTATTCTGAGAGGTTACTCATTGCAGAAGTATGTATTTAGATTTAACATGAGTTTCAACATGCCATATTCGAACAATTGCTTCAAAGTCAATTTGTAATTAATTAAATCTAGCCTCATAATCCACATCGACAAGGCTTGCATAGAATGACTCGATGTTTTTTCTTTTTCATAATATATTACCGGAAATAAATACCAAATGAATATTTCTTCTTCGATTAAAAATCAATGAATTTTATTTCCTCAAGCCAATAATACCGGTAACTCTTGTGCAATCTGCATGAGGCATGCCAAAAGAGAGGAAAAGGAATTACTCTAAACCTGTCAATTTCGTGTCTGGAATAATCCCCCTTGTCCTATTTAATAGGAATGTTTTACTATTTGAAAGTTAAATAATTATTTTTTTTACAAGTTCTTCAAATTCTTAAAAATATTTGAATTATTAACTGTGATTACTATATCATATACTACAGATAGTAAAGAGTAATTTAGTCTTAATGTTATTTTCATAGAAAAAAAAATAGGAAAAAGGGTTTAAAAAATATTTTGACTTTGATCGAAATTGGAATTATGATATCAGGAGAATTTTTTATCCTACACTATTTAATAGTGTATTTTAAAGGTATACACCCACGTGTACACATTACTATTTATGATGATGCAATATTTATGATGTACACGTAGACACATACATACCTTTAAAATACACTATTAATAGACAGTGAGATAAAAAATCATTTTCAAAATTTGATATCGTAACAACAATTTTAACTAAAGTTCAAAATATATTTCAGACTTTTTTTTAAAAAATATTATATATATAGAGAAAAAAAAAGTGAGACAGCTTATTAATTAATGGGTAGTCTAGTGAGCTGAACATATAATTTAATAAAATGCGGCGATAGAAAGCAATTCGTTGAAAGTGACGGATTCTTTTTAAGGATTTAATTAATTTACATTTGTTGTTGCATGTAATAATAAGTTAAACTTATCAACTTATTGTGATTAGTTTATGAATGACATGTGCAGGCAGCACACTAATTGTTATTTTTAAACACCCACTAAATCTGTGAACTCTTGCTCTTAATTTCTTTCATTATTTCCTTGTCATTCAGGACCAAAGAAAAATAAAAACCATTTAGATTAAATTATACGGGTTTTCTTAATATAAAGAGAAAAGACATAAAATTATTATTGAAATATCTTAAATTTTTAAAAAGACATTTAATTTAGGGATGGTCTATTACTCTTATTATAAATTCAAATAGTATAATATCCCATATTTTACTAATTACCAATAAATAAAATATTTGCTAAGTACGGATAGAATATTTCACTTGACACACGTGTTAAAAGTTATTTTGTTATTTTGTTCTTAACTTTTGTGAGTCCTTTCGTTGCGTAAGTAATCAAATAGCTACAATACGCAAAAAATATGCAACCACAGCGCGAAGTTTTTCAAAAGAGGAGCATGGAAAGGGACGGCATGCTGTGCAACGGGCGGATCCCAAACCGAGTTTTTCATAATTAGCTATTCCTGAATCTAAAACTTGATTGATAGGAGGAAATAAATAAAAATCACTAAGACTAATTGTTGTTAGTTTTTTTTAAAAAAAAAAAGAAGAATAAGACAGTTAAGACGTGAACACAAAATAACATTAGTTTTTTTAAAAAATGGAAAAAGGAAAGAGAAGACAAGACGTCCACTGAATGTGGATAGCTAATCATGGAGGAAGATCGAGGAGGAAACAAAAAGAATTGGAAAGTAAAAACACTAAGCCATAATCGCACTCTTAGAAAAATAAATAATGGATTTTCAGTATTTTTTTCAAAATACGTCAAATTGAAGTTGTTACATAGCAATTTTTGCGATTGATCGGACAGCTGGTTATGAACATCCTTCAGCGCCCAAATTTCGTGGACACACGAGTGGCGTTTAACATTTATTAAAAAACTTAGGTCAAAAAGAAATATGTTTATGTGAATTTTAGATAGTTTTGTGAGGCTAATACGACAGCAAGCAAAGTTAAAGATGTCTTTTTTGAAAATTGATACAACTTCAATGTTAACTTTATATCTTTTCTCTAATATAAATATGAAATTTATACTTCTACTTCTCCTAGAATATTACATACTCCCTATGTTTCAATAGTTTAAGTTTATATTTATGATTTATAAACTACGTAAAAGTACTATAAAAATTTATTTAACTCATGTTACGAGATCAAGACATATTTAAATTTAATTAGCCAAATAAAATGATATTTTTAATAAAGCACAAAAATAAACTAATAATGTATATCAAATTTAAAAATAAAATATTTTTTTTAATTAAACTCTAATACGTACGTACCCCGATCACATAAAAGGTAAAAATATTTTGGCAATTAATATTGGGTAACGTGGTGTAGGTGCAGAATATGAATTATGTAGACGTGATATATGCCATGGCTTTCAATGTCCGGTCTTTCTGTCATCACTTTACTCTTGTAATTCTCTCTCACTACCTTTACCTTTAATTTGTACTTGCTCTTTCCCTAAAAAGTTCATCATATATGCTCTGCCTTCTATTTTCATGTCTATTGTTTTCGTAACCTATTTATTACCATCTCAGTTTAATAATTTTTTCCGTCTATTTTTATTTGTTAAATATATTTTTTAATATGAGAAAAAATTTATAATATATTATATTTTATCTGATAATATTAAGTTTTTGAAGAAAATTATTAAAATTAAGGGAAAAAGAGTCTGATTCACCCCTCAAACTTTGTCATTAGGTCTGTATTTACCAACGTGTTATGAAAAGTGACTTAATATGATACCCCGACTTCGTAAACAAAGGGCTCACATATACCCTTTTCCTTAACGGCAAATGGAAGTAAAAAAATAATAATAATGGTAATGCTAAAGTTTTAGTTTGGTTGCTAAAAAATTCTAATCCATAGGAGTGTAAATTTAATTCCTACGTCAAAACATCTTCTTTTTGACAGTTTTTTGGTTCAAGGACCCTAATTTATACTTATTAATTTTGATAATCAATTTATTTATCTTTCATTAATATTCTATAAAACTTATTGTAGTATGACCAATTTTTTTCTTTCAATACGAACCCATTAAAATTACAATCCCACACAAAAATAGTTTAATTTTTTTCCTCTTTTAAACTAGAAATGAAAAGAAAAAACATAAAGATAAGAAACTCAATATTATAATAAAAAAAAGTTAAAAAAATAATTTATAATGAAAAAATTAAACATATAACCTTGAAGGTGATAGTAGAAGAATCATATACATTGCTAAATTAATTTTTGTGTTAAAAATTACAAGTAATAAATATCAATTTAAAAACTAATTTTTTAACTTCCGTTAATATGAAGGGTACTAATATGAGCCATTTTTGTCACGGGGAGGGGGGTATATGTGAGCCGTTTTTTGGATAACGGTTAAGGGACATAGATGAGCCCCTTTTGTATAACGGGGGGGTGGTTCTATAGCTCCCAATGACAAAAGTTGAGGGGTATATCAGGACTCTTTTCCTTAAATAATGAATGTGATGTAGCTTCAAAAGTCTTTAAATTCAAATTTAGCATTTGTAACAGTGAAATCCCGTGACTAGTAAAAAGCGAACGCTTTCTAAGACAACTTAATTAGGAGTAGTTATTATTAATTGGACTGGATATTAAGCCTGCCTTTTTTTCATATCAGGTATAAGTCTTTAAATAAAAATTTACGAAAATGAAGTCATTCACTACGTTTGTTACTTGTCTGGTAAGACGCTCAAATTTAAGAATATAACAATACTTACCGATGGGTAAATGAAGGATGGGGAAGTTCATTTAATTTCTTAGAAGATGTGGATATACAATTGTTTTTTTTTTCTGAAAAAAAAAAGTAGAGAAGAAATGAAAAAATTTAATAATAGGGGAAAAATGTTAATATTTTGTTTGTTTGAAGAATTCACTCCTCTAATGATTCTTTTAGATATACTTTTACAACCGTCTTCAAAACTGCCGAAAAAGAAAAACTGTGGCATTAATGCTACTTAGTGAGGAATGTGCGCTTAACCTCATGGCTCCTACCAATGGCAGCCTTGATTTTATGCAAATGACCCCACACATAGACAATTTGCACAATTAGTAAACTTTTTGAATCTTTTTATCTCTATTTTATTTTTATACAATTACCACTCATATTTTACCCTATTAACCATTTTGTAAGTACTAACTAGATAAAGTACAAAAGAATATAAAAATTTTATGGCACAAGACAAATTAAAGAAGAATTCCCCTAGATGAAAGTCTAAAAAACACAAAATGAACATATTATACATTCATTCATTCATTTAACAAGAAGCTATATATCTAATTACTGTCCTCTCATAAAGCACACTTTTTTCTTTCCCATATATATATATATATCTCCAAAAAAAACTTTATAATAATCATAACATATAGTATTATCATTTGCCTTTTCATCCAAGCAAACTCCATTTTTTTTATCTAGTCCCTCTTTTGTCCCATACTTTTTATTTCCTTTTTACCCTTTGCTCTGTCAATTTCAGTCCTTCTCTCCCAGATATCCCTCTTGATTTTCTTCTATTTATCCTCCTCCTACATGTACCCCCACCCTACCCCACCCCAACACTTCCAAAAAAATTTCTGTACTAATGCCTCCTCTTAAAAGTCAGTGTGCTTATTTAGTTTCATACATACCATACATTTGTGACGTTGGTTGTTTTATGTGGAACACCTCCCCAACCAACATAGAACGATGTGGTAAAAAACAATAACAACAGTTTCATGTGTAGGCAAACCGTAGTAGCACGTGGACTCCCGCCAACAAGCGATTCAGGAGCTAAGACATATGAACTGATCCTTACCTAAAAACAATGCGAGTTCAGGTCTCCAAAATGTTTCCTCGAACAATTCAGAGGATCTGCACGCTTGACGACAGTACGGCCCTAGATTGAAGGCACTATTCAAACAATGTGTTTTATTGGTTTCAGAACCATAAAGCTCGTGAGAGACAAAAGAAGAGGCTCATTGCTGCTGCCTCTGCCACTGATAATAATAATAATAATAATATCTCTTCCATGCAAATGATTCCACATCTTTGGAGATCTCCTGATGATCACCACAAGTACAACACTACAACTACTAATCCAGGTAAATTCTTTTCTTTTTTTTTTACTTTTAAGTATTGTCTTGGTTAAAATAAAGCGGACTACCTGTTACAACATGTTAAAATACATTAATAGTTTAACGATTACATATATACAGGTGTCATTGTCAATAACCAGGTTACACCCATTGGTGGGTTTTATGGTAATAGAAGTGGATTGGGACAGACTGGCAACTATGGTTCTGAACTTTGGTCTATGGAGAAGACGTCATAGGGTAGTATTTGGCCTAGATAACACAACATGTTGACACCATTTTTTTCATCCCCCCAATCCTTAGAGTTAAACTACTCGATGTGTGCTTATGATTTTTTTTTTCCAATAAGTTTGTTATTGCTATCATTCATGAAAGAACGACAAAAACAGGGCACAACAGCGAGTCCTACTTATACCTAACACAACATTTTCCCCAAACTGTGAGAGTTAACATACCTTTTCTTCACCTATTTACAAAAACAACTAACCCTCAATGTCCTATGTTCAAATTGTTCCTTATTCTCTAAATATAGTATTAGAGATTTGAACGAGAAAAAATAGATGTTGAAATTGAAGCACTAATTTTGCTAAGTGTTTGTTGAGTGACATGGTAAGAAACAGGAGTGTTAATATAACACACAGGTGTTAGTACTCATCAAAATTGACATGGGTTGTGGGTTGATACTTACAAATCAATATGGAGTACATTCTCAGCTAACTTACCCTTTTCTTGAAAAAAGAAACAACAACACATTATGAGAAACCCTCTAGAGCAGAGCGAAGAAGAGAAAATGACCAAAGGTTCGGTAAACTCTGGTTTAGAAACTCTGTCACTTTTCCCCATGCATGACGGAGAACCATCATCGACAAATTTCTGAATCCAACCTCATCGATAATCTTCTGGAGGATTGGTTACCATTCACGATAATAACCAAATTTGGATACTTATTGAACGTCTTACTCTCCACTTCCCCTCAAGATTATCAACTAGTCTATCTTAGGTTTTGATTTTGTTCTAGTACAAGTATGTGAGTCACAAAATCAATTTGGTGTGTGCCAACCTATTGGACCTTATGGTAATGTTAATTACCCATTCCTTAATCTAAGTGTTTCCTTACTTCAATATTTATTAATTAAGTATGGAAAAGTTATTACGTCTTTTCTGTCCAATTTATGCTGATATTTTCTTATTCCATACCATCACAATCGTATTCACGAACATTTTCAGTTACTATGTGAATGGAAGGAAGGAATTTTTAGTTTTTAGGAACATAGTCAAGTTATCACTAGCAGACAGTACGAAGCAAATATTGTACTGTTCGTACCTACACCTATGGTAATATAAAACCAACATGCCATGGGGTTTCTAAGCCAAAACATTAATTGAGATTGTGAATTCAAGATGATTAATAATGGAAGATTTTAACATGTGCTCTCATAATATATTTTTTTTAAAAAAAAAAAGTCACATCAATAACAAAAAGGTTATATATGACTAGGGGCGGAGCTTGAGAGCAGTAACTATTAAAATTCATTCGCTTTTTCATATATTTACTTTTTATATTTTGAATTTTCTTAATGAAAATTTAAATTTTTTTACCTCATTTACAACATCATGTAATTGTATATGTTAATACTTAATATGGTAACCTAGAAAATAAAGTTAAAAGCTCTCATAACATAATAGCTCAGGGTGCTGAGCACCTATGACATGTCAATTGGGTGGGTCAGTGATGAGAAAGAGAATGTTTGGGTAACTTATGTTCCCTAATTCCTAGGTAGCTACTACTATATTACCTATATTACGGGTAGTTTCAACTACTATAATTAATAAAAATCCAATAATGCATAAATGATTTTAAGAGTGAAGAGCTTAGCATTAGGACCGAATGAATCCTAAAGTCTGAAGACTAGTCGGATATTAATATAATCAAATATTATCTAAAACGATTAGCATATAGTAGTAATATAGTCTTTGCGTTACCAATTACCCAAACTAAATGTTAACCTATTAGATTGTCTTTATTGCTCTTAGAATTTTGGTCAACAAAGTGTCTATATCATTGAATTTAATTATCATCTCATGCGTGTCTTGAACATTTCTGTTTTACATCTCTTTCACGTGGAATAACAGATATATTGTGGTGTTCCTTTCTGAAATAATTTCAGTATTTTTATTCTTTCTACCCTCTCTGTCTATTTTTATATCACGTTTTTATGATTTTAGAAGTTAATATTACAATGGACTATCATTTAACGATAGTAGTATATTTTCCTCCCCATGTTCAAATTAAAATCTATTTGATTATTCTAATTCAAATTAGTTTTAATAAAATTTCGTTCAATCGAACAACACTGACTAGAACCACAGTGAAATAATAATGGTCGGTATTATGTTACCGTAGTCTATATTTAGGATGTTTGATCAGGTGTCTTGCGTCTCTTGGACTTGAGATGAAATTATTGCACTTGAAAGTGGACAATTTTTCCTATTATAACTTTTTCTAGTTTAATTGATATCACCTTATAGTGACAGAGATTTGGCATAGACCTTTTTACTCTTGTAAAAAACCAAGTACATTACGTTAATCCGGCAAAGAGGTTGATTATAGTGTATGCTCTTCCGCAATTGACCCATCAGATTTTAGGTACTTCAACCAGTTTAGTAGATTTGAAGCAAGAAAAAAGAGCCTGTTTTTTTTTAAAAAAAAAGATCGCTCTCTAATAATCTGAAAGTGAAGAGTGTTTATCTTCTGAACCACACATCTCGTCAGAATGGCATGTTTACAAGACCACATGTTCATACAGAGGTATTATTTGAATGACATGAATTAGGATTGTGTTTGAGATGGAGATTTAGACGACATGAGAGACTTCGAAATGACTTTTCCAAACTTTATCTTACCAATAAGTTGTCTTGCCTGATATCCTTTTCCTAAAAGATTTGGCATGATGTTTACTAATTGGACAATTCGTACTACTTTATACATTTCATAGCATTCCATTTTTTTTTGGGACATATTTTACATTATATTCTATAAAATATTGAAGATCAAAACACTATTTTATATTTAAAACTACTTAAATTCTGGTTATTGTTTTGTCCTTAATTTTAAAAGGGATCATTTGGTTTGAAATATTGATGTGTTCTGCCGGTTGGGAAATGTTTTTCAGAAATTTTTTTTTTTTTTGTCAATTCCTTGCTTATTTTATGTGTTTGATATATAAATAAAATATATTATCCTAATTTTTCATACGCATAATCTAGACAAATACTATAGAAAATGATGCGCTAATAGAAAGATAGTGTGGTGGAGATGACGGATGGAGGATGAGTATGGTGAAGGTTATCTATATTAAAAACAAAACATAATTAATGTAAAAGAACATTTCTTTCCTATTTTAATAAGGCTCAACTTATCTTTAGTTAATAGTAGCATAAAATTCACAAGTGTTTTTAAACTTTTATTTTAGAGAATGAAGGGCGCGTGATGTTGAAGGATTGTTATAGGGGACAGACATACCAAGGCGGTGCCGTAGCTCTGAAATCCTAAGTAGTCTATAGAGCAAAAAAGGCAGTCAGTGACAGTCATCCAATCCAAATAGTACAACTTTATAAAAGATTTTCCAATGATCATCATTTTCTTCTTCTCTTTTTTTGCTCATCGTAAACTGCAATAGCAAAATCATGAGCTTTGAGAAAATTTCAGCAAAAAGTATCTGCACCCCACTATAATGCGGCCGTTATTTTGGAGCTTAAACAGTCACTACTAGTAGTATATTTTTTGACCTCTACTACTTGTGCATGTCTCCTCATACAAACATGCTCCTTCTTATCTGCATTTTCATTTTTTTCATAGGAAATATAGTTTACGGGGAAAAGATAATTGTGACTACTGAAATTCGAAATGTTGCATTCATTAATTACTATATAATAAGTGGTAATCTGAATTATATGCAAGTGTTCTACTCTATCTATATTTAGAGTATGTGAAGGCAAATACCATTTTATTCCCCTAAAACTGAGAAACTCCCAGGGAAGCAAGCCTCCAAAAAATGGAGATAATTATGATAGGTAAAGAAAATGAGTCATGAAGAAGCAAGTCACCAGACTCGAAAGAAAAAGAGACAAAGCTATGTAACTGACAAGTGGGCCACTGACGTCGATGGTCCAGGCCAGTTATGGTGATGGGCACATATAACACTTCATTCACATTGTAGTGAATTTTCTTCCATCAAAAGCTTCCTTGGTCCCACTCCCTAGCAAAAGCTTCTTTTTTCTTCTCTAAAATAATTAATTATATGAAGCAAGTCCCAATCACAAAGATTTCGCTGGGATGCTTTCCCATATATGGGTTGACAAGTTTCTCATGCTTTACTGGTTTTCATGAACCTCATTCCCTTTGGAGCACTCTCCATTTGAACTTATACTCACCACCACCATGACTTTGGAAAAAAACACAGCCAATGCTTCTACTTGTACGTAATGTCCTTTACCAGTAACATACAATTTGGCCACATTTCACTTATACACCTCCTATACTTTCCATCAACTACACAACTCAACTAACATGGTCACTCGCTTACCAACTCTAAACCAATCAATAATCGTCTTGAAATAATTCAAACTCACTTACCACTTTCCAAACAAAAAATACACATACATCCTAAAATATCAGCACTACATAACAGGACATATTCCAAACAAAAGATAGGCACGGAACATCAGGAAAATAAATGAGTTCGATCAAGTAATTTACAACGAGCAAATATGGAGATACCATCTAATTTATCTTCAGCACTATACCTGATATTGATAATTTCAGTTTCCTCTTTTCTTTTACTTTTTTCTCGGATGTAAAGAGGATAGTCAGCTAATGCCAGATGCTGCTTCTCTAGAGACAGTAGGATGAATCGAGACTTACTAGGAGCGGAGAACCCAAAAGTCCAATCTCATTAATCATATCAGAGCTTAAGACTTAGAAGTTCCATTTGTGATAAAACACAATGTGATCTTCATACAATCAAATAAAGTTTCATGACAAATCAATTCACTAATAGAATTATACCACCACAGTTCTGAGCTAGACCAATCTTTCGACCTCCCAACTACTGATTTTTGGTGTAGCCAACACTGCAAAAGTTAGACAGAACATCAGTAAAACGCAGAAATCAATGATATCAACTAGGCTATATTTTTCAACAAGCTGAATTCATATATATACTACAGAACCAAGACACTATGCAGCATCCATAAGAGGACTTATATTCTCTAAATTGCATCATTCAGCGAAAAAGGAGGTATATTTATCTTTTCACGAGCTTGCCTTGGTGACACAAGTTTTTTTTTGGATGACGGTGGTGTCAGTGGACACCTCGACTATTCCACCGGGTACCTACTACCTCCCACAAACACAGTGCCTTCCCACCAAGACTCTGGCAGCTGTGAATAAAGCATCTAGTATTGTTGCCTCCGATGGGACCCTAGACCTTATGGCTCTTCTCACGTTCCATAGATCACTAGGCCCTAGCACATAGACATAACATATCAAAGCTAAGTGCTTAAGAATAAACTAACAAAAAGCTGTCCTACCTTCTACGGAATCTAGACTCCCCTTCAACCAGATAAAGTTAACATGATCAGCGCTCGAACTCGAGAACTGTTCTGAAACACCTAAACACTTCACCATTTACCCTCTGTCAGGCTACTCAATTGAGGCAGGTTTCTTAACAGCTTACATTTTCTTTCTCCAGTATCATACAACCATTTCACTCGATGACTCTGGACATCAAAAAATCTGCATAGGCTGCTATAGCATATTTCAACGGAAGACGGGGTCAGAAAAAGAGAGAAAGGGAGAGGGCGAGAGAAAGAGGGGGTGTCCTGACAAATATACATCACCACAATGATGAAGTTATCATAAAGAGCAGAGGTATAATCCATAATTGTCGCCACTGTAGCACTGAAGGGGGGGTGACCTGACCAAAATACATCACCATAATAATGAAGCTATCACAAATACTTAGAGCAGAGGTGTGATCCATAATTGTCGTCAATGTAGCGCTGAACAATTTCTTGTCAAGCATGTAAGTTCATATTTTGGAGGTATGGTTATGGTCAAAGCATTTAGCATACATTTAAACCACCACCTAATGTTATAAACACAATTGGAGAAAAAACCTGTCAATTCCACACACAGTAGCCAAAATAAAGGATTGGATTATCAGTCAACAATGTCTTTAAGCAGTAAGAACCAGTCGCATCACTACACAGCAGCGTCTCAACATAAAACAAATTGATAACATGCAACAATTAACCAGTGGGAAGTTAGACATGAAAAGAAATTTTAGGCTCTACATATGGAAAATTTCAGTACCTGATCGTCCAGTGTTCGACTTCAGAAAGCACTCTGACGAGCATACATTATGATCTGTGAATTCTTAACATCATGCAGACAATGCTCAGGAGGAACAATCCAATAGGTTTTGGTGGCCTTGTTCTATCACTTCCCAACACATGAAGTACAGTATGAAATTCCACTATTTTCTTCCGACATAAGCTGCTAATTTTGACAGGTCCGGGATCCAAAATGAAAGCTCAGAAGAACCGGTCACAAACATTAAGCTTCCTGGAGCCCACTTGATCATAGGTGGTTCAGTATCTGTACTCATCCAACTGGCTACCTAAGATATGCAAATAGAATAATGAGATGAGTCAATACAAGCAAAATTAAACCATACACAAAGATCTCTTCTAAGCAAAGAAGCTTCACCGCTTATGTATTGAAGCAGCTGCTTGAAATCTTCTTCTTTTTTTTTTTTCCAATTCTATCTTTAAGTGATACATTTTCCCTTGCACAACTAGCTATGAATCTCCACCTATGTCACATCATTTTTTGCTCTCCAAAGCTATTTATCACTAATAATAAACAAGTGTTTAGCTTAAAAATTAATTCTAACAACATACAACATTTTTGTCATCCCATTCTTACAAGTGTGGCATGATACCAAGAGAAGTGAACTTCCAGATAGTAGGGCGGAAATGCACATGCAAGAGCAACAATAGAGAAGTGATGGGGTGGGGAAAGGAGAAAGTACTTGACTGATCTTTATAACTAGCAAAAGGAAAAGAACTGATCCATAAAGCATTATATTTCCTTCTAAGAAGACTCCTTTTCTTATTTACAACTAAAGTTTCCTGCAAGAGAACACCATCTTTACATGCAACTATTTGATAGTAGCAGACATAGGGTTCTGTTAATACTTCTTTACCGCTCCGGACACTCCAAGCATAAACACTACCATCACCTGATCCTGCAAGGTAATTCAAAGCAACATGTTATAAATTTTACCTTCTCTGTCTTTTGGGAGAACGAATGGCATAAATAAATAAATTTGCTTGGTAAAAAAACAATTCAATAACTATAAAACTCTAATATGACCTCATTTCATTAGGATATGCATCTGAGGATAGAGTTAAGAAGAACAAAATGACCCTAATTGGCTATAGACAAACTGAACTTATGTATCCAAAGCATTAATGGGACAAAAGAAACTGATATCCATACACCCTTTGGCATTTGGATTCCGCCCTAACTCATTGGTTTCTCATTATGCAGCTTCACGAGTTCTAATATATCAAGTGATTCTTGCTTTCCCAATTAAATGACAAGTTGCTAACTAAAGCAATAAATGAATAAGCTTCTCTTTTTCTCCTCCTCTCTCTTAAGCTGAATGGTATTCTTCTAGAAAGATTTTACTACTTCCCCAGGTGAGCCTTAAGATCATCTCACCACTAACTACTGATCACAAAATTTTCGTTTTCTTTAGTGCACCACTTCCATTAGGGGTTCTTTCTAAGCTTCTTTAATGTATGAATAAACAAGTCTGAAAGATGCAAGATAAAGATGATCTTAATTAAATGCAGTAAAAGAGAAGGAATAATTGAGCAAATGCTTATATTCTGCCGGTAAGAACTCATGACATGCAAGTCAATAGCATATTAGCATTCACATTTTTGTCAATAAATCAAGTAAGACTCAATCGTAGAGCTGTTGGTGTATGCTACAATCGAATCCGTTTACTCATGTCCATTTGTTCTAATCCTAAATGTTGTCTTTGTATGCAAATTAAGGGTTCTTTAAACCTCACACATTTCCCTACAGAAATAGTAGAGCTTAATCCCAACTTATCGCCTATATGGATCCTTTGCTTTTATTATATTCTTATCTTAGCTAAGTTTGCATTGGTGCCCGGAGATTTTACGTCTCTTGAGACAACTACCTTACATGTGATTAGGTCTACCAAACGTGCTTTTAGCATTTTCAATCATTACAGAATTACACTTACCACTACTGCATTTGAGGCCTACATACAGAATTCTTGATATCTATGGAGGACAAGACAACCATTTGAATGATTTTCTCTCAGTTAATCCTGTGAGTCCTACTTGCTGCCTCTGTTGAAGATTACTCCTAATACCATCCATCTTGCATGAGCAATACTGAATTATGTGTCCATCTCATCAAAATACTAGAAATGTTAGAGAGGATACTTCTATTTATATATTTTGGGCATGCTACGCGTCATTCTTTTTCTTAAGTCAAACACTCAGGAAGAATTTCTTAATGATTAGAAATGAGACTTGAACACAATCTCTTTCTGCTCATCCATGTTGGTTTATGGGAAACTCATCTAAAAGCTTAAAATATTGGAAAAAGGAAACTTATATTTATTTATTTTAGGTCTGCAACACACAATGATAACTCTTATTATAGGAGATCTCCAGATATCAACCAAGCAGCAGTCAAATTCAAGCAATCTTTCTTGGGAAGTTCAAAAAGGGCAATACAGCAAATATTTGGGAAGTTCAAAAAGGGTGAATCAGAGAAGTGTTAGACTACGGGAGCCCAGCATGAATATCATGGCAAAACCATTACCTGATATAACAAACATCCCTTCTGGACTGAAAGATGCCTCCAGTGTTGAACTACTTGAAACAGGCTGTACATTATACGTTGATAACTGCAGGAAATATCAGCGTAAATGCAGAGCTCATTTAGTCGCAATAGTAAAACCAAATGCTTTTGGAATTGAAGGATGGAAACAACTCACATGTGTGCCACGGGAAGAATCAAGCACATGAATATGCCCATCCTTAGTTGTCAAAAGCACAAGTCTCCCATCGTTACTGAACTTAACGCTATTAGCATCAGACACATCTCCACCAACAGAGAAAATTTCAAAAGGTCCCTTCAAAGAGTTAACTTTCGACAAATTAATGAAAGCTAAAGATGCAATTGACAAATATTACGCATGTCAAACAAGTAATTCATTTTCATGTATCAAATGCAAAACCTTGTCGAAATTGCGTGCATCAAACATCCTTATATATCCTCCAAAAGCAATAGCAAATACAAGGCCTTGCTCATCATAAGCAGTAGCTGGTCTTCCTTGCACTCGAAGAAGGCCCTAAGAACAGTAAACTTATCAATTAATCAGATATATGAAGAAAACATTTGATAAGAACAAATAATGTCAATGAGGACTTTACCTGGCATTTCTCAGCCCTTTGATCCCAAAGTAGAACAGTTCGATCAAGTGAGCCAGAGATAAAATACTCCTTTCTATAGCATAAGCTAAGAGAGACGACCCTGCAAATGACAAATACAGACTTAGTACTGAGGATTGATATTCAATGGAAGTCTGACAAAGTTGGTACTGCTTAGAAGTGTGCCTGTCACGATGACCCTTGAAATACCGCAAGTACTTGTTGTCATGCAATGAAAGAAGTCGTAGAGATTCTGAAACAGTCCATCAGACAAATTAGTAATTCACTTGTTCTGCTTTTCAAAGATTATACACCGGAATTTATCATCTTAGAATAAGGTGCATACCATCCCAACCATTCTTGGAGGAGTATATTACAGTCGTTGGATGAGAAGTGAAGCTAACCAGATCGACCCCGTACTTTTTGCTATTAATAGTTTTCAAACACCTACAATGATGGATATATTACATAGCATCCCCGACAACATGAGAAGAAGGCATCAAGACAACATTTAATGAAAAGAAGAAATATCCAACAAAAATGAAAAAAAAAAACGGAAGGAGAAGAGACAGAATAAGAGCATTTTTCCCAAGTTTTTCTAATAGAAGCTCTTTCTGATGAAAAGATGTTTCTATAGGGAGCCACCTTGTTAATAATGATAAAATGTAAAGTTATTTTATGAGGCAAAACATGAGGAATGAGAAGGCCATAAGGATCTTAGATCATATTTGAGTCCAATAACAAATTCTGGTTCAAAATTCACTTTGTAAGGCTTGATTGTAAAGAAGCAGATATACAGCAATGATCTTTTTTTTTTTTCATACGTGCCTTTCCTTTTTAATTTGATTACATCAGGGAGAGGGATGCTACGCTAGTGATGAGGCTTGGAAACCTCAACGGTGGAAGGCAGGGAGCTCACCAAGTGAGCTAGCCCTCAAACCCACCTCAGCAGATGATCTCAAGCTTCTGTTTTAAATTATTTTGCGCTTCTCAACAAATGATCATCTAAAGTAGGACACTGATAGTGAGGAGATGATTACAGGGCAAAGTGTGGTTTTGAGAAGCCAACCTGCTTGAGAGTAGTACTTGCTAATTTAGTGCATAATAAGTATAAAGAGGATTACTTCACGCCCCAAATGGAAATGATTAATAGCTGTGAAAGGAATTTAAATGGTTAATGGGTGCAGCAGCACATCATTATTTGACAACCAATACACCGTTTTATTAAACACTGCTCTTTTTGAGCTGGGAAAGAATATAAGAATATACTGTAAGTTGAGCTCTTGGAAGAACAAAGTTTTAACTTTTATAATTTATCAGTTATACAGAGTTTAACAGAACTGTAGCACTGCCTGCTAAAAGTACCAAGAAACAACAATAAAGGAAGTATGAATCGTTTAATTAAATTTACTGCCAATAAAGTAAAAGTAAAGATGCTTACGTTGCATTTGCAACATCATATAGACGTATGGACTCATCATCACTGGCTGTCACCAGAAAATTTGATGTCTTATGGAAATCCATTGAACTGATTCTACCACTCTGCATGTAGAGAAAATCTATGTCAATATTAAATGCTTACACAGCCTACACACTTTAGTGAAGAAGAACAACAGCTGTTTTAGCAAGGATCACACCATAGCTCTTAATAGTTGGTCTATAATACCGTTAGTCAACCTTTTTAGACACAAGGTGTTGACAAGAATATACATTAATTAACAGATAATGATCATATTGTTAAGTCTCAAAAAAAAAAAGATCATACGACTACAAAGTTCTTTTAGAGCTCATTCTATTTGTTGTATAAGGAAAAAATAACCACCCGTTCAATTCTATATTACCAGTACAATGATTGCTTTTACGTATAGAACTTTGTATTACTAATACAACTCTAATTTACTACAATATTATAATCGTTGCATGAACAAAACGACCCTCAATAGAATAATTGAAAGAGTCTTACTACTCTTGTCAAATAGAAGCAAACATTGTGCATCCATTATGCATGCCTATGTATATTCCTCTTTTCATGAAATGGAACGAGTAATAGAAGTGTTTGTTTCGCTTCTCCGACTACTTTAACAGACACAAATGCAAAACTTTAAATTAAAACAAGGTGTATATTTCTCTTAAGTATTAGCTATCATCGAAATCATAAATGATGATAACGCAACTGTATTAAACCAAGTACAGCTAAAATTAGCTTAAAAAAACAAGATTTTCCCCATTTAAAGGTCGAGCGGCACTTCTGCTAGGGTTGTTCAATTAGATTTGGCAGTCAGATAACACATACAGCGATCAATTACACCACTGTTCCTTCTGAACCTAATATTGCCCTTGAAATAATCAACAGCACCAGTGTGAACAATACTACTAAGGAAGGGACAAAAAAACGAGGACAATTTTACGGCTTTTAAAATTCGGTTTCCTGTAGCTTATGAATTCTTAAACGACATAGTTATCCAAATTACCAAACTTACATAGTCGCGAAATGTCATGCCGACTTCCATGCTCTGTAGAATTTCTTCAGTGGTCTCCAGTGAGACCTTGTCTTCTCTGTCAGTTGGTCCACCTGAGAAAAACTGACATCGTCAAGAAGCAACAGAAAATAATCAAGTAACACAAAGATAATTCAATTTACTTCATAATTTCTACTGTACCTGCCATGGTGTTCTTCGATAACAAGCGTGTGCAGATTCTTTTGTATTGTATTTCACCGGCGGCGACGGAAGTTTACAACTGAGAACTCGAGCGGGGAGAATGTCGAGTTTTCTCTAGGACTAGGATAATTCTGGACCCGTTAGAATTGGGCTTAGTCCAAGCCCTGCTTTTTTTCTCTTGAATACGAAAATTTCACTATTTGTGAAAGCTATGTATGCTAAAATTTTGCATTACATCTTCTTAAATAAATCATATATTTTTATATTCTATATAATAAATAAATAAATAAATATTGTTATGGTATATTATTATAGTTTATTTATATTTAATAACTAAATAAATATTGCTATTGTGTGTTATTATATTTTATTTATATTTTTGCCGTGAAAGGTTATCATAGATAATCAGTGTTTGCACATTTCAAAAAATTATGACTTAAATGTTAGTCGTTTTGAGCCTCAGAACTAGTAAGAAAACATAATAAGCTAGTTACAGATTTTCTAAACCAAACTACTGCGTTTTTAAAATTTTCTAGAGCCTTTACTTATTCTATTCTTTCAATGATCTCCTTTTTTTTTGGCGCTTTAACAGTTATGTCTGTGGTTATATTTACTCCCTTGAAGTGTTTTCAACTCCTTATCTTTCATGTAAGATTTTTACTCTTGTAAATAATGCTGTCGACTTTTTTCTGAATTGTCACTAATGTTGCTCTTTTATCCAACTTCATTATGGACTCTGCATCCTGACCATATTTCCAGTTCTCTTGCACTATTATTGTCCACCTCCATTCAAAAAAAATAGATGCAGCGGAAAATCCTCTTTGTTAGAATCACACATACAACATGTTATATCATCTATTTATTATATAATTTTAGATAGACATAAATATTTAATGTCAAAAATATTCTTAGACTATGTGAATAATTAAAAATGTCTTTTGTTTATATTTTAATTCATTTATGCCTTTATAGTTAGCGAAATGGATCAAAAATATTCTTAAATGAAACGGAAGCAAACGAAAAAACTTAGACACTAATTAGTGTTAGGCCTCATTTGTTTCCATTATAATTAAGAGGTCTGAATCTGATTACACATCTAAATATTAAGATTTGAATGTTTTGATCTGAATACACATCTGAATAGTAAGATCACGATTTTTAAATTTGAACACTAAATAATTAATTTAGTTTTTTATAAAATCTGAATGTGGAAGTGAAATTGAACATTATATTAATAAAATATCATAAAATTTTCATTTCAACAAAATATATCACTTTTGATTTTAAAAAAAGTTTTAAAAATTTTAATAATCATGATTTGGAGTACTATTTTTTCATTCAAAAATTTTGATAAATAATAATACACCAAAATATTATTGCAACCAGTATTCTTGACACACATTAATATAAGAAAATTATTTAAATAAAAAAATACACGATTTATGAAAACTTACCGGTTGGAAAAAATGATGATTGATTGAAAAAAAGTGAGAAAGAAAATTTTTAGTTATGAGATAAAAAGACACAATCAAAGCAGAGAAAATATGATTTATTATTTGATAACTTATTAAATGAATTTGAATGTTGTTAAAAGTCCTACAAATCTTATTCGCTCAGACCTCTTCAGACCCATTAAGAGATTTTTTTAAAATGAACTTAATGGACTAGTTCTGAATGATTAAGATTTCAGACCTCCATTAAATACAAACAAATAAGGCCTTAATTTGCTTGCCCCATCTCTTCATCGAAGCCAAAAATATTTTCTCCCAAATTTTATTTCCTCATCCTTCAAAACCCTAGCCTCCTCTTCTAAATTTCTCATATATGCCCAAGTAGGGGTAGGATTTTCTTCTATTTTGGGTAATTTCCACATCATTAAAGATGAGATAAGATGAATAGTAGACACCATAGCCACTAGATTCCAACTCTTAAATGATAAAATCACCTCCAAAATCACTTTTATTTTGTTATTTTTCTCTATACAAACTCTCTTTTACACTATAAAATGTAGAATTATCTAATATTTACATTATCATCTTCTCATGAATTTTCATCAATTAATAACGATACTACTCTTTGTTTGAATGCTGGAAAAAAGTATTATTATTGCTGATAATTAGTTGCCACAAAATGGTGGTAGTCAAACTCTGGTAATACAATTTGGAGAGCGGCGAATTCTCTCGTTATATTTATGTTAGCTTTTAGTTCTTCAAAAATGTCCTTGAATCTACTAAAATGTTTTTGGACTAAGCATTGTATGCGAATGGGTGCATAAATGCCATCTGAATCGATGTTTAAAGTTTTTCTGTTTGCTTCTTTTATATTTAAAGACGTTTTTGGTTCATTTAATTGATTATGACGATATAAATGAATCAAAGTTAAATGCTGACATTTTTATCATAGTACAACATATTTTTGACCCTTTTCTCTTTAATAAAATCAAAAAGACTAATTAACTATTTTTCTATACAATTATACACTCTTTTTCATAGAGAGCATGAGTTCTTTTATAAAAGTTTGAATTGTTTTTGTTTTTTGTTTTATGAGTAAAATTATAAGTTTAAAAAATAGAAATCACAATTTTGCAATTATAATTCTAAACTTTAAAATGAGTTTGAGTAATTTTAAATCTAAATTTCGAAATGCATGATCAAACGGCCCCTCGCGAGTTAGGATCATTTTGATCTCAAATTCTACTGACCCAACTAGGGATTAAACTTGGATTGTAACTTTTAATGCGAATTTAGCCATACAATTAGGGACTATTATGAGCTTTGAAATTTGTAGATGATGATAATACAAACAAGTTCACATGTTTTTTTATATTGAATTTTTATTTTCGTTTAGAAGTAGGAAACATGTGAACGTGTGACTTTTGCCGTTTGTGATAAAATCTTAAAAAGAGACTAAAACGTGAATACATTTTGAACATTTAAAAGGTTGTTAATGCTCCATACTTACTTTGAGAAATCATTGATTCTAAATTTTCACGCTATTTTAAATGTCTTGAGCCAAAAAAATTCTTACATGTAAAATTGGAATTGAGATACCTCTAGTACTTCTCAAATCACCTTATTGAAAATTAATATACACAATTACAATATTTGAAAAAAAAAAATATTGACAAAGTAGAATAGATCCTAAATTTCACTCTGTAGCTTTCGATTACACAACAATTTACAATATCTATGTGGCAAATTAAGCCTCCAAACTTTCAAATACAAACCAAAAAAAAAAAGTAAAAATATTTAAAACATAAAAAGGAAAAAAGAAAAAGATTTGTGGAATCATAATATTGCGGACTCTGATTTCCCACCTTTTAATCGTCTCCTCTATTTCTCCTTTTCCGCTGTTTTTCCCCAAAAAAAGAATAACGCCGGAAAAGGAGAAAAAAATCTAATGATGCACAAATAAATAAAATTACATTACCGGCACAGAAAATACAACCTCCGAGGAATCACCGTCGGTGCCGTCATCGGTGATGGTGGACTTTTTAATGAACTCTATACAGTCCGCAACCGCTTCACTGTGATGATGTTCATGGGAATAATAAGACCGCTGTGAAATCGGCGATGAATTAGATCGTTGTTCTTGTGGTTGTGTAGCCTTCGACATAGCTGATAACATGATCAACCGGAAAACGGCTTCCCGGAATCGATCCAGCAACGTCATCGGCGATAACCGGTTACTTTTCCGGCTGCAGTTATTGCCTCTGACTTTGGGCATGCAAAATGGATTCTTCATTCTTCTTTTTCTTCCTTTTGATTTCTCCATTAAAATGAATAATGATAGATGCTTTTGCCTTTTTAGATGTTATATGTGTAGGAATCTATTAGCAATGTTCCAAGCACATGCTGTTTCATATATAGTACGTAGAGAATGGGCTGTTGTTAAAGTTGGAGCTGCTTAAATTAAACATTAAAAAAAGGGGACAATAACAGTTTTGGTCCTCCTCTTATTAATAAAATTTGATTTAGTCCTTTTGATATGACAAATTATATTTTTAGTCCCTGTGTGTTATATTTGAATATTTTTATAACTATATCATTGTCAAATATCAAGTAACATTGTACGTAAGTTTGGAAAGTTTCACGTTAGGGTATAAAACACTTTTTAATAAAGACGATTTTGTATTTAAGGGGAACCGAACTGAGATCTCTTAATTAAAGATGAAGAATTATTTATCACTTCACCACAACCCTTGTTGGTACCTCATTCATTATTAAATGTGGGAATAATTGACAAGTATGATAAATTTCTGAGTGTTAACAACAAAATGGATCGAAAATGCATGTATTTATTAATTTAAAAATTAAACTATTTAGTTAAATATCATGATAAATATATGAGTAAAATTTATCAATAATTAAAGGATCAAAATAAAGAAGAATTTTTGTCTGTTGTCTTTAAATTATTATTAAGGCAAATTTTGAATTTTGGCTCATGAAGCAAGCTGGCCGCAATCATATGAAAAACAGACAGATAATTTTGTTGTTTAAAAAAGATAATGTGAATATGAAATTGTGGTTAACATGATTGTTCCTTTTATTTTATTTTTTGTTTTACCAAGACTAACATGATTGTTCAATTAATTAGCAGAAAATTAGTGGTACCTAATTTGTCCAAATGCACTTTGCTTACCGACGAAGTTGCATAATGATTAAGGCGCAGTCGTCAAGTGTAATAACTTTGCTCAAACTTTTATTAACGCAAAGGCAATAATCTCAAAGTTTTTTCTTCAATCTCACGGTGGCACAAAATTAGGGACTAAGATGAAGAAAATTAAGTATGATAATTAAGGAAGCGTTGCGTGGTGTGATGGACCGACGAATTATTTTTGAAAAAAAAAAGTTCAAATATAAATTTTGATCTCCATACCTCTATCTATGTATTTATTGTCACGTAGAGTAGACATTATTAGTGGGACCACAAGTCTTTAGTTCCTTAATCAGCAGATTCGTCGGTCAAACGTCATGAATATCGGAGAAATTTTGTTGGCGCGTCACCGCCTTGACTGGAAGCCCAATAGCGATCCGAGATTTAGGCGGAGCTTATAAGAACGCCCATCTTTTATTATATTTCTTGATTATACACTATACAAAATTAGTAATATTTATTTTATTTATTCAATTTTTAAAAATCAAAAGATTGTTTTCTATTTTATATTTAGTTTATCTTTATCATTAAGTATTTTTCTTAATTTTAATTCATTTACATACATAAGGGGTAATGATAAAATAAACCGATCATTTTATTTATTATTTCTTAAATGATACGTCAATTGTCAAACATGAAGAAGTAAATATAGACGAAGAAAGTATTCAATTACTTTCTAACACTAATCAAAACATTACAAGTGATAATAATATTATACTATTTATAGCCCCAACGTAAATACTTGAAAAAAAAGATGTTCATACAAAGAAAAGCTATAGGTTACTTATGGTTTTAAGGTCATGATCAGCTCATGTTTAATGTTGACTTTGCTGATGGGTTCTAATAAATTGTTTTTATTACTGATATAAAATAAATAATTAAAAAATAGAATGTTATACTATTTGTTAAAAAATGTCTGGTAATGAAAAATAAAAGGAAGGGGGTGTTTTATTAAGGCCGAAAATCTTGCTGGAAATGCTGCGAATCACATTGAATTGAAGTCAACACTACGTACTCCAGAAATCCAGCAACTTAAAATTTAATTGTGTAACGAAAAATGACAACTAATTAAACCAATGGTCCCCTCATTCTCTAATTAAACTATTTTCAAATTGTTCCTTTAGTTTTAAAAAAACTTAGACAAAGAATGGGAGTTAATAAAATCCTTGTCTTGTGTGGAAGAGTTTCACATGCATACATGTGAGCTTAGTATGATAGGAGAATAGTAGGGCAGTCTTTTTTTTCCTTATAAACATAAATAAATAATCGCATTTTAACATCAAAAGATGTGATACAGTGAATAAGGTTATTCATATTACTTCATCAACACGCACGATTAATCAAATTCAACACGAATATAGAAAGAGCCACGATCTCCTCTCCGATTAAAGTCCACACCTCAGATCAGCTTAACAGCTCTAATATCGAATATCAATGAAAAAATATCAGTACCTTTACCATTAAGTCCATATTCAATTACCGACCATATAACCCTATTGTCTTGGCTTTTGTCCCATCTCCCTCACTAATACCACAATTCAGTGTTCTGGGCCCGCCCATTCCGCTTATTTATACCAAGATATAGTGTGACACGAAAAAACGATTGTTTAAGATTAGATTACTTTGAAAATGGCTCTGGCTCCTTGGAAACAATGAGCAATTACAAGATACACCCACCCAAGATTTGCACCCAGCCATGAAGGGAAAATCTTCCATTTGTTTTTAATCAGAATGGCATTTTCCTTTGTCGATTTCTACACATTCATACCTAATTAAGTCAGTCCAACTTCCATTTAGAAGTTGCAGCTTTACCTTTTGTGTGTTTTCATTTTGAAACATCAGAACATGACAAATTATTTGTTTCTTCGAATTCAACTCTAATCACAAGACAAGCTTGGCTCAGTGTTTTGTAAGATCAAACAAAGATATGACATACACACAATCTTGAGCTATATAATCATGTATCAGTTAAATGTCCCAAATCAAACATATATCGTAAAAAAACACTTTGCAATACTCAACCACCACAAGATGGTTAACACAAGTTTATGAATTGTCTATTAATAGCATAAAAGCAACAAACCAGTCAAATTAATTTTTATTTTTTTAAAGTCGGTAAAATAGAATTACATCGCCTATATATTATTCGTTGAGTATTTATATATACCTCAAATAATAATAATATTAGGTGACAAGTGAGAGATCCTCAGCTAAAAAAATTTTTGCTAGTCAAGTATATTTATAAAAAAAAAATTATATAGAAGATTATTTTTATTGCATATTCTATATTTATATTAGATCTACATTTTCGATTATATTTTTTTATGGACGGGTTATTGAGTGTCATTAGAATTAAGAAATGGATCATAACAAAATCAATCACGAGTTAGCTCGGTTCAGCCTCAACCTCGTTTGGGTGCAAAAACAAAAGGATAGTATTAGGCTTGGCCCATTCAAGAGCACTGTGGGCTTCTCCGGTTGACAGCCCAAAATACACAAAGTCCTTTATTTTGCTATGTTCTAAGTTCTGACCCCACCCCCCCCTCAAGTAATTGACTTTGTAGCGGTTAACTGAATTTTCACTTTGTTGATAAGGTTCGATTTCTTACATTGTAATTTTCTCCTCATTCCTCTTTACCCGACCATTAGTTTTAATAAGAAAAAAATGGATTCTTAAACTAAATAGGATTAGATTACTATAATGTTTAAAATAAAAATTTACATATTTAAAATTATATAAAACATATGGTAAATCATCAGTTTTTCCTATTTCTATAGTAAAAATATTTATTTTAAAATATTGGTAAAAATTAATAGAATTTGACCTTTAAGAAAAGAGAAAACGTATAGTGAAATTGAGAGAATAAATATATCATTTCTTGTACTTAATACAAACTAGTGAACACGGTGTTGATCAGTGAAAGAATAAATAAAAACAAATTAAAATTGACTATTAATACGTAAGAGGAACTACATTGACTAGCTAACAACTTAAATGGTACGAATCATTTTGAGACCTCTACTATTTTCCTTATACAAAACAAGGCCAGAAGCTTGTACAGGTTGAGTATTTATATACGCTAGTTTCAAAAAAATTTATCATGTGCCTTGTACAATTGAGGTTATAAGTAATTGTGTGAGATTTCTTTTTATCTACAGGTGATTTAATATGGATGTAGATTCTTAGACTTTGAATTTTAGAATCAATTATGAAGATAAAAGACGTCTCACACGACTAGTGGTCAGTCATTATGACATGCACAAAATAACAAGTTCACTAGTCTTTCCTCCATTCCTGTCTCATGTATTATTTGAACATTATTTTTAAGATTCATTTTTCCTGATTTCCCTTCTTCTTATAGAATATGCAACCAATTAACGGGATTAAGGCTTCCGTCTTTGCAATTTCGTCTTGTTTCTTTGTCTTTTCTTCTCACATCTTTTACTGTTTTTTCGTAACCATATTCTCTTCCAAAGGCTTGTGACAGCATGATCTTTTGGTAAGTATTGAGGCACTACGGCAAACTTTACAGACTCTCATTTTCGGAATTGCGATCTCATCAAATCAGGTCTCCCTGCCGATTTTGTGTTTTTAGCTTCAACTGGTTGCTTGACTTTAGCGGTTCATGAAATCGTCATCATCAGTCATATCACAATCCGGAAGTAAATAGACCCGAACTAGCTATTATACAAGTAATTTTTTCACCAAATAATAGATTTCTTAAATTTTAACAAATTAGTATAAACAGTATTCCACAAGTACGTGTTTTAAAGGGGGTAATCTTTTTTTTTTAAAAGTTGACGCGGTCGTCAGATTGATATACCGTTCCTCACATGTTTCGTTTTACTCCCTCACAACTTGTTACTGTGAGTAACGTCTTACTCTTAACATATTACTTACAGTAAGGTTTATAGGAGTAGGAGAGGACGTTACTCAAAAAAACGTTTTAAGGATTAAAACATTATTCACAGTAACTATATCACCCAACGCGTGTTAGTTTTTTTAACATTTGAAAGATACCCCTAAAACGATACTGTCGAATACTTTATACTAGTTTTTTAAATTTTTAACAAAATAGTAGTTGATTTTGATAATTATTTAATCAGTATACATTAGGCAATGACATACTATAAATGATAAATTCTATCGATCCCCTGTTATTCACTAATTTACCCATTACCACGAAATCATTCTTTTTTTTAGAATTCCGGATACTTTAGAAACATAAGATACTTTAAATTTAATGAAATTAGAGTTGACTGGACACATATATACTCTTTTATGTACACTTGAACAACACTACAAAATCAAGGGTACCTGATTTCTCATTTTCTAACTAGATGACAATTTGCGCCCCGTGTTAATTGCTTCAACATTATACAGGCATTAATAATCATTTAATTTTTATATTTTCCTTTCCTTCCCTTTATTTATGGTTAATTTTGAAACCAATTACCGTGAAACGGCTTCACCTTTACTAACACTCAATTTTTAATGCAATTTAGCAAGTTTTTAAAAAGTCATTCAAATCACCAAAAAAAAAACCACTATTCTGGCGTTCAAAAAATTTCTTTCTGAAACTATATATAAACACAATATTACATTAATTATATTTTCTCTTTGATACATTAAATTTCATGTTCAAACACATAAAAGATACTCAAACTTCACAATTTAAATTAGCTATTTAAATTTTTATATACTTATCAATAATTCATATACATATTAAATACTTAAATAACCGATGTCTGACAATATGATCCACGTATACTATTATTGATACTTAATTATACGAACTATAAGTAAATAAAAACCAACGAATCTACTTCTATCATGAGCACCAAAAAATGATACTTAATAAAATTTGATAAAATACATACTAACAAATTTATATTTCAAAAATCTGATAAGATTAAAAGATACTTAAACAATTCATCTTATACTAAAATATAAATAAACAGGTTAAACAGGAACTTATAAATACTAATTGGAACTAGATATAACGAATATGAATTTAAAAATATATTCTTTGATACCTTAATTTCCATGTCCAACCATGAAATATACTCAAATTCACAATTAATTAGATACTCAATTCAATTTGATTCACAATTTTTAATCTGAATCATTAGGAAAAATTTAGGAGACGTTTTTTTTTGGGGGGTGAGGGGGTAGGGCGAATCTTGAGAGTGGAATTTGGGGAAGGTGGATTTTTTTGGGGGCATGGTAAATAGCATTGTGTAAATTCCTGATTTTAAACTCCTTGGTAAGATGGTAAGTTGCTTTTTTAATAGATTTTAATGTCTAAATATATTAGTATCATTGAGAGAAAAAAGGAATTTTTGTAATTAACACACCAGTAGGAATAAATTAAATTAAATAAATAAAAGTAGTGTATTTTAGTAATTTTTTCAACTTTTAAAGGGACCCAATTTTGTTGTTTTAAAATGGACCTCCCTCCTGACCCATTTGAGAGAAGCCCACTAAAATACATGTATTTTTTCATGAATAACTAAGTACTAGTAGATACATCACTTTGACGGAAGAAGTCACATTCGATCGGTTTTTTTTAATTGTCATATATCATGTTTTTTAGTGTTAATTTAATTAATTTTTAAAGTTAAATTAAATTTCATTGATTTAATATTTTAGGTATTTTAAAACACAAAAGAAAATACTATAAATTACAACTTTCTTTATATCAGTATGATAAAAAAAATGTATATCTTAAAAATATTTAGCATTTGTTTGCTAATCTTATACCTTTCATCTGAATTTTTCTTTTAACTCATTCTAAAATCCTCACATACTGAGTCAAATAAGAGCTTTCACGCAAAAATGATAATTCATTCGTAGTGAACTGATGACTTTCATCCCCAAGCCACAACATTCACGACGCTCTTCAAACTGAATTGCCCGTGCCGTCTGATTTCTTATCGCTTCTAATCCAACTTTCGAGAATAATTTTCCCTTCTCTCTCCGCCGCCTCAATCTTATTTACCTCTTTCATATTTTTTCCATTTTCATTGAAATCGGATGAGTTATATTTCATTGAGCTTATATTGTCTGTATCTTTAATAATTTGGATTGTTTTGATTTTTGGGGCCTTGTTGAGTTTGAATCTTCTTTTTTTTAAAGTCAAGAGAAGACAATGTAGGTCTATAGATTTTTGAAGATTTATGTTTGAATTTAACTATTGAAAATGATGGATATGATTTAGAACCTTGTACATCAAATTTGAAGTCATTTTGAGTTGATTTGATTAATTTAAATAAAAATGTACTGATTAATTTCTTAAACATATTATGGTGATTGCCACATATCTTAATGAATCTTTAAATTTATGATAAATATTAAGATTTACGATCAAAATATTAAAAATAAATAAATAAAAGTATAATTATTCATCAAAAATTGATCGAAAATTCTTATGAATCACCATACTTTTTAGTTAAAGCATACCTAGACGAATATTAAATTAAAAATCATGGTAATTAAAGTATTATAAGTTATTTTGATATTTGTCAAGAGTGTGCTTGCAATTGTATTTGTTAATACGTGTATGTCCCATGACTTTTCGTAACGGAATTCAAATTTAAACAATATAATGAAAATCTACATTTGTTCAAATCACCCCAATTGTATAACGAAGGTAGTTGAAAATTTAAAGCTATAAAACTTTGAGAAAGTAAATAAATAAAGGAAAAAATATATAATTAGACACACTTTACTATTATATATACTAACATTATCTATATACTTGCATAATATTGTATATCTAATCACTAATTAACAGTTTTATTTTTTAATTATATATTGAGAAAGATACATTTAAATATATGTTCTTTTTTTATCAAATACATTAAAACATGGAGAGAGGCGAGCAAGATTCGTTATGTAAATCAGATACGTGAGAGTCATAATAGATACACAGTAGATACATATATATATTGTATCGGTGTGATTCACATATATCTAGGAAACCAGAATGCCGTTATAGTTGTAATCGAAATAGTGTGATTATGTTAGTACATACATACGACTTCACTTGGCTGTAAATATTTCCTGAAATAACAATTATACCTAAATTGAGTATAATATATCTATAAACAAATTACATCTAATTTTTACAATGTGTATCCCATATGCATATAGTAAGATATATAATATTAAAAACAATAGTATATTCAAATAAATTAGTTCATAAATTAACTGTGAAATTTATGTAAATCTAAAATAAACTCATAATAATTACACAACAGTTAAACTCACTCAACTATTAATCAACCAAATCCCCAACAAATAACCAACATCGCCAAATTTATATTAAATTCGGATCACCGTAATTCATAGTTTTTTTAGCTTTTCTTGCTCTCCTTGCTTTTGGTAAAATTAGATGTTTATGTATACATGTTTTTAAAATCAATATAGTACTATTTATTTGCTTTCATGTTATTTCTTGATATGTCTATTTCTATTAGTCTAACGATGATCAAAGATATTTAAATGACGCAATATCATATTGATTCCTATTTGATTCCCACTACTAACGACTAATAAGTCTGCTACTTTATTTTAATCATGTAAACTGCGGATTTTTCAATATTTCTATAGTATATAATTATTAGGAATCAAAATACACTATACTTTCTTTTTATTTTAACTAACTCATTATTGAGATATTATTAAATTGTTCATTATAAATAAGATTTTTTGATAGTTCTATTATTGCTGATGATATTTTGTTATTAAGGACAAGTTATCCTCTTTTTTCTTTTGATAAAAATTCAATCTATACAAATAATAATAACAATATGATAGAATATGCTATTTTTGGCTGTTGATGTAATGTTACCACTTCAGCCATTATTAATATTTATAACGCATGAAATGCTTTCAAAGTAGCCAAAATCAATTAATCAATATTATTACGAATAACGCTACAATTTCCACCTTTGCAAATGTTTCTAGTACTGTGAATTGCAAAGTGCAATGAATGTAGTAATTTTTTTATTAATAATTTTGTTTGATGATAAAAATCTATCTTTTTGATATTATTAAATTTTTTTGTATTTGTTTATTCTAAGAGTGAAAAAATTATAATAGAATCTAAAAAAAGATAAAATATTTATCATCCTGTATAGCTCTCTCCATCCCTCCTCTCCTGTTATCCCTCTCTCTCTATAATACACACAACAGATACAAGACTTGATGCGATACTAAGTTTATAGTTTAATATTTATATTGAATTACTAGAAGATTCTTCGAGTGAATAAATAGGAGCATTAATCTTATTATTATATAATAACTCATTTTTTGTCTTTTTTTTTAAAAAAAATATATTTTCAAACAAGTCATTTTGTATATTTTTTTACATTAATACAATCGACAATATCTACGGATAGCTGTATATTTTCTTCAAAATTGACTAATAATATCCATATTCGATTAATAAAAGTTTGTTTGTCCTTAACTAATCTTTTAAACGCCGCACCTCTGCTGCGCACCTACTTACCTATACTATAATGTTATAACCACCAGTAAAATGACATGTAGTGATTCTTATATTAACAATTTTGTTTTTGAATATTTTATCAATAAAGAGAAAAATCCGTATATTTCTTTGCATTGATACATTGAAAATATCTCCGGATGGCCATAGATTTTCTAAAAAAATATGAGTAATAAATATATGATTCCGTTAATAAAATTTAGTTCGTTTTATATTTACTTAATTAAATGCGATCTTGACAATTTATAACATACGTATTTATGTTAATTTTATCGATTTTAATAAGACATAAATAAACTAATATAGTCAAACATACGTACAACTATATATATTGTGAAAATTTGAGCCAATATTATAATAAAAATAACATTTCTGATGATAAGTTATTACTAATTTAGATCATAAGAAGGAAGTTAGCACACTAAAATCTTTACCTTAAGTGAAGTTTGAACGTCATTAGACGGTGACTATTTACATTAATCACCACACCCGAAAGAAAAAAAAAATTAGTGTTGAACCTTAAATAGCCCGTCCACCGCGAACCGGGCGGAGTTAGAATCCTCCGTCGTGGGAGAGGGAGAGAACGAAATTTACTTCCCCCGTCTTGTGCAGTTTCGATCAATTAGATCCTTTCTCAAAACCCTAGTTCAAAATCCCCCTTTCAAAATTCAAATACAAAGCCCGCATTTCTTTCCATTCGGTTCAAAATCTCACAACTCTGAGTCTTTTTCTCGCGACATCACTCCTTCTCTCCAGAGCATTCTTCAATATGAATGTAGTACTTACCAAACCCCACTTCAAGATCCGGTTTGCTTCACAAGATGTGTTTTTCTTGCAGAATCAGTCTATATTTCGAGGTTTAACAACATGGAGTCCTATTCAGGATTTCGACAGCCAATCGCCGGCCCTTTACGACACCGACCTCCGTACTCTCACTACCCCGTCCGTTTCACTGTTTTTTTTTTTTTTTTGTTTTCTTTCTTATTAACTGTGTATATGTGTGTGTAACAGCAATTTCAACAATACTACGATGGCCCAATGGACGTGGTACACGCGGATACGTTATGAGATACCAGCACCCACAGTCGGCGTCAAGTCAGTATGAATTTCTTAAAATGCTATTTTCGGGCGTTTTCTGGTGTTTTATATCATATTACAAAGCCACAGTTCTCAGATAATCCTGAACATAAGCTGAGGAACATTGTGGTTGAGATACTAAATAGGCTTCCTCATAGTGAAGTACTAAGACCATTTGTACAGGAGCTTTTGAAGGTGGCAATGCACGTTCTAACGACGGATAATGAAGAAAATGGCTTAATTTGCATCCGTATTATCTTTGATTTGCTTCGGAACTTTAGGCCTTCTTTAGAAAATGAAGTTCAACCCTTTTTGGACTTTGTTTGTAAAATTTACCAGAATTTTAGGGCTACTGTAAGCTATTTCTTTGAGAGTGGGGCAATGGCAGTGCCTCCACCGCCCATGCCCACGTCGTCTGTCTCCTCTTTGGGTGAGGCAGATGTGAAGCCGATGGAGGTGTCAGATCACAACATGAGTCACCTCTCCCTAATGGTAATTTGGCGTGGCTCGGCCAGCCTCTAATCCCCAGCTCCCTGAGAGCAACATTTTTCTTCCCTTAAAAAAAGAACAACACACAATAGTTACTGACGAGTCCCGCCTGGGCGTGATAGTTCACCGTTTCAAATTCCTATGGCCCTGGCGACCTGGCTCTCAGACAAATACTTCCCCATCTTGCTGGGCCGTGATCCGGCCTTTCCAGCCCCACATATCAGTGGGCGTGGAGCCCTCCCGCACCAACATGGTCCACGCTCCCCTCCTTTTCGACAGACCCCACTTTCGTTGACACTCGCGGGTGCGCAGGTTAAGGTAAGATTTTGATCTCTTGAAATTACTCTTTTCACTTGAGCTCTTCAGTTTTGTGCAAATTGGTACAAGTCACCTCCTTTTTAGGCCAATTGTGATCATCAAGTTGTTTGATAATTGCTCGAGTTTCCTGAAGAAAATAAGCTCTTTTAATCTTTTTTTTTTTGGATTATGGTAACTAGAAGCTCTTTTAATCTTATTCTTGCTCTTTTAATCATATTCCTGATCTAATTGCTTTGCGTATTAATTATCGACAGTAAACACCACCACATACCTTAATGCGCCATTTTGGACGAACTGCGTTTATCTGTACCTTCTGGCTGTTGCCATGTCTACTACGGGTGGTCATTTCTCTGCATCAACCCGGCTAGTCCCCTGATGCCCCTGGCCATACATTAATATGATCCAATCAGAGTGACCTTACCCTATAAAAATGCACATGAGCGGGTTGAGCTCGAACTTCCTGTCGACCCTGTGGCCCTACCCAACGTACCAAAACATGTATACAGGAAAACTTAAAACACTGTGTATCCCCGCAACGCACCGCTCCCATCCCCCCCACCCTCCGACACTCACCCACCCCACACCACCCTCAAAAGAATATTTCAAAAAATCTCAATGGTGGCAGCAGCTTCTCACCCCCCCCGTGCTATTCTAACTAGTCGGTCCCAACGCTTCAACCCACCCCTGAAAGAACGCTGCGTCCCGACCGGCGCGCCCACCCCCCCCCAATGCTTGTGAACAAAACAGTCTGTGAGTTGAGACAAACCTTGGTCACGCAGGATTACCGACCATGCCATAAGCACCCACACGTGAACCCTTGCGCTGAAGTTCTCACTATCTCTCTAAGGTTTGATGGGGTAGAATATCCATGTCTCGTGCACTATCAGGACCTCTGAGGTACATTTCGGCTGAATCAATTGAGGTACACACAAAGTTGGCATGACTCACCATGGTTATCTAACCTTACAATTTTGTGCCGGGAACATGCAACCCACCCCCGCAGCTTATGTGATGGGAATGTCCCCACTATTCTTACATCCAACTTACTCTCGGTCGTTTCATGGAAAAGCGACCGCGACACGCAATGCGAGCCTTCTACGCGTTCACCACCCCTCAGACTAGAATCGAGTAATCGTGAAGCCTCGTCATCGCTTAAAGCGTGCGAGTGGGGACTTTCGCTTTCTTCTTCAATCCGCTTCCGCTTCCCTGACACTGATTATACTTCAACCACGAAATAAGTGACCCCAGATTCATACCCTCCAACGTCAATAAATTGAACTTGTCCATTTGCTGCTGATTTCCTGTTCACCTTTTATTCTAAGTCTTTTCTAAATTTTACTCTACACTTCCTTTCCCATTCATTTTGAGGGTGGAAGACCGAAAGACAGACTTTTTCCCCCCATTGCTTCGCGACACTCTATAGCACAGTTTCCCTTCTTCTTTGACCCTACCACCGTTGACAACCGACGCATTCTTGCTGCACTCACTTAATCCGATGCAAGAGACTTATACTGTAAACCGCCACTTGCAGTGACATCTGCTTGTCACCACACATGTCTCAGCCACCATACTGTCCATCCCGACCCGAAGGTGACACCCCTTGACATGCTCCCTTCGCCAGATCTTGAATCTTCTCTCATTGTTTTTGCGCATCATATGTCTCGAAACTGAGCTATTGTTTCATTCTAGGAAACACCGCTTGCTTGGCCCCCCTCCAACATGTTCCTTCCCGGGCAACACCGACCTCTAACACAGATGGGTCTTGTTTCCCCTTAGTCGACACTCTTTTGGAAGAGAGGTAAACTTTCAATCAGATGTTGTGCTGGTCGACAACCTCATGCTTTCCTGTGGGCTCCGCAGAAATATTAGTTCTCCTTAACATTGAGTTCTTGATAAAACATCTGTTTCAGCATATAACGGTAAACGCTGCTACATGTGAGTGCTCCCTCATTCATTAGCCGCTGAAAATGTGTCCAATGCACTCTATGCCCTTGTCCCTGGAATTAGTACTACCACTCACACCCCTTTTGGCCCAGTCTTGCATTTCTATATATATTTACCTGGTCAGGAAGTTCCTGAACTGCACATAGAATCTAATTTGTGGATTGCAGTGGGGCTTATGGCAATTTCTGGAAGTAGGTGTATTAAAGTGTGTTTGCAGAACTGTGCCTTTTGCTGGCAGACAATTGGAAAGGGTTGATAGGAATCAAGATTAGGTGACTAACCAACAACATTAATAAAATTTGTTGCTGTTAACACTCCTCCAAGAAAATGTATCCACTAAGTCTCTGTTAAAGTATGTATATGTGTTTGAATAACTTTTTGCTAGTTCTTGCCTTCTTGGTGCATGTTTCTTGCAATTGTGGATTGTATTTTTTATCCTGTTTTTGTCGGTGGGAATTCAGGAATGAGTAAGGATTAGTCAATTAAGTCTCTCTTGGTTAGATGTTGCAATTTGATGTTTGAAATAAACTCCATCAGGGTCCTTGTTGGAACTGGCCGTGCATGCTTTGAGACATTGAGGCCTTTGGCTTAACAGCCATATTGGCCCGGAGATTGCTTCACCCACACTGTTCAGGCGGGGATCTTTTCCTTGTCCCAGGTTATTTGCATCTTTAAATCTTTATGGTCCTTTTTTGCAAGATGTTGATTTCCATGGTAGTCTGTTGGTATTATTGCCTTCTTAAAGATGATTCTAAGTTGAAATCATTTATGTGCTGAGGCCCTTCTGCACCCCTCCTCCTAGTTTTCCCAACATAGTTGAATGTTGCTGTTGATTTCTGATTCTGTATATATGTTTTTATAAAGGCCTTACCAAAGAAAGACTTCTTTGGATTAACAGTACTGGTTGAATCCCTCTCGTGACAAAGAGCTAAGTAGGAAGGAAGAGTCAAAAAATTGCCATGATATCTTGCTCTCTAATATCTCGATTAACTGAAACCTGACAATATTCTGGCGCTTGACAAAACCCCAACCCTGTAACTTCCTTCCCAGTTGGACCTTCTTCTCTTCTATCGCCCACCCCCCCCCCCCCCCGTTCCTCCCTTGCTTCTAGTAATTCCTACATTTATCACATCTCTCTTAATGTTACCCACTGTATTTTCTTCCCATCTTTCGACTGATAATTTCCTTCTGCTACTGCTCTTTATTTCCTCTGCTACTACAACCTGAACAAAGATGATTTTGCGTTTACTTGTCGGGCCACAGTTCCATCACGAATCATACTTACCTCGTCTCTCACAAGCAACCCCTGCATGCTGCTTCTCTTTGCTCGCCCTCCCCCGCTCCCCAACTCCCACCTACCCACCCCCCAACCCACCACCTGCTGCCCCGCTGTTGACACTGTCTCAAATCTGGTAAGGTGACCATATTTCTCTCTCCCTAGAACTCGCTCAGGGCTGTATCACCTCCTGCTCCCCCTGCTCTCTCGCAGTTCCCTCCCTCAGCTGTAGTGTCACCTCAGATGTTGTGGCCACTTAAGCACTTGGTACGTCGGTCACATGCCTCTCAACTGCTGCACACCAGATACCCCATCATATTCCTTATGACAGTGGAACCCAATTCCGTTTGAGAACAGGTGTTGACCAGCCCCAGCCATGGATCTGAAGCAAGGCTTTGTTTGGTCCTCGGGACTAAACTATACGCAACTACTTTTCCAAGATTATCTTGTTTTCTTCGACACAAACACCCCAGTCTTAAAGAATATCTCTGCTCGCCTAATAAACTCATTGTCATTATATTTGTGTTTACTCGCGTCGTCATTTTGGCTGATGTCTTTGTCTGCGCAAATTCAACACCGTCTTCACCACAACCGACAATCCTCCGCCAGGTAATCAAATCACCTTTCAAACTTTTCATTCTAGAAATGATTGGAATTCTCCTCTGGCCCTCTTCTGTCGGGCTTCCTGTACCTCTGTTAACCCTTACTATTCCTTCTGGAGAAAGAATCCACGTAGGCTCGCATTCACACCTCTAATGTTCTGTGGATTCGGTAACAAACGCCCCCTATATCGAACCACCCAGACCTAAATTACTATCCTTCATAACTCCTCTTGGCTCTCTTACGAGCTGCTTTGACACTTAGTTCAGTCTTTGTTTTCTTCCATTGTCATCTCTGTATAGCCTTCATGGTTGTACAAGTTGAGATCCTCATTACACCCCTCCACAACACCATTACCTACCTACTATTTTCAGTTCTACGTTCTACCCCCCTCTTGTTCTCCCCCTACCGTTCCCGACTTGCTATCAATTGTTCACCCTCTCAATCACTATCCCTCTTCATTATTACAATCTGGTGTATGTATGTAGTGTTCAACATAATCCCTTATCCAACAAACTCATTAGAAACTATCAAGTGTGCCCAGAAACAAATAATTAAAAAAATAGGTTCTGAAATTGTTGGGTAACGATGTCCAAGAACTTCATTGTTCTTGGTTTGCTGTTTGGATTTCCTTCAACTTTATGCAATCTAAATCCAGTTTAATCTTTGTAATTCTGTAGTACCATCTTGGTACTGCCTATTATTTAATAAAAGAGATGTCCAAGATAACTCATAATGTAGGAGTATTATGTTGTGCACAATATTGTAAATAGACATCCTTGCTTCGAATTAAGTAATTAAATATTCTCTTCATCAGCAACTAACTAATGTATATTCTATTAAATGGTGAGTAAATTATGCTCTGAGGTATCCATGGTGTAGTCAATTAGGAAAATATAATACCTCTAATCTATGTTTGAATTTCGTTTATTACCGTGTAACTTTTGTGCTCATGACAATCTATCAGTTGACTTCCTGATTACAATGGCATCAAATGTGCTTATTTGTCGGATATTCCCTGCTTCCCTGTTTATAAACCAATCAGCTGTATTCAGACTAACACTTCCTCCGTATATTTGGATTGTAGTTACTCGAAGAGGGGGAGGATGTGAAAGGTCGATCAACATTGAGGTCAAAACTAGAACTTCCAGTGCAGGTAATTTTCGTGAATATCTTTGCTTTCCTCAATTCAGTGCTTTTCTGAGTTGTCAGACTCCTTTTGAGGTATTATGTGATTCTTCTAGTTCTAATGCCTTATTTTAAATTTTATTTTATGTGTACTGATAATTTGCATATTCAATGGTGTAAGTTGAATAATTTGTTTAAGTGATAGTTATAATCACATTATTGCTTGATTTGTTATTCCGTGTTTTTTATAAGTAAGACATAACTTTTATATGTGAGGTTGTTGGGATCCTTGAATAAAATAGAAAGAATCTCTTTCTACCACTCATTATAAAAAATAAGCTTCTAACTGCAAAAGGTCATTTATGTGCCTGAACTTCGTATTCATATTTAAAACTTCTTCCTGTGTATTGGGATTGCCTTTCTAGTGCAAATTAGATCATGAATCTGCCTTGCTGTTGTTGCTACCTTTTTGCTTGAAAGAACAATCATAGACTGACTAGAGGTGATGTTTTGAAATGTTCGAAACCTTTTTTTCAATACGTCTGCACGTTTTGTTATTCACACAATTCTCTTTGTTTTATTGGTCCTTCTCTCCTTGACCATGAAGTGTAATTTTCTAGGCGGTACTCAATTTGCAAGTCCCTGTGGAGCACTCTAAGGAAGTCAATGATTGCAAGCATCTGATTAAAACTTTGGTTATGGGTAACAATTCACTAACATTACCTGTAGATCATGAATGATAGATGAACCGTTTTTGCTCTTTCCTAATTTGAGTTAGCTCTTTTTCTTTGTAACTAGTTACCTTTACATCTTTTAGGAATGAAAACCATAATATGGAGCATCACCCATGCACATTTGCCTCGATCACAGGTATATAATATTAACTGTTCCAGGAGTTCCACCTTCATATTTCTACTTTTTCTTATGTGGTCCAACTGGTTGTAGGTTTCGGCTTCCACTCAGGGGACGCCTCCTCAAGTTCTTGCTTCAGCCTCGACTAGTTCATCAGTACCTCAACCTTTTAAAGGAATGAGAGAAGACGAGGTATTATGATAATGCAGCATTTGATCTTGCCTACTGGCCTCAATTACATCACTTCAATCCTTGTTTAGGGGATGCTTGTGGCTCAATTGGAACCCATTTTGGTTATGTTTATACTATTGGTATGGCCCCCTTTTGGAATGCTTCCGTTGTGCATTAAAGTGGTTTCATTGCTTTGCTTGGCACTATTCAAGGAGAAGGAGGAAGAGAGAGAAATGATCCATCTTTTTTCCCAGATTTTGGCTATTATGGAACCCGGGATTTCTAATATGGACATGTTCTCTTTTCCTTGTGCATTCCGCCCTGAATTGACCCTTTGACGTGGCATCGATTCTCTAACCCACACCACCCCCGTACTCTCCCCCACCCCCTCCTTTTCCAGCCTATTGCAGCTACCAAGTCGTTCGCCATTTGCAGATGTCCTTGTTAACTTCCCCTTCCTTGTAAGCCATCCAAACTTGATGTCCCTGAAGCTCCCCGATCTCACCTGCCAGCCAAGCCTGGTGTTTTGCACCTCTCCCCCCTCTTTCCGGTTTTTGCTTTTGGTGCTCCTGTCTCGCAAAGCCGCTCCTTCAGACTGTGAGCGCATTCTGCAGCCTCATGTGCATGTTATTATGGAAACTTGTATGAAAAATGCAACTGAGGTAGAAAAACCCATTGGTTATTTGCAACTCCTTCGTACAATGTTCCGCGCCCTTGCTGGAGGAAATTTGGACTTTCCTTAGGCTTCTATTGCGTGCTCATCGTCACCTTTCTATGCTTACATACTCTGTTTTGAGTATGCTGTTGGCTTTGCTTGAGGGGCCTAATGGTGAAGATATGAGAGAGCTTCTGCTGGAGCTTTGTTTGACTCTGCCTGCACGGTTAAGTTCACTGTTACCTTACCTTCCTCGCCTGATGAAGCCTCTTGTTATGTGTCTCAAAGGAAGTGATGACCTGGTGAGTCTTGGTTTAAGAACACTTGAGTTCTGGATTGATAGTCTGAATCCTGATTTTTTGGAACCAAGCATGGCAAATGTCATGTCTGAGGTGATTTTGGCATTATGGTCTCATTTGAGGCCCGCACCTTATCCTTGGGGTGGGAAGTCTCTGCAGCTCCTTGGCAAGTTAGGTGGGCGTAATAGGCGTTTTCTCAAAGAACCTCTTGCTCTTGAATGCAAGGAGAATCCTGAGCATGGGCTTCGTGTTATTCTTACATTTGAACCATCCACTCCATTTTTGGTGCCGTTAGATCGTTGTATAAGTCTTGCGGTGGCTGCTGTCATGCAAAGAAGTGCTATTGTGGATTCTTTCTACCGAAAACAAGCTCTGAAATTTCTTCGTGTATGCCTGTCATCTCAACTTAATCTTCCAGGTAGTGCTACTGATGATGGATTTACTTCTAGGATGCTATCGACATTGTTAGTTTCCTCAGTTGATCCATCTTGGAGAAGATCAGAGACATCTGATATAAAGGTTGGTGTTTATTCCTTAAAACCTGTTGATAACTTATTTGCTGTGTTTATTCCTTAAAACCTGTTGATAACTTCATTGGTGGTAATTCCTTTATTTTATGTTGCGGGCTGTAGCAATGTCAGATTAATTTAAAATCTATAAAGTTGCCTAGAGTTTGAGAGTTCATGTTTAATCTTTCTTATCTTATTCCAGCCTGAATTCATAAGTATGATTCCTAATGTTCATGCTTCTAGGCTGACCTGGGCGTCAAGACAAAGACTCAACTCCTTGCTGAAAGATCTGTTTTCAAAATTCTCCTTATGACCATTATCGCAGCAAGTGCTGAACCAGATCTGCATGATTCCAAAGATGATTATGTCATCAATGTCTGTCGACATTTTGCCATCATATTTCATATTGAAAGCTCTGCTGCCCATGGTACTCTTTCTGCTGCTCCAGTTGGTGCTTCTGTGCTTTCGTCTAGCACCATTGTTAGTGCAAAGTCAAGATATAGTACTTCTTCCAACCTGAAGGAGTTAGACCCTCTTATCTTTTTGGATGCTTTAGTGGATGTCCTGGCAGATGAAAATAGACTGCACGCCAAGGCAGCTTTAAATGCACTAAATGTATTTGCTGAGACACTTCTATTCCTTGCTCGCTCAAAACATTCAGATGTATTGATGTCAAGAGGAGGTCCTGCTACACCTATGATGGTCTCTAGCCCATCAATGAGTCCTGTATATTCTCCACCTCCTAGTGTTCGTGTCCCTGTTTTTGAGCAGCTTCTTCCCCGTCTTTTGCATTGTTGCTTTGGATGTACATGGCAATCACAAATGGGGGGAGTCATCGGGCTTGGTGCTTTGGTTGGGAAAGTCACCGTTGAAACTTTGTGTGCTTTTCAAGTTCGTATTGTGCGTGGACTTGTTTTTGTTCTGAAAAGACTTCCTGTTTATGCCACTAAAGAGCAGGAGGAGACCAGCCAGGTGCTTACACAAGTTCTTCGTGTGGTGAATAATGTTGATGAAGCAAATAGTGAAGCGCGGAGGCAAAGCTTCCAGGGAGTAGTTGAATACTTCGCATTGGAATTGTTTAATCCTAATGTGTCTATCAATGTGAGGAGGATTGTGCAGTCTTGCTTAGCACTTCTTGCAAGCAGGACTGGTAGTGAGGTTTCTGAGTTGCTTGAACCCCTATACCAACCTTTGCTTCAGCCTCTTGTAGGGCGTCCATTACGGTCAAAGACAGTTGAACAACAGGTAAAATTTTGTTGATAAGAGTTATCTTTATGCTTTTTTTGCATCTGAACTAATTATTTTGTATCTTCAGGTGGGGACTGTTACAGCTTTGAACTTTTGCTTGGCCTTGAGACCTCCACTTCTAAAGTTGACTCAGGAGCTAATTAGTTTCCTGCAAGAAGCATTGCAAATAGCTGAGGCTGATGAAACAGTGTGGGTTATTAAATTTATGAATCCTAAGGTTGCCAACTCGTTGAACAAACTGCGCACAGCCTGCATTGAGTTACTCTGTACTGCTATGGCATGGGCGGATTTTAAAACCCAAAATCAATCTGAGCTGCGCTCAAAAATTATTTCGATGTTCTTCAAGTCTCTGACAAGCAGAACCTCTGAAATTGTAGCTGTTGCAAAGGAAGGGTTGAGACAGGTTGGTTTGCTCTTACATCAGATTTTTTCACTTATTGATTTTGTCTAATCTTCCATGTTTATGGCATATTAGTGGATCTTCAGAAATGTGATTAGGTTACAGTCATGTTCCTTTGGACATTTCTTTACTGTTGAGGTTGGGAGAAAAGTAACTTGTTTCAGTTTGCGGGATGTAAGTACAAATAGACGAAAAGGGAATGCAGTTAGGCTGGACAGAGAATCAATTTTTGTGTGCCTATGTAGAACATTGGGTGTTGTATTTGAAGGCATTTTCGAGCATGTTATGCATTAGACTCTCATCTTCTACTCCCAAAAGGCATACTGAAGTTTTGAATAATGTGCACATGCTTTGCTGGATGCTTGTTTTTCTGTTGCATGCTATAACTTTCTGTCAATTCTTTGTTGTTGCTATAACTTTTCGTCAATTCTTTGCTTCATTAGTTTTAGTTTCTTCTTTCATTCATGGTGTCTTTGTTATGTAGGTCATACAGCAGCAAAGGATGCCTAAAGAACTTCTACAAAGTAGCCTTAGGCCTATATTGGTTAACTTGGCCCACACTAAAAATCTCAACATGCCTCTTCTTCAAGGTTTGGCCCGCCTGCTTGAACTGCTGGCCAATTGGTTTAATGTGACCTTAGGTGGCAAGTTACTGGAGCATCTTAGGAAATGGTTGGAACCTGAAAAGCTAGCACAGTGTCAGAAATCGTGGAAGGCTGGAGAGGAACCAAAAATAGCTGCTGGTAGGATACAACTTTGCTCCTAATAATCACATGGGGTATCTTCTGTGCGGATATACTTCTGTTTCTGACTCGTATTTTTTGTGGTTGCAGCTATTATCGAACTCTTCCACCTTCTTCCCTCTGCGGCTGGGAAGTTTCTGGATGATCTTGTGACATTGACTATCGAATTGGAATCAGCCCTTCCACCTGGGCAGTTTTATAGTGAGATTAACAGTCCATATAGGCTGCCAGTGACCAAGTTCCTGAATCGATATCCAACTGCTGCTGTGGATTACTTTCTTGCTCGGCTATGTCAACCTAAATACTTCAGGCGGTAGGCATTATGCTTGTTGAAATTGTGTTCCCTGGGTTGTGGTACGAGCAGTTATGTTGCTTTTTTGCTTCCACAGTTCTCTGATTTTTTCAAGATATTTGCAGCTTTATGTACATCATAAGGTCAGATGCTGGGCAGCCTTTAAGAGAAGAACTTGCAAAATCACCGGAAAAGATAATTGCAAGTGCTTTTCCTGAATTTATTGCTAAATCTGATGCATCTGCTGGACAAGAATCTTTGAGTCGGCCAAGCACTTCTACTGGTGATGAAGGCCTTGGTACTCCTCAAGTCGAGGCTTCTATTCCTTCAGCTTCAACTAATGTGGCTCCTCAAGATGCTTATTTCCAGGGTCTTTCCTTAGTGAAAACTTTGGTCAAGTTGATGCCCAACTGGTTACAGAACAACCGTTGTATCTTTGATACTCTGGTACTAATGTGGAAGTCACCAGCAAGAATCTCCCGTCTGCAGAATGAGCAGGAATTAAATTTAGTTCAGGCAAGTTACGTTGTGTTTTCGTGATAACTGGTATTTTTATTTTCTTCATTGCATCATTATCCTGGGATAATTGTTTGTTTCCAAGGTGCTTGTTCCACATGAAAGCTTTATCTCTTTGATTGCTTTATAGTGTAAAATTTATTCTTCCATGACTTTTGATTTTGATAGTTGAGATCCTTGTATGCAACTTGGACTGTTTTTACCTGCCTTGTGGTGATTTTTATTCTTTCATGATGTTTTTGATGCATTAATAATTAGTTTCCTCAGTGTATTGGGGGAAATGATGATGGTTTACTTTTTGTTGCCACGCTACTTTAACTAGTCTCTAAACAATTATTGCTTAATGAGCAGATAATTGTATTATTTCTTAGGTTCCAAAAGTATTGCTTTTCTTCTATTTTGTCAGGATGTTCTGATGATTCTTTTGGTTTGGTTTATCATTTAGGAAATTGGTTTTTGATTTTTCTTTCATATGAATTTCCTTCTAACTAATGGAATACCAATTTTCAGGTCAAAGAGAGCAAATGGCTTGTCAAATGCTTCCTGAATTATTTGCGACATGATAAAACTGAAATCAATGTTCTGTTTGATATCCTTTCCATCTTTCTCTTTCGTACTCGTATAGATTTTACCTTCTTGAAGGAGTTCTATATCATTGAGGTATGTTTGTTAGGCTGCTATCTGTCTATCATGATTTTCTCTAGATGGATGAATCTTAGTTTTGATAACCTATTGATGGCTTGCGATTAAGGTTGCTGAAGGCTATCCACCGAACATGAAGAGAACCCTGCTCCTGCATTTCTTGAACCTTTTCCAGTCTAGACAACTTGGTCATGATCATTTGGTGGTTGTAATGCAAATGCTTATTCTTCCAATGCTAGCCCACGCATTTCAGAATGGTCAGACTTGGGATGTAGTTGACTCTGCAATAATTAAGACTATTGTTGACAAGCTTCTTGACCCTCCAGAAGAGGTAAATGATTGCATCTCTTTATGTTCTTGTGGAGTTCATTTTCTTTTATGGTTAATCTTGTGCTGATTTTAGTTATATTTCATTTTCTTCCCTAATTTATCTTTGTAGGTTTCTGCTGATTATGATGAGCCTTTGAGGATAGAGCTTCTGCAACTTGCTACTCTGCTTCTCAAGTATCTGCAGACAGACCTTGTTCATCACCGGAAGGAACTTATAAAATTTGGTTGGAACCATCTGAAGCGTGAAGATAGTGCTAGTAAACAGTGGGCATTTGTAAATGTCTGCCATTTCTTGGAGGCTTATCAAGCTCCAGAGAAAATTATTCTTCAGGTACCACTATTTGTGGAGGTTTCATGATGCCATCTGCATGCAATAACTGGCGTAAAGTTCTATTAATTATATATTTTAATTAATTAAAGTTCTATTAATTATATATTTTAATTAATATATAAAAGCTCTCTTCAAGTTGAATTCAACTTTTGTTGTAGTGCATATAGACTTCTGTATATTCAGTCAGATTCAATCACCTCACTGATACTAGCTGTACCAATAGACATAGTATTTCATTGCTTTGATGTACCCTCGTCAGTGACATGTTTTATGCTAGCCTTCAGAAGCATTTGCTGTAACATTCTCTTGTGTTATTTTCCAAAGGCCATCTGTGTAGAGTGGAAGTGGTGTTTTCTCTGTTCTATCCATTTGTGCTCTAAATGTATGAAACAAGCATTAGTTCTTATGTGTTTCTCCTGTTTGTGAGATATCTCCTTCTATTCCATTGCCCAGTACAATGCTGTTTGTAATTTGGCCAACATTGATTACAGGTTGTTCTCTCAATGTGCAATACTTTGCAAGTCTTCAAAAAATATTCTGTTGAAGTATATTTTAATGCTTATGAATGGGTAAAAATGTAGGTTGTGTTTGCATGAGTTTGTGATGTCTGTTACTTTTCTACTTTATCCCATTGTGAGGATTGTGGAAGAATTTGTGGTTTTCTTATTTATGGTTGGCACAACTTAAACTCTTTCTGTGAATTATGTGCTGATCTATTTTCTCAGTGCAACCTAATCTTAGAGGAAGTTAGTTACTGCAGGTATTTGTTGCTCTCCTTAGGACTTGCCAGCCGGAGAATAAAATGTTGGTTAAACAAGCACTTGATATACTCATGCCAGCACTTCCAAGAAGGTTACCTCTTGGTGATTCCCGTATGCCTATCTGGATTCGTTACACCAAAAAGATTCTCGTCGAGGAGGGTCACTCTATCCCTAATCTCATCCACATATTCCAGCTCATAGTTCGCCATTCAGATCTATTCTACAGTTGTAGAGCACAGTTTGTACCTCAGATGGTTAACTCTCTGAGTCGCCTGGGATTGCCATATAATACTACGGCTGAAAATAGACGACTTGCAATTGAACTTGCTGGGTTGGTTGTGAACTGGGAACGACAAAGACAAAGTGAAATGAAAATAGTACCTGCTAATGATGGGACTGGTCAAAATGCCGATGGATTGAGTCATGCTTCTGCTGGTAGTGTTGATCCCAAGCATCCAACAGATGGATCTTCTTTCTCAGAAGACCCTAGTAAGCGAGTGAAGGTTGAACCTGGTCTTCAATCCATTTGTGTTATGTCGCCTGGTGGTGCTTCATCAATTCCTAATATTGAAACTCCTGGATCTGGCGGGCAACCTGATGAAGAGTTCAAGCCAAACGCAGCAATGGAGGAAATGATTATTAATTTCCTGATCAGAGTATGGTTTTTCCCTGAAATGGTTTGTGAAGCTCTAGGCAGGAGCATACTCATTCTATTTAATCCTGTTTTTGCCTCCTCCTATTTGATGAACATGAAATTGGCTATTTAATCCTGTTCCTTGAAAGGATACAGTTCGAAATCTTCGGGTTTTATTTATACTCGTGCCTGTAATTTGCACTTTTTGGTATACAAGTCAAATTTGTGTGGGTCTTCAACCTGATTTTCCTGAGATGCTTCCCTTCCTAGCCCTTGAAGTAGTTCTGTTCTGTATGGACTTTCTTTATTCACTTGCCTCAAAAGAACTCAGTAGATAATGCAATTTTATGTGAAGATACAGTTTGATGTTCATATTCAATCATTATTGTAGTTTTTTTGTGTGTGGGTTTTGGGGTGGATGGTCCAGCTATATTTTCTTGAGCATGGTGGAGTCCTGCTTTGTTTTCTTTTCATAATGTTGAGATATTGTGTTTCTTTTTTCAATTTAGTTTTTCCATTTTACGATACTATTTTAATGGAAGTTATTTTTTTTTTCATGATTTGATATTAACTCATATGCGTCTGGCATCAGGTAGCGTTAGTGATAGAGCCAAAAGATAAGGAAGCAAGTTTGATGTACAAACAAGCTTTGGATCTATTATCACAAGCTTTGGAGGTCTGGCCAAATGCTAATGTCAAATTCAATTATTTGGAGAAGCTGCTCAACAATCTACCACCCTCTCAGTCAAAGGACCCTTCCACAGCACTTGCCCAGGGTCTAGATGTCATGAACAAGGTTCTTGAAAAGCAACCTCATCTGTTCATCCGCAATAATATCAACCATATATCTCAGGTATGTCCCTGGGAAGAACCATTTACTATGACCGTACTTCCAATTGGCGCACTTCATCTCAAAAATTCATTTTTTTTTAAAGATTCTAGAACCGTGCTTCAAGTTCAAAGTGCTAGATGCTGGGAAGTCAATGTGTTGCCTCTTGAAAATGGTTTACGTTGCTTTTCCACCTGAAGGATCTAATACAACACAAGATGTGAAGATGTTGTATCAAAAGGTAGAAGAGCTTATACAGAAGCACCTTGCTGCTGTTGCAACTCCTCAGACTTCTGGAGAAGACAATTCAGGTAGCATGGTGAGCTTTGTGCTCTATGTTATCAAAACCTTGGCAGAGGTGCACAAAAACTTTATTGAGCCAGTAAATCTGGTCCGTCTTCTTCAGCGCCTGGCTCGAGATATGGGGTCATCTATTGGTTCCCATGTGCGGCAGGTATTTAATTATGTTTGGATGCTGTATTTATTATCAATAGTTTCTGCTGATTCATATGTGGGAGTATGAGATGTGTTCATTTAGTAATCCCTGAGAGTCTTTTAGTATAAGCTAGAGTTCATTTTATACATTTTTCTTGAGTTTGAGCTTTCCCAATTCTTCTTTAAACTGTACAAAGCAGGATTCTTTTAAGTAGTGGTTTTGTTGACAACAAATTTGGTATTCTCTCACGTATAGGGTCAGAGATCAGATCCTGATTCTGCTGTCACTTCTTCTCGTCAAGGTGCTGATGTTGGAGTCGTCATTGCCAACTTGAAATCTGTGTTGGGCCTTATTAGTGAAAGGGTCATGGCCATCCCAGATTGTAAACGACCAGTAACCCAAATTCTGAACTCCCTGCTTTCTGAGAAGGGTACCGACTCTTCTGTGTTGCTTAGTATACTAGATGTAATAAAGGGATGGATTGAAGAGGACATGACAAAGCCTGGAGTTTCTATTGCATCTAGTACCTTTCTTTCTCCAAAAGATGTTGTTTCTTTCCTCCAGAGGCTTTCACAAGTGGATAAACAGAACTTCACACCCAGTGCTGCAGAAGAGTGGGACAAAAAGTATATTGAGCTTCTCTATGGTCTTTGTGCAGATTCAAACAAGTAAGCCATCTTCATTTTTACTTTTACTCATTCATTTTCAATTTTTGAGGTAATTCAGCTTGCTTTAACCATGGCTTGAGATGGAACAACCTTGTTGGTTTCCAGGTATGCTCATTCTTTGCGGCACGAAGTTTTCCAGAAGGTAGAGAGGCAATATTTGCTTGGGATACGGGCAAAAGATCCTGAAATGAGAATGAAGTTTTTTACTCTTTATCATGAATCCCTTGGGAGAATGTTGTTCACAAGATTGCAGTACATCATCCAAATTCAGGACTGGGAAGCTTTGAGTGATGTATTTTGGTTGAAGCAAGGGCTTGATCTTCTTTTAGCTATTTTGGTTGAAGATAAGTCCATAACGCTGGCTCCAAATTCTGCCAAGGTTCCCCCACTTGTAGTGGCGGGTACTATAGGTGATTCTACAGGGCCACAACCTATGGTCTTGGATGTTCCAGAAGGTTCGGAAGAGGCTCCTCTAACCGTTGATAGTTTTATAGCAAAACATGCACAGTTTTTGAATGAAATGAGCAAGCTCCAGGTAATCACATCTTCATTTAGCTGACAAACATATATACCTTTAAGGTTGTCACTAGCACAACCACTCATGATCACAATTACAGTCTGTTTTTTCCTTGTTTATTGTTTATTTGTTTCTTTGATAATCATTGTTGGTTAAATTTCTGTCATTTGTAATTTTGTATCTGGATTTTAGTATTTTCCACCCGGAATACTTGAAACTCGACGCTCCTATTGTTGAGCAGAATTCCCTTTTAGATTTGTTTATGCATTTTTCAATCATATATACACTTGTTGGACTGGTCATTTATTCTAATACGGTTGTTGTGACTCTTCTGGCATATTTGAACGTCAATTTTAGCTATCCTTGTGAGATCTTTATTACAGCAATTTTACACGTCATTACGTCTGCATTACACCTTTTATCCATAAGTCATCGTAAATTGAGATGTCTCCTTTGTTTAAGGTTGCTGATCTAGTCATTCCACTGAGAGAACTGGCGCACACAGATGCAAATGTTGCATATCACCTCTGGGTTTTGGTGTTCCCTATTGTGTGGGTGACTTTGCACAAGGAAGAACAGGTAGCACTTGCAAAGCCAATGATAACTCTGTTATCAAAGGATTATCATAAGAAGCAGGCAACCCATCGGCCAAATGTTGTGCAAGCTCTTCTGGAAGGACTTCAGCTGAGTCATCCTCAGCCTCGAATGCCTAGTGAATTAATCAAGTACATCGGAAAAACTTACAATGCATGGCATATTGCGTTAGCGCTGCTGGAAAGTCATGTTATGCTTTTCTTGAATGACACGAAATGTTCAGAGTCTCTTGCTGAGCTTTACCGATTACTCAATGAAGAAGATATGAGGTGTGGATTGTGGAAGAAACGGTCAATTACTGCTGAGACACGGGCTGGACTTTCTCTTGTTCAGCATGGCTATTGGCAGCGGGCTCAAAGTCTCTTCTACCAAGCCATGGTTAAAGCAACCCAGGGCACTTACAACAATACAGTTCCAAAAGCTGAAATGTGTCTCTGGGAGGAGCAGTGGCTATGTTGTGCTAGTCAACTTAGTCAATGGGATGTATTGGTCGACTTTGGCAAGATGGTTGAGAATTATGAGATATTGCTTGATAGTCTGTGGAAACAGCCTGATTGGGCATATTTAAAAGACCATGTTATCCCAAAGGCTCAAGTGGAGGATAGTCCAAAACTGCGTATTATTCAGTCCTATTTTTCCCTTCATGAGAAGAGCACAAATGGCGTGGCTGAGGCTGAAAACACTGTTGGAAAAGGTGTTGATCTTGCCTTGGAACAGTGGTGGCAGTTACCTGAAATGTCCATTCATGCCAAAATTTCCCTTCTACAGCAGTTTCAACAACTAGTTGAAGTTCAGGAATCAGCTAGGATAATTGTGGACATTGCCAATGGAAATAAACTCTCTGGAAATTCTGCTGTTGGGGTTCATGGTGGCCTATATGCTGATCTTAAGGACATCCTTGAGACATGGAGGCTAAGGATACCAAATGAATGGGACAGTTCGTCTGTTTGGTATGATTTACTCCAATGGAGGAATGAAATGTATAATGCTGTGATTGATGCTTTTAAGGATTTTGGTAGTACAAATTCACAGTTGCATCACCTTGGATATCGTGACAAGGCCTGGAATGTCAATAAGCTTGCTCATATTGCTCGTAAGCAGGGTCTTTATGAGGTGTGTGTGTCTGTGTTGGAGAAGATGTATGGACATTCAACCATGGAAGTCCAGGTACTACATACTCTTCATTTTGTCTACTTAGGTTCTTTCCTATAGCTCTTAATGCTTATGCCTCTTCCGGACACCCCCAAAAAGAAGATAGGAAAAACTAAAAACCCAAAAGAAGCAAAGTTGAATGGTTTGATATGTTGCGTGGTTTGATGCATTTTTCTTTTGTATGTTTGCAGGAAGCTTTTGTGAAAATAAGAGAACAAGCAAAAGCTTATTTAGAAATGAAGGGAGAGTTGACTAGTGGCCTTAATTTGATAAACAGTACTAATCTGGAGTATTTTTCTGTTAAGCATAAAGCTGAAATCTTTCGCCTCAAGGGAGACTTTCTGTTAAAGCTTAATGATTGTGAAGGGGCTAATCTTGCTTATTCAAATGCCATCAGTCTATTCAAGAATCTGCCGAAGGGGTGGATTAGTTGGGGAAACTATTGTGACATGGTATGTATTTAGTTATTCCAGGTTTATTTCTTTGGTTCAATTTTTTTTCTGTTTAATATGCTATAAATTTTGGCCTGTGACAGGCTTACAAGGAAACACATGAAGAGATTTGGTTAGAATACTCTGTTAGCTGCTTCTTACAAGGCATCAAATTTGGTATTCCTAATTCGAGAGGCCACCTGGCACGGGTTCTATATCTTCTCAGTTTTGATACTCCAAATGAACCTGTTGGGAGATCATTTGATAAGTACCTGGAGCAGATACCCAACTGGGTTTGGCTTTCTTGGATTCCACAGTTATTACTTTCCTTGCAGAGGACAGAAGCTCCACATTGCAAGCTTGTTCTTATGAAAGTTGCTACTGTCTTTCCACAGGTAATGTTGTGTTTATTGGTGTTTTGTGCATTTCATATACTCAGTGACCGTTAGATCTGATGCCATCTTGCATGTAATTGAAGGCATTGTATTACTGGTTGAGAACATATTTGCTTGAGCGTCGGGATGTCGCAAGTAAGTCTGAATATGGCAGAATGGCAATGGCACAGCAAAGAATGCAGCAAAATGTTTCTGGTGCCAATGCAGCTGCTCCTATGGGCCTTGCTGATGGGAATGCTAGAATGACTGGCCAGAGTGGGGGATCATCAGCTGGTGAAAATCATACTCCCCAGGGAGCTCAGTCTGGTGGAGGTGTTGGATCACAGGATGGCAATAGTTCTCAAATTCAGGAACCTGAAAGGCCAGACGGTAATATGCCCTCTGGTAATGACCAGTCCTTACACCAGGGTTCATCAGGCAGTGATGGTGGTCAAGCTGCACTACGTCGTAATAGTGCTCTGAGTTTAGTTGCATCTGCTGCCAGTGCTTTTGATGCAGCCAAAGATATAATGGAAGCCTTACGCAGCAAACACTCCAATCTGGCCGGTGAACTTGAGGTGGGTAACTAGTGTTGTTTATTTTTCACAAATAAATGTCTGGTTAGATGAGACACTTATATATTTCTCTTAATATGGTTGTTAAAGATTAATACTATAGCAAGGATTGGATGTTGTATCCATTATGAGGCTTGGAAAAGGATTGGATGTTGCATTTTCTCAGAACCTTTTAACTTGTGCACCTTTTTTTTTTTTTTGATAAAGAATTTGTGCACCTTTTCACTGATACCATATGAAAGAAAAACGAATTCTGGTTTTCTTCTAGTAAAGGTTATGAAGTACAGCATAATTTGTGTGTTTTGGATTCTATGGAGAGAATGAATATTTAAAAAGGAAGCGTTTGGAGGGGCTCATGGTTAAGACTTATCTTGTCTGTTCTGTACCTTTGGTGTCAACAGAAATCATCGAACTTGTATGGATGATTGCTTTGATTATTGGTGGGGCTTAATAAATACGTGTATCACATTTAGACCTTACAAACTGGGGTAGTATCAGTAGATGTTTTGATTTATCGAAAGGGATTACCTACATTGTAAATCTTTTTCTTCATTTATGCACAAGTAAAGTTGCTAATGCATCTTCTGGTATAACTTATCAGATCTTGCTCACTGAGATCGGATCTAGATTTGTCACTTTGCCAGAGGAGAGACTGTTGGCAGTTGTTAATGCGCTACTTCATCGTTGTTACAAGTACCCGACTGCAACTACAGCTGAAGTTCCTCAGTCTCTGAAGAAGGAGCTTTCTGGTGTGTGTAGAGCATGTTTCTCAGCAGATGCAGTGAACAAACATGTTGACTTTGTAAGAGAATATAAGCAGGATTTTGAACGTGATCTCGATCCTGACAGTGCTGCAACATTTCCGGCCACTCTTTCTGAACTTACTGAAAGACTGAAACATTGGAAAAATGTCCTGCAAAGCAATGTAGAGGACCGGTTTCCAGCTGTGCTTAAGCTGGAAGATGAAAGTAGGGTGTTGAGAGATTTTCATGTTGTTGATGTCGAAATTCCAGGACAGTACTTTACTGATCATGTAAGTATCTTAGTCTTCTCCTTTACAAATGCAAGTAGAATGTAAAGTCAGTGTTGCAGTAAAACCAATGGCCGAAATGGGACATGAATTTTCTGGTGCTAAATGTATTCACAAGGCTTTAGTTATATAAATGACATAATGGACTTGTTGTGATGATCAATGGGACTTGTTTCTTGGTTTCCCTTGTTCTGTTTCTTGCTTTACTAGATATCATAGTACCTTTTCCTGATCTATGGTCTTCTCCTCAGGAAGTTGCACCAGATCATACTGTGAAGTTAGACAGGGTGGCAGCAGATATTCCAATAGTGCGGAGGCATGGTAGCAGTTTCCGCCGTTTGACGCTGATCGGATCAGATGGTTCTCAGCGCCATTTTATCGTTCAGACATCTTTAACACCAAATGCCAGAAGTGATGAGCGGATCCTACAGCTTTTCCGTGTTATGAATCGGATGTTTGATAAGCACAAGGAATCCAGGCGGCGACACATCTGCATTCACACCCCTATTATTATACCCGTGTGGTCACAGGTATTAACTAATCCTCTTCACCTCATAACCAGAGTTACATTTCCCCCTTTTTTGCTCTATTAGCCTGAAATAAGGCAGTCATGCTCTATTGAGTTATAGTATAATTGCTGTAGTGGTGCGAATTGCTTTCTTCACAGTAAGTACCTTTATATCTAGTTGTTTGTGTTGTCTGATTATCATAGCTTTTCAACATTGAGCTTTTTTCTTTCGAATAAATCCATGTGAATTCATGATATAGGTTCGCATGGTAGAGGATGATTTGATGTACAGCACTTTCCTGGAGGTTTATGAGAACCATTGTGCAAGAAATGACCGAGAAGCTGACTTACCAATCACATTTTTCAAGGAGCAACTCAACCAAGCCATATCTGGACAGATCTCACCAGATGCTGTTGTTGATCTCCGTCTTCAAGCATATAATGAGATCACAAAAAGTTTCGTCACAGAAAGCATATTCTCACAGTATATGTACAAAACACTCGTGAGTGGCAATCACATGTGGGCTTTCAAAAAGCAGTTTGCAATCCAGTTGGCTCTTTCAAGTTTTATGTCCTTCATGCTCCAAATTGGTGGAAGGTCTCCAAACAAGATTTTATTTGCTAAAAACACCGGAAAAATTTTCCAGACTGATTTCCATCCTGCTTATGATGCAAATGGAATGATTGAATTTAATGAACCAGTGCCGTTCCGCCTGACCAGAAATTTGCAAGCGTTTTTCTCTCATTTTGGAGTAGAAGGCTTAGTTGTTTCTGCCATGTGTGCTGCTGCTCAGGCTGTGGTCTCTCCTAAAGTAAGATTTATTTCTGCACACATCATATTTCTACTTTGTTTAATTCCTGAATGCTGATGACTTAAATAAATTGCCATCTGCAGCAAAGCCAGCTCTTATGGTATCATCTGGCGATGTTTTTCCGAGATGAGTTGTTATCTTGGTCTTGGAGAAGACCTCTTGGGATGCCTCTGGCCACTGTTGTAGGGGCAGGTAATCTGAATCCTGTGGACTTCAAACAAAAAGTCACTACAAATGTTGAGAATGTCATTGGGCGGATCACTGGAATAGCCCCTCAATATATCTCAGAAGAGGTATCCACTTGTTTTCTTTTTGGTGCTATTTATATAGTTTTTGAGTTCCTCATCAAGTAATTACCACTTTCCTGTTTCAATAAAATCAAGCATTAGCCATCTCCCGGGTATTCTATGATTATATAGACATCTGCGTGTGACTGAAATCATATTCTTAGATAAGTTTGGCTTCAGTTAATCTCTAAGTGCCTGCATTGTGACATTGTTGTGTTTGGCTTCTCTCTACTTGTATAGGAGGAGAATGGCATGGATCCGCCGCAATCTGTGCAGAGGGGAGTAGCGGAGTTGGTTGAAGCTGCCCTTACTCCAAGGAACTTGTGCATGATGGATCCGACGTGGCATCCTTGGTTCTGATTTATTATTTTCTAATTTAATTTTCTTGTTATGCCAACTTTTAGGTGTCTAATAGTGTAATCTAACTTTAATTAGTGACTGTATAGTCTCTTTCATTTACCTTTAGGTGATGCAAGCTAGATGGTACTGTAAATATTATTGCTAGCTGCTCATGTATATAAATGATATCCCTTTTGCTGCTGGTTCTTTCCAGGCGCTTATAGAGGCAGTGTTAGTGAGCAAATAGTGGAATTAGTTTTACTCAGTGCAGCCTAATATGTTGATGCTTTTTGAGCTACTTTCGAAGAAGGTTGTCATTGTATCTGTTTGTGATCGTTCTTGCTGAAAGTAGCAAAGACTCAGTAATGAGGGACGGTACAGTTGAATGTCGAATGAAAATAATCAGTTTACAAAGCTGACAGACAGCCGTAGTTGCGGGTTTTTTGCTCAAGAATGTGTAAATTAAATACAAATTATGTTTTATTTTTGGTAAATAATTTTTTTACTACCAGTAAGAAGGAATATTTACACAATCATGATGATCCAACATTTAAATTGCCAATCAAATCATCTAGGATAGAAATTCTCTTTCATTAGTTGGATCTCAATTCTCTGGTTCCACAATCTTTTCCTCTTCTTTATTGCATGAATTTTCTGTGTATGTTGTAAAATTGAATTTGATCAAATATTATTATTATTGATATTATTATTGATCAAATGCTCTCTTTTTCACTTTCTTGACATGATTTTTAATAAATTATTAGACTCCCTCCTAATGCCAAAACAATTCTACTTGTGCCAAAAACTCAAAAAGAAAAATCAGATAACATCATATAAAATGTGCCAAGTGACTGTAGAAAGTAGCTGGTGTAACCAAAAGAATGTAATAACCAACATTCAGATACACTGGAAGGAAATGATTTTTGAAATATATATCAATTTGACAGCCAATTTTCAAAGGTCCAGATCAGACTTGAACCAAAAGAATACAATATAGCACAGCAACAAAAGAGAAGTAACTAACTACAAGGACAAAACAACATGACAAGTATTATAGCAGCACAGAGCAGGTGTCTGTCAAGAACAGAAACATCAATATAAGCATAGAATTTTCTTCATTCAGTGTTCTTCTTCAGGGAAGCGAAGATGCTTCCCTTTCGGAGTTGGCAACCCCTTCAAGTGCAAGACTCCTGGTGATGATGCAGCCTCAACAACATTGCACTCTTCAGCACCTTCAAGCTCATCATCACTGTTGTACACAAAGCGTGTATGCTTCCCCTCAAAATTCACATTGATCTTGCTAATCGCTTCACACAGATCGTCAACTTCACTTCCATCCTCTTCAATTTCATCATACTTGTCATCATCATATTCGTCTTCTTCAAGTCCTCCTTCTAACTCTTCTTCTTCTTCATCTTTAGTACTTGCATTCACCTGAATCGACCACACAGATGCATTGTCGTCGTCTGAAGGGGTCGTCTTCTCCTTGCTTTCAACCTCACATCCTTGGTATGTCAGCACAGAGGAACACACAGAAGATTGTTCCGAGCCTTCTGGTTTCTCATAAAAATCCAGCAGTAGAGATCTTGTTAAGTAACTTTTCTCAGATTCAAGATTCCCCTGTTTACCCCCTTCAAACATCTCATTGATCATCTGTAACATACAATCAACTAATTCAAATCTTCAAACAAGTAATAAAGAAGGAACCTTTCTTGATACAGGTAACTGAATTTGTACCTGAGAAATGACAAACTTGTCTTCAACAGGGGATGCAGTAACAGCAGGCAACTCATTTACAGAGAAATCCATAAGAGGTGTATTTGCAGGAGTTGGGGCAAGAAGACCCATGGGAGAGTTGACAATTCCTTTAAGATGAAGGAAAGGCCTATTTTCCAGCGAAATCTTCGAGAGCACAGCTTCTTCTTCAACCTTCTGCAACAATGTCTTAACTTGTCCCCTCAATAAATCCTCGCCAGATCCAGGCGTACTCAAGTATTTGGCTTGACTCATAGTCCTTTTCTTGGACATCTCTGAAGATGGGGTCCCCAAATTCCCCATAGCCAGACCAACAATGGGGGAATCATTCGTTATATCAATCAATGCTGATTGTTTCCCAGTTCTGTTTCTTGATTTTGCCACTGTTTTCATCTCAGAATCTTCAATTTACAAGAAAAGAAATTAACTTGTAATAAATCAAAAATTAAATTTCAAGAAAGGAAAGATGGAAACAGGGGAATAAAAACTTACTAGTTGACAGAGGTATCTTGTTAGCACTGTTAGCCGCAGCCAAGGCTTGTGATCTTGTCACCCTTCTTGTTGATGATGGAGTCTCCATTGATGAAGAATCAAGAAAATTGCAGTAAAGTTCGATTTTTGGGTCACTGGTATACTGAAATTCTTATTCAGAGTAATAGAATGAGATGGATTTGGGCAGAGAGAGAGAAGAGGAGTTTATAGTTGTGGAAATAGGGTTTGACGATGGGAAAGTGACCGTTACAGCGTTCTTGTAACTGAGGCAGGCAGCGCGTTAGCAAAAGTAGCCGTTAGGATTTGAAACATGGACTTGGGCTTTTTTGGTGCCCACCTCTATCTGGATCAGCCCGATATCAAAGTTTTCATTTTTAGCCCTTGTTTTATTGAGGAAAAAATATAGGGAAATCACACAAATGTAGCGTAACTATTGAGATTATGGAAATTTGTAGCATACATATATTATACTATACACATCCATCCCAACCTCACTCTTTTGAAATTAATTCGATTTATTAGATAGATCCAGTTGGTCACACATTTTATAATAAGATATTGTATCGGTTCGCGCAAGTTCTGCTATGTTTTGGAAGGAAAATATTGCTCTCATTGTAGTTTGCAAAAATGGGCGCTATAAACACTACTTGTGAAATTTTGCCTACGATCCCTAGAAGCTCACCACTTTTTGAGAATTCGTTATCCGAAACAACTCTCTCTTATCTTAATTATATATATAAAATAAGGCTCCAAGGGCCATTTGTTAGAGGAAAGAAACTAAGATTAAATTTGTCTTAGTGTTTAGTTGTGGGTATTAACTAAAAATATGACAAAATTTATATCAAAATTATGAGATTATGTATCACATCACCTGTAGAAGATGGAATTATCTATAAATGTAGCCCCATTGCCCCATAGATTCATGTGATAACTCCCTCTGACCCGTTGAGTATTTACCCGACTTGATTTTAATTACTCTATGAGATAAAATGAAGAACTTTATGGGGCAGTGGAGTGGAGCTACTACAACTGTCAATTACATTTTCATGCATGCTCATAGAGTACCGCACTTTCATTTGATTTTCAGTAGCTTTGATGGGATCAGACCTCACTTTCCTGGGACATCACTACATTATCCACATTACTAAAAAGATTTGTAGTAAGGTAAGAATTATATATTCACTTATAATCATATTATCGGTTCTTAATGTTTTGAATAAATACGAACACACAATAGTAAAATAATTGACTAAATAATGAAAAAGGAATATTAATATTGCACAAACTAAAATGAGTCTTATAAGCGGTTTACATTTTTTATTTGTTCCTCAGTTTTTATTGTCCTTTAATAAATTTTACTAAATTTTTTTCTGGCTTCCAACTCGATTAAAGAAGCACCGGCATTACAAGCCAGCCAGCTGTGGGTGAGTAGGCATTGATTGGAGTGAGAACAACTTGGATACTATCCCTCACCTAACTCACATTACAGTCAAGCTAATCACTTTGACTTATCAACATTCTTTATTTCAACTTGTCCCTTTGCTAAAATCCATTCACAAATGTCTCCTAAGGAGATTCAAATAATACTATACACATTCTAAAATAACTTATTCCACTATATATACGGGATAATTTATTTCATCGCTGTAGAATAAATGATTGATAAACTATCTTGAACATGATATAACCAAACAAGTCACAAAAGAATTATCCCATCAATTTTTTATTTTTATTCCTCCAACCAAACAACCAGCGCTAGAAGACTACTAGTTCTGAGTTTAAAATGTAAATCAAATAGCCTTTTACGTTTTTTATTAGTCTTTTAAGTTATGAACTAAAGCTACACTAAATTAAATAACTAGTACTCTTTATCATTATATTAAAAATAGTTATTTCATATTAATTGATCATTATAATAAATTAAGAAATTATTAATTAATTTATATATATATTACCCTTGTAATTAATTCTTTTAAAAGTATTCATATTTATTTGCAAAATTCACAAGTTTCCTAGGAGTGAATTAGTAGATTTAGTTTCTTATTTATGATTTATAATCAACTAATATAAATATAACAAGTATAGTTTATCTAAACGTAAAAAATAAAAAGACTTATAATATGTCCAAAAGTGATGTACTTTGCTCGAGTTATTTGTACAGCAAGGACTCGTCAACTTTACTTCATTCCAAATTCTTGAGGAAAAGCGTGTCTTTAAAACTTTATTACGCTATTATCTGTCGTCTTTATAGGATCAAGTAAAGCTCCCTCCGTGTCTATTCGATTCATGTGAATTTAAATTTTTTGAAATTTGTATTTTATAAATTATAGATGTATTTGTTTAATTATAAATTATTTTATTAATGATATAAAATATATTTTTATAATTAAAATTACATAATTTTTAATTATAAAAATGTGACTTTTTAAAAAAAATATAACTAGAAAAAGAAAACATAGAAGGATTATAATTCCGTGAAGCTTTTGGTTGTTGTACAATGTACATTACTCACTTTGTTTCCTTGTTTTTATTTCTCAATTTAACTAAATATTTATTTATTTATTGTTCATTTTTAAAAATTAAGAGAAAAGTATTTACAATTTCCAATTATACCTATGTCAGTAAATAACTATTTCTCAAACTGATTTGAGTACTAGTATTTAGTTTAATTTAAAAATCGCTTAAGTATAATTAATTATTTTAATCTATAAATTATTAAGGGTGGTCCAAAATATTGATGGAACCAAGGCAGTACACTTTTTGTGTTCAATTATTATGCAGTTCAGATAATACTGTGTAAACATATTTCACATGTTGTTTAAAGGTGAGTATTAAGAACGTGTTTGATCAGCAAAATTATTCATTACATCATAATAAAATATATTCAGAATTATTAGCTTTGTTTTGTACTAATAAAATTTTCAATGACTATTTTCTTTATAGCTTTCTAGACAAAAAGAAGAAAGATATAAATGCAGCTATTTCAATCAAAAACACTTATTAGTCCATACTCCATAGCAAAGAATGACTCACTTAATTGTGTGTACAGTAAATGGGACGACCAGAGTCAATGAATTTAATAGTACCCAACCATATTAATATTGCATTGAAAACTCTCAACCTTCAATTTTACACTTAAATTTCAAAATCAACAGTTCACGTTTCATAGTACACAATATAATAGTAGTATTCAATAAGAAATACTAGTACATTTAAATTTGCAGACGAAGAACAAAATTATGCTCTGAATTTTAAGGACATTTGCGGGTGCTGTTATGAGTAGTAAGGTTGAAATAGCAAGGGCATGCTTCGTAATTTCCAGAAGTCCCCGGTGGCACGCAGTGGCAGGTTCGGCAGCAACTTCCACATGCTCTGTTGCAGAGATTTTGCCGTGACGATTTGCTGCACCTCGTTTTACAAGATCCCGTACAATCTGTAACAAAAAGACGAATTCAAAATTTAGAATCGAACTAGAATGAATAGTGAAAATACTTAAAATGGTACACTACCTATTGGCTTTGGAGGTTGAGGACTTGGTGCTGGTGGTTTGCCGCTAATTACCTGCGCCAACATTTTAAAATCAAACGTTATTTCAAGATGATAGAGATTAATTGATTTGTAAACACATGCTAATTTGAGAAAAAAGAGGAACCTCTTGAAGGGCATAAGTGAAATGAACAAGCACAAGTGATGCAATGAGCAAAGCTGCAAATCCCTTTAGGGATGCCATTGTTTAAGATACAAAAAAAAAGAAGTAAAGCTGAGAACTCTGAAATCTGAGCTGGCTTTCACTATGGATGTGAAATTGAAAACAGAGAGAGGTGTTATTTATAGCACGAGAAAAGACACTCTCCATCTAACCCACGTTTTATTTGGGTGTCGACATCAGTGGTCTCAAGCCAAACGCCTAAATTAATTTAACATCTACCTATTCTGAATCACATTTTTTTTTAAAAAAAATATTCAGAGAATAAAATATTGTCTAACAAAGGTAGTCTTATTCTTAAGAGTTTGAATAATAAATCACTAATTAAATTGAATAGATATTTTCCACCCATCACAACATTTGAAGGTAATTACAATTCCCATTGTTGAAAGCTTTTGATTGGAGTGAGTGAAGTGAATCAAAATACATATGCTGATCTTATCCATCTAGATCCAGTCAATTTAAGCCAATTGGTCTCAAAATTCTTCTATTTCAACCACCATTCGGTCTAATTGATACTATTATTTCCTATTTCTGACAGTAAGTTCTTTAATTTTATTTTTGTATGTACTTGTTAATTGTTATCTAAATCCGATATTTTGGAGATTTATTATGGTTTGAAAAGATAATTTAGGTTGAATTCGAAAACGTTAAGAATGATTACCTAGTTTTTTTTTAAATTCACTAGGTGAAAAATTGTGTATAAATAACCATTTAATAGTTGTTTAATTATACAATTGCGCAAGTATGCCTCCACATAAACAACTAGTCACAGTGATGATGATGACAAGAAATGGGAAGTAGCTTCGAAAGTCACACTGCCAGCCTAGCTTCGCATCACTATTCTAGAAAAAAGAGTTAGGCCAAATTTTTTAAAATATTTAGGGAAAAAGCAGAAACATATTTTTATACCAGTATGTAGATATATTTGGTTATATTTTTGAAATATTGATGTATGTATCATTCAAAAACTAAACATGACTAAGTAAGGATATGTGATGCAATCTTATTCGGAAATTCGGTATTTGATAAATGTTATGTATATGAATAAGATTATTATATGTGTATGTCCGTTAGTATAAAATGTATATATATGCTCTAGTTTTAGATGACATGAGCATTAATGTCACAATAGTACGATAGAGAGTATTTACGTATTATTTACGATAATTTGAGGATATATTTATTATTATTTTCAAAATAATTTCATAATAGTATTTTGTTATATAAAAAATAATTTTATGTAGATGATTGTTTCACCAAAAAAAAAGTTCAATAAATAAAAAGTAATGCAGGTTTTCATGTTATAGGACTTGTAAGAAGAAGATATAATTTTAGCCTTCAAATATAATCTAGGTAAATACTATGACATTGTATCTGACTTAACTGAAAACTATGACTCTCGATATTAGACCTAACCCTACTCACGACCTTGACCCTAATTTGAGACTCAATTTTTGACATGAGATATCAGATTTGACTCTTGAATTCGATCCTAACTTGAGTTTGAGCAAGGACCTTGAATTTGAGTCGGGTATGAAATTCAAATAGTGAGATTGAAAGAGAGTTTGGAGAAGAATTTTCTAACTTTACGGAAAAGTTATTTTTTTTAATTTTTAAAAAATATAAAAATCTATTTATAAAACATTTTAGCCAATCATTAAAAAAATAATTTTTTTTTCAATACCAAAAACATAGTATTAAAATAGCAAGATTTGCTACAGCAACGTAGATTACAAGCACATAATTTATTAGAGATTCTCCCAAGTTGCATTAAATAATTACACTAAGCTGGTTTTTTTTTTTTCAAAAATCATTATTTATAAAATGTTCATAAAATTTAGGACTTTGATTGGTCGCTATAACTTGAATTATTGTTTTCACTATTTGGTGGAAACTTAGACTCATACAGGTCTATTCATTTGGGCACCTAAATTATAGATCTGGAAACAAATTCTGAATATTACAGCATTTCTACCCAAATTGAATATTTTTTCTTTCTATTTGTCGATTTCAATATATTGTCCTCTAAGAAGACCTTTCAATTTTCATACTCCACGACATATGTGATTTAAAATTTTATTTTTGTCGCCTTTCAATTACATTTTTTTCTGTTCGACGTATAAAATTAATTTCATCAAATCAAAATTAAAAATTTCTATTTCATTTCTTAATATCCGTAATCTTTAATATTGATTTATTACTTTAAAATAATCATGATTAAAAAGTCCATAAATAGATTGTGTCAATGAAATTTGACAAAACTGGCTTGATGAAACATGGGCAAAAGAAAGAATAATAACATGCTTGGTCAAACTTCTAAAATTAATTTATTTTGAATAATATTTTTAAAAAGTGTTTTTTCAATAGAAATATTCTTAGTGAGAAAATAATTTGTAGTTAGATAATTAATTTGAAAACACTAATGAACTAAATTTTAAAGTATATTACTAATTTTTAAGTGCATTTTTTCAATGTGTTCCAATAATATACTATTAGAGAAAAGTTCTTTTTCTCTAAAACACTTGATTTTCCTAAAAGCTTGGTGAAAAATCTCGACTTCAGAAAAAAGTATAAAATAAAATACTTTTGTTAAATCGATAAAAATTTAGTCACAATAAAAAAATAAAGTATAACAAGACTTTGTTCATTATAACCACACAAATTATGAGTTTTTGTGTTAAAAGTTGATCAGAATTGAAGAATGTTTGTAACAAATAACAGAAAAGTTAAATAGTGTAATATCGATTAATAATCTAAGATAATTTTTAGCCATATTATTTAACTTATAAAAATAATTGTTTACAAAATTCCCTATCTTAAAATATAAAAATACTACTATACTATATCATAGCATGTTGAAACAAACTATGTAAAATTTATTATTTTATTAAAAGAGTAGGAGAAGTCCATTTTTTTAAAAGAGTTTGCATCATTAAAAATTAAAAGTATATTAATTAATGGTGCACAGCTCACAGCTGGATTGCTTAGACAGCATCTCTCTTTAGTTCAAAGGGTCACATATATATATATAGCTGGCACACTCGTCCACTTCATTATTCATGTTTTATGAAAATGATTTTTCTAAAATTATCGCTAATCTTTGTTATTTATCTTGGATAAATACAAATTATTTATCTGTGAGTAGCTTATCTAAGAAAATAATTTTATTATTTTAATAACTTAAAATTTATTTAATTATTGATATTTCACCGTTACAGTAATCCAACAAAAATAGAGAACCTTTTGAGTATAACAGTGGTGGTAACATGCAACATACAGAAACCATTACAGAGGTATTGGGGATGTAATTAGTTTTATTACCCGATAACGATGCCAAATATTCGTCACCCATGACTGCACACCCAACTTATCTATGTTAATTAACAATAGAATTCGTTTATTGAAAAAATATATTTGCGGGCGTATTCTGAATTTTGAGATGACAGATGCACTGTTATAAAAAGGTTGATTTATGAATTATGATATAAATTTGATTGGTTTGGCATTTAGAAAAAAACTAAAATAAAAATAATTTATAAAGTTCAAATTTCTAACCTCACGGAGAGAGGTGCATTCCATCATTGTCACATTACACATTCATATTTCAATATTTATTTAAAAATATAATACTAATATATGATCTAGGGATGGGATCATGGGTTTACGTGGACCCGATGACCCCCTTAGATACGCCTCTGTGCAGAATTATATTTCAAATACAGGAAATTTTAGCTTTTCTATAATTCCATTGATTTTTCGTTTCAAAAATAAATTAAATTGCTTTGAGCTTGATCTTTAATTTTGATTGATTTGATCTTGAATAATTTATAGTTTTTAAAAATCGAGGGTTGAAACTTGAAAGTTTGAACTTTAATATTTATATTCATAAAAACATTTACAAGAAATTCCGCAAAGAGCAACGCTATATGTATTAGAACTATTGTTGAATTGGACCGTTGTCATTGTCTAATAAATCACACTCAGATACATATTATTGCGAACCAAAACAACTATGTAAGCGCCTAATTATTAGCAATGGTGAAAGTGGTTGATTCAGTTGGAATAATTGAACGAGTTAAATGTTTGAGTGTTTTATTTGGAACTTAATTAACAAATGATTTAAAAGGGTTAGGACTTAGGGGTTAGATGTAGAAGAGGATTATGCAAATTCTCATTATGAACAAGTTATGTATTATTGCATCACAAGCTTCGTAAACAGAAGGAACATTGAATTGAATTGGAAGTTACACTCTGTTTTTTTTTTTTTTTGAAAATGGACTTCCTTGGGAGAACAAATTTAAAAACTAAGAAAAAGGGATTAAGGGCATTTGCGGGTGGTGTTATGAGTCATAAGATTGAAATAGCAAGGGCATGCTTCATAATTTCCAGAAGTCCCTGGTGGCACACAGTGGCATCTATGGCAGCAGCTTCCACATGCTCTGTTGCATAGATTTTGCCTAGACGACTCACTGCACCGATATTTACAAGCTCCTATGCAATCTGTACAATCATTAAAAAACACAATTTTATTTATTACATATCTCCATACAGAATAAAAATATGCAATTGAAATATTACCTAGTGGCTGTGGACCTTGAGGGGCTGATGCTGGTGGCTTGCTGTAGTCAACCTAAAGAGTTCAAAACATGATGGATGTGAGATAGCAATTCTCTTAATCGACTACTTATCGTGATAATAAACATTTTCATGTAAAAAAAAAAAAAAGACAAACCTTTTGAGCATTAGCGAAATGGACTAGTAGAAAGGATGCAATAAGCATTGCAACGAATGCCTTTTGGACCGTCATTGTTTCAGAAACAAAAACACAAAATGGTGTGTGTATACACGAAGGAAGGAGAAAACAGAGAGCTCTTAAGTACTGAGCAAGCCTTCTATTTGGATGTGACGCAAAAAGAAAGAGTGTTGCATCAGAATTTATAGCAATGTGGTTAGATTCAAGATTTTAATATAAAATACTATCTTTTTGTTTATTAAATTAACTAAATTTCTTAACACAAACAAGATCTAGACTCTGCATTAATACGATTTCATTTTGCCTTCAACCATAGATTCGCTCCTATATTTTTGGGTTAGTAATTTCAGGACAATGGCTGAGCGTTACCTGTTATATTGAGAATCCATTAATTATTTAAAAACGAAAAAAAAGAAGAAGAAATTGTTGGTTAAGTGATAAAGAAGGAACCTTTTTCGATGCTCTAGTTTCTGAACTTTGAATTTGGGTTAAGATGATGTTTAATTACATGTCTAGCCAGGCAGATAATGTAACTAAAGTCTAATATATGATGTAATCGAATTTTTGATCAAATTAAGTTATTATTTAAATTAATTCACTAAAATAAAACGTTTTAAATTTTTTTTACAAAACTAGTATAAATATATTTCTGAGTTACGTTTACGATATTTTTATTTTAAAAATTCAACGGACAAAAACTGACGGAGCTGACGACTTAAATGAATAAACGTACTCCTAAAATGTTACTCAAGGAGTACATTTATTGAGAATCCAATCGCCCAATCCTGCAAATACAGAGTGAAATTCTACAAATTTAAAATATTACTCATAGTAACATTTTACGTCCAAAAGATTATACATAGTAATGTTACTGTTAATCTTTTGCAATGATATTATTAGTGTATAATTTTTTCCCATCAGGTGAACTCTCTAGTGTTAACAATAAGCCTTGTGCTCCTTTTTTTTTTTTTGGTCAAGTTTACATCTAAACAAGATTACAGAAAGAATGATACTTCCCAAGTCCCAATGATTATAATACGATAGAATTTACAAACGGTATGAATCATCACTAACCAAATAGATAATTACAAAATTGCAAACTTTATATCATTAGCTCATTAGAGCTGGAAGTATAACCCCATCTTGCTTTCCATAACCATTGGAAAAACACAAACCAAATACAAAATAATTGAAATATCCATGTGTTACTACTGTTCTTATAGATAATTACAAAATTACAAAAAGTATTTAGTGAGTAATAAAACATGTTGGTACTGGATAACTATTCTTATAACTGAGATATTAGCACAAAATGCAAAAAGGATTACATTTTGTAGCTACTGGAACAAGGAGGTAACAAATTATTCGCCGCGCCATGCCTCAAATAAAGCTGCGTGCAAATTTTTCTGAGTAAATGGCCAGTTGGTGTTGATGTCCTTTCTCCTGATTATGAAAGCATAATGTTAAGAACCAATTTAATAATGTACTTAAGACAAGTTAAGAAAACTTTAGAATATTCCGAAGTTATGAAGAATCGAAGGAAGATCTCTAGAATGAGTATTTTAGAGAGAATAGTCTAGAAATATTCTAGATAGGGATAGTTCTAACATTAAGTAGTTGAATGAATATTCTAGAATATAATAGAAAAATACGCTTAGCTAGATTGTTCTATCACCGTCTATAAATAGTGGTGATCCATTTGAGTTGTATGCAAGCAAGAAACAAAGTATCCAAGTAAGTGAGAAACCAAGAGAGCAAACACATGTAAGAGCTCAAGTAAGGAGTTTTGCTGAAGCAAGCAACAAGTGTGATCAAGATTGTAAGAACGAAAAGTGTCCTTTGATATAAGAAAATTCAAGTTATAAAAAATCGATATTGCCCGTACTCTCCAAAATAAAAATATCCAACAAATAATCTCTACAAATCATGAAATCTCATCTCATACACATTCATAATATCTCATACCATAAATCTCAACATAAAACTCATCTCGTATATATACCCTAAATATAGTTACATGAAATCTTATAGCACGTGCGTAGAGTACATAATTTATCAAACATATGTTTGAATATTGCTAAGATGGGGTTATACTTCCAACTCTAATCAGCTAACGATATAAAGATGGGGTTTGAGTAAAGTTTTAGGTGTAAACATACTCTTGAGTAACGTTTTAGGTGTAACTCAATTTATTCATTTAACGTCGTCAACTTCGTCAGTTTTTATTCGTTGAATTTTTAAAATAAAAACACCCTAAAACATTACTCAGAAATACTTTTATACTAGTTTTGTAAAAATAAATTAAAACATATTATTTTGGTGAATTGATTTAAATAATGACTTAGTTTGGTTAAAAAAATTCGGATGTAATCTAACTAAAGTCTCAAATATGGGCTAGTCCCGTTGGGCCGGCCTGGCCTAACCCGCGATTTAATAGAACTGTGCTAAGATTTTTGGACAAATCGTTTTCTGGCCCATAATAAAAATGGCTAGCCCGACCTGGCTTGTAAAATATCAAAGTTTATATGAATTAGCCCGAATAAGGTGGACTAATCCATATTAACAGCTCTAAAATCTACCCTGAGTAATTAAGTTAGTACTATTATTAATTAAGCTAAGCTCGGCATCGGGGGGGAACATGCCTACTTATCTAAGTGATGATGTTTGGCCTGGCAAGACATGGGAAAAAGCTCAGAAAGTCACACTGCCAGCCTAACTTCACAGTGCACTAGTGTTTCGATAACAGAGTTCCATTAAAATATTACTCAAGTCTTAGACCAATAATAAGATTTGATACTCCAAACTAAGATTATATGCACATATAATTTTACAAGTTGCACTAAATTATTAACATAAATTTTGTACAATAAGTACAAGTTTATTCACTTCGATAAAATTTAAAACTTAAATTTGCGATATGATTAGTCCTTATTTGAATTGTTATTTCAGTGGCAAGTTGTCCAACATCTATGTTCAAAAAATATAGTACATACGGAACCTGCTGCCAGGACTATCAATTAAAAATCCAGCAGAACTTAAATGTAATCAAACGTTTATATATTGGTCAATTATATTATATACATATAACATGATAAAACGTTTTGGTGTTCTATTTTACAAAACCAAAAAATTAAATGATGATCAGCAAAATATACACAATTTCTTATTACTTCTGATATCATCAATGCAAAAAATATTTATGTTGCCTCTGATGTTATAACTTAATCTTATTTTATATGACTACAGACTAATCTATACAACTTGCGGAAACTTTAAAGTAAAATATCATTCGGACATCTAGTTTACAAAATATATATACATAATGCATAATGTATATTCAATATTAAATGTATGATCAATATACATATATACATTAAATAAATATAAAAAAGGCATAATACATATATTAGATTTTAAATAGACACTTTAACTATTCTATCTTTCAATAAATAAACACAAAATTCCTACCTGGCAAAATGTGTGAAATGCACGCATTCTGCGCGAATGAGGGGTAATTTTTGAGGCCCACAAAGGTAAAAAAAATGTTGAAATGACAATTCTACCCTTAATGAATCTCTTTTATATTAATTAAAATTAATTATAATTTTTTTTAGTTTCAAAATGACATGTAAGATTTTTTTTTAAAAAAAAAGACATGTAAAATGTTTAGTTAGTTGACATCCACTAATTGACTCACTAATATATGTGGGAGCGTTTGCATTTCATGCACTTTGGCTCCAAAAATCGTGCATTTATTTATTAAAAGATAGGATAGTTAAAGTGCCTACTTGTGCACTATGAAAGTTTGAGGTCAAAATGAAAATTTAAAACCAAATTTAAAATCTAATATATGTATTATGCCTATAAAAAATGTATACTTTGACCATAGATGGCCGAAGAATACATTTACGTAACCTTTCCTTGGACCTAATTACTATTATTAACGACAAATCAAAGTTGTGAAGGCCCATGAACCCAATCCTTAGATGATCCCTATCTGGACTTTCCCTGCATCCGCGTTAGAAAGTGGCTGATTTGCAGAAATAGCATCATTTAAGCAATTTGTGCAAAAGTAGCCTATTTATTACACATTCAAAAATATTAATATGATAAAAATATGTTTTCACAAGTTTTATTGCCCTATTTTAGCACAATCTTCACTTAACTAATTTTGTTAAATTGTTTTTGGAGGACATGTCTTGTTAAAGGAATATATTGTCACTTATATGGTCATGAGTTACAGTATAAGATAAAGTAACATTCAAAAATTCTAACGGAAATCTAATATATCTAGACTCTAGAGTTTCAATCAGAATTGAGGGTAGAGTCCCCAAAATTTCAATGTCTATATAAAATAAAAGATAAATGAGTAATTAATAAAAAAAATTTGAAATTCAAAATTATGAAGAAAAAAAAGGCCATATTTGTTATGAATTATGCAAAAGGCACAAATTTGTTTTCTGTTTAAAAAAACAATACTTTAATCTTTAATTAAGAGATATGAGAGACACATAACCAATAATAAACTTCATCATTTGAAAATAAGGGTAAAATTAGAATAAAAATATGAACATATTTGATCCCAACTATTAATAAAACGATAATCTCATTTCATATAATTAATGGATACGTTTAACCCTTTTCCCCCTGACTCAAATATAGGATAATTTATAAGTAGCAACGACATTTAATTAATTTAAGAGAGGAGTAATATATAACAGAAACTTAACACAAGATGATTAAAATTGTGTATACATGTTTTTTGTTTTAGTTAGGCAACGCTGGTTGGTACTAGTCACGTGATTTGTCCTAACTCCTAACTAACATTCCATTTCATGCACCCTCCGTTTAATAGTTGAAAAGGTGAATTTTTCATATTAAACAATTATCGTGTGATTTAAAGAAAATATTGTTAGCAATTGGTGGTAACATTATTATAGTGGAAAAACAATTTCTTCGTTGCGATTATTTTTCTTCCAAGAAAAAAAAACAAAACTTAGTAGGAACTACTTTTCAACAAAGCAACTACGCTTTTCCCCTAAAATAGTACTAGTACTTAATTTTTTTTAATCCGTCCCAATAAAAGTAACAGATTTTTATATTAAGTAAACTCATAATAAACTGATATAAAAACACATAATAAATTGATATACAACTACATAAATATTTATCACTTATTTTTATTTCATAAATCTTAAAAAAATAATTCTTTTTTAAATCGTGTCAAATTAAACTAACTTATACATATATCATATAAAATAAAATGGGTGTAAAATGGAACAGAATACAAGAGTACATACTATGGTATAAGTACCTTTTTACGAAGTTAAACAATATTCATTTTGAGTGTTACACTTTACATTTTAATATATTTTACAAGAAATAAAAATCAGATATTTTTTAAATAAGATAATCAATATCAAAATAAATATTTAAATTTAACTCTAATAATTTCAAAGCAAGTATGGTGGTACCTACCCTACAATTGGTAAGCAAAATACAATTCTAGAAAGAGAACACGTGAAATGTTGTTAGTTGGCACGAAGGGTAGTAATAGCTCCACGCAAACACTCCCTTATAAATCTCCACCCCTTATTTCACCTTACTACTTACCATTCTCTCGACATTAAAAAAGGGCACCTCATAATTCTTTTGAACAAACAAAAGATGGCACCTTCAACACTAACAGCTTTAGCTAATGAAAAGACCCTTGAGACAAGTTTTATTAGGGATGAAGAAGAACGTCCAAAAGTTGCTTACAATAAATTTAGTGACGAAATTCCAGTAATATCGTTGCAAGGTATTGATGATGTTAATGGAAGAAGAAGTGAAATATGTGAGAAAATAGTAAATGCTTGTGAAGATTGGGGTGTTTTTCAGGTAATTGATCATGGGGTCGATGGTCAATTAATATCACAAATGACAAAATTAGCAAAGGAATTTTTCGAATTGCCTCCTGACGAAAAGCTTCGGTTTGACATGTCTGGTGGCAAGAAAGGTGGCTTCATTGTCTCAAGCCATTTACAGGTAACAATTATTTCACCACTGTTTCGTACTTTACTTTTTCTTGTAGGTTCATTATTCAATCTATGTAATTACTATATTTCATTAAAACAATTATTTTGTAGGGTGAAGTGGTTCAAGACTGGCGTGAAATAGTGACTTACTTTTCATACCCAATTCGAGCTAGAGACTATTCTAGATGGCCAGACAAACCACAAGGCTGGATAGGTGTAACTGAGAAATACAGTGAAAAGTTAATGGACTTGGCTTGCAAATTATTACAAGTACTATCAGAGGCAATGGGCTTAGAGAAAGAGGCTTTAACCAAGGCATGTGTCGATATGGACCAAAAAGTAGTTGTCAATTTTTACCCAAAGTGTCCAGAGCCTGACCTTACTCTTGGGCTCAAACGACACACTGATCCAGGAACCATTACGCTGTTGTTACAAGACCAAGTTGGTGGGCTTCAAGCCACTAAAGATAATGGCAAAACATGGATCACTGTTCAGCCAGTTGAAGGTGCTTTTGTGGTTAATCTTGGTGATCATGGTCATGTAAGTTGGTACTAGTACTACTACATATTCCGATAAAATTAAAATTATGTAAATTTAATTATGTGAATTTTGGACAGTATTTGAGCAATGGAAGGTTCAAGAATGCTGATCATCAAGCAGTGGTGAATTCGAATAGCAGTAGATTATCGATAGCCACATTCCAGAATCCAGCACCAGATGCAAAAGTGTATCCGTTAAAAATTAGAAAAGGAGAGAAGTCGATAATGGATGAGCCGATTACATTTGCAGAAATGTACAGGAGGAAAATGAGTAAGGATCTTGAGCTAGCTAGGCTGAAGAAACTGGCCAAGGAAGAGAAGATACAAACTGAAGCGGCCAAGTTGGAGTCCAAGCCCATTGAGCAAATTCTTGCTTAAAGTGTTTTAACACTTGAAAAAAAAGAAGCTATTCGCCTAATTTCTTTTATCAGTATTCTCTTGAATAACAATCAATCATGTTCTTGTCAATTGGTGATGTTTTTAATCTTATTACAAAACAAACTTAGTGTTACTTTATTCAAATTAAAGTCTTTTAGATGATACATAACGCCATTTCCTACCAAAGAAGATAAAATTATAAAACTGGATATCTCGTAAGACTTATATCTCACCTCGTACTATATAAAATATCTCGTCTCACGTCCCCTGATATGATTAGCCCAAGTTTACCAGCCCAGTTGCTCAATTACAAGCTGCTCTTAGCCCAATTCTCCGAGTATAAAATGGCTTTCGTTTAATTTTTTATTTTCTTGACATGAAAAAGTGGTAGAGTTGACTTACATTTGTTGTTCCGTGAAAATGGCAGAAAAGATCAAATATGTCGTCCGTTACTTCTTTTAATAGCAAGTTGCATCACTTTTTCTTAAACTTGGAAAATCACATTATATTTTCCAATTCGAAGATTATAAATTTGAGTCAAAAAAATAAGAGGGGGTGAAAGTTCCTATGAAGGATTAAAAAAAAAAATATATTAGAAAACCTTCGATTTGAAGATTGTAAATCTAAGTCAAGAAAGTAAGAGGGGTGGAAGTTCCTAGGAATGATTAAAAAAATATATATTAAAAAAACTTGTTACGGTATTGTAAAAAAAAAAAAAATTATATCCAGGAGGAAAGTAGAGTGAAGTATTTATCTTTCTTTTTCAATGAACTAACAAGGAAAAGAGAAAGAGATTTGTTTTATTTCTTGACGTATAAGTATGAGCTACTCCCACTTTGTAATTGACACGAAAAGAATTAAAAACAAATATGATGATGTAGAAAACATTAAAGTAATCGAGTCATTTTAAAAGAAAATTATAAATAAGCACTAATGTTATAACATAATAACAAGCATTAATTTGTAATTAATTTAATAAATACAAATGAAAAGAGTCATGCATAACCAGTTAATTTACATAAAATTTGTTTTATATTATTCGTGAATATATATGCCACCTAGTTTACAACAGAAATCTGCTAGTAATAATAGATTAATATTCAAAGTTGTAGCTAAGGAGACGCGTGAACCTTTCTTGCAAGAAACACAATTGCCCTTTGCTGTCCTGCTTTCGGAACCTAATGAATTTATTTATTTGTATATTGTCTCAAAATATTATCGTCAATATAAAAAATATTTGTCATTTTAGAAGTGGAATTATTCTCTTATTTCATGTTTTACTCAGTAAAAATTCTTTAAGAATACATATACCTCAATAAAAACACGTAATAAGTAAATAAACTAAATAGTTATACACGAATCCCTCCTACTTAATATTTTTTAAGGACTATATAAATTAAAAATACAAGTATTTGAGATGAAAAAAATATTATCCAGAATATGTTGACTATTTTTTTCATCATATATCCACTATTCACCGATAAAGATATATACGAGACAAATCTACCATAAAAACAAGAGAATCGTTTAACAATTTTTGTCATCTAATCATGTGGGATATATACTATTACTGAACTAGTAAAGTGGCTCCTTTCAAACACCGACGTTGAGGTAGAGCACCCCAATGTTTGGACCACGTGTACGTAATGGGGCACGTTTCTTTATTTTTTTTAACACTCAATTATGTACCTTGCTTTCATATTTGAGTATAATAAGTTATTTCCTCTTTTTCTTATTTAGTTCTCTATTTTAAAAGTGATACACATATTAATACAGTAATAATTAGTATAGTGCTTATATTTATTAATTATAATTTTAAAAATAAATTAAAATTTAATTTTTTTTATTTTTTCTTAATTTATTAAAATAAATAAATAAATAAAAATAACTAAAAAAAAAAATATAGACAAATAAATAGAAACAGAGAGTATGAACACCACCAACATAACAAAAAAGGAAAAGAGGCTACACAAAAAGGCAGAACCTTATGTGCGACTACAGTTGAAATATATATAAAGTGGCGAATGGGTGCGTACTGCGTGCAAGGCATGAAAATTTGTCCAACAACATATATCACTCCGAATTAATGGAAAATTCATATTATAAAATATGATATTTCCAACTGAAATAACAGATCAATGAATGGTGAAAATGATTTTTTTATCAAAATATTTTAAAATTTTTGTGGGCGAAAACACTATTTTTTACCGATTGAATTAAATATTTGTAAAATTAGCACTGAAAGTATATGTTTATTCATAGCTTCTTGAATTATTTTTTTTTAATTTCAAAAAGTTGAAATTATAGGAAAACTAGATATTTTTATTAACTTTTGGAGCATATAGTGTACAAATTCTGCCGTCTCCTATTGTGATGGTCAAATCAAATAACGCGCAGTTGTTTAAACGGAAACACAAAAAAATACAAAAAATTGGTCTTCTTTTGCGTTTCTAAAGGTAAGACATTGACGTAAGTTTTAATATTCACACATCTATTTTATATCACTATATTTATTTTTATTTAAGTCATACTTTATATTTTTTAAAAGTTAAACAGTTTAAATTTAATAGAAAATTTATGAATGAAATCATAAAATTTGTATATTTATAAACTATATAAAAAATACTATAAGTTACATCAATTAATGATAAAATATATTTAAAAATATCTGAAAATTTTATAATCTAATTTTTTTAATCTCAAACTATAAAAAATATCACATAAAATAGAACGAATTACGTACTTTAAGCACTTAACCGATAAACATCAAAATAAAAAAACAAATATGTATTTAACCGATAAACATCAAATAGAAGAGCAAATGTGTATCAAGTGTATGCAGTCCAGTCAAGTCTACTACTCGTAGTTGTTTGGTCACTCAGAGGTCTTTTTGGTTTAACTTTGAATTTTGAGGATACATATAGCCAAATAACCTAAAGGCTTTCTACCGTCAAATATAGTGTAGCAAATGAGATTGTCTTTTTCATATTTAAGAGTTTTATATTTGAATTTTGCGTATAACAAAATTCTTGGCAAGGGATGTTTCCCTCCGAATGGATTATATATTGCACAAATCTAAATATAATCAGATATTAATATAAATATAAAACATCGAATGAACAAAATAAATCAAAAGCTTTGGAATATTCTAGTAAGACTGTTATTTTTTGCAATTTTACATTTTTACTAGACGTGAATGTAATTTGGGATTAGTGAAAAAGATATTCTTTAACTCGATTCTTTAAATTGATTAATTACGTACTATTTTTTCTAAAATTATTATTTGTTAGTAGGACATAGAGTTTTAAAAAACGTTTTTGGGGCTAGTTTTAGGACGAGGCCAGGGGCGGGGCATACAAAAAACGCTCTGGGGTGTAAATGAAAATCGTAGATTCATGAGGGCGTAAGTCCTAAAATTTGCGGCGTAAGCTCTAAGTATAAAAATGTAAGCCTTGGACGTAAAAACGTACGCCGGGGCGTTTTTTATTTATTTTTCTTTAAATCATATTTTAATTATTGTCTAATTTTATTTCTCAAATAGTAATTATATTATTTTTTCTTCATTATTGATTATTAATATCTATCTCAAATAAAAATTATAAATCATTGAAAAATTTACTTTTGCTTATTTTATTAGTAATAAAATTATAAAATTGAATATACATGAGACTACGCCCCGTAGATCAATAAGACTTACGCTCCGTGGCTCGAGGCTTACACCTCACTCTATCCGTATAAAACGCCTCGCTTCATTCCCCTGCCTTTCAACACAGTGATATGACTTCCATAGATGCTCCAAATTCATGTCTTTTTCAATATTTTGTTCACACGTAATAACTATCAATTTTAAAATTCTAATTATTTTTAATTCAAGTTCACACAAGTTTTATATTTAATTCTAAAATTTATAGAGCCTGTTTAAATTAGTGATCTTCTAAGTTCCGTCCAGTGATATTTTTATCAGTGTTTGATACTTAAATTAAAGCCTTCATTAATTCAACATTACATTGTGCAAGATTCATTACAAAGAAAAGATTTACTGCTCAATTTTTTGTTCTTAGGATTTGAACCAAGAAAATCTAATTATATATAATATAATTCTAAAAATTGTTATTTAAGAAGTAAATTTTGAAGGACTGGATACTTTCATAATAATCTGTATAACTTACTTTTTTTTTAAGAAGAGAGAAATATATTTGATGGCTGAAATCTATTTTAAAACGAAATCGTTTGTGTTAGAACAAAGATATCATTGTGTTTCAAATTATAGAAAAGTTTTCAAATCCTAATGACATATATTTAACCCAATTGACACCATAAATTAGAATAAATCTTCATTATCTTTATGACCAGGCTTTTAATCTCGTATCAACTAGAATGGTCATCCTATCACCAAATATAAAAGTTAATTAGTCACTCACTTGTATAGTTCAAGTTTGAAAGTTTCTTGATATGACTTGTACTTGCCAAATACATGTGGAAATTTGAACTTTTCCAAAAGACTAGGTCAATACTTGTGCCAAATATAGGCATATAAATTTACTCTCGACTTTGGTCATATAGGTGAGCAAGTAGGGTTGGGACAGATATCGATCGATATTTATGCTTTACTAGTCAACTGTTTTTAAAATTATCCCAATTAGCTACCCATAAATTTAATATATAGCTAAACAAAAATCTTCTCTAATCTTGATTTTTAAAAATATTATGTAAAAAGTTCACATTTCGATTTAAATTATTTAAACATAGTTAACACATTGCAAACATTTTTAATTTAATTTGATGGTGACTCTTTTTATTATTAGGTTAATTCGATCATTCGATCTTACAAAAATATATATAACTAATTAAAGTACACAGAATATTTCGTTAGGCAAACGCATACGACTCCCTCTTCCCCCTTTTAAAAAGTTTCAACCAAGTAATTCTAGGTGAATTTGTAAAAATATTAATATTGAACTCATTATATTTTTATAATACAAATTTTAATATTAATATTATATGATATTACTGCCCACGTTTTATTTTATTTTATTAATCTCTCTGATGGACGGCGAGGCATTTTCTAAACAATATTATACTCTGCAAAATGCTTATCTATATTTCATTTTATTTTAATCGCCATGAGTTTCTTCTTAATTCTAATGGATAAATTACATGTGGTATACTGGCGTCTTTAGAAAATAAAATTCATCTTAAGTTGGTGATTAAACTACTCCCTCCGCGTGTACGATCGCTTTAGATTCTTTTTAAGTCTAGTAAGATATAATTCACTAAATTATTCTTAGTAAATGTTATTGAATTGCACATTACTAAAAAACTTTATTTCTTTTATATTTATAATAAAATAGCTAAAAAACAATTTGTATCTTTAAGGTATTTTTATTTGAGCTATAGTGATAGTTAACATATGATAACGATTATAACAATTATTTTAAATAGATAAAGCGGTTATTAAAAAAAGGACGTAGGGAGTAATTAAATTCATTTTCTTTCCTTACAAAATTTAAATATACATGAACTGATTGTTTGAATCACGTGAATGAAAACTGAGGTCAAAAATAGTTTGGGATGCATAGAAAAATTTTAGTATCATGGAGTTAGAATGCAATGGATAAATGCTTTTTAAATTTCTATCAAATTAATTAGGCTTATGTCATTTTACTGGTGGTCAATTTATTAGGCTTATGCTCAACCTTTTGACAAATTAATGCTTTGTAGTTTGTACGTATTGATATGTTTGGAGCACATCTTTGCTAACTAAATTGCTCTAAAATTTAAACTACGATTTGCTAAATGGGTGTCTTTTTATTCAAATTTACAATAATTTAAATATGTATCTGTATACCGTCACAATTAATCGATATCTAATATTAAATTAAAAATTATATATTTATTATTTATACCACGTGTTTTTTGGTCTCACTTTGTCTATTTTAGTAGTCTTGATACCAAATTTCTGCACGTGCGTATGAAATACGTACCTGAGGAGAGGAAGTGACTGGGTAAATTGACAAGCAAACACCAAAAACCTCATTTATATTTTCTTTTTGTTCCATTAAAAAAAAAGTGAGAGAAAAATCTCAATCTGCCATTAATTTTTTTATTAGAGAGAAAATGTTAAATATAGAAAATCAAAAGTAAGAAATTGCAAATATTCAGTTTTTTCTCCCTCCATTCTTCCATGCTGAAAATAAGAAATAAGAGGGCTTATGGTTTTCTTCTTCTTCAAAAAAAAAAATAATCAAAATAAAAATGAAAAAGTATGTTTTTGACCATTAGCATGGTCCATCACCTCCTGTCTCCTTCTTCCATTCTTCCTCTTCCTATTTCCTATAATCTTTCATCTTTTATTCAATTTGCCCCCTTTTCTTTTCTCCCTATATTATCCATAATCTTGATTCTTGATTTTTTGTTTCAAACATCTGAAAATTTTCAACTTTAAGGATTTTAATCATATATCATAATGGGCAACATATGTTTTTCTAGCTCAAAAGTTAGTGGTTCAAACAGCAACACCCCTTCCACCACCACCACAAATACCGCCACCGTGAATGGCCACCGTAATCGGCGGAGCTCAGCGAACCCGGTTTCTACAACAACAAATACATCAAGAAAACAAGAGGGGTCTTATTACAATCGGCAGAAAGGTAAGGATAACGGTGGGGTTAAGCAACAAACGAGAAATTCTCAGAAAAATGTTAAGCATAATACGAGGAAGCAAAGTGGGATTATTCCTTGTGGGAAAAGAACGGATTTTGGGTATGATAAAGATTTTGATAACAAGTTTACAATCGGAAAGTTGTTGGGTCATGGACAATTTGGATACACATATGTTGCAACAGACAAGTCTAATGGAAATCGTGTGGCTGTCAAGAGAATTGAAAAGAAAAAGGTTCCTTTTTTTTCTTTCCCCATCCTCTGCTATATCTAATTCTTTTGACTTTGGTTGACTCAGAAGAATATACATAAACTACTGAATTGCGAATTCACATGCTTTATCCTTTTTGTTTTTAGTTCATGTCTCTGTTTATTTGGTTCAATCAGTGTATTTGTTTAGCTTTTGCGGTTACAAAATACTATCTTCTGCTAATTTTGAAATACCAATTTAAGTTGTAGTTAATTTTTAATGAATTGTTAATTGGCGATGCTGTGCTTTTTAAGAGACGTAAATATCTCGAAAACTATAGGTTTATGGAAGCTGTTTGGTTAATTATGATGGTTGTGGTTCTAAGCATTGACATATTGGAACACGTAAAGCATTGACATATTGGAACACCTAAGCACTGGACCTTAGTTTTCTGTGATTAGTGCTGCTTGTTGTTATTATGTACAGTTAAATGGAAAATGGCTTCCTTGCCTGGTTTAGAAAGAGTTAGTTTTTAATCAATAGGTAGTGGTAGCTTCTTTGGTTTTTTGATGAATGGACTTATCTGAAAGTGACTGCACAAGTCTTGGTTATTGATGCATGATGCAACTATTTAATTCGCCGTCGGCTTTTTTGGAGAAAAACTCTTCTTTTTGTGAAAGGTTCGTCCAACTTTGTCTGCTATTATCTCTGCACACCAGTTAAGATGTGTTCATCCTTCTGGAATGATGGGGTTATTCATGCAAATACGAATATTTGTTTAAGTTTTATACTATTGCATAATCAAATTGCCTTATCTTGAACTTCTTGATGTCCCAGTTTATTACAACTATAGCATAACTCTAGGTGAATCATTGCAGATGGTTGTTCCAATTGCAGTTGAGGATGTAAAACGAGAAGTCAAGATATTGAAGGCTTTAGCCGGTCACGAGAATGTAGTTGATTTCTATAATGCATTTGAGGATGATAACTATGTTTACATAGTAATGGAGTAAGTTTCGTTATTAAGAGCTCTGTTTGGATTCGTCAGGTCCTAGTTCTTTCCTTATAATCGATTATGCTATCTAATGGAAAGTTGATGGATTACATATTTGTTTTCCTGTAGGTTATGTGAGGGCGGAGAACTGTTAGACCGCATTTTGGCCAAGTAAGTAGTATAAACCAGGTTTACTTAATCTTGTGATCTGCAGTTCTTGCTCTATAATTTATTTCTTGTTATGAAGAATACTCATGTAAGTTATCGATGATTTCCTTTGATCAGAAAGGACAGCCGTTATACCGAGAAAGATGCAGCAATAGTTGTAGGTCAGATGCTAAAAGTTGCCGCTCAGTGTCATTTACATGGATTGGTGCATCGTGATATGAAACCTGAGGTTTGCAAGAAGTTATGTACTTCCTTTGGTTTATTAATGCTGTTTTATGTTACTTCTCTTACACACATTTCTTTTCTTGTAGAATTTTCTCTTTAAATCTTCAAAGGAGGACTCATCATTAAAGGCCACAGATTTTGGTCTTTCAGACTTCATAAGACCAGGTGATTGGATGTCCACAAATCTACTCAATGACATAGTTTAGTTTAAACTCATTTTTCTTATTTGAGAAAGATCTTTTTGCTATGGTGTATGAACTTCAATTCTTCATAAATCTGTTAAAGCCGTCAAAGATGTTTTTGGTTCTTCCTTAGATAGCAAAAACTTATAACTTTAAATCAATAAATGCAGGGAAGAAATTCCAAGATATAGTTGGAAGTGCATATTACGTAGCCCCAGAGGTATTAAAGCGTAAATCTGGACCTGAATCAGATGTGTGGAGCATTGGCGTAATAACATTCATTTTACTTTGTGGTCGTCGGCCCTTCTGGGATAAAACAGAGGATGGCATATTCAAGGAGGTGAGCTGCTAATATTTGTTCTTATAGCTCTGCAGCTGGGCAACATTTTAAATTGTGATTCTTTCTTGGAAATTTGTGGAATTGTGTTATGATCTTTAAGCTCTTCTAGGAAATAAACTTTGTATTCTGTCAAAGTGGCATATTTACCAATATTAACTTTGCATAATACATTTTAAAAAATTGCATAATTCTCTGTCTGATTAGCCAATTTTACATTTGAGATTTCAAAATTTTACTCCAAATATGGTACTGATGATGAATCTCCTGTATAGTTTTGCTTTATTATTCTTAGTTCTTGATTAGCTTAGTCTGCATTCCATAGTCGGTATTGAAATTTCTTAAACCTGAAATTTTCTTGTTCTCTTTTGAGTTCATTGAAGCTACGGCTGTATCTTTGAATTTGGGTTGTTGGTTATTTAAATAAAATCTTATTCGAATGTGTTATTTAATTCCTTTGAGAAGTGTAACTTGTTCATTGTCATGTTTGATGAAGTATTTGTGCTTTTAGCTGATTTAGTATTGTTTCTAACTCCGCTTCTACTATGCTAAGGTCTTACGAAACAAACCTGATTTTCGTCGCAAGCCATGGCCAACTATAAGCAACAGTGCTAAAGATTTTGTTAAGAAATTATTGGTGAAAGATCCTCGTGCTAGACTTACTGCTGCCCAGGCCCTGTGTAAGTAATTATATTCTGATTTAGTACAATCTTTTTAAGTGATGATTAGGTTTTACAATTACCAAGCATGATTATCGGAGAAGTAACTCAAGGTCCAAAAGATTCATATACTGAATTTGTCAATTTTGATTCGGCATCTTCATTAGCAATGTGTTGGATGTCCATTTATCAGTTCTTGCTATATAGTCCATGCTTCTGCTAAATTTCAAATAATTATATTGAATAATTTTCATTGTTTTCACTTAATTAGATGTTACTGGTATTCTCGTGACCTTTGAATTGATGATGCAATAAATGGTAGTTTTTTTCATACTGATATATATGAACATTTCAGCACATCCATGGGTCCGTGAAGGAGGTGATGCATCTGAGATTCCACTAGACATATCTGTCTTGTCCAACATGCGGCAATTTGTCAAATACAGTCGATTAAAGCAATTTGCATTACGGGTAACTTCATAGCTTTCTTACTTTCATAGACTTATCTGATACTAAGTCAAAATAAAAAGTAGAGAACATTAACTTCATGCACATTCATTATCTGGCAGGCATTGGCTAGCACACTTGATGAGGAGGAGCTGGCAGATGTCCGGGACCAGTTTTCTGCAATTGATGTGGATAAAAATGGTGTTATTAGCCTTGAAGAAATGAGACAGGTATTTCCCTTATTTCATGGTCTAGTTAGTTTCTTCCTGTACAGTTTCTCTAAGTTTCTGGCTAACATCGTAAGCACTTATATTCCTGTCTTTGCAACAAAGCATTGTGTAATATAATGTTATTTTTGTCATTTATGTTATCACTTATGACATCCAATTCTAATGCAGGCCCTTGCCAAGGATCTCCCCTGGAAGATGAAAGAATCGCGGGTTCTTGAGATTCTTCAAGCGGTAAGCTAATATATTTAGGAATGAAGTATATCACTATAATATGGCATGTAAAATCAAGTTATTACTATGAAATACCTTCTATAACGTCAAGCTGGGACGTGTGTTTGCAACCAATTTAGTCCCTACTCCTATGAAAGGGAATATGGAAAGAAAAGGACAAATGCACCAAAGAGCCATCCACAAAAAGGAAAAAGAGAAGATAAAAAGGAATGTGATGTCTGTCACATAGTAGTTTTGTAAATTTCCGGCTTATGAGTCCATGCGATAATCTGAGGGTTTACTCCAATGCTTTTTTTCTGCCTATGTATACTGCATTTCCTACAGTTGAAGCGTTTTGTTCATTGATTTTTCAGATTGATAGTAACACAGACGGGCTTGTTGATTTCCCGGAGTTTGTTGCAGCGACTCTACATGTGCATCAGTTAGAGGAGCATAATTTGTTAAAATGGCAGCAAAGATCGCAAACTGCTTTTGAGAAATTTGACGTTGATAGAGATGGATTCATAACTCCAGAAGAACTTAGAATGGTTAGTATGTCGTATTTTCTTGTTCAAGTGATCAACACTGTTGTATATATAAATGCTAGCTTTCTCTGAAATTTGAACCCTGTCCTGTTCCGCAACTTTGCAAAGATAAAACACAATACTCATATGTGGCTTTTACTTGTATGCAGCATACCGGCTTAAAAGGCTCTATAGACCCATTGCTAGAAGAAGCAGATATCGACAAAGATGGAAAGATAAGCTTATCAGAATTCCGGAGGCTTCTAAGAACTGCAAGTATAAGTTCGCGAATGGTGAATAGTCCAACCGTCAGAGGCTCTCACAAAATTTAGTCAGAGATGTTAAAGTTATCCATGAGAAAAAACCAACTTCATTTACATGTTCTCATGTGATGTGCTGCTGCAATTCTGTATGCAGAGTTTTGCCAGAAAAGGAAGTTGCTTTCTCCTAAACAACCAGCAGCAATTAAGGTTTGTAGCATACATTCTTTGTCACTTTTTCTGGGGTTCTCTTTGAGTATGTATGTATGTAATAGGACCTCATTAATGATAAATCATAAAAAGTATACATCTATCACCTTTTTGGAACTTGTCATTATGTAACAAACCAAAAAAAAAAACTTTTGGCCCATGCAGGTCTCGAACCTGCGACCTTCGCGTTATTAGCACGACGCTCTAACCAACTGAGCTAATGGGCCATTTGTCATGATTGCTACTTATTTTTTTGGATTTATATGAAAGTTTAAAAAAAATACAACAAATACAATTCATATCCAGTTTAAAAAATGACCTTTTGTTTTCCTAAAACGATCACACAACAAGTATTTTTGAAATATATATCCAATAAAAAATTACCTTTGTTTTTTTAAAAAATGATCACACGATAACTATTTTCGAAATATCTAATTCAATAAACAATTATTCTGATCAACAATAGTTGTTCTTCGAGGCTCGCCTTAAATATATATAAATTATCGAACACTTGATCTTCAAGCAAATCAATGTGGATCATAGTTTATATATGTATTAAGTATATGTCTATGAGATAGACAGTGAGGATATAATGGCGCACCTCTGTGGCGTTTATTGAAGGATTCAATTTTGTACGACTACGAACATTCTTTTAGAACTTATTTTTCATAATATTCCATCCATATTAAAATAGTTATCACATTTCTCGTAGTTAATTTGACTAATTATAAATTATATATGATTAACTTAAATATTCAAAAACTATATAAAAGAAAAACTACAACTTACAATTTTCTCCTATAAATACAATGATGTATATCTTAAAATATCAATAAAATTTATATATATATAATTTTGATTATGAAAAAAGAAATTGTGATAGGTATTTTGAAAGGGAAAAAATATATTCTTACACTGACTTGTAATTGATTCTTAAATAATTTAGAAAATAACATGTTAAGAATAGATTAGATATTATTCTAAAGGGAATTTTATACGAAACTTATTGTATTAAGAGCTAATTACATCATATTCTTATTATTTTCTAAATTATAAAAATCTCTTAAATTTGGTGAAATTCGGATAAATTATTCAACGTCTCGATACATCACGTACGTCCTGATATATTGTATATAGTGATGTATTTGACTAATATATCGTTTAAAGTGTCCGAAATAAAAATTTACTAATTTTTTTAATTGATATGAGATTTAATAGATATAATAAAATAAGTTATGTATTTAGATATGATTTGTTTGAACATCGAATATTTCTCAATATAAATTTAAATCAAATTTTTGGAAAAAAAAATGGAGTAATAAAAAAGAAGTGGATACTTACGATAGATGTAGGGCCAAATTAGATAAATACTAGTCTAGTATGTCAGGCTGAAAGCTCTAGAAGAAAACAATAAGTAGGAAGTAATTTGACTTAACTAAGATCATATAAGTATTTTTTTTTGGTAATACATTGGATATTCGTTCATATTTATACACAAATCAAAGTGTAAAAGGTGAAAATAAATAATTAATTATGTCTTAATTTCTTTTAATATCAAATAGAGATTCTGAAATTATGTTTTAGGCCTAACTCACACCCCAAAAGCTAGTTCAAAGGAAGGAGGATTGCCTAAGCCTTATAAGGAGTCCACCCCCACCCCTCTCATTAATCACCGATGTGGGACTTTTGTCATTCTTTAACACCCCACCTCACGCCCAGTGCTTAGCATCTGGTGCGTGGGCAATTTTAATTTTGGGGGTGCCAACATCGGGTGAGACGGGTCCTGCTCTGTTACCATGTGAAATTAGGTCTTAGGCCTAACTCACACCTCAAAAGCTAGCTCAAGGAAGCTAGCTCAAAGGAAGGAGGATTGCCCAAGCCTTATAAGGAGTTCACCCATCTAATTAATCATCGATGTGGTACTTTTGACATTCTTTAACAGAGATTATTAACAAATATTCTGAAAATTTTGTTTTTATTAAAAAAGACAAATATTTATGAACAGAAAAAGAGGAAGCTAAAAATGTGATAAATTTAAGTGAGGTATTCGTAATCAAATGACTCTTGGGATATTGTAAAGCATATTATTGGAGCTGGTATTGACCTTAGATTAATTTTTTTATGGGCCGGTGATTTATTATTCATGCTTTCACCATAACAAAACATAAGTCGTTATAAAATATTAGAGAAAATGGTCTATTTTCACAGTAAGTTGCTTCATCAATTTGGCCTTGCAAACTGTGTTACTTTTTTATTTTTTATTTTTGGGGATTCTAGAACCTTTTGTCCTAAAGCTGATTTGACATATTTTCTCGAAACATTGAATATTCTTTTTTTCCATTCTTAATATGATATAATTATTCAAACTATAGTATATATAAATGTCACCGAGGAAAAGTCTTGGGCTGATGAATCAGCAGACATTTATAAGTGTCCATCATGCTTTTGAAATATATTAAAATGATGATGATGTTATAATCAATATGCTTATTTCAAAGTCTGTGGGCGTTTTGAACATATTTTGGATCACTCATGCAAATATTGGTGTCCCACTCACACAAGTATCCAAAATAAATTTTTGATCCTCCTTATTAAATATGACTCTATATTTAAGTGTATTTTTTTTATTTATCAAGTATATTACATTTTGAGTCATCTTATCTATAAAGAAAAAAAGAAAAGAAAAGGTACGAACTCCTTCTCCTCCTCCCTAATTAGTTGTCATTGAAATATAAAAGTTCTGAAGATCTTGATTTAAGGGAACTGATTGTTGAATTCTTCTTCAACTCAATTTATTTATGTTTTTGATGAATTTTGAAGCATGTCCTCCCATTATTCTTGCGCTGCTTTAGTTGCGTACTCTCTTATATCTGAAATTGTGCAATCATGTCATCTAAAAATTTAACATATTATCTTTGTTAAAAATGCAAAGTAGTCACGTGTGGTACAATATTACATTCAGAAGTAGTAGGGTCTGAAAAGATGGAGGTTACATGCCTCTAACATTATCCTTTTGGTAAAGTGACTTTTGATAATGTCGTGTTTTGAATATAAACTTAATAACTTTGTAATTGTCTGTAAATGGTTAATAATTAGAACATACATCCAATATGACAGAGCATAATAGAGAAACAATATATATAAAGTGGGGTCAAATTAAGGAAACACAAGTGTTTAGATAAGCACATCAGGATAGAAGAAAACGATCCCTCATGAGTATTTCAAGAAACACCAAACTCTTTGTTATTATGTGACTCTTGGGACCCCGTAAAGCATATTACTATACCTTCCTTATTAACTTATTATTTACTTTTTTTATGTTACAATGTAATTTATTGTTTTAAAGTTAATGTTATGTTTTGTTAGTGGTATAAGAAGAAATCATCATCAAATAATTCAACATAGGAAAAAAACTTTTTGGACAGAATGTTATTCTACCTTTTTGAACATTTTTATCTTTTAAACATTATTAACTTAACATTGCTAGTACTTTGCATACATTATCTTGAGATAATGTATGTACAATTTTTTGAGAAACTTTATCTGGAGTAAAAATAAAATAACTAAAAAAAAGTTAGCAAAGTAATCAATAATAGGTGTTTGGATATTATTTTTAACGACAATTAATTAAAGATAATATATATATATTTTTTACCGCTAGAGTTACTTCTATCGAAGTGGAACATGAATTTTAATATAAGTAATATATGAAAGGCAAGAAAAAGGTATTTCAAAGTTGAACTTAATAAATGACATTAGGAAGTTCAAATTGCGTTTGGGTATATGATCCACTTAAAATTTATTTTAATACTTTGTGAGTGGAATTTTTTTTTTTATAACTCTCCATCCAAGTTGATCGGTAGTGTGCAAAACAAAAGTCCTTTAAATATTACAAAAATGGTCTATTTAATTTCACTGGATGTTGCATCATCAATTAGCTAATAGTTGCAAGCATTATATGACTTTTAATTCTTCTTTTTTGGTGCTTGCATGTGTTGTCCATATGTAGAACCAAATTTTAATGCATGTATAAAATAATTGATAGTTTCAAAATTTGGTCTTTATTTTTTTAATTTTGTGGGTATAAGATAAATTTGTTTGATTTTTTCAAAGATGTTTTATAATTGATTGATAGAACTCTTTGTTATGAATTAGCAGACACTAGATAACAATTAAGAGTAGTTGTCTATGTCCATTATGGTTTGATAGAGATATGGATCACTCTTATCTTTAAACATAATTTTCTTAAGTGGCGTACCGTTTGGGACATGACTTAGTATTATTATTTTAGAGATAAATCTTCATAAGTGATGAATTATTGGTTAATCACATGGGAGCTGCAATATAAGTCAATAACTGAACGATCATGTGTTGAGAAGTCAAGGATTTAAGCTATATATATTATTATTAATGGTGTAAAAGATAGTAAATATTGATTTATACGAGCATATTAATATTATTTAAATTATCATTTAATATTCATTTTAAAAATTAAAATACTGGAACTTATAACTTAATTGCCTGAGTATTTTTATAACAGTAATACATGAAACTTAAACACATAAATCATAATACATCCAAAGCAGTTACACAAGATTAAGGATAAAAAAATACTTCTTACTCAAAAGACAATTGATAATTTATGTTGGTTCAATTTACCATCAACGTTAATATTCCACTCTCCAAGAAGAAATTACTCCCTTCAACCATAATAGTTACCATAATAGTTAGTTCATTATTTATTCGACATATCTTTTAAGAAATAATAAATAATAGAAATAGTATTACTCTCTTTGTTGTTAATTATTCTCTCTCTCTAATTATTTGTTGACTTTTGAATTGACATGCCTATTAAGAAGAAAAATTGATATAGTAAATTTATCGTTTTACCCCTATTAATTATGAAGTGGATGAATTAAAAACTTAAAATTTTCGAAAAGTTCTACATTTTTCAAAATAATAAATTGAAGGTATAATAGAGAAATTTTTTTTGTCTTTTCTTAATTTGTCAAAACGGATAAGTAATTAGGGACAAATAAAAATGAAAAGTGGATAAGTAATTAAGAACACATCGTACTTGTCTATTTTGAATAATCAATAAAGGATAATTTTTTAAACCTATTACACCCTCATTTAATTACTTAGGATAATGCATAATTTCTTGAAAATGTTAAGTGTTGAAATATATACGTCTACTTCCTTAGATGGGACCAGATCTTCAAGACAATAATAATCATTAAGTAAGGAACAAATGCAGAAAGTAAAGATGACAATCAACTTTATGTGGAAATCTCCCTGCTCAAGGGAGGAAAACCACAACTTGTTCTCAACAGGACTTTTCAAAACCACTTCTACTAATCTTTAACAAGCAAAAGTAAAAGTTGGTTACAAGACAAGAGATTAACATATTAATCTCCACACTAAGTAATATTCGCTATCACTTAGCTAAGCATGAGTAGATACAACACTGCTCTCTATACTGATCCTACCTGATTACAATAGACTTAAAGTAAAAGCCATAGTTACCTCTAATCCAACCCATACAATGATTCATCCAAGTTTGAAACTTTTCTATCACAGTTGAAACGAATTCTACAGTAAAAGAACAATTACAAGCAACCAAATACAACAAATACAAAAAGCAATGAATGCACTTCGATCAGTTTCTTTGCTATTATTGAAGCTTGAAGATTCTCTCTTTTTGAACGAATGATTAATGTTGTGGTTGGTTGTTTGATATATACTATGAAAAGTTATTATCCATCAAACAAACAACCTAGTCGTCCTTGATTAGTGAAATACTCTGCTGCTTCACCAATCTTCATGACACAAACAATTTTAACAGTTGTCCAGCACTTTGGTGATTGAACGAGCTTTCAACTCTGCAAAGGACCAGGTCCCTACACTTGTGAGGAGATCATCAAAATATCTAGAAGCACTAAACTCATTAAGTCTTCAATTTAGACAATTCATAATTTATAGGAGTAAAATGATTAACTCACATTATTTTTTTAATAGATGTGTCAATTTAAACATGACAAGTAAATAGTGACAAAGGTAGTACTATTTTATCCTTTGACTTTATTGAAAACATGTGTTAAATGATACTACATCCGTCTCTAATTACTTGTTCACTTTTCTTTTTACAGTTGTCCCTAATTACTTGTCCATTTTGACAAATCATTAAACATTTTTTTTAACCTATTATATCCACAATTAAATGACTAATTACTTTGAAAAATGTAGAACTTTTCATCCACTTCATAATTAATAGACATAAAATGATAAACTCACTACGTCATTAATTATTTCTTAATAGGTGTGTCAATTCAAAAGTGGACAAGTAAAAGGAACAAAAGAAATAAATAATATTTAATAAAAATAAGTAAAATAGGTAGAAAAGATAATTATCTCTAGATCTTCTAAACTAAAAAAATATTATTAAACAATTATTTTTATCGTTGAAATGTGAATTATCAGAAACACACCTTTTGTTGTCAAATTATGGTTAGAGCATTCAATCGATGATTTATGTTGTCCTTGAATTTTAGATGAAAAGGTAAAACCATGAACATGAGATTTGAACTATTTTAAACAATTTTACTCAATCTATATTTTAAACAAATAAAAAACAATTTTAAAAAGTGAATAAGACAACGTTAATGTTTATGAATTAATAGACGTGAGCGGCGGTGGAAAATGATATGGATTATTGATGTCTTGTGGTCAGCTTAAAGAGTGTGGACCCACTTCCCCTTCAACGGTTTATAACCATTCCAATTTTAAGATTTTAATATTTTCATCAAAAGTCACAAGTAGCAGTAGCTTAAGCGCATATAAAAAATTAAAATATCAAACCCAGAAATTTTCAGAAACAGTAAATATGTTAATAATTTTTAATACTTGTAAAATCATTCTAATCGATTCATTTAACCTCTCAAACGAGACAAAAACATAATATGTGGATTCTGACAACGAACTGAGGACTCACTGAATTGATGAATCGGATAAGCAGAAGTGATGACTCACCAAATACATAAAAACGGATAAGCCTTCCTTCCATAACTTCTTTGTCCACATAATTGCATAATGGCCCCTCCATTATTTACTTATCTTTTTGGTCCCCCAAACCTCTTTTACGTTTCAGTTAAAATTTATCCCATTCTTCTATATAACTTCAGCCCCTTCGCCTTCTCTCGACTCATTACACTCCACACACACACCAAAAAGAAAAATAACCATGCCCATGATATCTACTACTTCTCCTCGTTCGTTTCTTCAAACTCCGCCACCGCCGGTGAATATATTTTCCTCCGGCGATAATTCTCTTCCATCACCGTCTTCCGTCAGATTCCGGCAGTCCGGTAACTTCACCACCGCAGCAGCAGCGGCGGCGACTTGTGCTTCCGTCGAAACTGAATCTACCACGTCAAGGTACTCGACGCTTCCTTCTGACATTATCCATGCTTCTCCGGCGTCTTTCTACGAGATTCTAGGGATTCCGATCGGCGCTACGATCCAGGAGATCAAGGCAGCTTATCGGAGATTAGCTAGGGTTTGTCATCCTGATGTGGCGGCAATTGATCAGAAGGACACGTCGGCGGACGATTTCATGAAGATTCATTCTGCCTATTCTACTCTTTCGGATCCGGATAAACGTGCCGATTATGACCGCCGCCTATTCCGGAGGCGCCGGAACGTCAATTTATACTCCGGCGGCTGTTCTCCTTCAGCAATGTCGGCATTCACCGGCTATACTACCCGTAACTGGGAAACAGATCAGTGCTGGTAGCTCTCTCCATCATTTAAAGCCTGTTGTATATTTTTCTGAGGCATAGTGGGAAAGAGATTTTTAAAACGGCAAAAAAAAATTTATCTTAGATTTGCTATGTTTACTGTTATCTTATTAGAGTTTCTACTTGTATATGCTGATTAATACTAACATGAATTTCAAATCTCAGAATTCCACTACTCGTATGGTCCTCTTTCCCTTTCTCTAATTATATATATTTCAAAAAAAAAAAAAGAAAGGCCACAAGCCCTCCGATAAGAATATTGATCGATAAGAGCTCTTTTTTAATTTTAAAAAATTGCTCAATGACCATTCTCGTCGATATTATGCCTAACATCCAAACCTCCGTGCTTTTACATATTTCCGTTATAATAACTTGTTTTTTTTTAAAAAAAGAAAAAATTAATCTTTAAATCCTTGTCAAAATCAATGCTGGTAATTTCTTCTTTTCACCAATAAATAAAAGTAAAAGTAAACACTCTGCAAAAAACTTAAATAGTACCCCTGTGAGGTTGATTGATTCATCTCATGTAAATTCAAGCATAAAAATTAAATTTTTTGAAAGCAATCTAGCATATTCTAAAAGCTCTTATCATCTATTAAAAAAGAACCATCAAAAGGTTCGTGATTAGTAACTAATTAAGTAATTATAATTAATCAAAAAATCAGTGTTATGAATTTAATACGGATACGTCCAATTGAATTTTCTATAAATCCTTGTGAACGCAAAACTGGAGGCTGCCACTAGGTTGTGTCTCTTGTAATGTAGTGGAGTTTTAAAGTTTTATCAAATTGGAATAATATTTTAATATGGATATGTTTGGATAAACGGATTGCACTAAAAGCAGTCCCTACTGGAGGATGCACTCTTTGTTTCTTGCAAGTAACTTGTACTCCGTCCTCTCGTATTAAATGATTCATTTTAAATTTACACCATATAAAATAATTAATTCTATTAATTTAAATTTATACTTCATCTATATTGATAAATATCACTTTTAACGTATCAAAAAAAAAATCATTTTATCATATTTTATACTTTTTAACATATCAAGAAAAAAAATTCTATTTTATCCTAGACATTAAATATTAATTCTCAACAGACAATTTTTAGAGTTAAAAATAAACATTATTTATAGGAATAGTTTGGTAGAATATCAATTTTAATAATTAGTTTTTTATTGAATGTGTCAGATCGAATTGTAACAAGTAAAAGTTAACGGAGTATATTTTACAAAATTGTTTAGTATAGAAGTAAATTGAATTTTTTTGATTAATTTATTTGATTTAGAAAGTGAATAAATAAGTTGGGATATGTATTTTTAATAAAGTGATTAACTAATATAAAACTAGTAACTAAAAAGCAGGGACTAATGGACTATCATAAAAATGTGGTGTATTGAATACCATTTTGTCTCATATTAGATGAATATATTATATTTTACACGATAATTTAAAAATTATTAATAAATTGATCAATTTAACTATTTTGCCCTTAGTTTATATTCGTTAGCCTCTTGAAAAAGAAATTCTTAAATCTTCAAAATTTTATTTAAAGTTTAAACTTCCGAATAGTACTATTAATAGTTGGATAAAATGGAAAGAATTGAATTTATTCTATCTTGATTTAGCTAGCAAGTGATCAAATAATATAAAATAAATATTTTTAATAAAAGATGAAGATAATAATATTATTTTATTCTTAATTAGCGTATTTGATCGTGAATCATGAGAATGAAAAAGAAAACTAAACAAACCTAATACGATAATTTAGATGAGTTAAAGCTCCAAGATTTTGAAAAGAAAAAAAAAACTACTAAAAATGGGAACGGGGGCAAAGTCTCTGACTTTAAACTTACACTTTAAATGGACATAGCAAATGGTGACATAATTTTGGTTTTATTAGCTACAATTTATTTATGTGGGATATTTTTATTTAATAGTTTGACAATTATTTTTTATCAATTCTTCATTTAAAATTCTTATTTTGATATTTAATTATAAAAGAATAATTTTTATTTTATAAAAAACCTCTTTTAAATATTTTGTATGAATCGAACAACACATGAATTGGGTAAGATAAAATTTGGTAGGGTAGCTATATGTTTGGCCCTTTGCATGATCTTATTAATGTTTGGCCGATGTGAAAAGACAAAGGTACTTCCCTTGTGAATTGCGATTAATTAGATTTGCTTTGTGTGTGACTTGTTTATTATTGAAATTTAACCTATACAAATTAGGACAGATCAGTCACAAAGACAATAAAATTATCCGGACAGCTGCTAAGTAATGTTCAATTATTTGCATCAAATAATTGCTTCGTTACTGGTTATATATAAAGTTTATAATACATTATCCTAATCGGTTCATCAAACTTTAAAAAAATATCTCCTCTTAAACCAAACAGAGAATTATAAGGGACATAACAGACTTGCTAGAGAATCTAGCCGTGACTAATTCTTCATTTAATATAAGAAGAAATTGTAGGTAGATATGTGGCAGTTCCAGGTTTAATCTCCATTTTAAATTATTTTATGTAATTTTGATTTATCATGAATTACAAAAAAAAAAAGTAATTTTTTTTAAAAAAATTTATGATCCTGAGAAATCGTGATTTTTTCGAAAAGAATAGAGTAGTGTAATACTAATAGGGATAAATATAAAATTCATATTTGTATGTTGTAGCAAAGTTTGTATAAATTACGCTCCATACAAACTTATATATATATAATTTGCTATATATATATATAATTAAAGTGAATTGTAAGAAACTAGAAAAAGAGAAATTATATACAATTTTAATTTGTATAAAACGAGAAAGAGAGAAAGGCAAAAAGAGACTTGTGCCGTAAATATACAATGAATGAATTATATAAAACGCGAAATAGAGAAAGTAAAACACAATTTGAATTTGGATAAAAGAAGAAAGCAAATAGATTGGCAAGGCAATATTTGGTGTTGTAATAATTATAAGTTATAGGGCAAAGTCTTGTTTTTGTCATGCGTTTATTTATACACTTTTCCTCTTGCTTTTATTATAATTTAAATACAATTTCTACAATTCTATTGTATAAATCGCGATGAAACTAGCAACGTGAAATAAGCGAACCAGGAGAAGGAGAGTGGCGAGCGGAATATAAGTTTAGTTAGAGAGACTGACAAACAATTTAGGGTAGGGAGAGAGGGAAGGGGGAAGGGGTGGAAGGGTGGATAAGGGTAGAGAGAGACTGACAACCAGTTTGCTATCGAAACAAATAAATCAAGGTAGCTACTATATTTATTTTAATGTTATAGTTTGTTATTCTATACAATTACAAACGTCTCTTAATCCCTTTTAATTTATTTTGATTTAATATTATCCATAAATACAACTACTTTACATTTAATTAGTTTTTGAGATAATTTCAGAGGCTTCTTCCTGTTTAAACTCTATAACAGTAATTTTTCTCGTAATTTATTTTATTTATTGCTTATGAACTTTTCAATATTACTAATAAATATGACCGAAAGTTGTTGCTTGGTAAATTTAACTTGGTAATTACGAAGTCTTCCTATGATTTACTCTATTATATATTTCTTATATATATAAATATAAACAAAAGTTGTTGCTTGCTAAACGTAAAGTGGTAGTTACTAATTTTGCTTATTACTGCACTACAACAAATAAATAATTTCGTAATTATACAACAATAATAGTATAATTATTTTTTTAATTATATTTAATACATCATAATTTACCATATTTTCTAACAACCATTTTTTATTAATATATCATAACAACTTAAAGTACTTACTTCATTTACTACTCAATATTTTTTTAAGACGAGATATCATAATAAACAAAAAAGTATATGACACTATACCTACAAGTTGATTACATTACACATTATTATTCAACCGATACAAGGTAACATGGGCTGTCTTGATTCTCTATCGGCCATTAATAATAAATTTGAGCATCTGACCTTTCTATTTCTTGCACCAGAAATATTCAGTGGGGACACCATCTTATCGTTAAATTGTCACACAAATTTGACAAAGTTCTTAAAGAAAAAATACAAGTACTGAAATATTTTTTCGGATAAATTTAATCTTGCATAATAATAATGATTAATATGATAAAATCATGATCACACCCGATAATTGATATTAGTATTTTAAAAGAAGAATTCGGTATGTTCAGATATGCGTAGACTTACATTATTTAACAGTGATCAATTAGTATGTATTCTCAAAATATTGAATTATTTAATCATAATTTGTTAATTTGACGAGCAAATAATAAGCGTTAAGTTGTGATGCCAATTGCAGGCCCCTATTACACAGTGGCGTACCCACCTTTATCAAAAAAGTGTCAAACTCACGCTCTTTCGTCGGAAAATTACATTGTATTCACATATTATATTTTATTTTTAATAAATGCATATATAGGCATGGATAACTTTGAATACAAATTAAATATTTAGTTTAATAATTAAAATATTATAAAAATTCCTTAAAGTCATGAATTTTAATTATACAATCCTCATAATTATTTTTTCACAACTACAACTATTAACACCCCTTCGCAATAATTCTACGTCCGCTACGATATTAAATATCAAAATAAATATTTAGTTAGTTAGAAAGATGCAGCCCCTCGACACATAAAAATCTCCATAATTAAAGGAATTTATTAGCTGGAGCCATTATATTTCTTTTATTCTCTTTTTCTAGATCCATGCAACTTGCAAGATAGCCTGCTAATTTTCTACAAGCTTGAAATTCTGTTTTAAAAAATTAAAACAAAAGAATAAAATGATTGTTTTTTTTTAGTTTACTTTGAATTAGAGCGGTCAATATGAGATAGGTCTGTTAGGTCAATCTGATTTAGTTTGTGATTTGATAGGTATGGACTATGATTTTTGAAGCCCATTTAAAAAAAGTTTTTTTAGCTCGGTTGAATGCGATTTGTGGGGTTTGAGAAATAAAGATAAGATCGGCTCATGGGCTAAATAAAAATTAATCAAAAAATTAAAAAAAAATAGAACATTAAAAAAAATCTACACTAAAAATCTGTTTAAAATTTAAAATATTTACATTTTAAATACAAACTATATTTATAAAATATGTACTACATAAAATAATAAATTTCTTAAAATTTCTAGAGAATCACTACATAGGTCATAACCTATAGAATATTGCCAGTTTTTGTATTTCATTATCATTGAAAAATAATTAAACTAATATTTTTATTTAGCTAGTTATGAGTTTACTTGAAATTAAACTAAATAAATACTATATATATAATTTTATTTGTATATTTGATTAACAAATTGTAACTCTCACCTCATGTAGTATTGTCTTGTCGATATTTATTCTAATATTTTAAAATTATAACTTAATTTTTAAAATTATTAAAAGAGGACTAACCCAGCAAAAAGCCCGTAGCTCATGTACTTGTGCGTCAGGCCGGTCATTTTCTGGTTTACACAGAATACGGGGTAGCCCGACCTATCCCGCCAAATTGCAAAGCCAGGGGCGGACCCACTTTAGACTAAGGGGTGTCATACCCTTCGTCGGAAATTACATTGTAGGTACAAATCAATGTGGTTTGAATAAATCTCGCTCTCTCTCTCTCTCTATATATATAGAATAGATATATATTATATATATAATAGTTAGTACGATATATTTTTAATATATGAGGACCCATAACGAATATGAGTGGCCTCTATATGGCTTCCATTTACATTTAGCTTTTTTTTTTCAATTTTTTGTTTTACAAAATTTATTATATATCATAAAAAATTACTTAATTTATTACAAATATATTTTATTAATGGTGGGGTGGGTCATTTATAACAAAAATGCTTCATATTTTTTATTTATTTATCTCATTAATTAAAAGAGAAACATAATTATTTTATTTTTAAGTTTTTTATTTAAATTAATTATTTTATTATAAAATATACTACTTAAATTTTATACAAATATACAAATACTCCTTTATTATGTTGAACATTTAGAATAAAAAAATTTCTACATTTTTTTTTCTATTTGGTTTATCTCAATTCTAATCATTAAATCAATAGTGTTTATGTTTTTTTTACCTTTTTAAGTATTATTATTTTATTTTTTGGAATTCATTCACTCGGAGTTACTACCCATGACTTGCCCCTCCTTTAATTTTTATTTTTAATATATTCATGACTCTCATAATTTTTTAACATTCATACCTCCACTTTAAATTTATAAGTTATGTCATGTGAAATTTTTTATTTTGCCTATAAATTTAAAGTTAGTTTCATGAAGATTCACATTCACAATTGTTCTTTTTTTTCATCATATAAGCTTTTGATTGTACCAAAAAAAGTATCGAAGATAAAAAACTATCATTGAAATTTTTTTTTTTTCTTTCCTCTATTTTGGTCTATATAAATTCGTATTTGATTTGTTAGGAAACAAATTAACTAAAAAAAAGTACATTGAAGTTAAATAAATTACAAATCATTCTCAAGTCTTATTTTTCATTTCCTATATTTTTCATCTATTAGATTCATTTTTTTTCATGAAGATTCACATACAAAGTTATAATTTCCTCTTCTTCATAATACTTGTTTTGAATTGCTAACATTAACGCAAAAAAAATAAGAATGAAGGTAAGATATATTTCATTCTAATTCTTTATTTTTTATTTTTATGTACTTAGATATGGCTTTCTTAATATATTTTTTTATGTTTGTAGTATAATTTAATCAATAGTATGATTAAAAAAATCTCTTTTAATCTAACAATTGTTTTGTTCGTATGGGCAATTACTCTTTCCTAATAGTAGATTTTCCATCTATAATATAATTTTGAATTGAAATATGTTGGTTAATTTCCAAGAAATATTATTATTTTGTATTGTTATACTATTGAAAAGAAAATATATAAATATATGAATATGATTTCTATTTCGTTCTTTCTTTTGACATGATTTTTTTTAATTTCGGATATGATGTTTTTTTAATTCATTTGGTTGCATATATGAAGAGTTTGACATATGGATCAAAACATGATGACGAATCTCTTTGCAAAGGAAGATGGTCACACAGAAGAAAAGAAATGAAGCATAATTAGAGATTATTTTTTTTCATTGTTGACAATTAATTAGCAACTTTAGTTTACTTTTGCTAATTTTTTCAAATTTTGATTGTGTAAATCTTTAGCTAAATGTAGTATATTGTCAATGCTAACATTTGATCCTTAGTATTCTAGTTTTCTCTTGTTATGAAGAAAATAAATATAATTAATTCATTTTATAAAACAACAACAAAATTTATGATGATTCGTTTTCACTTTTATTATAAATTATAAAGCAATTTGAAAAATATATTATTATTTTTCATGATCGTCATTTTTTTTTGTGTATGTAACAATCTGTCTCGTTCTTTTTTTTGCCTTTGACATGTTTTATAATTTTATGTAGTCACCAATGAATTATATTTTTTCTCGTGTCATTTTTATATTTTCCACCACTTTTTTTGATTTTTTTATTGTACAACAAAACATACATAATTAATAATCATTTGTGACGTAATATAATATACATTGAATATTTATAATTCCTGTTGCTCTTCATCTTACTGTTGTAAAGTTTAATACGCAATATGAATCATGAACTTTATATGCTTCATTTTTCTTAATCTTATAATTATTTATTAATGTGTAAAAAATTATAATAACACATGTAATAATAAAATTACAAAAAAAACATTTGTTTGCCGAAATCAGTTTGGGATAGAACATCACTAGTCTAGAAAAGATAGAAAAAAAATTAAAGCATTTAAAATAATTTTTCCTACCTAATAAACCATATCTTGTTATTTCAAATGCACATATTATATTATTCCATTTACCTCAGCCACGTGAATATGTTTGTTCTAATTATAATACATATAAAAAATAGAAATAAATAAATTTATATGTTTTTTTTTAAAACGTCTAATGATATCGCAGACGAGGAGAAAATATAAATATTATCTATAGCGATACTAACCTAAATATTATATATTTCATATTATTATCTTATAAATATTTCATATATCGGCACTCGAAGCACGCATATTCACTAGTATATATATAAGTATTGACATCTCTTGATAGAAATAAAAAGTCTAATCTAGTGGTTAAGGGGCTGCAAAAACTCCATAAAGTTGTGTGTTAAAGCCCCATTAGGCTCGTATCTATGGATTAATTCAAATAAAATGGACAAACCCATATTAACAACTCTATTTTGCTCTATTGTAATCTTCTTCTTTTTTCTAGTTTATTATAATCACTATATATTTCTGAATATTTTATATTTATAATTTTCTATATGATCAGTCATATTTTTGTTTATAATAAAATACGACTAAATAAGAAAAAATAAATTTAATCCCTACAAATTCTCTATCCTCCTAAAGTACTTAATTGTCATGATTCTTTTTTTGAGTCAAAATTATAAAATAAAAATTGATTAATATTTTGTAATGTATGTTCTCATCATATTGATACAATTTATAGTACTTTTTAAATAGTTTTTGAATATTCATTTTTTTTATTTAAAATATTGAATTAATATAATCTAATTTCACTTTAAAAGTTAATCAAAATGACTTTCGAAAAGCATAATATAAAAATTAAAAGTGGACAAGGGAAAAGTGACGAAGCATTACTGAGGATAGTAGTGTATCATGTTCATTTTCATAAAATAATATTATATATCATACTCAATATATATTATTGTTTGCAAAAAAAAAAAACTTTTAACATATGAAAAATAAATTATTCACAAACAAAATATGAAGAAATATAATTTTATTGATAAAACAAAACGAGTATAATTATGTTTCTCTCTCAATTTTTCTCTTTAAATTTTCTACATTAGAATTCTAATGTTGTTAGTAGTGTCTTTTTCGAACTATAGAATAATTGAAAAGTATACAATAAAGCTGTATAAGTCTACACTGGCTATAGACTATAGCTTGTGTAAAACCATTGAAAGTATACACTACATAAAAAAATGATTATAGTGTCAAGTATTAGCATTCTTTGCATATATTCCTAAAGCCTCTAGCGACATTATTTCTATTGACATTTAATTAATATCAGTAAAGATTTTAGCACTCTTATTAATGTTAATAATTAATGCCACTAAAAGTTATTTTTGTTATATTGACACTGGTTATAGACTATATCTTGTTATAAATCATAAAAAATATACATTGATTATACAATATTACATACCTATACATGAGTTATACACCGGATATACATTTCGGAAATTGTCAGCCCAAAAGTCATAGAAAGCCCAAACATTTACCTTTGGGGGATTTACTAAGCCCAATTGTCAGGCCCGTATTCATTAATTCTATATATATTTACTTTGTAAAGTAACCCAGTTGTATGACCCAGATTAACATCAAATAATGGAAAACATAAAAAAATTTAGGCTTAAGTCGGCCCCTTAAAGTTGTCCGCATAATTTACTCTGACACTTCAACTAATACTAGTACCAATTGAACACTTTTACCTATATAATAATCGTTTTTATTAGACATTTTTTGATAATCAACAAAAAATGTGAAGAGTGTGTGATACACTTGTGGTAACAACGTGACTAATTAAAAAATAACATTTGGCATTGGACCCAAAAATTATAAACCACCCATTTAATAGCTAATTTTTTTAAAAATTAAAAGAATAATAAAAAATGGTCAACTATTCTACCCCACCTTACCCACCCCACCCCAACCCCCTTTCCATCTTCATCTTCTTCCCCCAAACACATTCTTCTCAATTACAAATCTTATTCTTTTCAAATAACTTCACGATTCATTTTTTTTTCATGACTAAGAGTGAAGAAAAAGAAAATTTGTTGGCGGTTATTCAATTCTACATCGATGACCAATGAATTGATAACCCCAAAATTATTTCTTTCAATTTTTTATATGAATTTTGAATACTTTCATGACTCACATATGAAGTTTGAGTAAAATCCCCTTTGTTCGGAAAATTGGGGGGGTGATAAATAAATAGCGGCTACTATTTTTATACTAAAAGGCATTTTATCTTTTTCATCTGCTTCATAACTTGTCCTTGTTTTTATAAGATTTGAAATAAACATACGAAACTTTTTTTCATCTGAAGCTTTTATAGTTGATTTTCATTATATCTTCATATTTGGAAGATATAATTTTGGTCTCTAAAAAAGAAACAACCTAGTGTTGGCGTCTAAAATGAGAAACGTTTTGTAACCAACTTTATGAAGAAGATGATAAGCTCGCGATGGGGTTTTTTCTTTTTTGAACAAGTGTAAAATAAGAGAAGACAATATATTTAAGTTAATTATACAATAACAAAAGTTTTTTGTCCCCCCCACTAAAGAAGAAAAAATGTGAAAATACAATAAAAAAGACCCTATTTTAAGTCTTTTCACACTCCTTCAAGGAAGTGAATACCTTTTTTGCCATCGTTCACAGCATTTTGTGTCTAATATGTACCCTTTTTGAACAATTTAGGTGTTCAATAGGTACAAGTCTCAGTTGAGGTGTCTAAATGAATTATGCGGACAACTTTTAGGGGCGGTATATGACTTAAGCCAAAAATTCACTAGTTTATGAGCTAATTATTTAGCTGCATTATAGTTGTAATATCACGAATTTAACATACTTTTAGTAGTTAATTATATTCTTGACACACCTTCTCAAGTGTAGGTCTGATTATATTTTGGATAAATTTTCACATGGTTTTAATATGAAATTACAATTTATCCCTCTTTGGTTTGTAATTACATTAATTCCTTAAAAAGTAATACAAATCGAATATATTAATATGTAGTTCGGATGCATTAAAGAATATCTCGGATACATTATAACATAAATTGGATACATAATATGTAGCTTATATACATTAAAAACTAGTTCAGATACATTATAAAATAAATTTAATACATTAAATATTGGCTCAGATACATTAACGAAATAAGGAAATTTAGAGATTTTTAGAAATAGAAAGGGGTATTGAAAATAAAAGAAACATAAGACGTGTGTTTCCGTAATTTTTCCTTATATTTTCATTGGCCAAGCACTTGATTTTTTTTTAATATGGGTGACAGTGAGATTCAATCCAAGAAACTCCTACCCGCTCTGATACATGTTGAAGTGTGTAATCATCTCATGTAAAAGTTTAAGCTTTTAGATGAAACATACTTTTTATTGTTAATTATATTCTAAACAAAAATAGGAGAAAAGTGTTCTAGATACACCGAATACAAGGGGATTCACAAGTATATGGGATACATAATAAATTTTCCATTCGTCTCTCTTCCATCTCACTCGTCACTCTCCTATGTATCTGTATACATATGGGGGGGGGGGGGGGGGGGGGGGCGTGGGGTCACTTTCGCTCAGGCTCGTCTTTTCTCTATTTTATTATATTGTAGCAAAAAAATACATGTATATAAATATATTTTCCTGAATATATATAAAGAAACTCTCAATTAATATTATAAGATACATAATATTTGAAAAGTATAGGTAACAATACAATATATATTTTCCTCAATATACTGTAGGAAATTCTTAATTAATGATAAAATACACAATATTTGAAATATATAGGTAACAATACTATATATATATATTTCTCTAATGATAAGATTTAGGAAAAATTAGTACAATAGTCATAATTTCTAACTTAATTAGTAAAAACATCTACACTTTAAAATATTTAGTCAAAATGTCAACATTTTAAAAATAATTTGTAATTTACTATATATTTTGTCTTTCTTTTTTTTTCCAAAAAAATCCAACATTAAATATATTCACTATCCTTTAGATAGACTTCTTCTAGACTTAAAATACATTAACTTTTTTCCATCCTTTAAGATTTTCAATTTTTTTTTTCTCTGTTACCAATCTCTACCATTATTGTCTCTCATTGTGAAGAATAACTAATTATTCAAGTCCATATCAGATTTGTTCAAATCTAGCGATCAATTCAAGAAAGCTCTCGATCTAAATTTATTTTCCGTAATCATCTTTTATTTTTGCGTATTTCATAAGATTTTGTTTTCGAAATAAAAATTATGTTGAATTTTGGATGGATTGTTGTATTACAATTTTTTCATCATGTTTTTGATTTTATATGATTTGTTAACATACTCACCAAATATTTATGCTTTTCAGAATTTTAATATTCGAACCTATTTTTATATTATTTTCATATTTGAGATTTGTAGTTGTAATTTTGTGTAAGCACATAAGCATTCATACATAATATATTGTTTAATTTTTTATATATATTTATTTTAATCATTTTGAATTTGTCTTATAGGGTATAATTCAGAACATCAAACAGATCAGATTTGAATTTGGTAAAAGAAGTGGAAAAAAGAACATAGCAGACGAAGAAAAAAGAGAGAGTCAAAATAAAAAGGTTGCGAAATTGTATTCAAATACCAGAATAATATTTCATATAATTTATTTGCATATTTTTCTTTTACTCATCCTTTGGTATTTTATATTAAGAATATTGTATTTTTTTTATTCTTAGCATCAATACGTATCTTATATGAATTGTATTTCTTAAACATCTATGTAATCCTATTTTTTAACAGTCAATTTAGAGTTTTTTAAAATTGTATTCGATTATATCACTTTCACTATGTATGCTATTTCATATGAATTGTGTATTTTCTTAAACATATATGTATCCTGTTTTTCCCAGTTAATTTGGTATTTTTTTTAGAATATTATATATTGATTATATTATTTTACATATTCAATGCTATATTTTTTCAAAATCTTGTATTTTTATTTCTTTCATATCAATTTATATTTTATTTTTTAGAATATATATCCTTCCTCACAATTTTATTATTTTCCAACCAAGTATCCTATTCCTCCCCCCCAAAATCTTGTACCCTTTCATAAATCATCCATACATATTAGATACGTGTATGTATATATTGGGTAATATCAAGTATACCATTTTGGATCACCGGAATACAATTTGTAGTTTGAAAGAAAATTACTTTTAATTTGATGGTAAATGAGCACATAAAAATGTAAAAAATAGTGGTATACAATAACATAAAACCTAACAAAGGAAAGTTGAGTTAATAGAATGAAAAAGTATTTTTTTTTTTAAATTGTTAATGATGAGAATTTTAATTAAGTGATATGTGTCCTTCTCTAAAACTATTATCTTCACTTTTACATCATAACTACTTTTGTGTAGTTAACTATTATTATACATAGTCTAAATAAAAACAGAATAAATAGGAAATCGACCTACAATACATATTGAAATAAATATGACATACAAAATTTTAGAAGAAACAAATAAATACAACACATGAAAAAAATATAGGAATACAAATAGATTCTTAATAACTATAAATTTCATTTGACTACCTACTTAGAATGACTATAAAAAAGATTAAGATTATGGAGAGAGAAAAAAAAAAGAACAAAGTTTTGAGTTTTATTTGAAAATGTAACTGATGAGAAAATTAAATAATCTTTACTTTTTTTGAAATATTGTCTCCCTTGATTTTCTACCTTTTGTTATTAAATAATTATATTCTTTAAATAAAAACAAATAATAAAAATATAATTAAGTTACATAACAAATTAAAATTTTGACATTTTTACTAACTATTGAAAATGTTGCTAATAAGCCCTCTTAAATGTTAAAATATTGACATTTTTTGAAAAATTTCCATTTATAACATTTGGAAAGTGTAGGTAACAATACTATATGTAGTTATTATGGAGTATGTAAACGTTAGGAAATCTATAAGCTCACCCTGGTCTTCTACAATTCCGAATTTTGGTTAAATCTATACTTATCTATGTGAGTTTTCGAATTTTATGGTTTAAAATAACTTTGTTTTTATTGTAATTTTTTAATTTTCTTAAAATAATTTTAGTTGTTAATATTAAGACTTATAATAGTTTCTATGTGGTTTTTAAATATATGATTTTATTCCAAAAACTTAAGAAGATCTCCAAATTCATTGTCAAAGATGTATAATATGCATAATTGTAAGTTGCTACTTAAAACTCGAAGATATTACTATTATTTTTAAATTGACCTGTAATTACTGTTAAATAGATCCACTTTGACATTATCAGTCAAAATTTAATAAATCTTTCGCAAGTTTGACTTTATAGTAACATGTAATATGCGTTACATCTAAACATAAAAAATAATCATTACATATTTAATAAATTAATTTGACTTTTATCACTTGTGCCCCTATATAATGAAGATGAAGGCCTATGCAATTTCATATTCACCTACAAATGATTCATCAATTTTTTATCATCACATTTATATCTGTAAATTCACAATGCATTATTTGATTAATCATCAATTAGTTATTTTTATCTTTTGAATAGACACCAACATAAGCATCCATCAAAGTTTGTTAATTTCGTGGTAAGCTAATGCTAATTATTTCAGAGCAAATCCTATAGTATAAGTTCAGATATATTAGTAATTTAGCCATTATTGCGAATTTTTCTCTACTAAATCAGTTATCTATTTTAATGTGTGTTCCAATTATTTTTTTGGGGGGATGCCGAAAAATTTTAGAGGCAGATCTATAATTTAAATTAAATAGATTCAACTATTGAGATTTTTTTCTTTATCTAATATTTTTTGAGATTTTTTTACATATATAAGTATAATTTATATCGATGAGTTCAGATGAATTTATATAATCCAAGAACTTTAGGATGGATTATAGCAATTCTATACTAACAATGTTTTCGGTATTAATGATTTTTTTTTTTTTAAAATCATTTTCACTAGAAAATAATTATGATAGTGTTTTATCTCTAGAAAATTACCTTTTTTTTCAATGAACCAAACACATTCTAAATTAGCCTTCAATTATCTAGTTTTTGGATCTTAAATATATATGTTTTTTTGTTAATGTAGGGGAAAAAATGTCAATGGAAGGTAAAGAGAGAGTAATTTTGACAATTATTATGATGCTATGGTGGGGTGCGGGGAATTGTACGGCGTTCGATTCAACAGTTGCACAAGATGGTTCTGGCGATTACAAAACAATTACCGAAGCAGTAATTGCAGCACCAAAAATGAGTACAGAAACATACTTTATACATGTCAAAAAAGGAACTTACAATGAAAACGTCACGATTCCGAATGAGAAACCAAATATAGCCCTTGTTGGTGATGGTATGGGCGTCACAATAATTTCAGCAAATAAAAACAGTAAACAATATCGAACGCCTTATACCGCCACATTAGGTAAATCTATGCATAATGATAACATCAATCGTGTTTTTAATTTATAAACTTTTGAGTGTCTAATAGTGTTATAAAATTTGAAAATGAACAGAAGTATACGGCAGTGGTTTTATTGGGATTTCGTTGACAATCAGAAATACTGCTGGACCAGAAGGTGGTCAAGCAGCTGCATTAACAATTGCTCCTTTTAAAGGCTTTGCTTCATTTTATCAATGTAGTTTTTTGGGTTACCAGGATACAATTTTTTCCTCAGATACTTCATTTTTCAGAGAGTGTTTGATATTCGGTACAATCGATTTTATCACTGGTAGCGGACGTGCTATATTTCAAAATTGTCGTCTTAAAGCAAGGCCACCAATACATGGACAAGGAGTGCGAATACTTGCTCCAGGGGCAGGTAGCATTACTTCAAATCCGGGGTTAGTTCTTCAGAACTGTAACATATCAACTACAAGACAATTTAACAAGACAGAAATTGAGAGTTTTTTAGGCTGGCCTTGGAAAAATGGAGGGAAGGCAGTAATTATGTCTAGTTATATTAGTGATTTTATTGACCCAAGAGGGTGGAGTGAAAATCCACAAGTGACGCAGACATATTTGGCGGAGTATAATAACAGGGGACCAGGGTCTGATACTAGCAAGAGAGTAGAGTGGTCTAAAGTTATCGACAAAACAGAGGCGAATAAGTTTACTGTTCGCAATTTTTTGCAAGGTGATAAATGGATCCCCAAAACAATACCATACGATCTTGATCTTTGATGTTGGTTGGTGATGATCGAGGAATGAATTCAGGACATCTTTGCTTTTGATTCTTCAAAGAATATATTTGTAATTTTTTGAAGTTTATTGATGAAAGCATATATCTTGTCACTTGTACTCTTTCTATATGTTACTGCTATTCAATTTCTCATGAATTTAAGAATTATTAGACCAAAATGTTGATGCTAGTATTGTTGCTTTTACTATGAGTTTATCTATATCCTTGTAAAGCTTTGAGTTTTTTCTTTTCTTTTCTTCCCCTTTTTAGCTTAAGGATCAGATAGGTAAAAAAAAATTGATTGTTGTAACCAGGCTTTGGGCTGGGGACTCATCTAGTATCTTTACTTATGCAGATTGCAAGCTTTGGTAAGTTATGACATTAGCAAATGCTTTCTCATAGTGATTTTATTAGGAGTTGATAATTTTTTATTTTTTTTTTGTTAATAATGCAACCATCTTACGTTATTGAACCTAACTTGACTTCAAAAGTTACATCATAAATTGAGAATTATTTAAAAATATTTAAGGAGATCATAACTTATTCCCCAACTAATACAGGACAATATGTTGGAATTCCAACCCCCAAAATTTGCCTAAGGAATAGGTTTATTCTATATGTTCCTTTGCAGATTACAACAGTTACTTTTTGTAAAAACAAATAAAATAATGACACAATATTTTCTCGTGGAAAACCCCAACTCATAAGGGTAAAAACCACGACCTACACCTCTGTAGGATTTAACTCTACTTCATTAAACTTTGAACATCAACAAACAGATACAAAGACTATGTTATATAAGGAATTGTAAACTCAATTCAGAGAGAATTATAAACTCTAATTCCTAGCTAATAAATTATCTAATTTAAAACTACCCAAAGACACAAAAACCTCCGGTTATATCTTCTATGTGATTCCAGTCTTTAAGCTTGTCGAACACTCCTAACCCAGTAATACTCAGATTGAAAACAAGACTCTTGAATACAAGATCTAACAACGTCTCACTTAATCGCAACACTCCCAACTAATATCAACCTTCTTTCAAACCTCTTGATAATATTTTGAATTTCTCTATGTAAGTGCACCAATTTTTATCAATGCAAAAATAGCGCCCTATTTATAGATTTGTAAATGAATCCAAAAACCTAATTCAAAAGAGATTTACTTCATGTAAGATTCTCCTTGTGTGGAAACTACTAGTCAAACTTGAACTTGTCTTCAATGTTCTGTCTTGATTTAACTGATTTTCTTATTGCTATGCTTCCTATTAATCCAGATTTAAAAAATCACCATCACGTCATGTACTTCTTCTTTGCCTCGCTTCTAGTTTGTTAATGTTTCTAGTGATAAGGAAAAATCTTGCTGCCCCCGAAACTCCTTGTGAAAGGAACTTTTTGTAGTTTCTTGTCAAAAAAAACAATAATTCCACAACTTATAACTCTAATTATGGGTTGACATTCCCTTACCAGAGTCGGATTCGGTCTGTAAAGAATATGTCGAACAACTGTTTCTTTCATCTGTTCCTATATTTGTCAATTATCAAAATCTTTCTCATTCTAACACAATCTAAGATTGTCTTGTACAATCAAGATCAAACAATTTAGAGGGTAAAAAGTTAAGCTTTTGCCGTGATTTTTTTACATTATTTAAAGTTTGTTTTCTTCAATAATGAAAACATAATCTTATTCAATATTTAGTTTATTCTTTCCTTAGTGGAAAAAATTGGAGATTTATAAATTGAAGATTCGTAAATAGAATCGTTAAGGTAAGGTCTAGCCCCCTTGCTTATACTCTTCTTCGAAGGTTCTTTTATTTATTAATGAAAGTTTCTTAGTTAAAAAAAAAAGATTTGTATTCATAGCTCAACACAATAACATCCGCAATGTATTTGTTCAAAGAATTCTGTTTATCGGGAGATTTTTATCTCAACAATTTTAATATTTTTCTCTTATATTAGTTTTGATATAATAATATTTTATTTTCGATAGGAGTGTAAGTTTTTATCATCTAATATAGGCGAAATGGTCTGATGGACCATTCTACTTGTATGCGTCTGTATTCTAGACCATTCTACTTGACTATTTGTTTACTGAACCCTTAAAATCAATAAAACTCTATGTTTTAAACCCTTTTAACCATTGCCAAATTTATGTGGCAACTTTATTATTCGGTTGGCACAAATGTGTAATGTCACGAATAGAAGGAGAGTGAAAGATCAAATTTTAGGCTAAAAATATTTTTTTTCTTTTTTAAAAATAGATTAAAAAGATAAAAACTAATAAAACTAACTTCTTTTTTTTAGTTCTTTTTCTTTTTCCACCCCATCCATCCCCATTTCTTTTTTTTCTTTCTACTCTCAAAACCCCAGTTCTCTTCTTTCTCCCCTTTCCGGTCCTTCCCAATTTCTTGTTTCTCTTTTGTTTTTCTTTTTTTTTTTTTACATTTTCTTCCTTTTGGGTGTAGAAACGAAATTGTAATGTTGTTGTAGATTTGTATTTTTCTTTTATTTTTGGGATAATTTATAATCTATAAAGTGATAAAAATTCAAAAAATCTTGAAAGATCAAAAGTGATTATTGAATGTCTTTGTGAAATTAGGTGAAATGAGTAATGTAAAATTGTACACAAATATTAGAGTATATTGATATATTTTAGTGACTATTTGTTAACGTCAACGAGGAAAAGAGTTTTATGGTGGTTCATCAAGTCTAGGTACAAGTAATACGATTTAAAAGTGTGAATGAAAAAAAGAAATTTAAAAAAAAATTGAGGATAATGTACTTATTGGAGGTAATGATACTAGTGAAAATGGAAGGTAGCGTTGTTCTCTAAGGACAAGATAAAAAAAAATGGAGAGAGATGAAGGGTGATAAAGGGGAAGGATGAATGAAAAAAGAATGGGAGGGTTGGGGGATGATGAGAGTCATTTGGTCAAGTGTTTAAAGTTTTCACACATTCGAAAAGGGGTATTTGTTAATTCACGAGTTTAAGGGTTCAGTGCAAATGATCATCCGTGATTGGTCCAAAAAACTAAATTATACAAATATAAGGGTCTATCAGACCATTCCGCCTCTAATTTATCACTTTTTTTTTTACAATTATAAACTTCTACATGAAAATCTTATCATTTTCCAATCCAATATATAAAACATAATAAATATGGCGGGACCCAGGTCCCAACATTGAGTAAATCAAGAAAAAGTGACTTTAATACCCATAATAAAAAAAAGACAACTTTCACATATAGCAAATAAAAAACTCTATTGTAGGTTATTAAAACGTGCATATTGCGCTCCATAGCAATATAGAAACTGTTATAATTCGCTATACATATATATTGAACAAAGATAAAACGAAGTATATAAAACAAGAAAGAGAGATCACGTGAGCAGGAGAACTGTATAAAAACGAAGTGTATAAAACGAAATCGGTATTATTCTTATCAGAGTATCGAATGATTAAACATGGGAATGTGTATAAAATGAGAAAGACAGAAAGACCAAGAGACTGGACACGGAATCTACAATGAATTCGAATTGTATAAAACGAGAAGAGCGAAATTAAGATACAATTTGAAACATTGTATAAACGAAAAAGAGAGAAAGCAAAAGAAATTGGGCAGAGGAGTATTTTTATTGTATAATTATAGGTGTATAAGACGACAAACTATATGTCTGCATGTGTATATACAATTTTCTCACGGGGCCTTTTTTATACAAACGGAAAACGCAATTATACATTTCGCTCTGTGATAGTGGGAGAAAGAGAGGGTGACGATGCGAGATTTGGAAAGAGTGTGTCAAAGCGAGCTATGAAAGAGGGGCGGGAAACAAAAATATATGTATTTATACAATTTTCTATGGCTTGATACAATTAGAAACAATTGTTATACATTGTGTTGTCATAAAAAGGGAGAAGCGAGCGAGAAATTGGAGGAGGAGGCGAGCGAGATATTTGAGGAGAGAGGCGCTGACAATTTTTGCGATACAGTTGCTATGGAACACAATTTTAATCACAACCTAGCTACTCTATGTATTTAGGTTATTAATTTGCTAGTATATACAAATTTTCAAAAAAACCATTCAACCTAAAAGAATGTCATCCACCCACATATCCCGATTTATTCTGTAATATAGAGTTTTTATTTTAAGATAATTAATTTCAATTTAATCTTATTTATCTTTATTTTTTTTTTTTTTGTCTCTCTCTGTAATTATTATATTTATTTCATTCTTATTTCATAAAATAAATCATTTCTTCTTTTTACAAATAATCACTCTACAATCTTTACGTAATACAAATTTTAAAAAAAATTATATTTTATTCTAAATTCTAAATAACATAAATTTAATATTATCGCAAAATTTATTTTAAGTTTTACATAAATACTTCAAAACTATTACGTTACTCTCATGAATGTTCTATTAATGTATTATGGAGTTCAAAATAAATATTTTTTGTCCTTATTTTTTTGTGTGTAGCTAAAAATTATTTAACTTAACAATTTACTCTTATCCAATTATTTTGTACTAATTTACTTCCTCTATTTCGTTTTGAACTATTGCATCAAATATTTTCATACTCCTTTAAAAATGTAGTTTAATGATTTATTACTGTAGTCTATAACATAAAAGTAGATTGTTTAAATTATCACGTAAATTTTGTGCATACTTTATAACTAAAAATGATAATAATCCAAGTTACATATCTAATGACAAAAAAACAATTAATAAATCAAATTAGAAAAATTGTTAATACGGAATGGAAGTAGTATACTTATCAATAATATGTATTTAAAATGTTTAGTACTAGAAAAATAATTACAAATGTGAGAGACTTAATTATGTATCGTATATAATATAAAATAATAGTTAAAATACTTTAATCCTTATCTAAGTGACCAGTTTATCTTTAAAAATAAAGATAAAAAAATTATTAATTTGAGCGGAAATAATAACTTGTTGATAATATACTTTTAAATATTATATTACATTAGAAAATAATTACAAATAATGATGACTCAATTAGTAATATAATAGAAATAATATTATAATAGAGATAAAACGAAGATATCTTCTATGAGTTGAGGATCACCCAAAACAATATAAGTAGACAACGGTCTATATATTCAATGATTCTTCCCAATTAATAATGTTGGACATATATTCTTGTGCTTGTGGTCCAGCTACTTCTTGTAAGAATATGATCATGAAAAAATAAAATACAGCTGAACTTTAATTGGAATACAAATTTATTCTACCAGAAACCAAGGGTTGTTAATTTTTCGAGTATAAATCTGTTTGTTTTTTTCTTTTTCATGGCAGAATTTAATTTGTTTTTATTTACCCTGTGTTCAATAGATATCCTTTCAAATATGCCATTGCTTGTGATGCTTCTTGGAAATATCAGAAGCAGAATGATGTTAAAATTGTACTAATGCTCTCCATAACCAAGTACGATAAGCATATATTTTGACACAATTTTCATAAGCATACTATAATTTCAAGGAAGAAAATTGTTTTATATTTACTTTTCCCAAAACCCAAAGAAGATTTTGTGTTTAGAGATTATTTGAAGTGTAACTTACACTTCATCTCGCATTCTCAATCTCCTTCCTTCTTTGTTGCTTAGCCTAATATGAATCTGTTTTTTGTTTAATTTGTTCTTTCAGAATGGACCATTTTTGTACCTATTAATATCTGCCAGCAAAATATAAAAGTTAAAAAATTGTGATATCCTTTCACTTAACTGAAATTGCATTTATCAAACTTTCACCTTTTCTTCTTTTGTTGCTTTTGTATCGACAAAGGAATCTTATATGATATGTCAGGTGTGTATGTAATTTTTTTCTTTTATTTTTAGAACGAATTAAAAGAAAAACTGTCATATCAATTGAAATAAAAGTAGAGATATTCAAGATTACTTTTTTTTTCCAATGCCTTCCATATTAAGCAATGTGTAATTGAAATTCATGGTGAGAAATAGCATCTCTAGATCACGTACAATTATCAAAATGTTACATCAATCTCCATCGAATATATTCTCCTTCTTCTAAAAGAAAAATTCGAGGCCTCCAATATTTTTCATCAATCATCATATAGCTAGATGGAGAGAAAAAAAATAGTTGAACAGAATTATTTATGTGTGATGGAGGATGATACACACATTAAGCCTAGTTAGATGTATGCACATTATTGGTAAAAGACGTAGATTTTCCTCAAAATTTATCCAGAAAAGTTACTTACACATTTTAACTATCATGATAATCTATTATACACATTTATAATTTATAGTGAATTTAATATCACCATACTATGTGCAACACCATTCTCATAGTATGTGGTATATTGCGCTCGCTGTCACATCAGCGCCATGTCAGAAATTGTAGTTTTAAAATATTTTTTTTTCTACGTTTTTTCTTAGTACTTAAACTTGGGTAATCATTAGGTGTACACTATTATTATTAAGGTTCTCTAATATTCTATTCTTACTTCATTCAAAATGTGAAATGAAAGAACTTTTAGCAATGACCACCACGAAAATGTCGGCAATTTGGAGTAATTCTGGAGTGGAAAGAATTTCTTTCATTCCAAAATGTACCCACAAGAAGGTTGCTTCAATTTCTTCTATTGACTGGTCATGGAAACTAAAGTTTGATTGTTATTTGTTACGGCTGTAAGTGTAATATCTTTCAGGATTTTTTGTTATTTAGATCTGGGCATTTTTATGTTCATGTCTTACCTGGAATTCTTAAAAAATAGAGATAATAGAAAAATAAGTTTCTTTCCATTTTCTATAGATCACTCAATACTCAAAAACGTCCATCAAAGCCCCACCGATTGAAACCTCTCAAAATTTAACTCCTTTTTGAAGTAATTTATTTCTTGGTTATTGGTTTATTTTAGGATTAATGGGGGTGTAAAAAAAGATGAGGAGGGTGGGGTGTGAAAGAAGAAAAGATGAGGGGGTGGGGTGTTTAAGAAATATTTTGATTTTTAATTTTTTCTTTTACTTTAGTAATTATCTGACGCTCTGACGATGCACATGTTTTTTCTTAATTATTATTATTTTGCCATGTTAGCTTTAGGAGTAAACAAATTTACTTTTAAATAGCAAAGGTGTGTAATAAGTCGCCATGATAGTTTAGTTGTGTAATTGACTTTTCGATACAAGTTCCGGGATAAATCTATGCCTTTTCCCGCACATTGTTAACAATTCTATAAAAGCTTGTTTATGTTTTTTTTTTATTCTCACCCGGATCAATCGAGCGTATCGCTTCCAATATAATTTTCTTCATATCCAAAGCTCGAATTTGAGACCTTTGGTTAAGAATGAAACACTTCCACCAATGTACCACAACCAATGTTGGTTGACTTACCATTTAAAGAAGTGCGCTTTTATCCTAATGAATATAGACACAATTTTCTCTTTAATACTATCCATTAGGTATCGTTTAGTACGGAATGAAATAAATAAAATTATTCATAATTCAAAATATTTCATGATATTTCAATATAATTGCTATGTATGATCGATACATAATTCGGAACTAACTAATATCTAAATCAAAAGATGGAACAACTCTTCCAAATTTTCATTACTACGCTTGACCGTTTCTTCATTTGTTAAAGTTTGTATAAATTGGGTACTTCGTGATTGCCACTATTCCAAAATATATGGTTTGCCAACTAATTAATAATTTAGATTCACCAACTTATTAAACAATTTACAGTATCAATAATTCATATATAGAGAATCTACGAGTAGTAGTTGTTGTTTTTTCTCCCTTTTAAAATTATACCTGCTTTATTTTTTTTCCTTATGTTGGGGCCAACTAATTATAAGGTCCCATGATTTCCGTTTTTAGTTTCAATCGGTACTTTGAAACATACAAAAGAAAATTATTACTATTATAATTCCCCCCCATTTTACCTAATAAAGCAAAAAATTCCGTGAAAAAACAACTCAAATAATTCAGTTTTATGTTGGCTGAGTATATATATTTTTGACAAATTAATTAAATAAAGTATATCGATTAAATTTTTTGAATTTGAATCGGTAAATTGATATCAAGTGATAGTGAAAATGTAGTTGAATCGATGCAACATGTAGCTTTCTTGAGAGTTATGTATGATTAATTAGTTTTAGTGTACATCTACTCTCTTCTAATTTAATAGAAGACGTAGATAAAAATTGCCATTAATCCTTTAATTATATGCAAATTGTCCCCACAATTTGCTAAGAAAGATTATGATAAATGCAACCAGTTTAAATAAAAAACGAATTGAAAAAAGTCAAACTTTGATGAGTACCCAACAAAATGACGATCCTGGTGCTCATTGCGCTACTAAAAAATAAAAAGTTTCAGTTCTTTTCATCTTATGTTATAATAGTGTGGATTGATTTCATAAACGATCAACCAACTTTTGTTTATTGAATTAATGTCATTAAATAACAAAAAAATTTCTCCCTTAATTTTATTGAAGTATCACGAAAATCACTAAACTATTTTATTTAAAACAAAAGTCACCAAATTTTCTCTAAATATTACATAATTCAGTAGAAGAAACATAAAGGATGTTTTATACGATACAAAGACAAGTGGAATGACTTTTTGGTTTAAATTTTTTTTTAGATGACGTGTTGTCTTATATCGACTAAGTTAAATGATTCTTTTTTGGTTATAAAAAACAGATTTGCGATTTTCTATGATACTTAAAGTTAATTAGTTGAGTGCTTTTATATTAAAAAAACAATACTTGATCAACTTTGATGCAATAGTGATAAAATAAAAATTGACTAATTATTCGTGAAATTATCTTATAGAGTTTTATGTTAAAAAAAGAATATTTGATCAACTTTGATGCAACAATGATGAAATAAAATTGATCAACTATTCGTGAAATTGTCCTTATATATTATACTCTATCGTATAAGAATATATCAAAAAATATAAATCTGTTCTATTTCTTAAACGGGGTAACAATTTATGCACTATTAATGATGCGATATATATATATATATATATTACGAGATCAAACTAGATTAGGTGTTTAATTGGCAATTGAATAACTGGTTTACCTTAAAAATGAGGATATAAAAAACTTCTAGAACCAATAAAAAGATTAAAAAAGAGATTACTTCTTTGTGAAATTATATTTGTACCAACTTCAGACTATTTACTTTATCTATTCATTTAAAAAGAAAATAATTTCTTTATGATTACTCTACATTATTCATGAATAATAGTTAATATAATAATAAAATATATAATTTAGAGAACTATTATGAATATATAAGAATGAAATAAAAAAGAAATATAATTGAGAAGATATTTTAGGAAAAAAATATGAGTGGGAATATAGCATAATTTGTGGAAAGATAGGCACCACTCAAAAATTATACGACGGCGTTGCGGCATTGATGGCGCTGAGGCAATTAAATGAAATCTGCAAGCAACTGACAATTCCTTTACATTTTTTCTCATATAATTTTTACCATCATACTTGATTTTGTATATGTTGTTTGACTTTATCACTAATGCAATCATGCGTCAATTCATTTGTTATTATATTCATTACTAGTATAATCATTTCATTAAGTGAGGCTAACACGTTTAACATATTCATTACTTATAAAGTCAAAAACTCATGCCTTGTGGTTGAATATATGTTATCTTATCCCTTCATTTTGAGAGTTGATACTTGATATGTTTAAATGCTAAACTTTTTACAAGTTACGAATTAGATAGTAAATAGAGATAATATAGGCGATGTTTATTAATTTTATTGATAAAAAAATATTATAAACTCATTTAGTTTTTTAAATGAATTATTTATATATATATTAAGTGATTTTTTTGATAAAAATATAATACGTTAGATAAATTAATTGAGTCTTGCTGAAGTCATAACTAATGCTTTAGCTTTGCCCCAAATGTGATGGAATCGAAGAAGGTAAAAAGGTAAAAGTGTGAGAGAAGCATGTCTTATTTTTTGCTAAATTTTTTGATGAAACTGATTTTCTCTATTCAGGTTTGAAAAGTACTTTCAATGATGTGTCTGTGCACAAAATTACAAGATATTCGAAATTCACCAAACCACAATATTGCAACTTGACCAAAGATCACTCATTAATTAGTTTTATAGCAAAGTAACCAAAAAAAAAAAAAAAGAGAGAGGAGAAAATCTAGGGCCATGAAATAATTATACTTTTTACTTTTCATATTACTTGATTTTTACTTTTCATATTATTTGATTTTTATTGATCTAATATATTATTTAAATAAGTTTAGTGATAAATATATTTTATTAAATTTGTTTAGTTAATGATACACTAAAATTTTAAAATAAAATAATTATTCTTAATACAAGAATCAAATGCTGTATAAGAAAAAAAATAGAGATGAAGATATTATCCCAAAAAAGGGTAGCCGTTTAATCTGGCATTGAAGGAGGCATGTGATTTATTTAGTCCACAATAACAAACCCCACATACCTTATGATCTGCTTCTGCTCAAAACCTTTTATCTCCACATCCCTATGTTGATTCATATATTACTCTCCAACAGATACACAATTTCCAGTAGGACCAACTATAACAACCCTGCTCCTTCCGTTTCATTTTATATAAGTTAATATGATTGATTATAAATCATTTTATTAAATGAATAGTATAAAATAGGATGTTATTAGTAGTGTTATGACAGTTTAAATGTTTGGATAGTTGATTTATTACCGTATTTTATAACGGTAAAAATTTATTGATATGAAATTAGATTATAGTGTAGTATGGAGACAGCTAATTACAACAGAGCAGCGGAGTCTAACCTTATAAAAGGAAAGCAGAATATATTAAATATTGCTCTCCAATAAAACACGGCGTTTGACCTCGTAAAAATCGTAAGACTGTCCAAGTCAGTCACCAAACCCCAACTCCTCCATTGCCAAACCTTGAAAGAAAGACCTTTTCAAGTTTCAATGTAAACAAATCCCTTTCAAACCTACTACTCCTAAAACATATTCGAAATCACCTTTCTTTTACCCCTTCTTCATTTCTCAATACAAAAACAAAACATTATTTCAAGACTCTGTTTTCTGACTTTTCCGGTCAGTGGATTGATTTTGAGTTTTGGGGTTATTCAAAGACTCAATTTTTAAGAATTCTGATCTACGGTTTTGTTGTAGTTCAGAGGGTTTTTGAATTTTTGGGGTTTCATGGCGGATTTAGTGAAGCAGATCTTGACAAAGCCGATCCAGTTAGCAGACCAGGTGATAAAGGCAGCTGATGAGGCAAGTTCGTTCAAGCAAGAATGTACTGATCTCCGGTCCAAAACTGAGAAACTTGTGGCTCTTCTCCGACAGGCTGCACGCGCCGGCAACGACCTTTATGAACGGCCCACGCGTCGGATCATTGACGACACCGAACAAGTTCTTGAAAAAGCTTTGGCTCTTGTGCTAAAGTGCAGAGCCCATGGACTTGTGAAGCGAGTTTTTACCATCATACCTGCTGCACAATTCCGTAAAATGTCTTCTCAATTGGAAAACTCCATTGGTGACGTGTCTTGGCTTCTCCGTGTTTCGGCTTCAGCTGATGAACGAGCTGATGACTGTTTGGGTCTCCCTCCTATTGCTGCTAATGAGCCAATTTTATGCCTAATTTGGGAGCAGATCGCTATTTTGTACACGGGGAGTGTTGATGACAGATCAGACGCGGCTAATTCGCTTGTTTCTTTAGCCAGAGACAATGACCGGTATGGGAAATTGATTATTGAAGAAGGTGGAGTTGGGCCATTGCTGAAATTATTGAAGGAAGGGAAATCAGAAGGTCAGGAGAATGCTGCTAGGGCAATTGGTCTTCTTGGGCGTGACCCGGAAAGCGTTGAACACATGATACATGCTGGGGTTTGCTCAGTGTTTGCGAAAATCCTCAAAGAAGGTCCTATGAAGGTTCAAGCAGTGGTGGCTTGGGCAGTATCTGAGCTTGCTGCTCATTATCCCAAATGCCAAGATCTTTTTCACCAGCATAATACAATTCGATTGCTGGTTAGTCATCTAGCTTTCGAGACGGTTCAGGAGCATAGCAAATACGCCATTGTCAGCAAAGCCACATCGATGCACCACGCTGTTGTCTTGGCTAGTAATACCAATGGTAGCGCTACCGATACAGCGCATAAGTTGATTGAGGATGATGACAAAAATCACACTCTTCCACATCCCTTGGGGAATAAGAAGCCTAGTCACATGCACAGTGTGGTTGCTACAGCAATGAAGGGTCAAATAAAACAGCCTCAGCAGAATCCTATCAATGGTTTAAATCAGACCAAGGTTAATGGAAATAACAGTCAGAAGCAAAATCAAGCGCACCACCACAGTCAGCATAGTCTTTCTTCATCTGGGCTGAATAATAAAGGGAGAGAACTAGAGGACCCTGCTACTAAGGCTTATATGAAGGCAATGGCTGCAAGAGCACTATGGAAGCTTGCCAAGGGAAATTCGCCCATTTGTCGTAGTATCACTGAATCAAGAGCGTTGCTTTGTTTTGCAGTACTGTTAGAGAAAGGACCTGAGGATGTTCAGTATGATTCTGCTATGGCAATAATGGAAATAACATCTGTGGCGGAAGTAGACGCTGAGTTGAGAAGGTCAGCCTTCAAGCCTAATTCCCCTGCCTGCAAAGCTGTTGTTGATCAATTGCTAAGAATCATTGAACAAGCTGATTCAGATCTGCTAGTTCCATGTGTTAAAGCTATTGGGAGTTTGGCTAGGACTTTTCGAGCTACTGAGACAAGGATGATTACTCCATTAGTAAAACTGCTTGATGAGCGAGAAGCAGATATTTCTAAGGAAGCTGCCATTGCCCTAAAAAAATTTGCTAGCTCGGATAACTACCTTCACCTTGATCATTCCAAGGCAATCATAAGTGCTGGAGGTGCAAAACATCTGATCCAACTTGTTTATTTTGGTGAACAAATAGTTCAGAGTCCATCATTGCTTTTGCTATGCTACATTGCATTGCACGTTCCAGATAGCGAAGAGCTTGCTCAAGCTGAGGTGCTTACAGTTCTTGAATGGGCATCAAAACAGTCATACTTGATTCAAGATGAATACATGGAGTCTTTACTGCAGGAAGCTAAAAGCAGGCTGGAACTCTATCAGTCCAGAGGATCAAGGGGATTCCATTAATTGCATCTGCAAAACTCAATGTGCAGGATTTGTAAGTTGTTAGATGAAAAGTTTCTATTTATATTTACAGTTTACTGTGGTCTTGGGAGTGTACATAAGATAGGTCTTTTTGTCTGCCCTAATGATATAGTGGAACACCCTGTTCACCACATTCAAAAATCAAATGACTTTTGTTGATCCATTGTAATATTGTTCAGTTCTACAAGGTGTATTATTGTATCTAGGACACAGAATACCTTATTCTTTGGTTAATATTGATTGATATTCCATTTCTCAAATTTCTGGTTGTCAGTTTGTGATGCTTAAGGGCATTTCTCATTTTCCAAGGGAAACTCAGTTGCCCCTATGCCAACAGAATCCTTTATTTTCCTTTGTATGTAAGCTATTCCTGAACGTTTCTAAGGTGAGGTCAATGAACATAAATTGGGTTATAGGTAAATATGAATTTAGCTGAATACTTGTTTAGTTTTCTATTTTGATATAGCAGTACTGTTTCTTGGAAAGACTTGCAGAAAGTGGCATGCATATCTTTGTATGAAGAAAGTGGTTTGCTCTCTAATAAGTATAAATAATCTCATATTAGAGGGAGCTGAATAGTAGCTTAGTCATGGTAGAGAGGAGGTTCAAGTAAAAGTTGCAACTAATATCATATGTTAAAGTCTACCCTATACAAAGGCAGCTGCTGACTTATCTTAAACCTCGAATAGCAAATGTGACCTTTTCTTTTTGCTGAGGTGATTACAAGCCCTGAATTTGACAAAATGAAGACTCAAGATTGGACTTGTCTAGAACCCCATGACATTTCAATAAAGAAACAGCAGCCAGGAGGCTTTTCTATTCTTCCTAGATCCCTGAGAATCAGGGACAGAACCGCGGGTAAAGTATTTATTTTAAGTTTTAAATCCCCAGAACACAATACCGATATGCAGCTCATTGTTGCAGGCTTGAATCACCATGTTTCTTTTTTCAGAAATATAAGAAATCATGGGCTCCAAAGGCCCCAGGTTGGATACTGGACGTTTTCAACCTGTCCTTGTATTATACAGTTGTTTTTAGGTTGGTGATTGCATACTTTATAACTTGACAAACTCAATTTCGGCTATCTAACTCTTTTTTAAATCAATTGATTAAAAAGGTGTCCATACTTATGTCTATCATAAAAGATCTTGCCCAAATATTTTTCTCTTTGATTGAGGGATTCACAATTCATCAAGTACTTGACTACTTGAGAGTTGATAAACTTTCAATTACACTTCAATCGCGAAAACCATAAATTTTAGGAGAAATATTTGGTTATTTCAAAAAATATGATTTTTACTCAGAATTTATAATAATTATTAAAAATACCTTTAACTTTATATTATCATTTTATAATGAACATGTTCTTTTAAAAAATAACTTTATAACATATTGTTGATAACAATCAACAACAGCAAAATAAGAATATGGGCAAGGGCGATATATTAATCACATACTCATATTTGTCGTTGATTCAGGATAAATAATAATCCATTAAAACAAATTGTTCTTTTTTCTCGATTTTGTCATTCAAATTAAAGCTTGTACTTTTTCGGAGGAAGTAGATAATATTAGTTGGGTTAATACATGTCATTCTAATTAATTAGTGTTGACTGGTTAGTTAGTGGTTACTACTGGCCATTGGCTGCAAATTGCTTGTAAGGTTAGCTGAAATAGTGCTAAGCTGTAAACTTTTGACAGGATGTGTACACATAGTAAACATCTAACAAGAATTATAGTGAAGTGATAAGTATTTTTTTTATTTTTAGTGAAGAGCTTTCGAATTTGGATCACCTTTGTATGGAATGATGGTAAAATGTGAATTAGGATATATGCAACAAAAGGGAATCATAACTTGTAAGAGCAACGTCGTTGGAACATTTGATAACGTCATGGGCTAAAAGAACAAACTCATCATCTTCACTTAGATCAGTATGTAACCAGCCCAAAACTTTTTCGACCCAACAAATAACACATTGAATTAGTGAACTAATTGTTAAGTGTTGTTAACACTAAATATGAAATAATTCTTATTGATTTAATCTCAAACCTATTAAAATTTAAATTAGTTTACGTCGCAATTCTATTTTATGTGTTTAAATAAAAGACATTTCTTTTCTTTGGGTTCAATATGTAAAATGTAAAAAGGATACTACTGATACGAAGAGTTTCACCTAATTCAATGTTTGATTTAATCTCAAACTTATTTTACCATAACTTCTTTCATCTTAAAATTATGTACGGTCGTTTAATTTGTTTATAATGGACATCAACTTCACGCCTATTTAAAAAAAAAAAAGTTGTGTGGGTGTGTGTGGGGGGGGGGGGGAAACAAAAAGGGGGGGGAGGAAGGGGGGAATGCTTAAACCCATATGTCTTGCAAAATATAAATACAAGATTTCATATTTGCATGAAACTTAAATTTAAAATTATGATTTTTAAAATTTAAAGTTGTGTTTAAATATACATTTTATTTGCTTTTGTTTAAAAGTTTGTGAGTGGAAAATCGATTTGGACCAATTTTTGAAAACTTATAAAATATTAAAATTTGATAAAATCTTGTGGCCAAATAAATATTAAAAAATAAATTTTCAAAATCTATGAACAAAATTCAAATGATAGCTAACTCTTATGAGTTTGCCTTATTGTTTTGATGGCGTAAAAATTATTTAACATGTAATATTGATTTGGTAGTAGCAGATGACTGATAAATAACAAGTTATATTATCCCAAATATCATAAGTTCTTTTGGAAGTGTCACAACTCACAAATCACAAATCACAATGTGCACATATAAGGTTTTTTTCTTCTTTTCGTTTTTATTTGGTGTCTGGAGCTCACATTGAAGTTCAAATTTGAATCGCGCATTGCAGAATCCTTTGAAATAATGCCCCTTACAAGATTTTTTTCATACTCATGACTCGAAGAGAATTCTGATCTCCCACTAGTGTGACGTGTGCATATAAGTTAGTATAAGTTAAATTGTTACATGAAATATGTGTTTTGGTTGGAATCCATAAATATCAAGAAGATTGTTGTTGGCCACAAATTAGTTAGAAACTGAGTCCAAAAGAGCAAAGGGTAAGGGCTGTAGAATCATACACTTCTCTTATCCTCACATCCAATCTCCTCCACCCAATTCATAATCCACTACCCAATCTCTACTAAAAACATCCCAATTCCCATTTCTCCTTATTTTTCCTTCTTCACCATTCCCCCCCCCCTCTTAATTCTCTTTACTCATAATTCATAAAAAACATGGCTACTGCAGTAAGTGCTGCAGTTTCTCTTCCTTCATCCAAGTCCACCTCCTTTTCCTCTAGAAACTCCATCATCTCCACTGACAAAATCAGCTTCAACAAGGTAAAATTCAATTTACTTCTTTTGCAAATTGTGATATAACTGACTATGGATTAATAATTTGTCATGACAGGTGCCCTTGTACTACAGAAATGTGTCTGGTGGTAGTAGATTAGTTTCTATCAGAGCCCAAGTGACCACTGAGGCTCCTGCTAAAGTTGAGAAGATTTCAAAGAAACAGGAGGAAGGTGTGATTGTCAATAAATTCAGGCCAAAGGAACCTTATGTTGGTAGATGTCTGCTAAACACTAAGATCACTGGTGATGATGCACCTGGTGAAACTTGGCATATGGTTTTCAGCACTGAGGGTATGCTCTTAATCTAACAAATCAATAGCTTTTGTTTTCTTGTATAAATTCCGTGGCTTTTTCAGAAACAACCTCTCCACCTTTCACTAGGTAGGTGTAAATTTTATTTGATCTGAATTAATTTTAATGGGTTGATCAGGAGAGGTCCCATATAGAGAAGGACAATCCATTGGTGTAATTGCTGATGGTGTTGATGCCAATGGGAAGCCTCACAAGCTTAGATTGTACTCAATTGCTAGCAGTGCCCTTGGTGACTTCGGTGACTCCAAAACTGTAAGCTTTGAGTTCCTATATATTCTCAAAATTTCAAATATTACAGTTAACTCTTAACAGATTGATAAGCATATGTTTTGAGTGTGATTAATATTGGCGTGATTATCATTTCTACCAATAACTATAGGTGATACATTATGCAAATTCCAAAATACTCAGTTGTTTTGGGGTCTGCAAGTCTGCCAGTAACGGTAGAAAATTTGAGATTATATACTATAGGGTGATACGTTAGACTATTAGAGCCCGTTTGGATCCACTTTTTGGCTTATGAATCATAAACCAAAAATCATAAGTTGGGATTTCTAACTTAAGACTTTTGACTTATTTTTGTCATTTTGTTTTATCTTTACCCGAACTCTTCAAAACTGCATAAAAGCACCTAAAATAAGCCAACCGTCCTAATATTACTCATAGTTTAGGGGCCTGCAAGTTTTACGGTGAACAAAAGTATCTGAACTTGAGGTTTTATTCAGGTTTCTCTGTGTGTCAAGAGGCTTGTGTACACCAATGACAAAGGGGAAGAAGTTAAAGGAGTTTGCTCAAACTTCTTATGTAAGAACCCACGACTCCCTAATTTCATAGGCGATGTTAAGGTTTATCCATTTTATTTTAGTTTGACTATTCCTAATATACAGTAGGAGTACTAGATTCTGCTTGTTCTATACTTATGAAACTACAAATGTTACGATATCAGGTGACTTGAAGCCTGGAGCAGAGGTCAAGATTACTGGACCTGTAGGCAAAGAAATGCTCATGCCTAAAGATCCAAATGCCACCGTCATAATGGTGAATTTTGTTTGTAGCTACATTGTTGTCATCTCAGATATATCTGCTGCCTGTCAATTTGACTTATGCATTATTTTTAATTTGAATTTGTGTCTCAGCTTGCCACTGGAACTGGAATTGCTCCTTTCCGTTCATTCCTGTGGAAAATGTTCTTTGAGAAACACGAGGATTACAAGGTACACAAAATAAATATTTCTTTGATTGTTTCTCTTCATTCTTAATTTAATTGGCTATTCAGCTATGCTAGGAAAAGAAGTAAAAGAAAAAAATTGCTTGGTTACCGTCAAAGCCTTTTCTAGTCTGAACTAAAGCAATAAGTATAGGCCAATCTGATGTCTATTTAAGTGTTCTATCTAATGAGTTCAAGTTACGCATAAAAGTAGGAGTTTTAGATGGACGACGTGGTGAACTATAAAGTGCTATTTGAGTCGAGGATGAATGTTTATTAAACATTTAAAATAACCAAACATTGGTTTACTCAGAAATGGTTGTGGGATTTACATTGAGTATGTGGTTGTTGTAGTTTATTCAAAGGTTCGGCAGAATTTCATTGTAGTGTCATGTAGCAATTTTTTTTTTTACCTCCGATCATTAATCTGCTGATTGACATGGATTTGGTGTTATGTAGTTCAACGGTACAGCATGGCTTTTCTTGGGTGTTCCCACCAGCAGCTCACTACTTTACAAGGAGGTGATTTTCTAGCATATCGATAACTTTTTGATCTCCACAGTTTACTCAGCTGAATCGAAGTATTTCTATCAAAGTTGATCATATTTTGAAGTCTGGACTTTTCATGTTGCTATGTTGTAGGAATTCGAGAAAATGAAGGAGAAGGCCCCAGAAAACTTCAGATTGGACTTTGCTGTGAGCAGAGAGCAAACGAACGAAAAGGGGAAAGATGGTACAATTCAAACCATAAATTGCTCAATATGCTGAGAAACTATGGACTTGGGGGGTGGGGGTCTGCCGAAAAAGACACACCTTCATGCTAGGCAGTGTGTGGACTCAATGGGCGTGTGGGAGCAGGGGAATGTGATGAAATTATGTCTTCACTTGCAGAAAGAGATGGTAACATATGTCAAAACTATGTCAGTCATTTTTTCCACACATTGATAAAATCCACACACTTCACTCATTCACTATAAATACGCATTAATCAGTTTGGAACTAAATAACCGACCCCAACTTGCTTGGGATTAAGGCATAGTTGTTGTTAATGTGGTATATATATCGATCCGAGGCTTACATTTGCTTCACTTTTGAAGGTATTGTCTGGGCGGACTACAAGAAGCAATTGAAGAAGGCAGAGCAATGGAATGTTGAAGTTTACTAAATATTTTTACTTTTCTTTGTACAAATATGAGCCAACATTATGCTTCTCTCCCCCTGCATCCATGTAGATAGGTAAATTTTTCCTTTGAAATTTTAATTTCATTTTTTGGGACTTCCCTTTTTAAATCTTTCATCTGTATCTTTTAATGAATCAGTGTATTGGCATTTGTCCCTCTAAAAAGTTGAATTTTGAGGGCATGGATCAATAACATATAGCTGAATCAACCAAAAATCACAATATCTTGTTGTTGTGTTTTCAATTTCCTTAACTACAATATCCTTTGTTGAGGTTTGGGTCTATGTAGTTCTTTATAAATTTATTATTACGTTTATTATATAAGATATTTGTTTTTAAACGTAAAAGATACACCAATATTTTTATAATGTGGTTTTTCTTTTATTCAAACATTTAAGGACTACGAAGCAAATTGCCATTATTAAAAACATTTGCCATCTTTTTTACAGCAGTATTTATGTGACAATACCCTTGGGATCCACATATTCAGGTATAGGGAGAATCGAACCCGTGACCTATGGCTCCTTTACATCCCTCCCAAGGAGATCGCCTCTTACCAATTGAGCTGCAATCAATTGGGAGAAGTCCGATCTCCCTTGGGAGAGGGGGGCTGTAAGGAGCCATAGGTCACGGTTCGATTCTCCCTTGAGGCTGCATGCCAATAAGAGGGGATTAAAAGAGCGAATGGAGACAATACCTGAATATGTGGATCCCGAGGGGGTTGTCACAAAAAAGGCGCAGATCAATTGGTAAGAGGCGATCTCCTTGGGAGGGATGTAAAGGAGCCATAGGTCACGGGTTCGATTCTCCCTTGAGGCTGTGAGCCAATAAGAGGGGAGACAATACCTGAATATGTGGATCCGAAGAGGGTTGTCACAATTTATCAACATCTATAGACCAAAATGATATTTGATTATCAATTAGTCCTAATTTACAATATAAACAAATTCTAGGGTATAAATTTCCGAAGTTAGGTGGCTCTTTGTAACTTTTTTAGCGCGTACAAATATCATAGTGATTCAATCTATTGAAATTTTCATAGATTCAAATTTTTACATTATAAAAAGAACAAGTAATATAACTCACGAAACAAAAAGTAAATAAAAAGTATTAGATAAATTTATAACAAACTTAGATCCAAACCTAGCCGAAAAGCGCTAACGCCGCCTTTTAAAACGGTTTTAGACGCAGAAACCGTATTTAGGGTTCCCCTAGACTTCTCTTTAATAAAAAAAATCTGTCATAGAATTAGAACATTCTCAAGGGTTTTGCGGAGTTCCGATCAATAGATTGGTTAAGAATGGCGGTGGAGGCATCCAGAATGACAGGAACAGTTTCTAAGTTCAGTAACCCAAAGGGTTACGGTTTCATCAAACCTGATGATGGATCCGAAGATCTGTTCGTTCATCAATCAGAGATCAAATCTGATGGCTACCGTTCTCTCTACGAAGGCCAGAAAGTGGAGTTCACCATGACTGTGAAGGGAGATAAGTATCAGGCTATTGATGTCACTGGGCCCGATGGCGCTCCTCTCGATAGTGGCCGCAATGGCAGGGGAAATAGTAACAGTCGTGGGGGAGGGGGTTACGGTTATGGTGGTGATGATGGTGGTTATCGGAGGAACGGCAATGATGGTGGGTATCGTAGCGCCGGTGAGTGTTATAACTGTGGAAGGACAGGACATTTGGCTAGGGACTGTGATCGCAACAGTGGAGGTGGAGGAGGTGGCAGAGGCGGGTGTTATAACTGTGGTGCTGCTGGACATTTAGCTAGGGATTGTGACCGTAGTAGTGGTGGTGGCGGAGGAGGAGCAAGTGGTGGTGTCTGTTACACTTGCGGTGGGTATGGCCATATGGCTCGAGATTGCCCGAGTGCTGGACGTGTTGGCGGCCGTGGTGGTGGAGGTAGTGGGGCTTGTTATTCATGCGGTGCACAAGGACACTTGGCTAGAGACTGTCCCGGTGGTGGGAGTAGTAATTTTGGGAGATCTGGGGGTGGTAGTGGAGGAAGCAAGTGTTACAACTGTGGAGAGGCGGGCCACTTTGCTAGGGAATGCACTAGCCAATCCGTGAACTGATCATGTAAATGATCTTTCTCTTTATTCTCTACACCCTCTTAGTACTCATTTTCTTAGCAGTGACATGTTTTTCCAGTTTTACTTTGATTAGCTATATGACCGGTTGTGCTTTCGGAGTAGCTCTACCGAGCTGTTTGAATTCATGTTCTTGGGATGCTAAGTTTTAGTTAATGGTTTATATACAAGTATATAAAAAAGCTGAAGGTTCGATTCTTGCACTTTAAGCACATCTTTTATGCTTATATTATGATATTGTATACAATACACACATATAATTGTGCTTCATGGGGAAAACATGAGAATTCACATGATGCTGATTAAGTTAGGTGACTCAGTTGTGACCCTGATACACAAGGCCAAGCTTGTCCTACAATATTGCCTCTATTTGGAATCTTTGTCATCTCTGCTTGTGCTTATACTTGTAATTGTCTTGTTTGTTTGTCGAGAATATGCTGCTTTGTTGTTCATTTTGAACAACAACAACACAGCCAATAGGTCTGGGAGGGTGGTGTGTACCGATCCTTACCCCTACTAGTAATCAAATATTCAACCTAGTGTTTTCATTTAGATGTCAATTGGAAATTCTTTTAATTGCCGATTAGACATATCCCCACCACATTCCATATCTGAACACTGGTTTAATTTCCAAACCAGCAAATAGTGCTTGTGATCTTTTCCTTTTATAATAAGAGTTGTCGTTTATGGAAAGAGTTGTCTTCAAACAAGTAATTTAGCTAAGTGTCCTAAGCTGTATGTTCAGTTCTTATTGAAGTTAGGATTCTTTCTAAAGTTTGTTTTTTTCCATTAGATTTTATATCAAATAAAAAAATGTCATAGAGTCCAAATCTCTCTTCACATCCCTTGTAGTTCCCATTTTTTTTTACACCGACAATTATCACCTGTTAATGTTATTGCCAAATTACTTTTGAAAAAAGTTGGAATACTGGACAAATAAACATGTAAAAACAACTGAAATGGAAGGATGAATAATATATTGAAACAACACTTTGAATTACTGTTTGGCGACATGAGAGATGTGGTAGAAAAGATTTGCTCTAGTGATAGCGAGAGTCACTTATGCTTGCATCGCATAGTAGCGGCGAGTTGTCTCAGTGTGACCTATATATGTTACTGGTTTGAGCCCTAGAATCAACCACTCATGCTTGCATCAAGGTAGGTTATCCACATTATATCTCCTTGGGATGCGTCCATTTCATGGATGACAGACCTTTCAATGTCAGATATTTCGTGCACCAGGTGCGTTTGTTAGTTGGTGTCAAATGAAGTATTCAATTTTTCAGAATTAGCTGAGAATATATTTTTGCAAATGTTTTCGTTTTGAAACAATTTGATCTGAACTAGCTTGGGATTGAATAATTGTAGTATAGTTGATTGACATAGAACCATTTTTGTCTTTTTGGACTTTTTAATAATTTTATTGATCATGTGAGAGAGACTTGTGGTTCCATAATGTCCTTTTGTTGAATATTCTGGTCTTTCAAATTCTGTAGTAGCTTGGTGCCAGAACTCTGTGGTCATACTATCAGAATCATGAGTCAAAGTTCATACAAATAATCTCTCTTTCTTTGTCAATTGGCTTATTTAGGTCTGTTTGCTTTATCTTACTTTTGCACATCTTGCTAAAATTATATGGGAAGGGTTTGTGTGGTTCAGGGACTAAATATAGAACTTAATGATGTTCTTTAGTGTAAGGAATCTTCATGCCCTTTGGCTATTGATGCATGAAGCGGTGAAGCCAGTAGTTTTGTTTGAGATAAGAAGGGATTAGGGCTCAGGATTTGAGTTAATCTAATCACTTCGTGAGGGCAGAGCTGTGCTCGTTCTATCATGTTGTCCTTGGAGGATTTTACAGACTGCACTTTTTGTAGGCTGTTCTAGTTCTGTCTGCCCCTTCGTGGCTTTGGTCGTGGAATGAATATGATTTATGACATTTTCTGGTAATAGATGGTTGACATGGGAAGATCCACTAGTCTAGCCTTTATGGATTCTGTGTGAAGATGCAATTTGGATTCACTATTGAACAGTTGAAGTGCTAGTGAAATAGTGGAAGTTAGAAATTATCTAATCCTAGAACCAATCTGTTTTCTTCAAACAAAGTTTTGGCACTTCGCTTAAGATAAATAGCTAGCTGAAGTTGGGTCTAATGCCAAGTGTTGAATCTAGAATTTGCTAAGTGTTGAATCTAATCACTATCTTGAGGAAATGAGAATTAGCCTTGCTGTTCCGGCTGAACTCCCCCATGCCTCTCAGCTTGCTTCTCCTTTGTAATCCTTTCATGTGAAGTTTTTAAACCAAGTTTTCTTCCTTGTGGAGAAGGTAACTGATGACTTTGAATCGTTGATTCTTCATCTTAGTTTTGTTTAGCGCATCTATCCTTGAAATTCTTCCTGGCCAGGGTCAAATTTGGGCTAGTGGTGAAGTGTCTACTATCCTAGACATTTGAACGGCAGTGTTTGAATTCATTTACTGTTCAAGTTCTCCCAGGAAGTATAGAATTGAGTTAATAATTGGACTGATTTATATTACGAGTGATTCGAGATAGTATGGTGCTTAACCAGAGGGCTTTTCTTCCCTGTGTTTGTTTTTCCTCTAGATTAAAAAACTGGAAGGGAGGTGAAGCGTAAGCTCTTATGTCTGTGTGTTAATGCTTGACTAGATTATTTTTTACTGTAAAGTTAATATGTAACTTGGGTTTAATCAAGGCATTCCACATTAAAAACCTACTAAAACATACAATTTGTTGTATTGGTTTGTTTTCACTTTTTTTATCCCCAATAGAATCATTGACTGTAACAGTATATGTTTTTTCAAATGCTTAATGAATAATGGTAAAACTTTTGATTGAATGGTTTGTAGTGATTATTCCCTTTGGAAATACTAGTGCGACCAGTATTGTGTCTTCTTTTGCTTTGCATCGTACCCAAAAGTTAACCCATACTTGCAGGAGGAGGAATCAGAATCACATGTGCTCTTCAATACTTTTTCATAAACAATTAAAGCTCTCAACTAGTTAACAACTGCTTATAGTAGACGATATAAGCGTCCACTTTGCTTTTCCTTTTTCAATTTTTTGGGCTACAGTGAAAAGATCTTAGTTTATATTTTTTTTATTATTGATTTCTATCTTTGGCTTATGTGATCTGTTTTTCCAATTTTTGCTCATTTTAGGTAATATATAACAACCATAATTTTAAGTATGTATGTTTGTAAAATCCCCCACCCCATTTTTTAAAAACTTGTATAATTGAAATAGTGTAGTAACATATTTTTAGATTGAAGAGAGTATCAATTATCAAACTCTTCTCCATTTCGATTTTGATCTTTGCAATGTAATTACAGAAAGCGTGAAATCATATTAGAAATAATACTAGTCTACTCAGATCCAGTTTGTTTTTTTTTTTTTAATTTCAAACTTTTTAAATGTTAAATTTAAGATTAAAAAGAAAGATTAAATGAATATTTGATATATTCTAAATTCCAAATATATTTAATGTAACATAGCAATTCTTGTGTAGTTATAACATACTATATTTTCTTAAAATCAAAAGAATAAATTGAAGCGGAATAAAAAAAGGATATGAATCTTTGCGGCTGATGTTCAGTTCAGCGGTCTCAACTTGACCTTTTCATAATGATGGGTCCCACCAAGTGGCGTTCATTTGGCGGGTCCCATAGCTATCTTCCGAAGGCCCATAGGGCCGTTGGATTTAACCGTCATTAAACTCCCGACCTTCCCAATACCCAAAAGTCCCTCCTTCCCTTACTTCTCTTTATAGTCTCTAATTACCATTCTATTTAAATCCCGCTCTTAAAACACATCCTCCTTAGTACCAAATATTTTTACTATTACCAAACCTCTCTTCTCTTAATTTATTACAACCCATTTTCAGCGGAGCCGACCACACGTGGCGTGTTGTTTTCTTCCCTTTAACGGGTCGGTTCTACTAATGTTTTTCCCTAAAATTAATTCTTAGATTCACTTTTACTTTACTTCTCCACACTGCCAAAACAATTCTTTCTCATCCTCTTCAAATAAAACAGAATGGAGAAAGCTCAAGTTTTCCTTCTTCCCCTCCTTGCTTTATGTTTCGTATTCCTAATTTCAGGTAAGTTTTTGGTTCTGCTTGATAATTGTTCTTGTTTACTTTGAAGTATTGCCGTATTCATTTTTGTTAATTTTTTTTTGGAAAAATAAAAAAACAGGGGTGTCATCAGCAACATTTACATTAGTAAACCAGTGCAGTTATACAGTATGGCCGGGGATATTATCTGGGGCTGGAACATCCCCGGTTTCTCCTACTGGATTTCAGCTGAATCCAGGACAGGCCATTCCCGTTTCTGTTCCGGCGGGTTGGTCAGGTCGTTTATGGGGTCGGTCTTTTTGCTCCCAAGATTCGGCAACGGGTAAATTCACTTGCGTAACAGGTGATTGCGGCTCCGGAACATTACAGTGCACCGGCGGAGCTGCTCCGCCGGCGACTTTAGCGGAGTTCACACTCAACGGAGCCGATGGGCTTGACTTCTACGACGTTAGTTTAGTGGATGGTTATAACTTGCCCATGTTAATAACCCCACAAGGTGGAACCGGTTCCGGAAACTGTTCTGCAACTGGGTGTGTTGTTGATCTGAATGGGCCATGTCCGTCGGAGCTAAAGCTTGTGAGTACCGGCAGTGGCGGAGGTGCCGATGAGTGCGTGGCGTGCAAAAGCGCGTGTGAAGCGTTTGGGGATCCAAGATATTGTTGTAGTGGAGCCTATGCTACGCCTGATACGTGCAAGCCAACTGATTACTCAGAATTCTTCAAGAATTCATGCCCGCGCGCATACAGCTATGCGTATGATGATGGAACCAGCACCTTCACTTGTGCTTCTGCAGATTATGTCGTAACATTTTGTCCTGCTCCTTCAACTAGGTACATTTATATACCCTTGGGTTAAATTTTAAAAAAATTATTTGATCATGAAATTTAATTAGTTTATACGCAATAAACATAGGATGTTAACATTTAATTAACTATTGATATTAACATTTTCACAGTAATTATAACAAGGAGTTGCGATGTGCCTGATTAAGTCAAAGATGTAGTAATATGCATGCAAATTAGAAGAGCTTTTTTAGGTGGACATTTGTTGAACAAATAACATGGTTGCAGATGTTTCGAGGATGGAAGTTGTTATAGGAAATGGGAGCATTTACCTTTTGATAATCTATAATGGGTCACACCAAAAAAGGATTATATTGTTGGTTTCATTTGAAGCAAACCTTAAGTTGAGAGTATGGTGGGGTATTAATTGGGGACCCATGTGCGTTGTGTACCATACATAAGCCTTACCTCTTTTTCTTCCTAATAGTCGGTTTGTTGTGTCCTATCTATTTTTAAAAAATTATCTATATGGTTTTCATGTTAGGTAGATTCATTATGTCCCTAACAAATCGAGGCACCGTCCATGTTATACTATGTCACCTTAATAAAAATATTAATTCGATAATATATAATGATTTTGCAGTCAGAAATCATCTGGAGGACAATACCCTGGTGGTGGCAGTAACGTTTCATTGATCAGTAGCAGTGGCGTTTTAGCCTATGGTCCATTACCAAGCTTGATGATCACCATTTTAGCAGTTATATTTTTGATCTATAAGAACTGAAGTGGGTCAAGTCACTGGACAGTTTTTTGGCCCCAAGCAGAAAATATACCAACTTTTGCATGTGAACTCAATTGACCAAAGTCGGCCAATTTTTTGGACACTTTCAAGAATTGGTATCCATGTGGCGTGGGAATCTCTGTTTTTTTTTGTTTTTTTGATTAAAAAGGCTGCATGAAGAGAGAGCACTATAGGAAAAAAAAGAAAACAACAAGTGAACTAATTCAAGAGGGTTGGTTGAGATTATATTTTAGCAGGTTTTGTAAATAATATATTAAAGTGTAAGCAATTTTTTAGCGAGGGCATGAGCGTCGATCTTTTTTATTGTCAAGTAATGCCCTTATGATATTGAACAATCAGAGTTTTTGATGTGCATAAGTTGATCTTATTTTTTGAGGGCGTAAATTGACTCACTGTAATTTTGTAACATAATACCTTTTATCTTATATATATTCATGGAGACAAACCATAAGCAGTTAATGGAGAAACCCTTGAAGTTCTGAATGCGCATATGTAATAGTGTAAGTTCTATATATACCACCGTGTTGAATCCATTCCCATTCTTAGTCAACTTAGCTACTCATTTGGGTACAAGCAATTGTTAAAAAGGAATAGTAATTGAGTTGAAAAGAAAAGATTTGGTATTTGTGCACATTGGTAAAGATTTGCACCATTTTTGACTTTTTTGCTATTTTACCTATGTCCATAGGACAATAGGTATGGTTTTTTGATATCCTTCTATCAATGAGCATCTTGCTCATTTGTAGAAACCACCAAGTGAGAGAGAAAAAACCCATGTTTTAGAGCAAAAGTGAGGTTTCCATAGACTATACAAGAACATAGTCTGTTGAAGAAAAATAGAGTGGTGAAGCCGATATTTTAGTAAACGGAAACACAAGAGTTTAATACGTTCGTTTGGAGGGTGCAGTAGTTCACTTTGAAGTATGGTATTCGTGACACACAGTGTAAAATTCCTTATATAGTAATTCAATTGCTCCTCTTAGTCCGTGGTTTTTTCCTTATTCGAGGGTTTCCATCCACGTAAAATTCTTGGTGTCAATTAGTTTTCCCTTTTACTTTCCAGTCTTTAACCATTGATTTTTTTGTGTTTGTCCGCGTTTTCCCACCAAACTGGTATCAAGCCAAGGTTTTTCTGGTATGCCTCTGTGTTTCAGCACAGTCTGAACTTCACATCAGAAAGAATTTACTTTTGATTTGCGAGACTATATTTTTTGTGAACAATGGAAGGCCAACACAAGTAGATGGTTACTTTGAATGGTGGTTAATGATGCATTTGGAAGGGAAAAAATGGAGATCGCTTTTATGTCAAGAATTTTTATAAACCAGTATTCCCACTTAAAGCCTGATAATTGACAGATGAAGAAGGGAATCTGTTAGCATAACAGGTTTTGGCTTCATTAGGCAGGGTCGACCGATAATGTGTTTGAACCACATCTCTAGAACACACTGCTCGAACCCTTTGGGATCATCTTGAAGTTTGTTGCTATAAAGACTGGCAACAACAAAATTTCTAATAAAGTCAGAATGTTTAGTTTGAAGTATAATGATGGTTCTTCTCCGCTGACATACCATCTGAATAATTTTCAGGGGATTATGAACCATTTCTGCTATTTGGTGGGCATCAAATTTGATGAAGAAATTCCAAGGCTTATTGCTTCTTCTTGTTTCCTACCAGTTCATGGGAAAATTTACGTCATTGTCAATTCTGCTCGGATGGTGTTATCTCTATGGAATTCCTCCAAGATTAGTGCTTAACGAGAGATGAGAAGAAACCAAGGTTCCCTCTTCGTCGGATGTCCCTGATAACTGGGCCCCAGGGGAGGAAATAAAACTCGTAGTTCTCAGCATAGAGAAAAAATAGGAGCAAATCCAAAGGCAGACTTAAGGCTATAATTGCGTGCTATCAGTGTGGGCATGAAAGGGCACACAAGAATTTCTGCAGGAAGTTGAAGAGGGAGAACAAAAACAAAGAGGAAACTAAAGAAGAATTGCGAATGAAAATTGCCTAGCCAACCGTCACCACCGAAGATCTTGTTACCGTTCTTGAGGCAAACATGATAATATTGCTTGTGGATGAGTAAAGCTGGGTTGTGGACACGGTGCCCGCATCTCAGTGACATCAAGGAAGGATTTTTTCTCTTCCTACACTCGTTGATTTTGGAACCTTGAGTATGGGTAATGAGATGTTTCTAGGTGGTTGGTATGGTAACAAGTTGTTTGGAACAGTGTGGAACTAAACTAGTTTTGAACAATAGTGAACTGCTCCTTATGTTCGTCTGCCCTAATTTCTGTTGGTGTTTTAGATGATGACGGATATTTTATACTCAACGGTGATGGAAAATGGAAGCTCATTAGGGTTCCTTGGTGTGTGCTCTTGGTAACAAACGTCGTGGTCTATACTGGACTACGGCCTCATGCGTGTGTTGATATGGTTATGCGGTTGAGAGTCTTTGATGCTGATCACCATTTTAGCAGTTATATTTTTTTTGATCTATAAGAACTGAGTGGGTCAAAGTCACTGGAACAGTTTTTGCCCCAAGCTAAAATATCCAACTTGTGCATGTGAACTCAATTGACCAAGTCGGCCCATTTTTGACACTTTTCAAGAATTGGTATCCATGTGGCTTGGGAATCTCTGTTTTTTTTGTTTTTTTGACTTAAAAAGGCTGCATGAAGAGAGAGCACTATGGAAACAAAGAAAACAAAATTTGAATAATTCAGAGGTTTGGCTTGGATTATATTTTTAGACAGGTTTTTGTAAATAAATAATAATTTACAAGTGAGACAAGTTTTTAGCGTCAAATGAGCTTCGATCATTTTTATTTGTCAAGTAATGCCCTTACTGATATTGACAATCTCAAGAGTTTTTATGTGCATAAGTTGATATTATTTTTTGGAGGGGCCTAAATTGACCACTGTAATTTTAGTAACAGTAATAACCTTTTATCTTTATATAATTCATGGAGACAAACCATAAGCAGTTAAATGGAGAAACCCTTGAAGTCTGAATGCGCATATGTTAATAGTGTAAGTTCTATATATACCACCGGATGTAGTAAAAACCTTCATTATTTATTTTTCCTGATTATAAACTGTATTTTTAGAAAGGGATACCAACTTCATTGTTCAAAAAACTATTTACGCCTCTACATAGAAGAAAGAAAAAAGTAGATTATCAAAATAACATTCAAGTATTTTTGTGTTGTTCGAATAAGGTGAAAGAGATGTTTTTAAGTATTTAGTTTTAAGTTAAAATAAATTAAATGTCAACTCAAAAAGGTTATAAACGTATTATTTAACTTGATTTTATGATATTTATGTCTTTCAATTTTGAGTCTGCATAAGTAGATACTTGAATTTATATAAAGTTGAACAAATAGGATAGATACATAATATATTACTAACAACACTACGTATATATCTATTTTATTCAAATTCATATAAATTAATTTAAGTATTTATTTGTGTAGTTTAAAAAGTTAAAAGAAGTGTACTATTATGTGGAATGAAAAACGAATGTGAGAGTGCAGCCCATGTGGAAGGCTGAATTGCTTTTTTGGCCTAATCAGACATTCGTGGCCATGAGTAAGATTTGCTTATATCACAGGCCATGAGTAACTATACCATACACAAATCAAAGCAATCACCTTCTTTATCATCCAAATTTTCAACTTCAAAACATCAGCCATTACAAAAAAAAGACAAAAAGTCATTAATAACAAAGTCAAATTTGCTTTGACAGATCACTCCATCACCATGCATGTGGATAAAAAATTCAAGTGTCATGTACAAGCCGCTAGACTAAAATGGTATGATCATATCCCCAATAAGGGAAGAAAAAATGTATACACAATATGAAAGCAAAATAGTATGATCAGAAATTCTAATTGGAAATGAATCACTTTCTCTCAAATCTAAAGCAAGCATTAATTCCCAATTTGATCTTTAGATATAATATAACATGAAGAGATAAAAAGGAAAATAGATAAAAAGAGCTATCCCCACTTCATAAAGTCCTCAAGTTTCAACATACAAATTTTATGTTCCGTAGATAATGCATTACTAAATTAAATAATTGCTTTTGTGTGTCGTTCATCTATATCTTTAGCTTAATTTCTGTTATAAGTGGTAATCTAATGAGACAAATCCAAGAAATATAACGAAAATTAAGGGAAAAGAGATACTCCATTTTGCTGCGTAATTTTTTTTTTTTCATTTTATGCGTACAATATGTGCTTCATCATACTTTTTACATTATATCTTAACTTCTCAAGGGGGTGTTTTGGGTTATAATCCCTCAGTCCAAGGGTAGGCGCTATTTTACACCGTGGTTCAAAAATCATTAATAAATTGATCAATTATTTTATTTTGTTCTTTGTTTATGTTAATGTGCATAAAAATAAAATAGAAAATATACATAGAGTATAGGAATAGCTAGTATTGAGAATTGTTCACGTTCAAAAAGAAACAATATTAATTGTACGGATAACATGAGAAGAATATAATCAATTTTATTATGATTTAATAAGTTACGAGACAATTATCTTTATTGAAATGTTTATCTAATATAGGACCGAAGGAAGTATATTATAAACAAACCCAAAAAGCTATGATTTTCTTGGTACGTACGTAGATCCAAAATGCTTACTTATGTCCTAACAAGGCACCGTCCATGCTCAGCCATTAATAGTATTTAATACTGTAATATCAGGTCACATTATTACTATGGTGTTATAATAATATAATAATAACAACAACAATAATAATAATAATAATATTTTTGTTTTATTTTATTTTTTGCAGTCAGATATCACTACTACTCTAGTTCCATTGCGATTTTTTATGTCACTACTTTTGCAGCATTTTAAATTTCGCGTGGTCATAAAACTTCACCTATAATCGTAAACTTACAACATTATTAATTTTTGTATCATATATTAGTATTTGAACTACAAGAAGAGCACCAAGTCCTAATTGCCGACGTACATGGTGTAATATAATTTGATTTTGATCATTCTCATCGAAGTTGTTTGGGATTTTATATTACAAAGTGTGGACAAGGTCTAATCCTTTTATAATTCAACTATGTGGGTTTGAATGTTCCCCATAATTCCTTTTGGTTTGATTATGACCTAAACCTAAGCAACTAAATAAGAAAATTAATATGATTTGTGCTCTTCGAGTCCAACATAACCAAATGATATCATGATGTGTACTATAGGATTCATACGAGCTCCTTAACAATATTCAAATTTTATGAAAGAGGTTGATCAATCCATTTCTGAAAGAAATTGAACTATATAAAATATATAAAAAAAAAAGAGACTCATGTCAAAAGATATTTTTAGCTCAAGAATAAAGAAGTGAAGTCAATCTAATTAATATGGGTAGCTGCTAGATATTTGCTTAAGTAATTGGCTTTGGTTATGAGAGTGTTTAATAAGCATTCGAAGTCCCTAATCACATTTTCTCCCATTTGCATAGTTCGAAGGGGCAAGTAAAAACTTATAAAAATTGAGTGTGAAACTAAATAAACTGCCTCCCTTATTATTTAATCCTTTCAAAATATACGCGACATATTAACTAATTGAGACAGAACGATTCTTCGTGTTTAGCTATGATTGCCTTGTTGAAGAAACATTTTAGTGGCAATATTAGTGATGATAACCATTCAAACAAGGCACCTTTTTCGAAATTAATTTAAATATATAAGACCAAAGCCACTATTAAACTATAAAGGCAATATTGCTTTGGCAAACTCCACCAACATAAAATGTTCATGAGAAAAACCATTCAAGGGGAAAAAAAATAGCACGTGAAATACTTACTGGAAATAGAAGGAGAAGAGATTAATCAATAGGAATGCACCTCATGTAGAAATCGACTTGTTTTTCCCACGTCAGAGCATCGTGGCTTTGAGACATGTAAAATCCCAAATGTCCATTTGCTTTCACATTTTACTGGAAAAAATTGAACAAATTTACTAAGCAATGAAGTGAAAGAGAGTCTAAAGTTACCAATTTGCCTCCGTTAATATACTCTTCCTATCAATTAGCTAGGCTATCTCGATCGCCTAGTTATATCACAGTTTTTCTGATTGGAAGGAAGTAGGAATACAAGTCGATCACATCCGAAAATGAAGAAACTAATGCTAATATGAGTGACAATTCTTTTTATCACTTTTATGATAATTTTTCAAAACAAAGGAAAATTTGCTTTGACAGACTCCAATTTCTTTTATTCACCATGCAAGACTAGCTATTAACAAATGCACATTAAGCAGTTCACCTCTTAAGGGGCAATAGCACGTGGAATAAAAGTCCATCTATATAGCATCCACTAATAGCTGAAATTTTTATGGAGAGTTGCACCTTTTTCTCAACTCTAAAGTAAAGCATTCCCAATTATAAGGTGAAGAGAAAAATAATAAAAAGCAAGATAAAAAAAAAAGAAAAGCTACACCTACAATGCCAGATTATAAAATTAAGTTGCTACAAATCATTGTTGTAGATAATGCATAAAAGTTGTTCATCATACCTCTCGCCTTCTTCCATCAGCAACCAATAGCCAATGTTTATCTGATCAAAGTAAGAAAAGTGATTCATGAACTCACAGTCGTTTGTTAATTATTGCAGTTGGGTCACTCCCATGTCTTAACTATGAAGTAGATTTTTTTTTTCACAATTAATAGTTAAACAAATATAAATTCAGTTATGCATGTGCATTAATCCTTACAAAGTTACCCTCTTAATCCATGGAAACCCTAGTAATTGCTACTGTAAACCGGCTCAAAGAGTTCTTTTTCACATACTTTTCGGGACATGGGACGCTTTCTTTTGTCAATTGAACAGAGCAAACACCCTATAAGGAGAATTAAGCCGGATGCATAAGCAGAGTCTGAGTCCCATGATGATGGACGAAACTAAAGTAATGGGCAATGATAGCACAATTGTGATTTTGTGGACATCTCTCATTTTCCGACGAATTTCTATGTTTATATTCGAACATTGTTAACATGCAGAGAACAAAGAGAGTATGCAATACAAGAAAATGCATATTAACACAACTTTAAAAAGATGAGAAAGATCATGATTACGTGATTAAATAATTTTAAAGCAAAGAGAGTCTCTATACAAGCCTGGATTACTTAAGCTGGGATATCCATCTTGTAATGACTGCAAACAATGCAGAAGCTTTAACTTACCAAGCCAAATTGCAACTTTTCTTTTTCTGTTTCTAGTCAATAGGACACTGATGAGAACATCCATGTGAAAAAAAATTTCTTAGACTTCCTCGCAGTATCATCTTAAGCTGATTATGAATAGCATGCTGAATTTATGTCTATCGTATTTTAAGAACACCTTACCTAAAAACAATGAAAATTGGCCAAAAATGGTGAAACTCGAGAGAACAGGGTGTGGAAGGTTTGTTTCTATTACATACCGTAAAAGATGCCCTCTGTATGATACCACGTGGAAACAGTTGCAATCTGATACGAAGGCAGAACAATGGGAAATTACAAAGTGAGAAAAACATCATTTTATTGTCAACTAATTTGTTGAAGAGTCTGTTAGAACTGAAAAATTCAATATCAGATTCAGTAAGATGTGCAATAAACATTATAATACGACAGGTGCTTGAGAAAAGGGGTGGAATCTACAAATTTACAATTTAAGTCAGATTGGTACGAGTATATCGACTATGTATGTACAGAAGGGGCATGGACAAGCAACTAAATAATGCTCAAGTACAAGATATCAATGAGTAAAGACAGTACTGACCACCCATTCAATTCGCTTGCACCTCTTGACAGTCAAGCTACAAATATTATGGAGCGGGTATCATTGTGGATGGTTTGCAAGTGAATCGAACAGAAACACATTCCACGTAGCATACATGTATATTTAGATGAAACCACGAACTCTGCAAAAGGACAATGGACACCAGGTGGAGTTTGGAGGCTCTTCTGATGCTATGAAAGAGGTTGGTACATATGGTGGGAAGGAATACATGTGTGCGTTTTTCCTAAATATATAATATGGAGAGAGGTTAGTTAAACAATTTCTCTGAATTGAGATAGATAGCATCTAGAAGCCGGAGAAACTCTGCACTCATGCAATAGCTCCAGGAAGGTTTTGGGGAGCTCTTTTACTCTATAGTACCTTAACTTGATGTGTTCTCTGTGTTGGGTTTAACAAATGTGAATAGAAAAAGAAAAGAGAGAATATGAAAAGTGAGGATACTATTTTGAAGGGAAAATGAAAAGTCAAATGAAAAGTCATTTCTCCATATCGGCAAAAGAAAGAAAAAATTGTTGTTCTTATATAAGGAAACACTTTCATTACTTCTTAAAGAGCTAAGAAGAAGATGTTCCCTCGCGCCGTCGTCGTCGCTTGCTCTGCTTCGAATTTGGATTTGGATTTGGCAAATGATGTGATTGATTAATAAAATTTATTTAATCAGTTTTTGTTAAATCAAATAAATCATGTTAATATTATCTCTTATAAATTTGCGGATAACGTAACTATTTCAAAAGTTGTTATGTTCTTTTCGAAAACCGTTATTTTCCTAACAGACACATTTCCGAAAGTTATTATTTTCCCAAAAGAACAACTATTTTTAGATAAAAAGGTCTGGAACCCAATTTCTCTGAACGACACGTTTCTTGCTGAAAATGGGGCTATCAAAGGAAGTCAATTTTCATTTTTTTCAACACTGAATTTTTTTCCTGCTCTGCATATATTTTGTTTTCTCTCAAACCAATCACGTGTTGAGATCTGAGTCTGTGTGACTTGGTTTGCTGTTCTGAAGTTTCGCTGAAGTTAAAGAAATTTTGTGGTACCCGCTATTCTTTAACAGATTATCCTTTTATCCTTGGGAGAAATTAATCCTACCTCGTGTACAGTAAGGGGAATTAAATTTCTTAAAAACACAGACGTAATTTCTGTGAACTCAAATCGCTTCTTGTATTCTATTTATTTTCTGTTTCATCTTATTCTGTTTTTGTCTTTTTAGGCTAACTTTATAATACAGGTTGAATAACACTCTGTTATTTGCATTGATGTTTCTTCTCATATGCTCTAAGAGAAGTTCAATCAATTGAAAGCTAAAGCCTTAAATTCATAGTAAATTAAATTGTTGAAGCAAGCAACTAGCTAAGTGTAACACTCATTTCAAATTTCAGACTGAAAGAATATACAAGTAGCGAATGTTCAAACTTCTTACCACATAATTGCCCTAATTGTGACATATGATGACATGAATCAAGTGACAGCTGTTAATAAACAGTTTTCAGCTAAATATTTGCAAGATCAATATCCTATCTACATTACTACATATTCCTGAATCACGATAAATAAGTACTAGTAATATTTTGGAGAAAATGTAAATTCGATGTGCATTCGTTTGTATGTGCTTATCTAGAAGAACAATTAAGGAAAATCCTTCATCCTCATCTTCAAGACAAGATTTAATAATTGCCATCAATTAGTACCAATTCATCGAAGTTTATCACTTTCTAGCGAGAATAGCCTAGCCTAGCCAAACAAACAAATATATACAGTGTATAAGAAGATCTAAATTGATGACTGCAGGTATAAGAGATCTTCGTTATGTTAGCGAACCTGCGTCTCCTATTATCAGAAGAAAAAGCTTCCTCCATTGTCGTCGCGTCGTTGAATCTAACATACCTTCATTTATTATAACAAATAATATCCAAGTTCGAGATTAACTCTGAAGTTTCTTCACTTTATCACCATAGAACCGAGTAAGATGTAAATTCCTCGGTGGAAGTTGCAGAGAATTCACCAGTGACAACGACGGATGAAAATAGTGGTTGCGATAGACTTCGTGTTCGGGAGACGCCAATACTGTTTGGACCCCCAAAATTGTTCAAAACAATATACGGACCCCTTAGTCACGGAAAAGTGCATATATGCCCCTAGATTTGTTTCGTCGTGCATGTATGCTCCCTAGTTTAAATAGTTTTTCGTTGATATAAGAGACTTTGATATGTAGATAAAAAAAATCAGAAAATATTTTTAAATTTATGAAATTAAATTTCAATATATATACTATCATTTAATGTTCGATGTTAAATACGCGAAACTCTAAAAATAAAGAATTGCTAAAAATAATTTTTTTTTTAAAAAAAGTAAACAAATAAATAAAAATAAAAATTATCCGATAATATTAAGTTCGGTACATAAAGTAGTGCTTTTCATTGGATGTGTTTGGTATGTAGAAAAAATATAGTTTTAAATTTATATTTTGATGTTTAATAAATAAGTTAAATTATATCTCCCTAAGAGTATTTTTAGAAATTTGACATTACCTAATTATTTTTTAAAAAAAAATAAAAAATCAACTGTTGCTCAACTCACTCCAGGTCAAATTTTGTTTCAACAAAACAAAATCACAACTGATAAAATTTAATACTGGAAGAACTTTAAACTTTATTATTCAAAATAAGCATTGAAGAGATTAAGCTTGGAGGAAAAGAGGAAAAAGATTGAGGTACAAATTATGGGAATAAAATTATAGTGCAACATGCATCAGAATTTAATTCTATTTTTTTTTTCTTCATTAAATCAAGTACAAAATAGATCAAATTGGATAAAATTTGAAATCTGAACGTATTTTAAGAGAGAGTACATTGTGAGTAAGCTAGAGCTTAAAAATCTCAATGAATATCTACTTCGCTTTGAAGCATTTTTGTTTCACGTAGGATCAGTTGTCTGGACAAATTTTTTTTTTTAAATTTTCATTTCCAAAAGTTGAGAGGGGTTTAAGTTTAATTTTATAAAGTTGAGGGATGCAATTGCTATTTTGACTCAGAGCTTAAAATCCTAATTACCATACCGCCACCTCAGTGACACCGCCGTCCACCCTCGCAATCGCAAAATCTCTGATTAACTTAACAAACAGTGAACTAAAGTCTCCTTCTCATGGCGGCCCATTGAAACCTCCCCCACTCAGTCGACTCATATCGGCAATCAGCATTACATTCTTTTCCAAGCCATGAAACTCCTACATTCTCCTATCTTTCGTTCAGTATATACGAAATCATTTTCTACCTCCCGGGAAATGGCGGTGTCCAACGAGGTCCTAAACATCATCGACAGAGTGGATCCACTGGAACCAGCACTTGACGAACTAGTTCGTTTCCTGTGTCCTAATATTGTATCGTTTATTCTGGAAGAAAAACGGAAGAATCCTGAACTGGGTTTTCGATTTTTCATCTGGGCTGCAAAACGTAAGCGATTTCAGAGATGGATTCCGAAAAACTTAATCGCCGATATGCTTTCAAAAGATGATGGTTTCGATTTATACTGGAATGTTCTAGATAAACTTAAGTTTTCCGGTATACCCATAGCTTCTAACGCTTTTGCAGCTTTGATTTGGGGTTATTGGAAGGTAAATAAGGCAGAAAAGGCTATTGAGGCTTTTAGTAGAATGAAAGATTTTGATTGTAAACCCAATATATATACCTACAATATGATTCTTCATATTGCGGTTCAAAAAGATGCTATTTTGTTAGCTTTAGCTGTGTATAATGTGATGTTGAAGTTGAATTCGCAGCCCAATAGTTCTACTTTTAGCATTTTGATTGATGGTTTGTGTAAGAGTGGCAGGACTCATGATGCGCTCGCACTGTTTGATGAAATGACTGACAGAGGTGTGTTGCCTAGTAAGATTACCTATACGGTTATTTTATCGGGGTTATGTCAGGCTAAGAGAACTGATGATGCATATAGGCTGCTTAATGTGATGAAGACCAGAGGATGTAAGCCGGATTTTGTTACTTACAATGCCTTGCTTAATGGATTTTGTAAACTAGGTAGGGTTGATGAAGCACATGTACTTCTTAGGTCTTTTGAAAATGAAGGTTATCTAATGGATATAAAGGGATATACATGTCTGATTGATGGTTTTGTTAGAACCAAGAGAATTGATGAAGCACAATCTGTCTTTAAAAATTTGTTCGAAAAAAATGTGGTTCCCGATGTTGTATTGTACACAACTATGATTCGGGGTTTATCCGGTGCAGGTAGGGTGAAAGAGGCATTGAGTTTGTTAAGAGATATGACAGGGAGAGGTGTGCAACCAGACACACAGTGTTATAATACTCTGATCAAGGGCTTTTGTGATATGGGCGTCTTGGACCAAGCTCGTTCACTTCAGCTAGAAATATCAGAAAATGATTGCTTTCCAGACACATATACTTACTCTATTGTTATTTGTGGAATGTGCAGAAACGGCCTCGTGGAGGAGGCTAGGCATATTTTCAATGAGATGGAGAAGCTAGGATGTTTTCCTTCTGTTGTAACTTTCAATACTCTCATTGATGGTCTTTGTAAGGCCGGTGAGCTTGAGGAGGCTCATCTAATGTTTTACAAAATGGAAATAGGTAAAAACCCTTCATTGTTTCTTCGTCTCTCTCAAGGTGCTGATCGAGTCCTTGACAGTGTAAGCCTGCAAAAAATGATTGAGAAATTGTGTGAAACAGGTAAGATCCTTAAAGCTTACAAGCTTCTTATGCAGTTGGCTGATTGTGGATTTGTACCAAATATAGTTACGTATAATATTTTGATCAATGGATTATGCAAATCAGGAATAATTAATGGTGCTTTAAAGCTTTTTCAAGAGCTTCAAGTCAAGGGGCATTTCCCCGATTCAATTACATATGGGACACTTATTGATGGTCTCCAAAGGGTTGGCAGGGTAGATGAATCTTTTAAACTCTTTGACCAAATGAGCAAGAATGGCTGCATGCCAAGTGCAGAAGTCTACAAGTCCCTTATGACTTGGTCCTGTAGGAGGGGACAGATCTCTATTGCGTTTAGCCTTTGGTTTCAGTATTTGAGAAACCATGCTTTTCGAGATGGCAAAGTGATAGGGTTAATTGAGGAACACTTAGAGAAAGGTGATCTGGAAAAAGTAGTTAGAGGGTTGCTTGAGTTTGACCTAAAACGGGCAGACTTTGATTCATCACCTTACAACATTTGGTTGATTGGGATGTGTCAGGAATGCAAGCCGCACGAGGCTTTGAAGATTTTTTCCTTACTTGTGGAGTTTGATGTCATGGTTTCAGCCCCAAGTTGTGTAATGTTGATTCATAGTCTTTGTGAGGAAGGAAACTTGGATCAAGCAGTTGAGGTCTTCCTGTATACGTTGGAGAGAGGTGTCCGCTTGATGCCACGAATTTGCAACAAATTACTTCAGTCCCTTCTCCGTTCTCAAGATAAAGCACAGCATGCTTTTGGTCTCTTGGAAAGAATGAGGTCTACGGGCTACAACTTAGATGACTATCTTCATCGTGGTACAAGATCTCTTTTTCGGCAATGAAATGGGAGGGGAACAGAGAATTCATCACATGGATAATGTTGCTTCTCAGTTTTATCAGGAGTAATTCAGTTTTATCAGGAGAATCCATCACATGGATAAGGTCGCATGGACATTGCCTATGGAAATAAGATCTCTGGAAATTCTTCTGTTGGGGTTCATGGTAGCCTCTATGCTGATCTTAAGGACATCGTTGAGACATGGAGGCAAAAGATACCAAATGAGTGGGATAGTCCGTGATGATCAATGGGACTTGTTTCTTGGTTTCCCTTGTTCTGTTTCTAGCTTTAGTAGATACCATAGTACTTTCCCCTGATCTATGATCTTCTCCTCAGGAAGTAATAACAGATCATACTATGAAGTTAGACAGGGTGGCAGCAGATATTCCAATAGTGCGGAGACATCGTAGCAGCTTCCGCCATTTGACGCTAATTGGATCAGATGGTTCTCAGTGCAATTTTATTGTTCAGTCATCTTTAACACCAAATGCCAGAATTGATGAGCGGATCCTACAGCTTTTCCGTATGATGAATCGGATGTTTGAGAAGCACATGGAGTCCCGGCGGCGGCACATCTGCATTCACACCCCTATTATTATACCCGTATAGCCACAGGTATTAACTAATCTTCTTCACCTCATAAACTAGTGTTACCTTTCCCCCTTTTTTGCTCTATTAGCCAGAAATAAGGTAGCCATTCTCTATTGTGTTATAGTACAATTGCTGTAGTGATGCAAATTGCGTTCTTCACAGTAAGTGCCTTTATATCTAGTTGTTTGTGTTATCTGATTGTCCTAACTTTTCAACATTGAGCTATTTTCTTTCAAATAACTCCATGTGAATTCATGATATAGGTTTGCATGGTAGAGGATGATTTGATGTACAGCACTTTCCTGGAGGTTTATGAGAACCATTGTGCAATTAATGACCGAGAAGCAGACTTACCAATCATTTTCAAGAAGCAACTCAACCAAGCAATATCTGGAATAGGAGCTCCCCAAGGTGCTGTTTGTTGATCTCCGTCTTCAAGCATATAAATGGAGATCGTAACAAAGTTTTGCCACATCAAGCTATTCTCACGTATATGTTCAAAACACTCTTTAAGTGGCAATCACAAGTGGGCTTCAAAAGCAGTTTGGTAATCCAGTTGGCACTTTCTAGTTTTATTTTTGTTTTGTTCATGCTCCAAATTGGGTGGAAGGTCTCCAAACAAGATAGTATTTGCTAAAACAACCGAAAAAAAATTTCCAGACCGATTTCCATCCTGCTTATGGAGCAAATGGAATGATTGAAATTAATGAGCCAGTGCCATTCCTGACCAGAAATTTGCAAGCGTTTTTCTCTCATTTTGGAGTAGAAGGCTTAGTTGTTTCTCTTTCTCTCTTTCTTGCCAGGTTGCTGCTGCTTCAGGCTGTGGTCCTCTCCTAAAGTACGATTAATTTCTGCCACATCATATATTCCTACTTTGGTTTAATTGCCTGAATGCTGATAACCAAATAATTGCCATCTGCAGCAAAGCCCACTCTTATGGTATCATCTGGCAATTTTTTTTCGAGATGAGTTGCTATCTTGTCTTGGAGAAGGACCTCTTGGGTGCCCCTGGCCCGCTGTGTATGTTCAGTAATCCTAACCTGTGGACTTAAACAAAAAGTCACTACAAATTGTTGAGAATGTCATTGGGCTGATCAATGGAATAGCCCCTCAATACATCTCCGAATGAGTTATCCCACTGTTTACTTTTTGTGCAGTTATATAGCTCTTGGTCTCACCAGAATTCCCACTTTCCCTTTTTCATAAAATCAAGCATTAGCCATCCCCTGAGTAGCTAATTTTATATAGGCATCTGCGTGTGACTGAAGTCATATGCTAATAGTTTGGCTTCAGTTAATTCTAAATGCCTGCATTGTGACAACTTGTTGTGTTTTTGGCTTCCTTCTCGACTTGTATAGGAAAGAAGAATGGCATAGAAAGACACACATCCGCCACAATGTTGCAGGGGGTGTAGCGGAGTTTGGTTAATCTGCCTGTAATCTTTGGGCATGAAATGATCTGACGACGGCGGCTCCTTGGTTATGTTTTTTTATCTAATTTAATATTTGTGTTGTGCCAACTTTTAGGTGTCTAATAGTGTAATGTAACATTAATTAGTGACTGTATAGTCTCTTTTATTTACCTTTTGGTGATGCGAGCTAGATAAGCATATACATTTCTTCTTTCAGTGTTCTTCTGATGCTTCGCTTTCGGAGTTGGCAACCCCTTCAAGTGCAAGTGCAAGTGCAAGTGCAAGACACCTGGTGATGCAGCCTCAACAACATTGCACCCTTAAGTTCCTTGTATAAGAAAATCTAAACCTTTCGATTTGAGGATCGATCCAGTTATCATCTTGATGACCTCTTTCAGCTTCAACTACTTTTTGTAGTTAATGGGTGTCTGCTTTTCCACTAGCGATAGCTTCTTGGATTGATTTCTATCTTCATGTACTGAGGAGGTCCGCTCCTCAAGTTTTAATTTGTGACTAATAAGAATTTTTAATAACAAGGGAAAAAATTAATCAATATATGTGCCTTTATCAATACACATTTCATTTACTGAGGTTAAAGTCTGCAACTGAAATTAACCTTAGTTGAAGTGACTAAGTGAATACATTAAGTTCGTCCTAAGCATATATTTCCAAATATGTATGGGAAATTAGATTTTGGGTGAAGTTTTAATGTGTATTTGGCCATAGTTTTTGGAAATATTTTCGTGAAACATAATTTCTAGCTATAAGTTGTAAAAATATTTGAAGTACTCGTACATTTGACACAAAATTATCAGTTTTATAATGAACTAAATAATATATTATCTAAAATTATAACACACGTTATCTTAATAAAAACTATTTTACTAATACAATTACTAGATTAAATAACGATCCATCAATGCAAAAAATAAACAACGATGTTAACAGTTATTTAGATCATCTCCAACCTACCTCTATTCTCTATATTTGGGGAACCCACTTCTAAATCATTCTATATTCTCCATTTATAGAGAGGTGAATAGTAGTTAGAGAACTACTATACTCTCTATTTCACTTTTTTAATATTTTATTATTTTTTATTACTTTTGAATTAACATATTAGTATACATATATCTAATATATCTACTTCTTTTTGAATATAATATGATATTTTAAAATATATATTGTTTAATATATACTACTTTCATCTCGAATTAATAGTATTTATTTTTTTCTAACTTTCGTCGATAGTATAATTTTATTTTATTATTAATTTTCACTATAAAAATACATAAAATTAAAATGATAAGATGAACGATTTAATTTAAAATACAATAAATAATATAATAATTTAAATGCAAGATAACTATACAATACATAACATAATTATTAAAATACAATATAAAATACAATATATAACATAATAATTGATTCGCAATGAAACATGAATCATGCCAAAGATGTTGAACGTCCATTCGGACTTTTGCAATCACATTTTGCAAGTTTTGCAGCACCGTCACGTTTTCGGAGAAAGAAAATGCTACATGATAAAATGATTACATGTATTATACTGCACAACATGATAATTGAGGTTGAACGCTATCTTAATGCATCAATTTCAAGATGCCATAGAGGCTCTAACTCCAACAACAAAAATGGAGGTAGATGAAATCTTCAATTTGTTCATCTTTTAGCTAGACATAAAAAAATTAAGGACAAAAATACTCATTTTGAATTTCGTAATACATTAATAGAGTATTAATGGGGACAACTTAATAATTTCGAAAATTAAATGTTTATATGTAATGTTTATGCAATTGTATTTCACTTTATTTGAATTTGCCCATTAATTTGAATATTATATAATATTCTCTTGCAATTTATGTTATTTAAAATTTAGAACAAAAGATATTTTTTTAATTAAAATAAAAATATTTTATATCACGTGAAAATTATATAAAGTAATATCATGAAGATAAATAAAATATTTATATTGTGAAATAAGGGAATAAGAATTAAATAGAAATAGATTCTTTTTTAGAAAGTAATATTTCTAAAAAAGAAATTCCAATCCTATAAACAATTTTTTTTAATGCAATATTTCCCAATCCTATAAACAATTTTTTCCCCCAAATACCCCTACTTTTTATCTTTTTGCCAAAAGAAATTCTCAAGTCTTATTTATATGACACTCATACAGAATTACAGATGCACAAAAAGAAAAGGGAGAATATTGTTTGTTTTAGATGAAAGCAAATTCATTTTTTTAATTTCTCAAAATGTATATTTTAAAATTGTAAATCCATGTATACACTGAACAAGAGAGAGAATAAAAAAAAATATGAACAGCAAACTAATAGAATCACCATATAAAAAATCCAGTACTTACTTCAAAATATATATAGCATGAGATTTTTTAAAAACTCGATCGATGTAAGCCTATTAAAAATAATTTTCCTATCTTAGATTAGTTGATTGAGTACACTTTATACTAGTTTTAATTAACTATAATAAGAACAGTAATTACTAGTTAATGTAAAAGTATTTTTCAGATTCCATATAACAATAAAGCTTAAAGTAGTTAGCCATTTCCATGCATGCACCCCACTTGTGTCCCCTCCATAAAAGACTATGTCTCCACTTTTGAATAATTCCTTAATTATTTATCTCCTTCCTCCTAGCTCCTTTTGTTTTAGTGTTAAATTTCTATTAATAATTATTAACTCCTTGACTAATTAATCAAATGGGCATAATCTTATCATCCTCATCACCCTCAAGACCAACTTTCCCACACCTTTTTATCATGATCAATTGATCATAAAATACAAGATTTTTGCTTTACCAAGAATATATAATTAAAGAAACATGAAAAAAAAAACTTTTTTTTTTGTTTGTGAACTTTTGAGAAGGGAATTTTTTAGATACCGACATATATCTTTAGTGGGATGAGGCCAATGTTGTAGGAAAGAAAAAGCAGAAAATGAGATAGAGAGATGATGATGCTCATCTAAAAGTCTCTGAAAATCATATCTTCAACCTACCTTTTTTAGGGCCAAAATGCAGAAATTGGCACCAGAAAAGGTAAAGAAAAAAAAAATACTTTGCAGTGCTCTTTTAGTACGTTCTTATATATCTAGATGTGAATTGAAATTCACCCTTACTTTGGATAAATAATCTGTTTTTGATAAATCATCGATTAAAAAAATATATCACAAAAAAAATATTAATAATAAATAAATTTTAATTGATACTTGCGTAATTTCATAAGTCATAACATACCCTTTTAATGTTCGTGCAAGTAGTTCATACAATAAGAACGTAGAAGTCACTGTACTATACATTACTTAGGGCCCATTTGGATAAGCTTAATAAAAGCAGCTTTAAAAAAGTACTTTTGAAAGTACTGAAACTTATTTTTAAAATAAGCAGTTATGCGTTTGGATAAAAGTGCTGAATTAAAAAAAAAGTTGTTGATGTGTTGGCAAAATAAGCTGATAACAAACTTTTTCAAAGCAAAAATGTCTGAAATACCCTTAAAAGTTGTTAACATCATAACAGTTAAATTAATTTATATTTTACAACCATATGTAATTAACTATTTTGCTATTATTCTCATATTTCTTTCTCATCACAACTTCTTTATACGAGGCATATAAACTAATTTATAGATTTTTAAAGATATATAATTTGAATAAATCAAAAGAAAGATTTAAGATTTAATTTTTAGTTTATCCATAGTAATAATAATTGTTTATCATACACATCTTTCTTTATTATCACCAATTATTTATAAAGGAAATAAGAAATTTTATTTAGTTATATGTGCAACTTATTTTAACATTTTAATAATAGTATAATTTTGAATAGATCACTTGACAATATTTAAGATTTATTTTATTTCATTCATTAGTAATGTAATTTGTCTACAATCCACAATGGAAAAGGGAAAATGGAAGACAGAGATGTTCGGTTCTGTGGGTAATTTGGCAGATTGATCCCAATATTCCTGACAAAACGGTAAAAAAAAATGGGTCAACTTCAAACACTTATACGCTTAAAAAAAAGCACCCTTACCCCTGCTTTTTAACTTTTGGCTTAAAATAAGTTTTTTTTAACTTAAAATAAGTTATTTTGAGTATTGTCAAACAACTAAATAAGTAGTATGTGTTTTTATTTGGAAAACAAAATATGAAATGGTGTTTAACATAACCAGCTGAAAGAGATGAGAAAAATGAGGAAAGAAAAACCAAAATAGGAGTAATGTGTTGTATTATACGGAATGCGCTAAAAATAGTGCGGAGAGAGATTAGGAATACATGTGTCGGTGAGTCGCAACGGTGGCATTATGTAACTCATCCATTTTAGCTGACAACATTTCCCATCATAAGCTAAGGGGCTGGGGACTTCCCACTTTCTCCTATCGACACGTATCCTCACGATGAATCGATTTGGGTGGGTTATGGATTTAATTTACACGGCACATATATTTAACATGATTAGATTTAAACGACACGTTCATACGTTAAAAACATTTTAAATTTCTTATCTCCTCTTCCTAATTCCTGAGTGTCGCTCTCCAGGATAGTGATTGGCTGTGTGGTGGGATCTGCTGACCGCCGGGTTCTCTGTGAGCGATACAACGAGGGAATATATTCTTCTTCTTTTTTTCTTCTCATTTTTAGTAATTTTATACGTCCTATACAACTATCGACTATAGCTAAGATTATGAATTTAGACAAGTTCCTGTTTTTTCAGCCTTTGCCGGCGGCTGAAAGTGTTCAAACTAGTTTCTGTTATTTTAGGATTTTTGCATGCGTGGAATGTCCAAGATTAAAAGTTATGTACCACTTGTGGAAATGTGACAAACCATATTTTCATAGTTAAAACTCTATGATAAATTTACTTTACATGCACTTGCACATTATATTCTTGAGTCCGAGAGAAAATGATAAAAAATTTAAAAGGGTACATTAAAAAGATTTATAATTAAAAAGGTAAAATTGCTATAAATATAGCAATTTATTTTAATAACGTTAATTTAATGTTTTTTTTTTAAAATCGCAATATGGTCATTTTTGGCCCAAACTTTTATTTTATAAAATAAAATCGCTTCTAGAAGACGACAGCGTTTTTAATAAAAAAATCTTTTTAATTGAAAATCGCTACCTATTTTCCTTAATTTATTTTTAGATTTTTTTTTTTGGAAATCGCTGCCTTGGCAGCGATTATATTGAATTGAATTTTTTTTTAAAAAAAAGAGATGAAATCGCTACTTTGACAGCGATTTTCAGAATTTCTTTTTTTTAAAATGTTTTTATTTAATTCTTTAGACTTTCATTTTTGAAATTGTAAATTTTGTGAACTTCTTTTTTCTTTAATTCTCTCGACTTCCATTTTTGAAATTGTAAATTTTGTGAAAAAAAATTTGTCCATAATTCTTTAATTTTTATTTTGTTTTATAAATTGGCTGGAATATAAAAAGTGTAATACGATTTAAAATATAATTGGCTAGAATATTTATAAAATAAAAATTAAAAAATTATGGACAAAATTTTTTAAAAGAAAAAGTTCACAAAATTTACAATATCAAAAATGGAAGTCGAGAGAATTAAATAAAAAGATGTTTGTTAATTATATCTTCATTTTTGTGGCAAAGTACTCTATTTAGCTAATTAACTTAAATATATTTTTTCTTTTTGGTAATTTGCAAGATTATAACAACTTACAAGTTCACTAAAATGCATTCCAATTGGTGAAAGTTACTAGCCTTCCCCACCACACACCATCTATGTGCCGACTTTGATTGTTTATTAATACGCAACAAACCCCATTTCTTATCTTTCAAAGATTCCTTCTCACGCTCACACACCCTCCTTAATTTCCCAACTCTTATATTTCTTGGGTGGTCGATGTTTCGCCTTTAATTTCATCTGCATTTCTTTCTAATTACTCTACCTTTTCCGATTACTTCCTACTTATATCCCCTAACAATCAAGAATCCATCATCACCATAACCATTGCCTCTGCTTTCTCCACTCTGACTAAGCTTATTTATCAACATTTTTGTTCAGAACAAAAGAGACATTACCAATTGTGAAAATCTCTATGGCAATTTCCACTTCTTTGATGATTCTCAGCCTTCTTTTGCTCACCTTCTCTCAAGGTAACCAACCAATGCTCTTTTTTTTCTTCTTCTATTCAAATTGGGGCTGCGAAATTGAACTCTCGCTCACAACATGAAAGTTTAGATAACCAATCAATCAATTAACCTACTAAGCTATCACAAACATTTCTAAATTTGCTTTCTTATTTATTGTTATGAATAGAAAAAATGTTACATTGGTTTTTAATTGTTTAATTTTGGTATTTTTCGCTTTTTGGCTTATGTAGGTATATTTGGGGCTACGTTTACATTTGTGAACAAGTGTGACCATACTGTGTGGCCTGGAATTCTGGGCAGTCCAAAACTGGATAGCACTGGTTTCGAGCTAACCAAAGACACTTCTCGTTCATTCCAAGCGCCGACTGGCTGGTCTGGCCGTTTCTGGGGCCGAACCGGATGTAATTTCGACGATTCGGGAACCGGTACATGTGCAACAGCCGATTGCGGTTCCGGACAGATGGAGTGCAACGGAGGAGGAGCTGCAACTCCGGCGACACTAGCAGAGTTTACACTCGGCTCAGGTTCGCAGGATTTCTATGACGTCAGCCTAGTGGACGGGTACAATTTGCCTATGATGGTGGAGGTGAGTGGCGGGTCGGGTCCTTGCGCATCCACGGGTTGCAACGTCGACTTGAACCAAAAATACCCGACGGAGCTAAGGGCGGACGGTGGCGGCGCTTGTAGGAGCGCGTGTGATGCTTTTAAGACTCCACAGTACTGTTGTGAAGGCGCTTATGCTTCACCGGCGACGTGCTCGCCGTCGGTTTACTCGCAGATGTTCAAGTTAGCGTGTCCAAAATCTTACAGCTATGCATATGACGATGCGACAAGTACATTCACATGTTCTAATGCCAATTACATCATCACATTTTGTCCATCCTCTCAAACAAGGTAAATGAAATCATAAAATCTATATTCAATTTAAATCGTATATACTGAAACCTTTGGCATTACGGAACAGGCTAATTAACGAGCATTAGTGATCGTTTTTACGGCTTTTCTTAATGGTAACTTATGGGTTAGAAGTTTTAAGTCAAAAGAGAAGTGTAAATGACTATTCATTAGTAAAATTTAAATTTATTTTGATGTACATTAGTATTATAAATCATTTTAATAAGCTTTGATTAACATTTTTCTCCTTTTTGTGCAGCAAAAAATCTTCAAAAGCAGATGGATCGACACCTGAGTCGGGAACCGAGTCAGGTTCTGAATCAGAACCTGATCCCGAATCATTACCTGGCTCTGAATCAGGGTCAGGGTCAGGGGCAATGGGTCAGACCATGCTAGCGGATGGATCTTGGTTAGCTAGTTTGGCGGTAGGAAGCTCAACTAGTAATCAACCTTCAAGAGTTATTCAATTTATACCACTAGTGGTGGCTTTTGTACTTTTTATAGGTTCACTTTTGAAATTATAGAGTTTCTAATTACAATTAAAATTTCATTGAGTATAGTAGATAAGGTTGTTAATTGTTAAATAAGAAAAAAAAAAGAGCAAAACAAGGTACAAATGTGCTAGCTTCTATTAAACTCACATTGTAAACGATTCCACTAATTACATAAGCTCATCCCTTTTCTTCTTTCTCCTTTTAAGTAAATAAATATTACTTTCTCTGTCTATTTTTATTTGTTATGTTGTATTTTTTAAAAATTAATTTGATTAATTTTTAAAATTAAATTAAATTATATTAATTTGATATTTTTTTTAAAAAAAAAATAGATATTCATAAATTATATGAAAAGTATTATAAATTACAATTTTTTGCATATCAATATAATGAAATTATACATTATAAAATGTTGAGATAATGCATAAGTAACATGTTAACCTATGTCCAAAATTTTAGAGACACACTTATACTATACTTACTGAGGTCCTATTATCCTGAACTTATTTTATTAATAATTTTCTATTCCTTTTGGGTCTACGTGTACTATCTTGTGGGTCCAACGCTGGTTGACTTTTTTTTAAGCTAGTGCCACGTAGACCGAAAAGAAATAAAAATTATTTATAAAATAAGTTCATGGGTAATTATACTTTGATATAGTATAATTGTGTCTTTGGAATTTCTGACATAGATTGAAAAAGTACTTATGTATTTTTCTTAAAATATTAATCAATTTTTTCAACTCTAAAATAAAAAAACTATGACAATTGATCGCGGACGAACGGAAGGAGTATTAGAAATTAAAATGACTGGATGTTCCTTTCTCACGTCTCAATAGCCAAACAAAAAGATAAGAACATTAAAGAAGAAGACATAAACCATAATTGGAAAAAAGATTGATAATGAAACAAAGTCCGATTTATATCTTCTTAATGCGACAATAGGAATTTTCTATATGGTACCATACGCTTCGTACAATAATACTCCAATATTTTTAATTGTTTGTCTATATTTTTTTTAATTATTCGGAGTTATTTGTTTATTTTATATATTAGGAAAGGATAAAAAAATTTTTTATCTATTATAACCTCAATTTATTGATTTGAAAAAGATACAAGTTTTTGATTTTTTATTTTTTACCCTCCCTAGGAGCTCTCACCCATTTTGCTCTCTTGGTGACTCGAACTCGCAATCTTCGGGTAACTCCCTTACCATTCGAGTAACTCCCTCTCATCCTTTTTGAAAATTTAAGTTTGGAATTCATCAACTTCACAATTAATAGGGGTTAAAATTATAAACCCACCATGTCAACTATTATTTTCTTAATAAGTGTGACAATTTAAAAGTGCACGAGTAATTAGAAACAGACAGAATAGTTATTCACTATTGACGGGTCACACACGAATTAAGAAGCCATAAATAATAGAGAGTTTTACCAATTATTCTTATTAATACAACTATACAAGTCATCTAAACATTGAAAAATAATTAATACGGTCAAAAATAGACATAAAGTAATATATTATTCATTAATTTTATAAATTGAATAAATATAATTAAATATTTTAAAATAATATAATGATCAAGTAAAATTTGACGGGAGTATAACTTTTTTTTTAGTAATAAAAGACGATCATAACTTTTTTTTAGTAATAAAAGACGATCCTTTTTCAGAAGTCCAAAAAGAAAAGAGAACTAGTTGTTGGTGCTCTTCATGATATATTCCTAAAATGTCAAAATGTAAAAAAAATCTGATTTCCTCTCATTGGTTCATTATTAAATATATAACATGGTTGGAAGTTGGAACCTACCGCTGGTAAAATGCGTATTTATTAAAAATAAAATAGTGCAAGTTTTATTTTATCTATGAAAAACAATTAATTAAGTAATTAATGGATTCTATATTAAATTATAAAATAAATAGAATTGAATGGCGAGTTGCGTGTGAGAATCCAGACCGGCTGGCACACGTGTGAATATGGATGAACCGTTCAACCCAACCCAGTCTTACACGAAACCTCTCCCCGCTCGTGACTCCCTTTACTTTCGGCCTAACCACCCCCTTTTACATCTTAACCTCGAACCCTAATCGCCACCCCCACCCAACCCTCACCTCACCCTAATTACACCTTCAAGCTTCTCAAATGGCTTCCGTAGAAGATCAGGCCGTCGTCTATAACGATGATGATCTTGACGATGAGGAAGATGATGAAGAGAGCGGTCATCCCCAGAACGAAGCCGTTGTTGATGAAGATGATGACGTAGATGTCGATGAGGAGGAGGAAGAAGAGGACGATTCCACTTCCTCTCCTCCCGTGCCCGTTGTGAACCATTCCGTCGCCGGAGAGGTTACTATAGCCGTTGTCGGTGTCCCTGCAACTGATTCACTTTGTATTGAACCAAAACGAGAGCGGATCAACGATTTCGGCGTTACTCCGGCCACGATTGTTGTGGAAGAAAAAAAGCCCTTAGTTTTGGATGATTCTCGCAAGCTTTTTCAACGGTTGTGGATGGATGAAGATGAGATCGAATTGTTACAAGGATTTCTGGAATACACAACCCAGCGCGGTGGGATAAATTCATCTTCGCATCATCATCATGATACAGGTGCGTTCTATGACCAAATCAAGAACAAGCTGCAGTTGGATTTCAACAAGAATCAATTAGTAGAGAAGCTAAGGAGATTGAAGAAGAAGTACCGGACAGTGATGAGCAAGATGGGATCTGGTAAGGAATTTGTGTTTAAGAGCCCTCACGATCAAGCCACCTTCGAGATCTCTCGCAAGATCTGGAGCAATGCCGGACCAATTGTCGTCCGTAGCAGTGGTCCCCCACCACCACCCCCAGCAGATGATGGTGGATTTGATGATGAGGATTCACATCTCAACCTTAACCACGCAAATTTCATGGATCACACCCCTAACTTCAATCTTAATCCTAACGGGTTTGATGTTAAAACTTCTAAGTCGAAAAAAAGGCCTCGAGGAGGAGCAATTAACTCTGAAGAAAAACCCGGGTATATTCAACAGTTCTATCATCAGTCATCTGGTGGAGGAACAAATGTCATTCTTCCCCCAACTCCCGTCTCGATGGCCGCCCCCCAGGCCACAGCTACAGCTGCAGGTGCAGCTTCAATTCCTAGTTTGGTCGAGGAAACTGTGAGGAGCTGTCTATCACCCATTTTCAAGGAATTGTTTAACAATTTGAATGGATCTAGATATTCTGGGTTCGGAATGGCATTGGGTCCATCCCCTTTAGGAGGATTTGGGAACAGTTTAATGAGCTGTGATATCAATATGAAGACGGATGAGAAATGGAGGAAGCAACAGATTCTGGAATTGGAAGTTTATTCAAAGAGATTAGAGCTTGTTCAAGATCAAATAAAGGCACAGTTGGAAGAACTCAGATCCATGAACAGTTAGACCATGGTTTCCCCTTTTCTTATACTAGTAGAATTTTATAATAATTCTTGTTGATGGATGATATTACCAGATTGCGAAAATAGCTAATTGTGAAGGCCTGTTTTTAGATATATTAACTTTTGCCTATTGAATAATGACTTCTATTTTGCTTTGTTGAAAAAAAATCAATATGCAAACAATTAATTGGATAGTAGTAACACCCCTCTCTTCATCCCATTTCATATAATATAATTAAAGAAGTGTTATTTTGTACCTACATATCATGTTTAAGCACACTATTATTTTACACCTGATTTGAGGGAATCTCCCAATTTTTTTATTGGGGGAATATTTTTTTTGGGCACTTTACTTTTTACCTTTGTGCAGTTTCCTACCAACGGTCAATTGTAAGTGCTTGTGAATTCATCATTCTTCCATTGAAAACATTAAAATAAAACAAACACAATTATTAGTAATTAGATAGCCAAAATAATTAGTGGGCAACGTCTTCCTTTGCGCGGCGTATAAACTTTATGGAAGCATTTGTTCTTTTTTTTAAAAATTATTTAGTGTAAGAAAAAGGGAAATTATCATGATAAGAAGATATTTTAGCTTTCAAATACCTTTTTGACTAATCAAAGAAAGTAATAGCATAAAAAAATCAAACTGCTCGGTTAACTTTTAAAAGATATTTCCATCTTTCACATTAATTTTTTTTATAGCTAGCAGTTACTCTTTTTGTTGAATTGACATTTATTATGAAGATATTTTCATTTCCTTTTGAAAGATTTTTTTGGGATTTGTGGGACTAGAGAGAAATTGTCAAATTAACAATACCTGAGAAGTGATAACACAAGTCAGAAGACACTTGGAGGAAAATGAGAGGTGAGTCCATATGAATTATTTCTTTAAGCTACAGAATTATCACTTGCAGCTTGGAGGTATCTGGAAGCTCACCCAACATAATTAACAAGCTTAGGATGCCGATCCAATCACCTTTTAACCATGTATTATTATTATTACCTTGTCTCGTCACGACGCTGACAATTCAATAAATATCTATATTATTTTATTATAAATCATAAGTTTTTTTTTTTTTTGTGTTCAATCAAACCAACATATTTGAGTGAGACGGAGTAGTAGTAATCAACTACTGTATGTCTAGACAAATATCTTCACTAATTGCTTCCATACCAACGAGGATGATTATTAGATAGATACATAGATCCACACCTTACAATGTGATAGCAGAAGATGCTATAATTTTTTTAAAAAAAATTGGCCTGATGAAAGCTGTCTAGATAAGCTTGGCAAATTCATCAGCCAATGGCAAAAACTAGCTAGAATTTTGGTCTTCTCTGTTCCATAATTTTCATAAAATAATGCATCTTAAATCATTAGTTTCTGAAATCTGAGGGCCATTCATTAAATAATTCATATTAGTGATACAAGAAAAACTAAAACAAGTTGTGTGGCTGTTCTTCATTGAGCACTCACATTGCACAAGAGTATTAGGCACTAAAAAACAACAATGATTATCAATATAAATATACTTTGGGACAATGATTAGCCACTGAAAATAGACAGAAAAGACTCAAGGTAGGCTGATGTGTTGAGAAAATATTCCTTAGCCAACTTGGGTACACCAAACAATGTCAAGAAAACATGAGAAAGTGGTTTGTCTTTTTTTATGAAGAAAAGGACCCTAGCATCTATAGTACCTTCTTCACTCTTTTTCAGTGGTACCACACATTTCACCTTTTCTATACATTCCCATGCCACCATCTAAATCTTTAATTTGCTTGTTCAATATAATTCTTCAGAATCCTGGGAAAAGCTCTCTAAGTCACTAGTCAAAAAAAAAATTCCACCTAGTTCTTGCACTGAGGCTAGCCACACATTAGCAAGATTCAGAACAACAATAAAACGACGAAGTGAGATGTTTTAGGGTATTTCAATAGTGATCAGAGTCATAGAAGTAATATAATCTCATCTGCATATTGTATCCCAATATCCAGCAACAGCCACCTTGACAAATAGTTGAGTTGATGAACTGAGGATATTAAAATCCATATATACACTGCTAGAGAAACTGACTTGTGGCCTACTTGCTGAACTAAAGTGACTCATCCTTTTAGTGAATGTAAGAAAGAAACTAAATGGTGCTTGTATTTAAGTTAAGATGTGAAGTTCAATTGTCCTTCAATTCGAATCCAAATTGTTTTTCTTCAAATATTAAGAGGAACCATTAGCAATAACTAGCCTTTCTGCTCGTTCTTCCTGATATATGGATGGTCCCCCAGGAATATAAGAGAAGAGGCTTTTATGTATATGATAATCAAAGGGAGTGGAAAAGCAACTGTAATTCTTTCATATGCAGCTGGATATATACTGATGAACCGAAAAAGTTGGAAGAAAGAAAGGAATCATAAAAGCATAACTAGTGACCAGTAGCAAAACTTAGTGTTATTATTAGACTCATCTAGCAATTGGATGAAAAGGATACAACCAGCTACTTGAGGATTTCCATCTGATATAACTTCTATTTCTTCTGTTGTCATTGCAATAGCTAATCCACATCCAAGTTCAATGACTCTTTTCTGTGTAACTCAGATCACTTTCAGCCGTAGAGATGGTGTTGCACTTGTTATCTTCCTTACCCAAATAGCGGAGACGAGAAAATTAATTAAAATATTGAGGAAAATTGCTAAGTATAATGGTTGGGTTTTTTTTTTTGCGTACATGAAGGAGATTCATCAACAATGAAAATATTATACAGTATTGTATGTGTCCCAAAAACAGTTTTAACTTCATTACAGGAGGTGGAGGAACAGTAGAACAATCCCAGTTTTATTTTCACAGAGCATTTTTTTGAGTCATGATTTTCTGGCACAAGTTTGTGACATCTTGGACTAATCATAAAACTTTACATAGAGTCCTCCAATTCTTGCTGCTAATGGCACGTCCTAGGAACCTGTCGACTCAAGCAAGAGCCATGATCACAAACAGAAGTCTTGTAACAATGGGGACAGACATGACCAGACGAACTACGTTGAAGGAACCCATGGCCTTCACCACATATCCTGCAGCAAATCTGCTTAAAATATAGGACATCCGTCAACCACAATCCCTTTAGCAGTTGGACAAGAAGCCAAAGGGCATGTATCTGTATGACTTCCCCACCACTGAAGGCTAACATGCTCCTGTCCTAAGCACAAATACAATAATACTCCCATGAATGCTAATCCGGCATCTAATGCCCCAGATAAAACATAATTGTGACGACTCCACCAACTCTTGTAGTATCGATATAAAACAAATCCTGAAACAAATGCAATAATGATCCAACTGTTGTAGTTGACAGCAGTAGCAGGTGGTATTTTAATTATTCCGGCTAATACCACAGGCACCGAAATCAATCTAATCCAGTGATGGTCTGGGAAAGCTTTCTGTAACAGCCAAACAAATACAGGAGCTATAGAGCCAGTCAGGAAAAACCAATTTATGGCTGAGTAATAGCCAAGATTTCCAAAAATTCTCTGTGACCCAATCAGACCCCAGACAACTGAGGCATCATAGAATACATGATCAGCTGGACATGTCCATGGACTGCCTTGAGGAAGCCGAGCCCTATCGCAAATATATGGGACAGAGTCCATTAGCCACCATGCTGTTCCCAGATGTGCAAACGCTGATATTAAGGTTCCAACTACCTGAATAAGTAATCCCAAAAAAAAAAAAAAACAGATTTGGGACAGGTCTGTATAGTTATACACCTAAAACATGAATAACGCCTTTGCAGACCAAGCTTTTCAATTTGCAGAACTCTGTTACTTCTCTTCGCCAAAAGATTAAGAAAACTAACCTGAGCCATGAACATTGCCCTTGGAGGAATCTTCATATAATGTCCAAGTTTTAAGTCTTGCAGGAAGGTTAAACCCTGCTTCATACTGATATAGCCATACACCTTGAAGCAAATATTAGCAACTGGATATCCTGGATACAAGTATCCCATTATGTACTCCGTGACCACATTCAAACCAGGTGTCTGAGCAACAAAGATCGTGGAACATCAGAGTTGCCAAATGAAGAAAGCAACTCACAACACTGACACCAAGCTATAATTTTAACTAAATCCGACAGTGAGTATTTGGACAAAAACTGTAGCTATTGATGATCTCAAGCTGTTATTTTATTGAAAATTAAATATGTGCTTACTTGATTTGTGGTAGCAGTAATGACTCCAATTGGGAGGGTGAAAAAGAACGCCAGGCCACATGCTAACAAAACACCCCACCATGGTAATTGAAGCTGGTTTTTGTAATATTCACATACAAATACAGTTGCTGTAATATTTATTAGTAGTACAATCGTGAACCACCATTCAGGAACTTGCTTGTATTTTCTCATGAGCTTCGTGTGCACGTCCATTTTCTTTTCCTGTAAAGCAGACTTGCTGAGATGCCATAGATCCCTGCACCACTATAACTAGTCAAGTGGTGCTTCCATTCTATACATCGAGGCAGGGGTTACTTTCACTAATGGTTACTAAACTTTATGCACTAAGCTTTTCTAGTCTGAAAACTATTGCCACATTAAAATACTGAATTTTATCCCCTATAACAGTAAAGTATGAAGCTTACCATCCATGAAAGAGGAAGACATGAACAACCGTGGCAGTGAGGCAGGCAAAGCTGAATCCATAAGTTAGTAAAAGGACAATGCTGAGATAAAGACGACCCTCGTGGTCATACTTCTCTAAATCAATGTGAAAGTTAGGGTCTATGATGTTTGAAATGTTGTAATCATGACCATTTTCTTTAAACAAGCCATCCGAGAATATTGGAAAGTTCCTGGCCTTGTAGACATTGAACCAGTACATAAGAGGTGTAACAACATACATAATGAGAAAATAACCAACAGCAATGTTTGCAGTCGCAAACCATGGGCTAGCTAGTGGGCTCCCAAGATAGGAGGATATGGTGGACCAATCGAACCCAATGGTGCCTACTCCAAGACCATGAAGCCCTGAACCCAACTGTTGGACTAGGACAGAGGAAGGGAACAATAAACACAGCCAAGAAACGGAACTTAGCATTGGAAAAAGGTAACCTGGAAAGACGTAGTAACCAAAGCTGCAGATAAAGGCAATGAGGAAAAATTGGTTTCTTGTCACTCCATTCTTGGGTCTCTCTTCTTTATCATGAAGGGCCCTGCCATTGGAAGGAAAAATCTTAAAGCAGTGGTGACATGTAGGAGTGTTCAAAAAGAATAAAAAAATCAAATCAAATCAAACCAAAGACAGCATGTTTAGTTCAACGAACCAACATTTTCGACATTTATATAAAAATTACTACTAAAATTAACAAATATTAAATTATGATATCATAACCCAAAATGCAATATGTGTATAAATTATGCGATGTATATCTTAGTTTGTGCGGAATAGAGTATGGAATCAAAATGTATATAATAATACGTGGATTAAATTTTAAAATGACAAAACTAACCCTTTTTGGTTTGAAATTGGCGCCAGGGAAAGGAAAAATATCAATTGAAATGAATTTAATAGCTTACTAATTATTCAATAACAAAGAAAAAAGAGTTGTGTATTTTCATAATAATGATGGAAACTTTATTTTTTCTTGTAAAGACTTGCAAGCATGAATGTGCTATATTTTTCCTTCTGGGAACGCTACTTAGTATTATCCATGTCACACTTTTTTGTAAGAATTTGTTTCAATATAAGGTACTATGAAATTTAAAATAATTTTATTTTAATTTTAATTTGATCTCAGATGACATAATTTATAATACCATCATAGTTATTATTTTTTCTAAGATTACATCTTGTGTTTAAATTTTATGTGATCATATTTGACTAGACATCAAAATTATTTAATAATATAATTTATAACCACATCATATTTATAATTTATTAATCGCACCTTATTTATAATTTATTTTGGATTACTTCTTCTTTATCTATTTATATATTTGGTAGATTTTATTAACCACAAAATTTTAAAAAGAAACAATCGCTAATCTGTAATCAAAAACAAATCTTAGATACTAAATCCTAGTAGCTAACTTAGAGGTGAATTATGTAGGTGTACAGAATCACAAGTAATATCATGTTTAGTATCTAATTAGGAGGTAAATTACTCGTTTATAAAATTAATATTATGTTTAATTTGCTATTTAAAAGTAACCATAGATCCATAAGTTATAAAGATATTTATGTAGTATTATTTTATGTATGATAAAATGAGAAATTCTATTTAAAATAATAATTACATAAATTATCTCATAACAATTTTATGTATTCTAATACTACTTGCATAATTTTGACTAAATGGTAAGAGGAAAAAAAAATCAAGATATTTGTATTTATTGAAAGATACTCTTTTCTTTTACTTTTAACTTGTCATATTTGAATTTAGTTAATCCATTAAAAATAATGATAAACATGATTATTATTTTAAATATCATATCAAGGATAAATAAAGCCACGTAAAATGAAATGAAGTAAATACTAGATTTTAGAAAATGATTAAGATAATTAGTTTATTAAGAGTAAGAGAAAATATATAATTATTTCATATGCTAAAATAACAAAGTGAAGTAGGAAAAAAAATTGTTTTTGAATCAATAGATAAATAGAAATAAAGAGAGTGAGCAATATTTTATTTTCGGAAAAGGATTAAAATTGCCTTTAAAATATGTGAAATAGACTATTTATATATTTTGGGATCAAGAATATCTTCGTCGTTATTCTAAGAGACCACAAATACCCTCAAAAGTTAACACCCCAATTTTTTAGTGATGTGACATGTCACATGAGACTAATCCCTCCACCTAAGCGTTGTCAACTAGGATTCACTAAAAAGGAACTAGAACTTTAGCGTCGACAATAATCGCCACAAAAACCTGAAAAATCGTCATTAAATTTTTTTAACATTAAGTTCTAATTTTGTGTTTTTTTCTTCATTGTTTTTAAAAAACAAAAATGATATTGATTAAATAGGAGTTTGAAGACATTGTATGTTTTATCTTTATGTTATATATGAAGGTATAAAATGTACAATGATGAATTATATAGTAGGAGATGTGTATCCAAAAGTAATTTTCATGATTGTTTGTAATAATATTGAGTGTTTTTAATATTGATATTGCAACTTATCTATTTTAGAAAATTAGGTTGCAATCAAAAATTAATTATCATATTTTTTTTGGTTGAAAAAATTGGTTTTGTTAGTGAATGGTTGTTGGAGCCTTAGTCGTGACTAAAAATTACTCATAACCTTTAGTGACAATATTTCAAAATTTTATGATAACTTTGTTGCCACTAAATGTCAAGTTCTTTTGTAGTGAATCTTAGTTGGTAACACTTAGGTGAAGGGTTTAGTCCCATGTGGCATGTCACGTCATTAAAAAATTGAGGTGTTAACTCTTGAGAGTATCTGTGGTCTCCTAAACGGCGGGATATTTTTTATCCTTATAATGAAGGATATAAGTGATTTATTTTGCATAGTTAGGAATGATTTCGACCCTTTTTCATTTTATTTTTAAAGTAAAAAGATATGTGGGTCACTGCTCACGTACCGTCGACATAATTCATATGCAATTATACCCGCCACATAAATTTAGCTGTGAATCTATTCAATTCAACTATCTCTTGTCATTTTGGTTTAATAGTGGCCATACCTGAATATGGAGACCTGAACGAGATTTTGGGGCCACCACATGGCTGCCGGCTCTACCAAATGCCGTCGGAAAATCCCAGCCCAACCAAATCCCAACACTTGCGTGGTAATAATGACGATCAACGCCACCCAAAAAGTCAACTTCTGCTTGTAGAACAACTTCACGGCGCTAACCACGTGAATCGCATACGGGTTCCCGGCGCCGGAATTAGCGAAGATCGTGATAAGCACGTGCTCTTTCACGTTGAATGGGCCAGGATTCAGTGTGAATTCCCACTTGCTTCCTTGGAAGAAAACTCGGTCAGTAATACCCTTGGCCATGAGGTGGCCTAACGGAACCACCGCAATTTGGGCGGAGATAGAGGTGATGGTGAGCGGTTCATTGCGGTACCAGAAGAATTGGTTGAGGAATGAGAGTAGGAAACAAGCGATAGTGCCGAGAAACCACATGCGAAAAGTAACCACCGGCAAAGTAGGATCGTCGGTGATGGGGACGGTGAGTGCAACTTGTTCAACCGGAGAGTCATCATTATCATCAGCAGCAGTACTGTTGCAATGGAGTAGTTGATCTGTTTGAACTGCAAATTAATGTGATGTTTGTGTTTGAGAATAGTGAAATTAAGTAGAGTTATTGGGAAAATAAAATGGAGTGGAATGCTTACTTAGTAGAGCTGAGATTTCCGATTCGGTATCATTCATTGCTGAGATTTTTCCCCAAATTGGTATAAAGATAATAAATACACCAACTTTATTCCATCTTTTGAAGATAACGAAATTGGTCAACTCCTCAATTATTTTTTCACAACAAAATGTAAAATATAGTGGGCAAATACAAACAAAATGCACAAGACGTGTTTCCTTTGAAATATCCACACCCAACGTGCTTATTACTAATGATGAAGATTGTACGTCTTCCTTTCGCTTTTTGTCAAATTTATGGACCAAAATAGTTCATTATCTTTTGGGTTTTAGGATCAATAAATATAGTCATGTTTACTATAAGTGGACACATTTCTTTTTTATGAAGTTGTTGCACTTCCAGTATCAAACCCTAACTACCGTGGTTTCTAACAGATTAAACCAAATGCAGGTTACTTTTCCTTCAAACCCAACAACTTGTAGTTCTTTTTCACTTGGTTATACCAATCAGTTAACTAGGATTGTGAAATTTTGGGGAAAGAAATCAACAAGAGAACGATCGGTTTTGTTTTAAGATAAATAGAAGAAGTTGTTCGCTTTTGATTTATCATAAACAATTTATTTATCTTCAAAATATGGAATAAAAAATTTGGCGTATTTATTATCGTTCGAAACTAAATACATACTATCATCTTTGAGAGAGGCACGTTTGGCCAATTTATATATTGGCTCAATTTGTGTCCTACGTCCTATTTCCTTGAGGAAAGGATCTATTCCTTCAATATTCATGCTCGCTAACGGTTGTGTTATATTTCTTCTTGCTTGATGATAATTTAATAAGATTGTTTGATAAAGATATACAAACGCTTTCTGTTATACAAATACCGGAGCTACCGTTCCAATCAGAAAAAAACAATTTATGGCAAAGATTTCCAAAAGTCCTCCGTGGAAAGTTTCGGAAATAGCCATCATAATAAATTTAGTTATGCTTATTCTTTGTATATTTACGTGTTGTAGTTATAGTATAAGCTGTTTCGTTTGTCTAATTTGTAGATTTGCAGATTTATATAATTCGCAGGTACATTTGTATAATTCAGTTATTTTTATACAAAACTCGAAATAACAAATTTATACATTTACAAACATCATAAGTGTAAATGCTTATACAAATTCTGAATTATATAAAAGTTGTATAAATTATATTATACAAATTTTAAATTGTACTAACATGCGAATTATACAAAAACTAAAAAGTTAAGCCGCATAATTATCACTAAAAGTAGATCGTGAATTATAATTAAGATAAACTATGACTTTATTAACTAATTAACTAATATATTTTTGTTTATACGTGTACTTTTGAGAGAGAAAAATGATTACATCAAAATGAACATTTTGGGCAAATTAGACAAAAGCCCACTGAACGTTTATAGGCCGCTTGTGTTCTGTTCAAACGACCCCAATAAAATTCACCAGAAGCTTTTTCTTTATCCAACTTGTCTTCCACTCAATTTAGAGAGAAGAAAAAGCATCCACTAAATTTTACTATAAACTGAAGAAATACGAAAAAATAACATATATTAAAACACATAAATTTGTCATTCTAGTCAGAATGCACTACATAAAGCTTGTTTTATATATTAAGTCGACTATAAATTTAGTTTCAAATTTGACACGTTAAAGTCATCTCTCTATTTTAAGAGATTGCCTATTTTAGTTAAAATACATTTTTTTATGGAGTTACTTTCATCTCTGTTCATTCCACACTGACATGCCTTGTTCACATGCTAACCCATCCAGTGGTCGAGTCAGAAATTTCTTAAAATATATTTAGAAATAGCAACTTGTTATGTTAAGGATGTTCAAAATATATTATTTAATCATTTTGTATATTATTTTACTTGTATATATGCTAAATTTTTTTCGACGAATTGGACACCCTTGACAGTATGTGCCTACGCCACTAAAACCCATTTTTTTCTTGAGACACAAGAAAAATAAATTAAAAAACTATTTATTTTCTGCGAAAAAACACACCTTAAAAGACGATTTGTTTGATAAAAAGGAAAAAACATTTTTATCGTGTTATTTTTTCTTTTTAACATTATAATTGAAAAATGAAAAATAATATCAATTTATTTTAAAATAAAAAAATATTATATATATTTAAATTTGACATTATCGACGAAAGACTTTCTGGTTAAGACTTTGATGGGCTCTACAAAATGGCCTATTTGCTCGTATTAATTTTTGTGCCACAGCGTCAGTAGACTACACGCACGAAACATAGTGCCGTAAACAACAGACGGCAGAATCAAAATCCACTGGCTTCTCTGTTCCAGATGCCAATTAATTTTCATTCTCAAAACAATCGAAAACGCCAATAGATTCAACAGCATTTACTGAAGTCAAAGTTTCACTTTTGAAAAAAATCTCGTATAAAAGTACAACTTCCATTTATTGTGATGGCAACAAGTCAACTTGGGTACAATAGAACAAAATTCTTTATATTCACAATTTGTTACTTCAATTAATTATGGGTAATGGTATTATTTCTCTTCTTTTTGTTGTTCTGCTTCTGTTTTATAGCTCAGGAGCAGAGGTTGTTACAGTAGATGTTCATGCAGCTCGTCAACTCATCCAATCTGGATACCGTTATGTTGATGTTAGGTAAAAAATTTAGATTCATATTTTTTCTTCAAATATGAAAATTGAAATCTGATTTGATTTTCATTCAATTCATATTGAACAGGACAGAAGAAGAATATAAGAAAGGGCATGTACACAACTCTTTGAATATTCCCTATATGTTTAATACTCCACAAGGTCTCTCCTCTTTCTTTTGTGTTTGTATCTTTATTTCCTAATTAGGTAAAATAAATGATATTTGGTGATTTTAGGTAGGGTGAAGAATCCAAAATTTATGGAGCAGGTATCTTCAGCGTGCGACAAAGAAGAAAAACTAATTGTGGTAATACATCTAATTATAATTGTATTGTTTATTTTCCAAGATAAATGTTACGTATGTAATTTGATGGGTAATCATTCAGGGTTGTCAAAGTGGTGTAAGGTCCCTGTATGCTACTACTGATCTTGTTAATGCTGTAAGTTGAATTGTCTCTTTTTCTTTCTATCTGGTTATACAATTGGTAAAATAAACAATAGGATATGATGAAATTGGTAGGAATTCAAGCATGCGAGCAACATGGGAGGTGGGTATCTTGCTTGGGTGGAGAATGGATTTGCTGTAAACAAACCACAAGATGAGCTTTGATCACCTTAATTGCAGCAGTTTTGCTGGAGATCAACTGTAAACAAATTAACCACCTACCAATAAATTGTTCATTAGAATCAAGCATGTATTTTCTCTATTTGTCCACCCACGTGTGTATTCGCCTCTGCTTCGAAGCAGAGGCGAATCCACGGGATCACATGTGATGCATCTTCGAATTTTATAAACTTTTTTATTTGAACCTTAAAAATATTAAATGAAACGGGCTAGCTAGTTTCGAATTTATGACTTCACTAGGCAAAATGGACTTTACGGGGAAGAATCTTTTAATTCATATTTATATGTAAGTACATTAGTTTTATTTTTATATGTTTAATAACAATTTCATAAAAATTAATATTGTGTGACATGCTTTAACTAAAGTGTACATATATTCATCATCTTCAAGTTGTGATTTCATATTTATCCTGATGATTAGTTAGATGTAAACAAAAGAATTGCATAACGTCTGATCTTGACCTCTACATTTTTTTAGATTGCGGTCACTATACGTAATGTTTACTAGAGTAGTAAAAAAATGTTTTATTTTTTCAGAAGCAAGATGTTAGATTAAATTTTAAAGAAAAATAAATACTTTTGAGTAATTGTACAAATTTACTTTTATCGACTGAATTTGTTTTTTACTTCAGAACTCCAACTACTAAAGCTGTTCCTCTACCTTTCTATAAATTCTCAACTGCCAAATAAGCCCTCTAGAATGATAAGCTTAAATTATTGTTAATAAAATAGTACCGTCATTAATTTGTTTACATTATGCAATTATTTAATGCACTTGTTAAATTTCGCCGGCACATAATTCATCACCTTTTTTAAATTTATTTATACCGAGTACGCCATCCGTCCAGTCATAAATCTATTACTATTCCTACTTTTTTGAATTAAATAGTATTCTCCCAATCACTAATAATTTTAAAATAAAGTTTTGCTTTTACTTATCATCAGGGCAGAGCCAGCCAACGTATAATATTACTACTCATACATGTTTAGAATTAATCTTTTATATAGATAATAGATGTTCAATTCATTCAGTTAGTTTGTTTGTGTGTTTTGTTTTTTAAATTTTAAATAATTTTATTAAAAACTCTATAGTTCGCTTACCACTTTTGACATAGTAATACTAAATTTCAATTAAAAGAACTTGTTTAATAAAATATTTATATCAATAATTATTTTTCTAATGAATATGAAAAAAATTAAATATGACAAGTAAATATGAAAAAAAAATACTATAGATTACAAAAAAAATATACTTATCTAAAACATGAACAAAATGAGAAAAATATAATCATATTTTCTTAATTACGTGAATAAACCAAAATAAAATCTATTTAAATGGATCGAGGGAATAATATTTTTGTCAATGTTTAACTGCCACAACTAGTGTCAGTAAACATATAGCGTGATAACCAGCAAGACCCACACCCCATAAATAGGCGTGAGGGAGCATGTGGGAACTTAAGATTGTCGCAATTCCTTAAAATGACAAGGATAGATTATTGTAAAAAAAAAAAAAAGTAGTAGTTGATTTGTTTTATTTGTTCAAAGATTTACCGAAGCGAATATTGTGTTGATAGGAGTTAATAATAATTTTTTAAAATTAATCGAAGTTTACACAAGTCAATCCTACAACTTCAACGTTTTACCATGGCTACATCATTCTTTCTAACAAAATTTCAGCACAACGTTTGAGCTGTGACACCTTGAAAGTGCTGATGCAATTTTAGGTTGATTGTGTTTGTATGATGCATTGTGTTACTCCATTGTTGGAAGAACATAGAAACCAACCTCCCCAACAATACGACAACTCTTTAATCAATTAACTACAAAAAAGAACAATTTTAAGGTCTAAACCAGACTGGGTCAATGTTGACGACAACACTAATAAAGAAGGGATAAATGAATTCAAAATTTGAAGTTTATAGTTCTTGCAAAATTTTAAATTAATAGTATATATACTATTATATTTTATGTTCTGATAGGAATTATTGCTCTAGTCTTTAATTTATGTAATGAAGTTTGACTGATCAGATCTACACTAGGTTTAGGAAATATGCAGACTTCGAGACGTTCCAAAATACACTTGAAGTTGGACTTTTTGTGACTTTTTTTAAAAATATGTAGGATCTGAGTAAAATATTTGTCAATTAAGAAAATAGGAAGTGTATCATATAAATCGAATGAAGTGTGTTATTTACATTCGAACAACATGAGGGTTAACGTGAACCCAAACGTCATATGGTAGCTCCAACTAAGGCTGTTCGCGGTTTGGATAAAAATCAATTCAAATCAAAAAATTGAACCAAACCGATAAAATAAAACCAATTTTATTTGTGTTCGGTTAGGTTATTTTAGATTTTGAAAATCGATAGTATTTAATTTGGTTATGGTTTTATTCGTAAAAATCGAAGAAATAATTGAGCCGAACCGATAAATTATATACATATATTTTATTAATATACATACTTATTATATTTTTTTTATAAACAATTTTAAAGATCTTATATATATTTATTAAAATTTCATTATAATTTACTTATTAAAAGCAAAAATGTCCAAGATGAAAATATTTATTCATGTATATTAGTATCTATTATAATTCTTTATGGGACTGAAAATGTTATTTTTTCTTACTTCAGGTCAATATATGGAATTTTAAAAGCTTTACAGATAGTAAATTTAGTGATCGAAAGTTCAGTAATTTAAGTCATATTTTGAATGAATTGTTTCTTTTATTTTTATATATGGTTAATAATCTATCAAGAGAACCACACAAAACCAAAACTAATATATATTATATTTGATTTGATTTGATTTTAATAATTTTAAAACAGCTAATAATCGATCCAAACTAACCCGTGACACCCCAAGCTCCAAATATGAGAGTGGGTGAAAATCTTTGAATAAAAGAGTTCAAATTTCAATAGCTACAATCAAGATTTCTTTTTTTCATGTGCCTAAACCTAGGTAATATGATTTTTAAGAAAAGAGGAAAAACTGTAACTACTACAACATAGGTGTGGCGGGCATTTATAGCAGAACAAGGATGGTCAGAATGCCAATTGGTTATACAACATATAGCCTAAAGATTTGCATCAGGCATTTCACATGGGACCATTATGTTTTGTAACACCCCATGGCCTTACTAAATGTTCATCACTATGACTATGAAGTTGTCAACCAAATCCAGCTGATGAATACTACTAATGATAAGTCATTGCTGCGGTTTTTGCACTTGAAAAAAGTTCCATCTTTCTGCAACACATTTTGTTCTGTTTCAAGAAGATGATGTAAATAAGGTTTATGTAGTTTTCTAAAGGTTGTTGCATACTTTACTTATTTGTCAAGATGGGTAATTTGGAAGGGGCGTCGTTTGCTGAAACACCAACATGGGCCGTGGCAACTGTCGTAGCTGTTCTGGTGAGCATTGGTTTCTTGATCCATGGAAGTTTGAAGAAGTTTGGAAAGGTAAGGAAAAAAAGACTTTCTTGGAAGTGAAAAATTTTCTGTTGAATTCTCTGCTTTCTGTGTTTTGTTGTTATAGTGGTTGCATAGGACAAAGAGGGAACCTCTGTATGCTGCACTAGAGAAAATCAAGGAAGGTAAGCCACCTATTAATCATCTGTATATTGAGTCTTTCTTGATCACTGCATATATAGAAGGTTTCTGCAGATAATTTTTTACTTGAACGTCGAATATACTATATGGAAATAAGTAAGAATAGAGTTATCGGTTATAGAAAATTGTACATATTAAGTGTGTTCTTAAACACAAATATAGAGTTTGAGCTAAAACTCTTGATGTCAGAAGTTACACCTCTAGTCTAACAAATCCTAAACAGGTGGTGTTGGTTCTTCTAAACGCTACTGCTTTTTTGCGCTAAAGTGGAGGGATCCTATCCATTCCACTACAATTTATGATTGCTTGATTAACTCATTTGTTTTGCTTTCTCTTCCCCTTTTTTGTGCGGCAAGCAGAGCTTATGGTTTTTGGACTGCTATCACTGCTTATGGGGCATTGGATCGTTTATATTGCAAAGATTTGTGTCAAATCGTCAGCAGTGAGCAGCCACTTTTATCCCTGTTCTCCGCCAAGAAACAAGATGAAGTCAGCAATTACAAGATTTGCTTTATCAGGTTCTTCATACTCGAATTTCTCAACATCAAGGCTACTGTTAAGCAGTGGACATGAAGATTTTTGTCCTGAGGTAGCCCAGTAATGAATGTTCTACTCAAAATTTAATCTGACATTTACTTTTAACAGTTTTTGGTTGATCTGTCACGAGCTATAATCTACTGAAAATAACTAATGCTACCGTGGAATCTCTAGTCTATTGTTGTAAGCTAAAATTTGTCACATGAGATTGTTCTATGTAAATCCTAAATGTAGCACAATTAATAGTCAAATGTTTTTGTTCACTGAAGTTCCATGATATTACTACATCTAATACTCATCAGTTACAAGATTGGTCGCGCTAAGAAGCAAATTCTTTTGGAAGTTTAACGTGCCTTGAACTTGAAAATAAGACTCATTTAAACAAAGACTCCTCCGGACTCCCTAGCTCAAGCAACAAGTGAAGCTTGTCTTTAGGAAGGAAAAAGAAAGAAAGTTCTCTCACATTTTCTCATTTTCATTTAATTCTCTTTGCAAGTTTCAAATTGCTTTAGTAAAATGGCCAGTGCTTGTACTGGATTCACATGAGCAGAGAACACTCATGTTGGTTTTACCAGGGTCTCCAATCGTTTGCTTCAAAGGAGAGCCTGGAGCAGCTCCATCGCTTTTTGCTTGTCCTCGGCGTTAGCCATGTATCTTATAGCTTTTTTGCCATTGCCCTTGCAATGATCAAGGTTGGATATCTTCTTCATGATTAACTTCTAATTACATCTCAAAACTTTCTTCTCAAATCCATCAAGAAACATGAATTAACCATGCAGATATATAGCTGGAGAACATGGGAGAACTATGCCAAGTCGATTGCTCTTCAAAGACTAGAAGGTGCTAAAATTTCCAGCCATACTACTATTCTTCATATTTTATTTGTCATTTCCAGGACACTTACTTGCAAGTTTAACCTTAGGTTCTGAAGAAGCTGTCCCAAACAATACGAGAATGGGACGTCTATCAACTTTTACTTTTCACCAAACCACTCATCCATGGAGCCAGCACAGAGTTCTTGTTTGGCTGGTATTTTCACGGCAAATCTTGTTTATCTGGTTGAGTGAATCCTTGTTATGTGAAATGATCCTTCTATCTCAATTTAAGGGGAGTTATCATAGCCCAATGGTGGAGGTATCTCAGTCATTGAAAAGGGTTCTGGACAACTGTGTACATTTGTTCTAGACAAGTGCGGGGAAAAGTGTTAACATGTACACAATAAGAAGATGAAAAACTAAAAATTAATATAGAATATCAAATTCAAGGTGGCTTTTGCAGCTAAAACTATGATTTAGGTTGATGCTAATCTGCAATGTCATTCACTAATTCTATGACTATGCAAACAATCATTGTTCACTCAGCTCCAAGTCACAAATCTTAACAATACTGTATAATTATGTTTAGGTCTTACATTTGCTGTTACTTTAATTCACGTATTCAGAAAAAATTATTGTAAACCAGTGCATCAAAGCATATTCATATGTCCTGCTTGTATTGGCATCAATCAAATTTAACAATTTTCTCTTATCATTATGTACGTCTGACGAAAATTTCACCTTCATGCTTTAATCTTCACAACCTCTTGAATCTTGACTAGTGATGCAATGAGTCCAGTGATTCAAGATATTTAATTCAATATTCCCTTTTTAGCTTTGTTTCAGCCGCCAGTTCTGGAGTTCTATAAATGAAGCTGACTACATGGCTTTGCGCTTGGGTTTTATTACTGTAAGTCATGTATTGTTATACTTCACAAATGCAAATATTTCACTCAATCGTCATTAAACTTGGAAGTGAAAACTGACTGACTTTCTATGGCTGACTTCATGCTGCCCCCGTTTATAACAATATAAATCAGTTATTAATCATATTTGAATTTTGGTTATTTTATGAAAATGACTCTTTAAGCTAATAGCCACTTAATACAACATTCACTTATGTAGATGATGTGAATCAGTACATAAGAAATACCAAGTAGGCCCTAATTTTGGTACTTCTATGTTGTTCCACTGATTAAGTTCTCTTTATTAATAGAAGCATTTTTACTAATCCATGAAACAAAGGGCACGCTATCTAGAATTACAGTGACTTCCTACTGCCAAATGTATTTGTTGCTGTTGCGATATCAGGATTTACACCTCTATGTATCCTTTGACAGAAAAACAAGTTCGTGTCTTTATATTGTTATTGTGGTCTTGCAGACTCATCAGCTGCCATTAACTTATGATTTCCATAAGTATATGCTTCGAAGCATGGAGGAAGAATTTCGTGATATTGTTGGCATAAGGTACATTGGCATATCTATTTGAAGTTTAAGTTTATGTTTTGAACATAACTTTTGTGTCACAATGTAATATTCAGTACTAGGTCTTCCAACTTATGAATCATCCTACATGATGGCAGAGCAATAATAACTCCATATAAAATATCTGCAGTCATACAGATATATGGAATTGCTAGTTCTGAGGTTACACAATTTATGTTTTCTTTTTTATTACAGTTCCGTGTTTCCGCTTAATAGCTACAGCTATCATGTTTGGTTAAACCAGTAAAGATGTTAAGATTGACTTCTTGACTCTCCCTGGAGGGAGTATAAATATTGCCTTTCTATTTCTCTATTTTATCTTCACCAACAAGTTCTACTTCTCTGTTTTATCTTCGCCAACAAGAACCTTTTGTTTTAAATCTATAACTTGGCCTTCCTATCTTTCCCCTTCAACTAGAATTAGTTATTTTCTATCTCATGGCAAAAATATAGCTGCTCCACGTGAACTATAGTAAGTACTTATAAAAGATTCTATGAGAATTCATATAACTTGTTCTAATTTCTGTTCCTGACTGTCGTGATCAACAGTTAAAGCTTTCCCTATCTCTAGGCATATACGATGTGTTGTTTATTTCCATTTATATGGTGCTGTAAGAAAAAAGCTGACATATATGTCCCTGTTGGAGGACTAAATGCAATATTTCACAAACTGTAAGATACTATGGTTATGGAAAGACATCTAAGATGTTCCATTTTTTTGTCTTTACTGCACAATTTCACTATGGATCCAGTCATCTAAGACACTCCTTTTCTTTTTCTTGTGTGCAGTGTTCCACTATGGATTTTCGTCATACTTTGTGTATTTTTAAGCTTTCATGGTAACTTTTATCTACTAGATATTATCAGGAATTTCTGCTTCGGAATGCTTTTTTCAGTACAATTTTAATGATCATTGTCCAGGCACAAATATCTACTTTTGGATCTCCTTCTTTCCAGCTATCGTAAGTCCTTGTTATTTGCTGTTCCATGTTTCATTTTGCTTCTGAAGAATAATTTGTTCTCATATTTCTGACTTTGTCAAAAATTGTTATTGGAAGTTAATCCTTTTGGTTGGTACCAAGCTTCATCGTGTGGTGGTCAAGCTGGCAGTTGAAATCATTGACAGTAGTCCATTGGAAGGATTTCATCAGTTCAACCTTAGAGATGAGCTCTTCTGGTTTGGGAAGCCTAGATTTCTGCTGCGGATAATACAATTTGTATCATTCCAGGTATGACCAATAACATCTTTTTATCCTCGAATCCAAATGGTAACAAGAAGAATATTACAACTAATTTTTTAGCTCAATGATATAGCGTCCTTGGATATGCTTTACTGATTGCTCTTCTTTCAATCATATGCAGAATGCATTCGAGATGGCAACATACATATGGTCACTGGTAAGAACTTGAGAAACTAGTGTTCTGATAGAAGTTTTGCTTTGCTGTAAATTAATTCTTCACCCAATATATCCCTTCTGTTAGTCGGTAGATGCAAGTTTCAAACATTAATTATTCACATACTCTCCATTTACTCTGCGCCCTTGTGTGATCAAAGCGAGGGACATAGATTCTTCTGCCTAGTGTTTTTCTTGTTTGACGCTCTTGATTATTTTGCCTTTTTGGGAGCCTCTACAATATAACTTGACCAAAATTTTCAACTGGAGAAGCAATTAGTTTTGGTTGGAAACAGAACTTGTACAACTTTAAAGAACATATATAGAACTTTTCAACTCTTATAACAAACTGCAAAGTACTATTGAACTATGGGCTAAACAACACAGAGAGTTAAACAGACAATGCTTTCATATGTAGTTTGTGTCTGTTTTATGTTTATACCTAATCCTTAGGCGAGGCAACACAGACATTCGTGTCACTGCATGAATACAACTTTTTTCCATATGTACATGGGGATGACAACTAATTTCCTTTTCTTGGTGCAGTGGGAAATCAAGGGATCTTCATGTTTCACAGACAATCACACATTTCTTGTGATTCGCTTGTCATTTGGGTAACTATCTTGTCTCTCACTTCCTTGTTAACTTGTTTCTGAATACACTGATTTTCGCATGATCCTTGTGACTTGTTGCTGTAGGGTTGTTTCTCAATTCTGGTGTAGCTTTGTCACATTTCCGCTCTATGTTATTGTTGCTCAGGTAACTAACAAACACAATGTAATCTCTTTTTTTTTGTCCTTGGTAATCATTCTACACATTTTATGTCAAGTCAGTGATCCATGTTTAAGCAGATGGGTTCGAGATACAAGAAGACCATTGTTTCAGAGAATGTTAGGACTTCGCTACATGGATGGCGACACAAGGTGAAAACTAGACTAGAAGGTTCTGTTGTTTCTCCAGAAACATTGTTAGCAACCACATCATTAGAATCCCTGGCGGAGGATGAGGTAGATCAAATTCATAGCATTGCTACTATCAGCACAGAGGGGTTTGATGAGAGTACAGTTGAGTCGGAACAACGAGTCCCTCTTGAGCAAAGTTGTACCAATGAGATCTCAGAATGTGATGAGTTACATATTCCACTTTCTCCTAGAAATCATGGAGAGGTTTGATCAAAACAATGATGAGATGATATAGTTTCGCTCCTTATATTACAGAAACCACAACCTTAAGACATACTAATCAACTTGTTCATCTTGCTTTTGTCCAAATTTTCCAGGCTATATATAGATGCATCTTTTTTTCTCTTCATCAGCCATTCAATCGCAGTGCGGTGTTCTCAAAAAGCTTATTTTGTTGTCCATCCAGTTCTTGGCTGTCTATTTAAGAAAATCTGAGCCCTACTTGTGTTTTTCTATGTTTTCTTTTTATGAAGTGCAATGACTTTGAATTTCCCTCAACTGTAGCAAGTCTCAGCATCTCAGGTTCAAGGGTGAGCTTTTCATTCAAACTTGGGTTGAATTCTCTTTGTCATTATCTGATGTCCTTAGTTTTTGTATGAACAATTATAAATTACTCCTATAAGAAAAGAAAAAGACAAACAAACACAGGCTTGTTTTGCCAAGTTTTGTCCTGTGAACCTTTTCCGTTTGGATGGTAAAAAAAATTTACTTGACGTGGAGTTTTTATTTCACTCAATAACATAATGACATATAATACATATTTTTTTAAAAATAAAATAGAGAGATGATTGATATTTTTTTAGATACATGTGAAATCAAAAAAGCAAATAAAAAGGTATTTTTAGATTTAAAAAGATATATAAAAGTTGTTTTAGATCAAAAGATTGATAAGTAATATTTTCTTTAAACGGATTAAAAAAAGAAAAGTTATAAGAGATCTAAATTAAAATAGAGAAACTAAAATATCGAGACACTTCATATGAACAAAATATGACGTACACAAATAACACTACATTGAAAATCTCTATCCATAACAAAAAAAAACATGGTGCAATAAGATTAATGATCTTTCCTTTATTTTTCAAGTGATACTCGTTTATTTATCAATTTCTCTCTGATTTTTAAAAATTTGAAATAGGAAAAGAGAAGTTAAGGTGTATTACTTAGATTCCTTTTAACCCCACAAAATTAATTAAATTTCACTCTAATTGAAGACATCTAGTTTTCCCACTTTAGTTAATGTGTTATTTCACAAATCTTTGTTACCTTAAATCATTAAATTTTCAAATGGGATAATTTTAGAAGAAATTGACAACTTTTTCATAAATCTGAAAAGGAAAATATGTAAATTGCTTTCACGTATCTATTTTTCACACTTAATCATAATTATACGAAAAAATAAATAACATAATCTTAGATAAAAAAAATATGATCAATTAATATAATCTTAAATAAAAGAGGAAACTCGAATAAAAATATCTAAATTGGAAAACTCACTCGTTTGATTTGATTTGAATATTTATTTGATAATAAATTAATAGGAAACTTACATAATAATAATTTAGTAGATCTAGTTCTAATTAGGTTGTTTTGTGTAATATTTAATGCTTAATAATATATAAAGATATCCCGTTATCTAAACCTTTTTAGGGTGTTAGCCGTTAGGTGTACATAAATGGAATTGACGTGAATTTTTCAAATACTAAATCAAATTATTTGTGTCAAATTTTTAAATATATGAATCAAATAAATTAATAAAATTTGTGATGGTGGGGTGGGGGTATCTTTGAACAATCTCAAGTTTTATTGTGGATTTTTTAGAGTTTATTGGATTTTGATTCTTTAGTTTTTTTTTTCCATACAATATTCAGATAACATATAATTAACTCGTGCTTCAAATATATTTTTGGTTCAACCAAAATATAATTATTTTAAGGTGCTTTTTAAAATAATACATAAAATAGGAGATGAGTGATGACACTTAAATATTTAAATGAAGTTGCATAAAACTAATTATGCAAATTGATAAGTCATAATGAAAACGTCTATAATTTAAAAGTACCGGATCATACTAAAATAAGTCAAAGAAATATCAAAATTACATGATTCAATATTAAAGAAAAACTACACTTAAGTAATATATTTTAATTATGTAAATTAATGTAAAACTAAAAATTAGATATTCAACATTATTGTCATTCTTAGTATTGAATTGAATATTTTAAGCATTAATATTGATTTAAGCTTTTATTAAACTACTAATATCTATGAACTACAAATCTACAACTTTATTGTACCATTCAAAATTTTTAGCCTCAAATTTGAATAATATCTTAAAAGATAAAAACTATAAAAAGATATACTAAATATTTATAAATTAAATCAAAGTAATACTTTATATATAAAATATATATAATGTCAGATTGATTTGATCTCGAATTTGACTTTTTTCATTTAAAATTAAAACAACCCAAATAAATTTCAATTTTTTTTAAAAATAACAAACTAAATCAAACTATCTAGTCACTATTTTTTTTCAATTTAATTCAATTTTCTATACGATTTTATCCGGCTTAATTCTTAATATAATAAATAAACATAAATTTACTCAATTGGGCCTTAGATACATTTACTTGCAAGTCGAAAAACAGTATATAATAGGGCCGCTCTTTTAATTGGACCTTATATATCTTACAATGTTCCCTAGGAAATAAACCCGACCCGCGTCACCGCTACGCGAACTATCCTGTATCTTCTTCGGATTGTGATTTTTCCTCCTTAAAGCACCAACTCCCTCCGCAAGTAAACTCAAATTCCTTCCAATTTATTGTCAGAGAGAGACGAAAAGATTTCTCAGTTTAATCTTCCAATTATTGGATTTTTCTTCAATCGTTAACCATGGTGCTCGAGGTCTGCATAATGTTTATTGATTCCAATTTCAGTTCTATCTTTACAATGTTATAGCGAACTAGGGTTAATTTTTGTTAACTTTATTTTTTTTTAAATCAGGCGACAATGATCTGCATCGACAATTCGGAGTGGATGAGAAACGGTGATTACTCGCCCAATAGGTTCCAAGCTCTAGCAGACGCTGTTAATCTAATCTGTGGTGCCAAAACCCAGGTTTCGATTATATTTCTCAAGTTATATTCATTTTAGGGTTTATGATATATCTGGGTGTTCTCGTACTTTTAGTGAAAACTAATTGCGCTAGGTTTAACTGTTCCTTTTTTTTTTTTTTTGATCCAGTCTAATCCCGAGAATACAGTTGGAATTTTGACGATGGCTGGTAAAGGGGTTCGAGTGTTAGTCACTCCGACTAGCGATCTTGGAAAAATTTTAGCTTGTATGCACGGTAAGCTCTGTTCCTTGTTTCTTACGCTTTTTGTAGAGGCACTTATTACGACTTATCTAGCTCAGAGCTTTCGTTACCTTGACATGGAATATATTGAGGCGCTAGGTTTATTAAGGTACCTGGAAAGAGTAGACATGTAGAGATGAGTTTTGTTTTTAGAAGTGTCTTAAAGAGCTCAGTTTCCTCGGACGTTGTTTTGGGTGTAAAGCATCATATATAGAATAGGTGTGACTAGACAGATTATGATATCTATCATTAGAGGTGCTAGAGTACCTGTCATTGCATGTTTAACTACTTCTTGCCTTACTCCATGGGTTGTTACACTGGTCTTGTTAGTGGCTTAATGTCATCTTCTTACAGTGCCTAATCACTTGTTCTATGCCTTTTCAGAAGGATAATATTGTATGTAAGGAGTATGATAGGTACACCAACAACAACATACGCAGTGGGGTTTTAAGAGGGTGTGGGTGGGGGTACACATACCTTATCCTTTCCTTGGGGGAGTTAGAGAGGCTGTTTCCAATTAGAACCTCTACTCAAGAAAAATAATTTCAAAACAGGTCAAGAGCAAAAGGCTATGATGAAAATATGAAGAAGAGAAGTATTGACATCAAAATAGTATTGATAACAAAGTAAAAGGAACAACAACAACAGTAAAATTTAGGTATATGATAAAAGTAGCACATTAGTAGTGATTGATAAGGGGGAGAAGATAAAGTGCTCTAAAGTAGAGCCAAGCGCTCCCATAGAATAGAGAGAAAATGTTCAACTACCTACTGACCTTCTACCCTAATCCTTGACCTCCATGCTCTATGGTCTAGAGCAATGTATCGAGGATGTTCAATTAGTTGACTTCATAGGATTACTGTAATTGGCCTCTCTTTAGTTTAAATTTTTGGAGGTGACCAGCATGCCGAGGAATGCTAAGTTACCAGTTCAAATAACAAAAAGAATTTCAAAAAGGTGCTCTTATGCTTAAGCTTAAATTCTGGAGTATTTAGATGTAGAGTTGAAGCCACTTTGTAATTTCAAAGAAATTCCAGATGCATAGAGCCTGAGGAAAAAGATGTCTGGAAAGAAAAAAAAGGGGGTGAGGGAGAATGATATGCCAATTATCTGTTAAGTGTATAGAGTAGCAAAATAGGAGTCAAGATTGGGGGCTAGGTAGGAAGTGAACTGCATAATTACATTATCTTGTGAATTGTTCTCCAGATGTTTGCACAAAAAGATACGTATAGTTACACTCATGTATTATTGCTTTGATTTTCATTATAAAACCATCAAGAAAATCTGGAGAATGGTCCCAACTCCCATCAGTACTTTTGGTGTGTTTCATGGAACGATATTGTACTATGTTTTGATGGTCTACTCCAAACCACTCGTTGGAAGCTAGGTGCCTATTGGGTCTATTTAGCTGGAGCAAACTGTCCCTTGTAAATAACACTGATCTTATATAGATTTTGGGAGCTTCCAGTCCTAGCTTAATCCCCATATTATGGAGCTATCTGAATCACTTTTGTACTCCTATATCTTCTTGATGCCATCAATGGATATATCTTTTTCAGCAAAAAGGTGGTTCGGAAGTCCTTGTGGTGCTTGAGTTCTATACTACTGCATGACAGTAGTATCTCTTAGTGTCTTGGGGTGTTCGATGAACTCTTGTATTAACTCTTTAGTTGCTGATTGGGCCTTGTCTTCCCTCATTCAGGATTGGAGATAGGCGGTGAGATGAATTTGGCTGCTGGAATCCAGGTAGCCCAGTTGGCTTTGAAGCACCGACAAAACAAGAAGCAACAACAAAGGATAATTGTTTTTGCTGGCAGGTGATGTTCAGATGCTTTTCTCTGTTTTGTCTTTGCTGCTTTTAACTTTTTATCATTCCATTGACATTTTACTTCTTTCAGCCCTGTTAAATATGACAAGAAAGTCTTGGAGATGATTGGGAGAAAGTTGAAGAAGAATAGTGTAGCTCTTGATGTGGTTAATTTTGGTGAAGATGATGAAGGGAAAGCTGAGAAGCTAGAGGCACTAGTTGCTGCGCTTAATACCAACGACAGTAGTCACATCATTCATATTCCTCCTGGTCCTAATGCTCTCTCTGATGTTCTCATAAGGTGATCCCTGATATAACCATCTTCTTATCCTACCATTTTGTTATCATTACTAAATAATATTTTTCTGCCTGTACTTGTGAAAAGCAATTCCTTAATAAGTTGTATCCCTCATCCCTCATCTGCAGTACTCCTATTTTCACTGGTGATGGGGAAGGTGGCAGTGGATTTGCTGCTGCTGCTGCAGCGGCTGCTGCTGGTGGAGTGTCTGGATATGATTTTGGTGTAGATCCTAATTTGGATCCAGAACTTGCTCTCGCACTCCGAGTTTCAATGGAGGAAGAAAGGGCGAGGCAGGAAGCAGCTGCAAAGAAGGCTGCAGAAGAAGCTGGTAACCAAGAGAAAGGAGAAAATCAGTCTACTTCTCAGGATGTTGCTATGGCTGAAAATGTCAATGCAGGAACTTCTGAGCCTGAAAGCAAAGCAACCGACCTAATGGTTCTTATCTTATCCATATTCTTCATATCTGATACTTCTGAATATTAGTTGGAAAAAAGAACTTCTTTTCGTTCTTTTGGATGTAATTAATGTGATATTTCCTATCAACTGTTTAAGTTTGAGATTGTTTTGGTATATTGCATTTTTTCTCCTTTTCTGGGGGGAGGTGGGGTGCAAGACTCTACTGGTTAGCCGAACCATGTATTACACATTGGGTTTCTGGAATTGCATCAATCCTCTATTTTCTTGGACTTCCTTGAATGCCTTAGTAAGAGTTGTTCTGGCATTGCACTTTACCTTGTTCACACTCATGCAAGAGGATATTGTTTCCTGTAGTTTGTTTACACTGAAAATTTTCTTTAATAAAACTGGGTGTTAGCTTGAAGGGTATTTGATGCTGGCCTTTTAGAAGTCAAGATGAAATAACACCTTAATAATAATTGGATCTTTTACAGGATGATGAGAATGCCTTGTTACAGCAAGCCCTTGCAATGTCGATGGACGACTCGTCTTCCAATGTTGCTACACGAGACACTGACATGTCAGAAGCGGCTTCTGAAGATCAAGACTTGGCACTTGGTACGTTATGATATCTACAGTCTTTAAATGGTTGATATGTTGGTATCCTGTCACAACCTCATAGATACATAGTTTTAACTGTTAGCAACATACCTAACCTAGTTTATTTCGTTCACAATATTTATTCCTTGTTTTCTTGCATTTCTCAGAACGTACCTAACCTAAGATGTGCATAACTAATCTTGAATTATTCTACGCACTTCTAAGAATTTCCTGATCGAAAACAACTATTCCCTCTGCCTCAATTTTTGTGGCGTGGGTGACGAGCACTTAATTTAAGAAAGAATGGAAGACTTAAAACTTGTGGCCTGAAACAAGTCATGGGCATTCATGTGGCTATAATTCATCTCATTAAGCATAAAATGAGAGGTTTAAAGTTAAGTTGTTTCTAAGTATAGAAAAGTGTTCTTTTTTTGGGCAAATTTAGAAGGAAAGTGTGCCACAACATGAGTATTGTATTTTGAAAAGTTGATGTTTGAAGGAAGAGAGGGAGCGGGGGCCCCACTCCTCTGGATCAAAAGAAAAAAGAGCACCGATCTGATCTCCTCTCCGTGTTTCTCGATATGATAATATATGATAGAATGGGCTCACATAGTAGTTAAGGTTTATTTTTTTAAGAAATGCCTATTATTTTATGCTTTACTTATCCTTTTTTGTCCTGAAATTGGCCTTTAATTGCCAATGGAGGTTGTGTTAGACTCTATTACTTGGCTGTACTTGGCACTGGCTTACCCTTATCAAAATCCCCAATTCCTTGAAAAGGTCGACGCTTGCACAGAATCCTTTGTAGTTGTTACCTTACAAGTTTCGCTCATTATTGCACACTTCTGATTTGTCTTGAACCTTCTGGTGCTTGCAGCTCTTCAACTGTCTGTGCAAGACAGTACAAATGATCAGTCAAATCCGACAGATATGAGTAAGCTGTTGGCAGATCAATCATTTGTGTCATCAATCCTTGCCTCAGTAAGTCTTCTGTACACAAAACTCTGTTATTTCACCAGAGAAAGTATGTGTTTTTCCTTAAGGATTGCAGTGTATATCTTCTGCCCCTTTGGACTTAACTTTGCATTTGATTGACAGCTTCCAGGTGTTGATCCAAACGATCCTTCTGTCAAAGATTTGCTTGCTTCCATGCAAGGGCAGTCTGAGGTGAGTTAATTAGTTTATTAATTATTAATCAAAGAGCGTATTCGGGTTTAGTTTCCTGTTTAATTGTTGTTTCTGGTTTATGTGCCTGTATTTGTACTTTGAGCTGATATGGTGTTAGACTGTTAGTAATGCTGACATGAATAATGTTGGTATGCTGAGATTATTCCCTTATGAAGTGTTTCGTTCGGTGTGAAATATAACATGCATGACATAATTTCCAAAAAAAAAAAATTGTTTACAGAAATACCCTAGACAAAAATGGTGGAAAGGATGTGGAGAAAGTGTCTTTAACCATACTAATGCATTCATCAAAACTACTTGCATTGCTAATGCCAGGGTTTCCCTTGGATTAGTTATACACATCATAATACCAGATAGTGATAGGTTGAGAAAGTGTAGCAAATAAAGTATTAGGAGTACACAAAGCTAACATAGCTAACATAACTAACATGCATTATTTTTTCTAATGCATCCTCTTCCCAAACGACCCCTTAAGAATTGGTGCTCTTCAGACAAGAGATACAAAACTGACCACGCCTATTAAATTAGCCTTTTTGCATTCTAGAAGACCTCCGTCTTAACAGATTTTAGGGTATTATTTAATATTTCCAAGTAAACGAAAAAACAGTATGGGTGACAAACATATCAAAAAGACGAGTAGGTGCAATCACGTTACTCTTGATGCTTCTGCTTTCTTTCCTTACCATTAGTTTCCAGTTGTGTTTTCATTAAGGTTATGTAATCTTTCATTGTGGAAGGAGGAAAGCCAGGGATTCTAGGGGTCATCTTTTTACCAAAATAGCATGTTTCCTGTTGTTTTTCCAAATAGAATTGAAAAATGAACTAATTTGTCCTAGCAGAAGAAGGATGAGGACAATGATAAGGAACAGAAAGAGGACAAGAAGTGAAGATGCGTACAACTATTTGCAGCTCAGGTATATAACTTCTTAATGCTTTGTTTTTGAAGAAAACTGCATCTTGTTATATGTACTCCTACTTTGCTCCGCTAGTATGAACATTACTGTTAATCTTGCAGGTAAAGAAGTTCAGATAGTAATCAAGTATGCTGCTGCTGCTGAAATTGCTCATTGGAATGGGTCTTATTATGTCTGTGGGGTAGGGCTGTATCTCATTACTCTTGAGAGACTAATTGAATCGTCTTTAAAGTATACTGTTATAAGATTATGGAACTTTCAGTTAGATTCATTTGTGGCTTCCAGATGATTTGTATTTCTCTCTCAAAAAATCACGTTAAGGACAGATCCTAGCAACAAACAAGATGGTGTTTACCTTCAGCTACCAGCGTTTTCTTTTGTGAAAAATTATGCGTCCCCAAACATCTATGAAGTGACAATTAATGTTTCAAAGTGTCAAAAACATTTAACTTTAGCCTCTTATTAACATCCTTTGTGATGTCTGAAAATGCAGATTCGGATTACGTCTGATTGCCTTTCTTTATTGATATACTCGTGATCTTTTATACCAAGAGTTGTTCTCCTTTTAAGGGATTACGAATAGTGTTGGAGAGGTCCAATTAAATTTGATGTCCTAGCATTTCAGACGTCATTGTATATTTATTAAAAGGCATTAATTGTAGAACAACTACCAAATGACAAACCAAGGAACTAGGTTTGTCCTTTAAAAGACTTCAGACTTTGTAGTAAATGTTAATATCAATGGGCTGTTATGGGCATTGAATATTTCGAATTACTAACTAACTACCATAAGAGAATGATGGCCATATTGTCTTGCTCAAAATAACGAATGATGGGAAAAGTTCATCGCTTGCTGGTTGTATTTTATCCATGTATACAAAGTTAAAAGAACTTGTATCAAATTTGGACGTGTCTGTGTCACGTCTTTATCTTTTCATCAATAATTGTAGTACAATGATTGGAACCATTAAAACTGAATTATGTGCTTAATAATATAGTATTGATGTTGAAACTTTTGGTGTTATGTTAGCGGACTAGTCCTTTAGGACTATATTCAACTCAAGAATTGAGGTAATGGACGAAATAATTCAATCTCTTCAAGACTTTTGAATACCTTTGTATGTATATAATATGCTCAGTTTCAACTTTAGAGGTCTGTGTCACTATAACTTGTTACACTAAAGCGCCATATCGCCTCTTGATTCCTTGTGCATGTTAAGTTGTTGGTGAATGGGTTCTTCGCTAGTAAGAAAATTAATGTTGTTTACTCTTTTTGTTGGTTATGACATAGCAAATGTATTATTTATTACGGACTGTAGTAATAACTCAAATTGAATATGTAGACAAGAAAATCGAAAAATAACAACTATTGTACCACACCAAATTAAGTCTCTTTATTGTTAGTAATATTAATAGATCTATCTAACAGTAGAGATAATCTCACCAAATTAAGTCTCTTTATTGTTAGTAATATTAATAGATCTATCTAACAGTAGAGATAATCCAAATATATGTTAGTATTTAAATTGTCAATAGAATATATTATGAGGCAGGCGAACAAAGGGTACTATACCATTTTATGTTTAAAAAAAGATTCTTGTTTGACAAATTGCTTTTTTACTTTATTTACTTTTCGTTGTTGTTGTCCCTAGTGATTAACTTCTTTCGTACCTATTTATTTACGCCAACAACAACCAATTAGACCCTACAGCAATTTTCCTCTTTTTATTTTTATTTTTTGGGAATTAGACAAAAAAAAAAAAACAGGCTGTAATAATTAAAAAAACATCCATACATTTTGCACGTGAAATCCAATATCCCTCCCTCCTAATGTGACAGGAAGGCTGGTACTACATGACATGGGAAAAACCAATGCAGTTTTGTCACATTTTACCTCACTACTTCATGTTGATTATTCTTTCAAATTTTTCTGAGTCATTCTTGTTATAAAATCAATGAAGATTTGTGGGGACTTTTAAAAATATATTGATGCTTGCCATGGTTCAAAATATGATTAAGAGTTATATTGATTTATAATAACTATATCGCTATTTAGAATTTGTTAGTAAGGAAAATTTTAGTAGCTTATTCAATTTTGACTATTAAAAATTTTATTTTATTAGTAAGCATTCGCTTCTCAATCAATTTACCCCCCCCCCCCCCTTTTTTTTTTTCCTTAAAAAAAGTTACCTAACTAAGCACCATTTTTAATCATATTTTAAAACTTTTTCTACTGTTTAAAAAAATTAAAAAATATTAAAAAAAATGTTATTTGCTCACTTCATTTCCTTTTTTTGAAACCATCAATTGAAAATCTATTACTCAATATTACCTTCTTTTTCATGCTATAAAATCTCCCCAGTCTCCACTGTTACCTCCATTAATGCATTTTTGAATTTTTAAATCTTTTCTCTTTTTAATTAATAATTCAAAATATTCAAGAGATAGTTCTTTCAATCACTATAATTTTTTATTTTTAATTTTTTGAAAAGCTTTTTCATCTTAAAAATTTGTTGATACGTATGAATGAAGATTAATCTTTTAGTATTGATTTTGTCCAATTAGTTCGAGAGAGAAGATACATCTTTGACTTTTTAAAATGATGTTGAAAACCCCCCTCAATAAAGGGTTATTGTAATTGTCTCAATCATTTCATTGATTTTTTATACAAAAAAACCCCCAAGTTTTGTAGTTATTTGATGTTTATATATATATAATATATATTATATAATATATATATAAATATATTATTTTTGTTAATTGTTCACAAAAAAGTATCAAGTTATAATAAAGCAAAGATAATCTATTGAATTTTATGTAGCAGGCCCCAACTATCATATACATGATTCAAAAATATAATGTTTAGTTTTTCTCAATGTTTTCATGTACCTGATACACATATTATTCTGAATATATCAAAAATTTAATTTGAAGTTTCTTTTTCTTTTTAAGCCTAATAAAAAGAATCTTATGTATCAAATGCTATGTATCAACACTGTTTGTGTGGGGTTCGAAAGTGGTTAGGGCATCATGTGGAAGTTACAATTGCAATCAAGATGGTAATTGATTAGATGACAAATAAAGTTATACTTAAACATAATATTATTAATATGCTTTGACCAAACGACCTACATATGATAACCACTAATATGAAAAAAAAAACATAAACATGTTGTAATAAAATTTTTCCATAGACAAAACTCTGTAAACAACAATATTGTGGATGCTATTGTTATGTTATGTTATGAGAATATGAATCTTCAATTTATAGATCTTCAAACATTTCCTACAAGAAAAGATTGAAACAAATATGGAGAAAAATAATATTTTTCTTTCGAAAAAAGCTAAAATATTTATGGTAATACTTTGAGTTTTCTTTAAAAGAAAAATAAATTTCAAATAAAGTAAGAAAATTCGGACAAAATTCTATCAGTTGTATGAATTTGTTAGTTTGATTTATGAATCAACACTATCTTATATATTTCTCACAAATAAGCAACGATATTACTTCACAAACATACTAAAAATAGATAAATGGTAATATATCATGCCACTTTATTATTAAGAAATTCTACATCCAAATTAAATAATACATTGTGATTATTATTACCACATGTCTGATAAAATATGTATCAGACATATCTTATACACATTAATGATCTTGATACATTCATATAAATTATTGCTAAATACTTATTTTTTTTTGCAATAATACATTCATATAAACTAACACTACATGAATATGATATTTAATACTAAACAATAACGTATCGATTAAAAACTAAACACTTTATGGGCAATTTCTCTAATGTATCCTGTAGGCTAATTGGAAATTCACAATTTTTTTTTTTGTCAAATAATAATTTAATCACTTCTGTATTGTTCATTTTACTTTTTCAGAATGTATCAGCTTTGTCCAATTTAAATCGAAATTGAAAGAATTTTAAAAGATTTGAGATTCCATCGATGTACTTTATATATATGGATATATATATTGAATTGCTAAAATGCATTTTTCTGCTAATTTAAATTTACATTAATACTAAAATATTTATTTTCCTTTTATTATAAAGTATTTACTTTTTTTTCTCCAATACTAGATTGTCAGACTATTTATTTAGTTTGACTTCTTTTTTATATTTTGCCCCAAAAAAAGTCCAACTTACATAAATAAAAAGTGAAGCTAATTAAGTAGTCTGAAATGTAGTATTTTGAGAAAAAAACAAATATTGTTGACTAATAGGAAAATAAATGTTTTAGCATTAATCTAAATTTAAAATTAGAAGATTTTAGCAATTCAATCTTTCTCTCTCTATATATATTTAAGTAAACTGGTTTATCACAGTTTTCTAAGTTGGGTTTGAAAATGAGAACTTCTGTTAATCCAGCTTCAGTTTTTCTGTTCATTTTCTGTAGTACTGTTTGTGTTTATGGGGCAATTGGTGCTAATGGATACCTAAAGTACAATACTGGGGGTAACACTGTCGAAAGCAAACTGAATGTTCATTTGGTTCCTCATTCACACGATGATGTTGGCTGGTTAAAGACTGTTGATCAGTACTATGTTGGATCAAATAATAGCATTCAGGTCATATTTACATCTTATATTCAAATTGGAAATTATGTTTTAGCTGTTGTTAGTAAAATATGATTGATGATGCATTGCAGGGTGCCTGTGTTGAAAATGTACTGGACTCTGTTGTTATGTCGTTACGTCGTGATCGGAATAGGAAATTTGTCTTTGCTGAAATGGTAAAGCTGTTTTTTTTTTCCTTCTTAATTTTGTGTGCATACAACTTATTTGGTATTGAGGCGAAGTTGTTATAAGGAACAAAAGATGCACAATTCATTAGGCATGTTTCTGTTGATCCTTCTGTAGGCATTTTTCCATCGGTGGTGGATTAGGCAAAGCCCGGAAATTCAAGCAGAAGTGAAAAATCTTGTAGCTTCTGGCCAGCTGGAATTCGTGTATGTTAGCTTTCTTGCAACGAACTTTTATTTATTTTTTTCGGGTGAATTTTTATGAAAAAGAGAATTCTGGAACAGAAATGGTGGTTGGTGTATGCACGATGAAGCGACCACCCATTATATAGATATGATTGATCAGACAACACTAGGCCATCAACTGATAAAGAATGAATTCAATATCACTCCTCGTGCAGGATGGCAGATCGATCCATTTGGGCACTCTGCCGTGCAAGCTTATCTTCTTGGCGCAGAGGTATGTAAGCTGAGCGTTCATAAGTTGTGGTTTAGAGTGTATTATATATAACTTAAATTTTTATTGACATAAATTATTTTGAAGTTTATCATCCTGATCTGACTCGATATATTGATACTTCTTTCACTTCTCCCGGATAACTTTCACAGGTAGGATTTGATTCTGTTCACTTTGCGCGCATTGATTATCAAGACAGAGCAAAACGCAAGGAGGATAAAGCTCTTGAGGTTATATGGCGTGGTTCGAGAACATTTGGTTCTTCCTCCCAGGTTGATGAAGCATTCTTAAGCTTTGTGCATTTATCATAGCTCACTTGTGGTTAACACTGTTTGTGGTTCCTTTGCAGATATTTACCAACGCATTTCCTGTACATTATAGTCCACCACATGGTTTTCATTTCGAAGTGGATGATGCTGATGATTTTGTTCCAGTCCAGGTACTGGCAGAAAAAAAAATTAGTCTCTCTATGGTTTGTTTTAGTATATCAAAGAAGAACAAATTTCTGATATATATGGTATATGAATTGCAGGATGATCCTCTTATCTTTGACGTAAATGTCGATATACGGGTTAATGACTTCATCAATGCTGCAATTACACAAGTACCCTGATTACAGTTCTTTTCAGTTATTCATAATCATCAATTTTCGTAGAACTGTAGCTAGAAATAGATCTTCATGTAAATGCGATGAATGAAAAGCTGAATATTGTGATGTGTAGGCAAACGTGACACGTACGAATCACGTCATGTGGACCATGGGAGATGACTTCCGATACCAATATGCTGAATCTTGGTTCAAGGAAATGGATAAATTAATTCACTATGTCAACAAGGTAAATACTTCAGGCTCTGCAGAAATTTAATTAAATCCTCGATAAAAATCTTGAACACGTTTCTTCAACTGTCTGAGTGGTTGCTTCAATATGTCTTCTCGTAAGTTCTATTTCAAGAAATGTAATAACAAGACTCTTAGCCTGTTTTGGTGTTGTCCAGTACATTTATCAGCTAGCTCAAAAACTTCATGAGCGAATCCTAATGGAGAACCAATAGCTCTATTTGTTCCAGTCCAGTTTAAACATTTGCAAAATTATAGAGATTAACTTGCTTTCATTTTCTTTTGACAGGACGGTCGAGTGAATGCATTGTACTCTACTCCATCAATTTATGTAGATGCAAAACATGCAACCAATGAATCTTGGCCTCTAAAAACTGATGATTACTTTCCGTAAGCACTTGCTTGATATTCTTTACCTCCTGGTTTATCTTGAATATTTTATGGAGTTTATCTAACATCTCTACCTAATTTCAGATATGCAGATGGTGAAAATTCTTATTGGACTGGTTTCTTTACCAGTCGACCAGCTTTAAAGCGATATATTCGTGTGCTAAGTGGATATTATCTGGTGAGCCTGCTTAGCTTCTTTCTTCTGGCTCCATGATTCCATATTACAAAATCAACGTCAAAAGGAACCTGAATATAGTAAAGAAAATTGTGTAACTGTGATCTCCATTTTGATAACCTAGTTTCTGTCACCGGTCTCTATGAGAAGCTTAATAAGATATCCTTACAGTTGGAATCTGACCATCTGATCTAATATTTTAAGCTATTAGAGAGAGCACACTTTTATTTACTTACTCTATCATATTATGTCTCAACACACTCCTCACATGTTGGCTTAAGTTTTTTATTGACCTCGTTCTTGCTCTGGTATCATATTGGAATGTGCAACTAATCTCATCTAAAAGCTTTAACTGTAAAAGTGTGTTTACTTTTTAAGTGGTTATTGTGTTATGTATCAACATTTATTATGGTAGTACCTCAATGTACACGGTGATTGGTAAATTGTTCTTAATCTTGCTAACAATTGGAGTTTCTGTTGTCATTACTTTACTTAATCTAGGATAAGGTCATTCGAAAAGATGTTAAATGGGTTCAACTAAACCCAACATTTTGCACATGGAGCATAGATATCTATGTAGAAACTACTAAAATTTTATCATATACTTAAATTTGAGTCCATATTTGCCAAAGCATAATGGGTTCAGTAGTGAGAATGTAGGTTGAAGACATTAAATTTAACCTTGGATTATCCTTTGACAGGCGGCTCGCCAGCTTGAATTCTTAATTGGGAGGAAATCAAATGGCTTCAACACGTTTAGCTTGGGAGATGCACTGGGAGTTACACAACACCATGATGCTGTGACTGGTACTGCTAAACAACATACAACTGATGACTATGCAAAACGCTTGGCTATTGGAGCTTCTGAAGTGGGCTCCTATTCTTAATTTGGACTTGATCTCTTCTGCCTGAAATTTAGTTTTTACGCTTTTGTTTAGGATGATCTAATGTTTATAGTTCTTCTGATTTTCAGTCTGAAGTTGTGGTGAATTCTGCTTTATCATGCCTGGTTAATTCCAAATCAGGTCCATGTTCTACCACTTCATCATTATTCAACCAGGTGAATTTTCGGTTACTTGGGTTTCCCTTCAGTTCTTCAAGCTTAAAAACTAATTGTTAATAAGATCCTTAACATTTAGAACATTCAAATGTAGATAAAAGTTACTATTGAAGTTTCAAAAGTTCCGTTTGTATAGTTTTTTCTTTCCAAATGATATGCTTAGGGGAAGTAGTAATTTGGCGAGAAGTCTTAAATAGCCACTAGTTATTTGACATGTCCTTCTTTTCTAATTTTTTACATGTCGTGAACAGTGTCAACTGCTCAATATAAGTTATTGTCCACCAACTGAAGAAGATATTGCTGAGGGGAAGAATTTGGTAAATTATCCTTCTATATATTAACATGCTTCATACCTTATCAATAAGCTGGAAAAAATGTTTTTATACCGATACTCCCACTTTCAGGTTGTTGTGGCATACAATCCTCTTGGATGGAATCGAACTGATATCATCAAGATCCCGGTGAACGAATAATCTTTTCTTTTTTTTTTCTTTCCGTTGCTCATTTTATCATTAGGCCAGTCGCCAGCTGATTTCATTTAATATGTCAGTCCCATATAATTCAGACAATTATATAACTGATCTATTTTCCTAATTCTCTTTCTTTCTCTTATGCTTTTTTGAAATGGCTTATTCACTATTGATGGTTATCTAATTGTATTTGCTTTAACAGGTTAACGATTCTGATCTTATTGTAAAAGATTCCATGGGAAATCTAATTGAGGCACAATTTATAGAGTTGGATAATATTACCAGCAACTTACGAAAGTTGTATGTCAAGGCGTATCTTGGAATATCACCCAAACAAACTCCCAAATATTGGCTCTTCTTTCGAGTGTCTGTGTCACCTCTTGGCTGGAATACTTATTTTATTTCTAAAGCTTCACAGAAGGGTAATACAAAATGTTCTATCTCTCTATGTCTCTTTTTCATCAGTAATATGCTCATAGATGACTAAAATATAAGAAGGCATTGCCTGTTTTCAAAAAGTAAAATGATAAATCCATCCTTCATATGTTTCAATGTCTGCTGAAATATACAGGGAGGTCTGCGGGCTATGTCACAAAGATGGACATTCCACTAAACGAGACTGTTGAAATTGGACCAGGGAACTTAAAGGCGTCCTTTTCCTCAAGTACTGGTCAACTTAAACGTCTATATAATTCTATAACAGGAGTAAGTTCTTAATTATGTCAGTATCTCCACCTGGAAGCATATTGAATGCATCCTTGCCATTTTTTTTCTTGCTGAGTTAAGACTTGTAAAGCATACTAGTTATTTACCTAGACACGGTCTAACGGTCATTGTCAACAGGTTATACTCTATTACATGCTATCAAATGCATTGTATTCTCTTTTTTCTTCATACAAGTCTCAGCTCTCCTCCCCCGGTTTATTAGGGTCGGGATGATTACATCTGCTGAAATATTTCTAAAACAAAGAGTAGAATGAGAACTTTGACCCAATTGCTTAGGAATGAAGATAAGGGTGGGTTTATAAGTAAAGAGCTGGCGTTTTGTTTGATTGTCATCTACTAAATTACATTACAGGAACTTTTAGTAACAAACAAAAGATCTTCCATTCTATTTCTGTGCATAGCTGCAACAGACATGCTTGATGATGGTTATAGTAAAAATAATTCATATTACCCCGTATTTATCTAGTTGATCTTTGTCTTTCTTTTCTATGTCGAGGGCCGTCTCATCCTTCTAACTAACAAATGACTATTATTAGGTTGATATACCTGTACAACAAAGCTATCTTTGGTATGCCTCGAGTTCGGACTTGGATCAGGTACTTGCTGATGTTCTTGTGGGTATAATTAAATGTTGGAGAGCATTACTAAAGGAGACACAGTAAGTTAGGATGTTAATTGTATTATCCATTGCAGGATTCTGGTGCCTACATTTTCAGACCCGATGGATCACGCCCAGTCATAGTTGCGAGATCAGTGAGTAGTCTTTCTCCCTTTTGTTCCTGTTATTTAACAAGTAAAACTGATTACAGCAATTGTGGTCCTACATCTTTTCCGAAATAAATCAATTTATTTCACTGAAGTTTTGATTTGCATCTCTCACACAGTATCTAGTTTTCTTCATAGCAGAATAATTTCCTTTTTGCTAGCAGGTTCCAATAAAGGTAATGCGTGGACCCCTGGTCGATGAAATCCACCAGCAATTCAACTCATGGATATCTCAGGTGTGGTGCATGATTCCTTGATTAACTCAATTTTAGTCAGCATCATTTTGATCTTTTCCAATTTATTCTGTTATAAACTGTATGATTAATTCTATTATGTCTTGATATGTCAATGTTTCAGGTAATTAGGATTTACAAAGACAAAGAACACGCTGAACTCGAATTCACTGTAAGTCAACTCTGCCGAATGTCATTTCACATTGAAGGGTAGTTATGAACTGTATATCTGACGTACCTCTTCACTTGAAGATTGGTCCTATACCGACAGAAGATAGTGTTGGAAAAGAGGTCATTACCAAAATGACAGCAAATATGGCCACTGATAAAGTGTTCTACACTGACTCTAATGGGAGGGACTTTCTTAAAAGAGTAAGCTTAACTTTTCGTTCCTCTTTAAGTACATTTAAGCTGTATAAAACCTAAGGAGACAGTTTTTCATTAATATAGTCTCTTTGTTCTGTGTGCAGATATCTTGTCAATATACTCTCTCTCCCTTTTTAGTTCATGTTTATTGTCTCAACATTTTGACTTTCATTACCTTATACTATGGCAACGTGCTGAGAGCTTTTGTCAATGTCCGTTTTAATTCCTTGAAGTGTTTATCTACAAATTGAAACAAATGTCATTGAGTTGTATCACCATCTATTCGATTTGAACTAAATAATTCTTGATGTTGGCTTTCTAGCTGAACATGCTTTTTCTGTCTGCTATATTGGCACAATGTGCTTGTTGATGGAACAAAAATGTTATTATAAACATCCTTTACATTAGCAATTTATGAACAAGGAAAATAGTCATCAGGATTTCAATATACTGGGCTTCATATTTTATTCACTTCATCTCAATTTTCTGTTTGTTTTTGAGCTAATTTGAGTGATAATTTGTTGCTCATCAGGTTAGAGATTACAGAGCTGATTGGGAAGTCCAAGTTACTCAACCTGTTGCTGGGAACTATTATCCAGTTACTTTCCCAACAGACTTTCTTGAATTGAAATTGCACTTTTATGATTGAGCTCACGTATTGATACTATATTTATTCTCAGGTAAATCTTGGAATGTACATAACGGATAACAAATCAGAATTGTCTGTTTTGGTGGATCGTGCAACAGGTGGAGCCAGCATAAAGGATGGAGAAATAGAACTCATGTTGCACAGGTTAAAATCTTTGAACTTTTTTCTTTAGTTTGTTTATGAATATATCATGCTTAATATAATTGTTGGACTTCCAAATGTAATGGATTTCAAATTATACCAGGCGCTTGATCAATGATGATGGTAGAGGAGTGGGTGAAGCCCTTGATGAGCCTGTCTGTGTGGGGAGTACATGTGAGGGACTCACGGTACGTTTGATATGGCATTCCAAAGCAGGCCTAGGCTGCAATAAGATTTCAACCGTAACTTAGCTGCTCATTAAGGAAAATGTACCAGAAATACAAAATGTAGCAACCTCTGATTAGTTTGCTTCTTTTGAACTTAACTGTTCTCATATCCCTTGGTCAGGTTCGAGGGAATTACTATCTGGGAATTCATAAAAACAGTGATGGTTCACGTTGGCGCAGAACAACTGGCCAAGAAATTTATTCACCTCTTATTTTAGCTTTTTCACATGAGGTAATTTCAACAATCTACATATTATGAAGAGGACCAAATTCGGCAGGCTGTACGCACCTTATGATATTCCTTAATTTTAAAGGATCAATATTTTTGCTTGATATCGGGAAATTGTACAACTTGATCTTGCAGAATCAGGAACAATGGAAAGCTTCGCATATGACCAAAGCCACCATCATGAATCCCAATTATAGTTTACCTCCTAATGTTGCACTGATTACTCTCCAGGTTATTGTATAGAGCGTGCAGTGATTAGAATGATCCTTTTCCTTTGATGAAATAATGAAGTCATTTCTGTTTTTATCTTCCAGGAGTTGGACAACGGAGGTGTACTTATCCGTTTGGCTCATCTATACGAGGTAAAATAAACTAGAAATCTTCTCTCATTTGCTTGTCTCAGCCTCACTTCACCAAGAAACAGCGGCTTTACTTCAGAAAAATCATTAACTTCTTACATTTACTTGAATTCTGAAGAAAAAAAATATAAAATTGAGAGTGTGACACATGACATCATTATATGTTGGACCTATGTTTTGTGCCTTGTTAACTGATATCACTACTGATCATTGTGATTTATGTGTTGTGGATGTGTATAGGCTGGGGAAGACGCTGATTATTCGAAAATAACCAAAGTTCAACTGAAGGAAATGTTTGCTGGAAAAAGGGTAATGCGGCTTTATAATATTGAGAACTACTTCTCTCTGTCTGTGTTGATTAACTAATGCATATTAAGATACTAACCCGGACAGTCTACTGATATTGTTAGAGGGCATTGACACATGTTTAAATTGTATATTCAGATAAAGGAAATCAAGGAAACAAGCTTATCGGCGAATCAAGGCAAGAATGAGATGAAGAAGATGAACTGGAATATAGAACATGACAGTGGCCGTGAGTCTGCACCAATTAGAGGAGGCCCGTTAGACATGTCTAGTCTTGTAGTCGAGCTTGGTCCCATGGAAATACGGACTTTCATTGTTAATTTTTGAAAACAATTTTTTCTTACTTTCTACCCCCAATAAAGTCAAAATAACTGGTTCATAGAGTCCATTAATAGAGGAGAATATTTTTTTTCATAAATATGATGTATGCCAAAGAAAGCAAATGGATTATGTATATTCTGGAACATAAATGGAGGAGAACGATCTTTTTCAGCTCCGGCCACCGATTGTACCACTCTGCCATAAAAGATTATCTGTATCTGTTCAATAGCATTTCTTCAGTCAACAATAACTTTATTTTTTACTAAGAGATATCCCATTGTTTTGCCTAAAAAGACCGTGAGATTGCTAAAATAGAAGGAAAAAAATTGTTCCAAATGGACTTGGCGGGAAAGATTCCAGACAGTTTTAGCAGTTATTCATCCAAACAAATTTTCCACGTGTCTCGCTATCTTCGTCTCTTATTCCTAAAAAAAAAGAAAAAAACCAATCTTGTTTTTTCTTCTTCCTCCATCCTGAATAGTTTTTTCTAAGCTTTTCAATGGCTTCTCAGAACCCTAATCTCAAAAAAGCCCCATTGTACCCACGTGTCATTCACAATGATCCAGATATCCAAACAAGCTCTTCTTCTCGTCCCAATTTGTATCCAACCCTAAACGAAACTGACCTCGCCGAGAATCTCTTCCCTGAAAATAACCATAGTATCCCTTCTGCTCCATCTCCCCCTCCTGAGTCCCATGAGGAAACCCTTCTCGTTATCCCCGGTGTACTCATCCATTTGATCGATAAAAATTATTCTGTTGAGCTAGCTGAGGGGGATTTGTCTCTGTATCGTCTCCTGCAAGATAAGAATACGGTTGCTATCCTTGCTAATGTGGGAGATGATATTCAATGGCCGATAACTAAGGACCTGACTGCGGTGAAATTGGATGATTCACATTATTTCTTCTCATTTCAACCTCTGAAAGAGGATGAATCGGATTGCACTACTGATGACGACAAAGAAAAGGGTAAAAAAAAGAAAAAGAAAAAGAAAGATAAGGGACCGACGGATGATTCGTTGAATTATGGTTTGACGATTGCTTCAAAGGGTCAGGAGGCATTGTTGAAGGAGCTGGATGATATTTTGAAAAGTTACAGCACCTTTTCTGTTCAGAAAGTGGACGAAAATGCCGCGTTGGCAATGGGAGGAACTGTGGCAAGGGAATTGTCTCCAGATGACTTGAAATCGGAGAAGAAGAAGGAGGTATTAGAAGAACGATGTGCTCAATATTGGACCACGTTAGCACCCAATGTGGAGGAGTATAGTGGAGCAGCTGCAAAATTAGTTGCTCAAGGATCAGGGCAGCTGATTAAGGGGATTTTGTGGTGTGGAGATGTGTCAGCAGAACGATTGATGCGCGGAAATGAGGTTTTAAAGCAAAGGATGGCTACAGGGACGAAGGCCGAGATTAGTCCTGAGACATTGAAGAGGATCCAAAGGTATTATGACCTTCTAATATTGATGGTATTTCTTGCTTCATCTCATCTAGACTATGTTGACTCTTAAATTAGGATTAGCCTTTTCTATGTTTGTGGCTTCTTAATTTCCTGCAAGGTAGTTGTAATTTATACCAAATCTCCTTGAATTTTAATGATAGACAAAGGAGCTAGAACACAGAAGAAAATCTTCTCCTTGTTTATTCACATAGTTCTTACCTACTATTCTGTACATGTTTCAAGTTATGATACAAGAGAAATCCAGAATTTAAGTGCCATGATATCTAGCTTTCGTTTGAGCTTGCTGTTGCTGGTGTGCATTTACATTGAATATGTTATCAGGGATATACTCATATGCCTAGCTGTAAATCATCTAAGAGAAGAATCAACTTTCTACTCAAAATTATGCGCTGTGTTTAATTTTCAGGGTTAAAACAGTAACAAAGATGACTGAGAAAGTAGCTTTAGGAGTCCTTTCGGGAGTTCTCTCGGTTTCAGGATTCTTCACTAGTTCAGTAGTAAATTCCGTAGCAGGAAAAAAGTTCTTCAAGATGCTGCCAGGAGAGATGGTCCTTGCTACTCTGGACGGATTTTGTAAGTCAAAACAGCTTCCTTTTTTTCTGACTTCTTTTGTAGCCTTCCCGAGTCTATATGTTTCCATTTAGTAGTTATTTTTTCTTCTAAGAGTCAGATTTAGGACCAAAAGAATTATTTCACATTCACAGACACCTGTATCAGATTAAGTTTGTTAGATAAAAGAATTTTTGTGTGCTTTGCACAGTGCATTCGGCATTTGTATTTACAAGAGTATGTTGTCAACGTATATGATTTGTCTTTCAACAGGAGCCTGATATTTGTCTTAATTTGTTATAGGCAAAATATGTGATGCTGTTGAAGTAGCTGGAAAGAATGTGATGTCAACATCATCCACCGTGACAACTGAACTTGTTTCACAGAAGTAAAGCTCAGTTTGATGAACTCTCCTGGCTATATCCTTATTTATGAACTCTAGTCTTACCATAGAAATACATTTCCACTGCTGTCATCTCGAGAAAATTAACTCAACTAATTGAACACACACTATGTTAGTTAAGCAATACAATAAGAGGAATGCATGCTGCTTAATCTTTTGTAATTAACTTAGACGAAGTAAATTTGTAGGTATGGAGAAGAGGCAGCAAAAGTGGCAAGCGAAGGGCTTGATGCAGCAGGGCATGCTGTTGGGACTGCGTGGACTGTGTTTAAGATCAGAAAGGCTCTTAACCCCAAAAGTTCCTTTAATCGCGCCACCCAACTTAAGTCTAGTGCTAAAGCTGCTACTATGAAGAAGGCCAAGAGCACAAAGTACTGACCTTTCTTGCTTTTAATTGAAGCCCTCTTTTAAATATTTTTCAATATTTTTGTACATGTTATAATAATACATAGAGGATAAGGATTTTAGTCTTTGCAGTAAATTAAATTTCCCACATCAACCCCACCTCATGAATTTCTACTTTTTCACCCTCTTAGCAATCTGTGTTATCTTTAAAAAAGAATACACACCAGGAAAACAATTCTTGCTTAGATATAGTTGATCATTGACAAGACACACACAATTGAATGTATATTAAGTTGTAATCATGGATATAATGATAGGGATTCTCTCTGTTTTTATTCCTTCCATACAATTATGTTACTTCGCGATGCTGCTGTTATTCAGATTTATCCTGTGACACCTAAAAATAAGAAGTCCCACATCAACAAAAACACAAAAGAAATGGTTGGTTGGGTATATAAGTAAGTAGACCTTATCAACTAGTGACATATATTAAAGTTGTGCATGCCAAGAGCGGATACATTCATATGATGTTAATAGAATATTAATAGCATTTTACCTTTTAGTAAGAATATATTAACAAGTGGTATGGGAAGTGACATTAATTCATACCTAATTTCTAGCTGTCCAGTTTTATGCTGTACATTAATCTGCTATGTCTAAACGATCATTTAGTAGTATAACAAAACTACAACTTGATATATATTGACAGTTGTTATTTGATTGATTTTCTTATTGATCACCATGATTATCCATATCATGGGCCAGCTTAGGACTAAGCATTTAAATATTTTGCACCATCGCATAATGTTAAAACTACTTTACTGCGTTCAATCTCGAATTTAATTAGAATATTAACTTTATTGTGATTTTGGATGATTTGTGGCTATCTAATGCCCTATCTTGCTCAAAGTAAGATTACTTTTAATTAAAATAAGAATGTACAAACACAAACTATACTTGTTCCTTAGCGTCTGTTCGTTATTAGCTTATCTGGCTATCACAATATACGTGGTTTAGACTTTAGAGTCCGGATATTATGTCACAAATCACTCTACTTTAATTTAAAAATGTTTCTCATGATCAATTCGGTAAACATCGTTTTATGTATTATCATTAGAAACTTCTTACTTAGACATGTGGGTACGATAATTAATAATAAGAAATTTCATGCTTAGTGCCCCCATTTGATGTTATTTAATGGATTAAATCACGTCCATTAACTATTGTTTATGTTGTCTACTATTGATTTTGCACGCTTCTTAAAAAATTATAAATAAAAATATAATTTTACTACATAACTTATAACCCTTTGAATATAATAAATACATTATCTTGAAAAATATAATACGAAAATGACTATATAATAAAAATAAATTGAAAACTAAATATTAATTTCATAAGTGGACAAATATTGTTATCTTTAGGTCCCATATGACGAAAACCATGTAATATTGTGTAGGTTATTGGAAACATGGCACTATTTGATTATCTACTGAGGAAGCCAATGCGGTTAAACGTGTAAATTTGATCAGCAAATTCGGTCCTTGTCTCCGCTCTCTTCTTGTCAAAAATATTGGTGTGTTTGGTATGATATTAAATATTCTTGGAAATGCTTTAATGTATTTTGTTTATTTAATAAGGGAAAAGAGCTTATATATATCTCAATTTTATTATCTAGATTTAATATAACGATTATATCCTTTGTTATATTTTATCCTTTTCACTTTTTTTTTTTACTTCTTTTAATTCAATATCAATAAGCGAAGGGTGTATATGATGCTCATGGCAGAGAGCAGATCAATAGGGACAAAAAACATAAAAAGATTTTATTGATATGCTTTAGGATAACAAGCTTCTCAAGAGAAAGGAACATATGCATGATTTAAGTGATCATCCCATATTAATTAGAATGAGAGAGCTAAGTAAAAAAATTTATAAAGCATAACACAAGTTAACACGACACATGCATGTTTTGAGCTTGATGATAATATAGTCTAAACGACAAATATATGAAATCTGTTATGACAAACAAACAATACATAGTTATCAAACAGAAAATCTTAAAACATTATTTCTAAGATTTTTTTTCCTTTTAGAATCAAGTATCAATCTTTATGAGATATTTTAAACTCTGGTAACCAAACAATATATATATATATATATATATTCTCCAAAAAAAATCTTGTCCTTTTCCAACAAAAAAAGAAATGACTCCCCATAGTAGCAAACAGACACGGCACTGTGTAGAATAGATACGGCCCTCGTAGTGGGGATGATCATTGGACAAGTCCTGAATAGTGAGTATATAATATCTTTATCGATCTCTAGTATAATGCGGATACCAACTCACTCACCAATATCAAAATGCATGGAATTTAAAGTTTTCTAACTCTTAGTACCACACTACCACTACTAGCTAAGCTCTCAAATCCCAATGGACATAATAAGAAATTATACTCTTTATCAAACTAGTACAATTAAAGTAACGAATCAAATACTCCAATTCATTTTTAGTGTCAAAAGATTGACATTGACGTTCTTGCCAAACTTTTCTTTTGTCCATTTTGAAGTTTTTTTTCAATCATCATACGCCACAGATTACTCATTCATGAGTTTGCGAGTCTAACAAATTAAAACTCTTAACATTTTTGTTTCAAATTATATACATGTACAATTAGTCGGAATTAGGGCGCAAAGGGTTTAATTATTTGAATTTCTTTCGCTGGAAAATTAGGTATACATATTTTTTAATTACTTCTTTAGCCCCACTTCATTACACCTATTATAACTTATGATTGTTTAATTATTAAAAGTATTGCACAACTTTTGCTTCTTGATTATTCTTTTCTATGTACCTCCTTAAATATTTCATTAAACTGAAAAATGAGTCTCAATTAAAAGGAGATGTTTCGTTGTAATGCAAAAATATTTAAGTTAATGTGCAATTACGTAGCACACGCTAAATTCTAGCAAAGTGGGTCAATTCACCATGCGCACGTTCAATTCCCCACTTTGCCCATAATGATCATAACATTGACTACATGATTGGTTCAAAGGGGATTTTTTTTTTTTTTAGAAAAAAAAGAAGGACCAGTGCACACATTACTCCTTTTTTGGGGGGGGGGGGGGTGGGGGGCTCTCTCTTGGTAAATTAGAGCTTGTTTTTACTAATTGCTAGTTGATATTATTTTTTTTCTATATAGAAGTGGATAATTTGTGCAGCCGACGATGATGGAACCTAGCACTATATGTTTATTTTGCTGTAGAGTGGAAAATCAAATGAATTAAGACCACAAATTAGATCACTATTAGTGAGTGATTAATTACTGTTCTTGAGGATGAAGCGCACAAATCAAACCCAAAATTGAAAAAGCAAGAGCTAAAAGAGTATTTTATTAATTTTAGCCACCTCTTGCAATTATATTTCATGAACTTTGTTTCCCATTCTTACATTTCAGACCAACCCCCTATCAACCACCCAACACATGTTAAGAAAACTTTAAATTAATTTGACATTTTTCCGTGCACTTTTACATTCCATGGACGCTAAAGAAAGTACCCCTAGATGTCAATTTTTCATATATAGTAGTAAGTTGTAAGTAACGTATTTCTTCGTCATTTTATTTTACTTGACTCCTATATTACAAAGAGAAAATTATATAGTAGTTAGGGTTTGATTTAATTGTGCTTCATAACAAACGTTTTGCAAAAATTGTCAAGCGTCTCTCTCCCAAATTCTCGCTCGCCACTCTCCTCCAAATCGTCTCGCTCGCTTCTCACTTTTTATACTAAACACAGTATAAAAATTGTGGTTCTAATTTATAAAGCAGAGAAAATTGTATAAATCATATATTTTTGTTCCCCTCTTCGAGCTCTCGCTCGCCACTTCCCGAAATCTCGCTCGCCACCATCGCTCTTCTATAATACAAACGGAAGCGAAATTTATAATTGTGTTTCTGTTGTATAAACGTGAGAAAATGGGATATACACGCAATACATTATTTTCGTCCTATACACTTACTAAATTATACATAAAAATACTCCCCTTCCAATTTCTTCGCCGTTTTTATCTCTTTCTCTTTTTAATACAATTTTCAATTGTATCATTTCTCTCTTCTCTTTTATCAATTCGATTCAATTGTATATTCCTTGTCAAGTCTCTTTTGTCTTTCGTCCCTCTTTCTCCTTTTATAAAAATTCAATTGTATATAATCTTCTATACACTTATAATGATACATTTCGTTTTCTACACTTTGTTTTTATACAGTTCTCTACCCAGTGTCTTCTTCTTTCTTGTTTTATCACTTCGTTGTATACATTTCTTCACCTGTATAGTATAGCGAAGTAATACAGTTTCTATGTTTGCTATCGAGCGCATGAGCAAACTTTTGCTATAGCCTACAATATGAATTTTTTTTTATTTGTTAGACGTAAAAATTACCCTATTAAAAATAAGTGTTCTGTATATCTTATTTGTCAACTTTAGTAAACTACCAACTATTACTTGGAATTTCAAAACACCGTTAATAAAATTAGTTCAATAAAATATATTTTATTTATTAAATAATATATGAAGTCAACAAGAATCAAGTATTATGAAACAGATAGAAATAATTAATAATAATGCTGGTTACTTGGTTTATAGGCTAACATACTCGGTCTCGGTATATAGATTAACGTGTTATGTGTTTGTTTTCAGACTTTAACTAATCACTAAAACATGTTTAGTTAAATTTGTTAACAAATATAAATACTTAATACAGATAAATATTAATCATCTCAAAAAATATTTGAAATACGTATCGAACAAAATCGAACCGTGAATTCTCCTTCCTTTACGTATCGAGACATCATATCATACTTCTGCTCTGTGAGCTTTACCTTTTCTATTCAATTACTTATTTTTGTCTAATATCGGCAAAAGGAGTTGCACCACAACCTAGAAATAAATAAAAACTTTTGATTCATAAACTATACTTTAAAAAGGTTACAATATTTTTAATTCAACCAAACTACTTTTCTTTTTATGTAGTGGAACCTACTATGAAAGCAAAACGAAAGCATAAATATTAAATTATACTAATATATAAATATCTCAATTCTTTTTAATGATGAATAAAGCATATAGTGTCAAACTGATTGTTTGGTCATACAGTTGGAATGAATTAGCGTATAGTTTAAAATATCTTTGTTCTATAACAATTAATTCCTTTTATCTCAATTTATTTAATATTATTTAATTAAACATGAAATTTTACGTAATATAGAAATACTTTGTTAGACCTTCTTTAAAACAAATGAATTTTTAATAGAAGAATACATTTTTGTTGGCTTTTTTGCCAAATAAATTGAATTCAAATAAAAAAAATATGTCATGTAAATTAAGACGAGGAAAGACGCAGCCTCTTCAGCACTAGAGTGTTTTTTTAAAATAAATTGAGAGATACCTTTTTTGCCTTTTGCTGGGTGTAATTCCAGAAAAAATACACGTGTTGTGTCTCCTATATTATGCAATCTTGCAAATATATGGCTTGTCTGCTTATTCGAATATTTGGGTTCTTGAAAATTTTGATTTATATGGTGAACTTATGACCTCTCTCTTTCAATTCTCTAATATGGAATCGTCTTTTAAATAATGCAAACTTTAAAAGGTCCTTGGCAGTTGGCCCTTGGGGGGGGAAAAGTGTAAAGGGGTCGTCCTTCTCTTCATTTTGCACAAATATAGTCTTAAATTGATCGATCTGTAGGATTAAACACCATTTATTATATTCAAGACTATTTTGAGAATATTATTTATTTATGACGTGTCTGCAAATATATGAAAGAGAATATCAAAGAGATTCAACATTTATTATATATATATATATATAATTAACTTTAGTCTAAAAAAATATAGTATAATTTTTTGCCGAGGCATTCTGATAATGATCATCCTTTTGTTTTTTTTTGCATGATTTGTCTCTATCGATAAACAACATTACATCTAATTTAGTCCGAAAATATAGTGACCTTGATTCACGATAAATATATGGAGATATTCTTTTTAAGAGTATATAGTGTTTAATTTATAGTACTAGTATAGCCTAATCTTACTTGTGATATTATTGACCCGAGTTATCAAGTTGACTCGAGCCTAACAAAGCGTTTTTGTAGTACAAGTGAGACCAACAAGCAGAGTCATGAACTCGTTAAGACTTTTTTTCTACTTATATAACTATGGTTCTAGAAAGAAAAAAAAGAGTAAAATTCATTATAGTTTTAAATTAGCTATTATTCTCTCCGTTTTAATTTAATAACACATTCGAGCTAACCGAGGTGAGACAAATTTTGACACACCTTAGGGGAAACATAATCCAACTATTGAGCAATTGTAAATGGGGATGTTGCACGAGTTTTGTTACAAAACATAAAAACAAGAAAGAGGGAGTCCAGTTCAACACAGCAAGGCAGTGTAGACCATAAGAAATAATGTATGTACTCTAAAATCAATTATTAAGGTCTTATAAGACAACTACATTTTTGCATAGCCAATGCCAGTACAAGATTTCGATGGTGACTACTCACTTGTCACTAGTCTCAATCTATCAAGTGGTATGTTTCAGCAAAAATATACCCCCAAAAAAGAGCCTTATAATTACCAAAGACATCAATTTTGAGGAATTTGTGTGAGTTTTCCTTTTTTCTTCGGTGAATTTTCCAAATAGTCACTATAATAATAAACTTAATTATGTTTCATAGTTATAATTGCATATGTGCTAGTTGTATCGATAATTTAAGTTGTCTCGTTTGTATAATTTATATGTACGTTTGTATAATTGAATTATTTTTGTACAAACACAAATTATATTATACAAAATTACATATACAAAAATTATAGAAATTCCGAACTTGAAACCTTAGCCCACTTAATTATCACTGAATATTGATCGCAAATGATAATTATCTAAAACAATAGTTAAGACAACTAATTAACAGGTATATTTTTACTTTACCGTGTAATCCTTTTTATGATTGCAACAGAACCTTGTTTCTTTTCAGGTCACATTTGTACAATTAAATCAGAAGTTACGTATGATAAAAAGTAGTAGCTACTAACAGAAGAAAAGGGAAAAAGGTTTTCAAGTGGTGGGATAAATGATTAAGGATTTATTGTAAATATGGAGGTTTTTGGTATCAAACATATTGATTAGAAAACATTTTAAGTTTTTTCATTTCTGAGCCTGTTTTAACTTTATACAAGTTTTTTTCTTTTTTGTACTCCTGGAGTAAAAGTTTTACCAGTTACTCTATATACTCTTTCTGCCCTAAGGTAGATTGCATTCTATCCATTTGGAATATTTCAAAATATTTGGTACATATTGTATCGATAAAGTTATTCTAGACGACTCGCATATTATTAAAAAGGGAAAAGGGTATTTGACCCTTCTAATTATAAAGGAGTAATAAATATACCTCCATTCAAATTCTAAGAATTAAATCGGGCAAATTTTATTGTCAAGATTGAATTTAAATTACTCAGGCAGCAACATGAGTGATAAAAAAGGATAAAATCTTTTATATTAAGGATTGCATGACACATACTTTTAACACACAGTCATCACTTAATCATGATAAGATGATTTGTATTTTCACTTAATTTTTAAATTATTTAATTGAATATAAACACAAGTATGAGTAAGTCTTTAACATAACGGGTGATGTGGTTGGTCGAATACTAAAATAAAACATAATTAAACTACGTAGCTTATAACTAGTCATGGAATAAGAAAAAGGTATTGGGATAAATTGTTTCATTATCGTGTTTAAAATAATTTATCTTATTTATATTATACTGATCCTGAAATAATTTGTTTTCAATAAATGACCGGTTAAGATAGTTGAGGAAATAAAAAATGTTATGTGGATGTGGAACAAAGTAAATAAATAACACACATAACTCCCACTATTCAGTGTCACACTGACATTGGTTCATTTCCACCAGTATTTTTATATAATAACACTGACTGGTCCTTCTTTAAGTCTCTGTCATTTACACTACTTGTCTGTCTATCAGCTTCCAAATTCCTCCTCCAACTCTAATGATTTATTCTTTTTCTATACAGTTGAACAGAGAATATTAATGGCACATAATAAAGCAACTTATGGAAATACTACTACCCTGAGCATTGAATCTTCATCACCTCCAATTACACCAAAAGGATCATTGCCTGAAAGAATTCTCAGTAAGATGCTTGGATTTGCTGATTTTTTCAAAAGAAACCAATCTCCATCGCGTAGTGGTAGTGGTACCCCAAGAAATTATCAAGTCGATGAAGAACTTCCATTTGATAGTAGTATTTGTCACTCATCGTATCGTGGTGTTTTCGTTGTTCGTCTTGCTATCATGGTAAGCAACAATAGAGATAATTTTTTGCTGTTTTATAGTTTTGCTCTCCAATTTTTGTTGATTGAATCTCGATTGATTCAGATTGTTGATTTGGGCTTTTTTCTGTATGGTTGTATGCAGGTCATGCTAGCTATTTTGATTGGAATGCTAACTTTATTGACATGGCATTTCACTAGAGTTTACACAACAAAATCACTAAACACACTCGCATTTGGTCTTCGTCATGAGCTTCTGCAGAGACCAATATTAAGGATGTGGAATATTTTGAATTCTACTGTTGAAATAACTACAGCTCAGGTTAAGCTATCAGAGTATGTAATCAGAAAGTATAGCAAGCCTGTTGATCAAGCTCAACAAGTTGAGGTTGTTTCTTTTTTCTCTTGCTCAATTTATTTGGTACTGTTATCTTTTATTAATTTAAAATGTTTGCCCCTCAGCAGCTGTACGAATCCATGAAGGATGTAACCTGGGCTCTGTTTGCTAGTCGGAAAGCTCTTAATTCGTTAACCATCAACTATAAAAATGGTTTTGTTCAGGCTTTCCATAGAGATCACAGGAGTAACAATACATTCTACATATACTCTGATCTTGCCAATTATTCTATAAGTAATACATATGATGTAAATTTGTTATCGTCTCGTCAAGGATGGAATGACCAAACTATACACAACAACATCTCAGCAATTTGGTACAGAGAACCTTTAGATCCTTCAACTGGAGAAAGGAATGGGAAGAGAAGCATTATTCCACCAGACGAGTTGATCAACATTGCTGGTATATCACAAGTACCAGATGGTGCAGCTTCATGGCATGTGGCTGTGAGCAAGTATACAGATTCACCGTTGCTTTCAGCAGCACTGCCAGTTTGGGATCCATCGAATAAAAGCATAGTTGCTGTTGTGGGAGTTACTACAGCACTATATAGTGTAGGTCAATTGATGAAAGAAATTGTTGAGTTTCATAGTGGTCACATTTATTTAACCTCTCAAGAAGGATGGTTGCTCGCTACATCCACGAATAGCCCTCTCTTGATGAATACTACAAAAGGACCAAAGCTAATGATGGCTATAGATTCTGAAGACCCCGTTATACGATCTGGGGCTGAGTGCTTACAGAAGGAATATGGAAAGAGGCTTACCCCAAGTCAAGAAGTGCACATAGCGAATGCTAAACTTGGGAATCAGCTCTATTATATTGACTCATTTTACCTGCAGTTAAAGAGACTTCCAATGGTAAATTGTTAGCTTAGTACATTTCAGTATCATGATTGGATAAGCGTGTTCTGCTGATTTGTCGATGTTTAATGATGTGCAAACTTTGCAGGTAGGAGTTATCATCATTCCAAGGTGGCTGTCCTCTCTCTGTGGAAAGTGTGATGATAGGCTATCAATCTCTTGTCCATTGATCTCAGCATCAATATGCATCCTAATCATTGGATGTGTCTGCATCTTCGTACTAACAGATGGAGTCTCAAAGGAAATGAAACTTAGAGCAGAGCTGATAAGCCAGTTAGATGCAAGAAGGAAAGCAGAGGCATCGAGCAATTACAAAAGCCAATTTCTAGCGAACATGAGGTGAAAATTCATCAGTCCTTTGTTACTTCCGCTCTTCTACTCTACATCTTGCCTCTGCGAAAGACTCATTCTCAGTTTAAATTTTTAGTTTCTCAAAATGTACATTTCTACAGTTACTTCATGCTTTGTTTTTTCACAGTCATGAATTACGAACACCTATGGCTGCAGTTATTGGCTTGCTGGACATTCTTATAAGTGATGGTTTTCTTACAAATGAACAGTATGCAACTATTACTCAGATTCGTAAATGCTCAACTGCCTTGCTTCGGCTTCTAAACAACATTTTGGATCTCAGCAAGGTAAGATGCACACTAACAACTCTTTTGATGATATACTATTCGAAAGAGTTTACTCTTTGATTGACTAACGTCACCCTACTGTTCCTCGGAGAAATTAATGGCACAAACCAAAGAACAAGAGGAAAAAAGTTTAACTTGCCTGCCCTGGTCCCGCCCTTTCCGAGGTACTGTTGCAGCTCGCTCGCTCTCCTCGCAAGCTGTTTTCCTTTCGCCCTGCTCACCTCATCCTCTCCTGTGGCCTGGTAGCCTCGGCACCCCTCTTTGTTGGCACGAACCCTCTTTGCCTTGGCTTCGAGCACCTTTGCCGGCCTTTTTGATCTGTTCGTCTGTCCAGTGCCTTAATCCCAACTGTTTTCTACAGTTCTAGATCTCTCTGGTCCCATCCTTGTTATTCCTTACCCTATTGCATTGCGCCTCTTCCCATTGTTTTTGCTGAACTTCGCTCTATCTTCTTCTCCTTTTTCTCTCGTCTCTTCTCCGCCCCAATGAAGTGAAAGGAACGCCCAGAGGCGTTCAAATGTGCGCAAATCGGATTAGCAAGTCCCGCAATTTGCCAACCGGAAGTTGCAACGTTGTAATAAAGACAGGGTGCCAACTCGGGCTATTTGTCCGCTCAGTGGAAAAGCCCTTGCACGAATCAAACAGAGTGACTCTACTGACCCTATATTAATATAAGCTCTCATAAAACGAAGAGATTAGGGTCATGATTTTGGTGATTTTAATATGAGAAATAACTTACAGCCGGCTACATCATTCTTCGCGGATGGTGTGGAAGTGCTCGTGGAGGGAATTTTCCACTTAATCAGAAAGATTCTTGGTCTGCTCCTAAAGTGAAGTTGAAACGACAAGAAAGCCAGGGAAAAAAGTTCTCCAAGAAAGATAACAAAATAATCTTGTGGTTTGAAGTTGAGGACTCTGGTTGTGGTAAGAATCACCAAAATAACCATAAAGTCAACAGTTAACTTGTTTTCCCACTTTCTGCTACTGCATACCAACTCTCATTCTCTGGATGTTCCCTTTTTTGTTGCTCTAGGAATTGATCCAAGTAAATGGGAATCTGTATTTGAAAGTTTCGAGCAAGCTGATCCTTCTACCACTCGCTTGTAAGAAGTTTTCACATCGTTCTCATATATGGGTGAACTTCTTTAGTTAAATAACAGATTACATGCATGAATTTACTACCTTAAAAAAGCTAGTTAGTACCTGGGAAGGAAAAAACTCATCGTTTGATTATGTTCACACTCAGGCATGGTGGGACTGGCCTCGGACTATGCATTGTACGTACCCTGGTGAGTTCAATTTTTTTTCTAAATAAATTTCAGGTTCTACCTTATGATTTTCTAAGACTTGATGTGGTCTTAAGCCCCTTACAAGGTAAAGGATGGCATGAACAACAACTCTCTGAGCAAAGTTCCACTATCCATCATTTCTTAAAATGTTTCCCTTGGAATTGGCTTTACGCATATAAGCGAAGATATATTGACTGCTTTGACAGCTTCTGATGATGATAGGATGATATACAGGTTAACAAAATGGGTGGAGAGATTAAAGTTGTAAAGAAAAATGGACCAGGAACAGTGATGCAATTATGCCTTCAACTAAACTGTCCTGCAGAAGTCGCTGGGCAGCACTGCCAGTTGTGTCGAGGGAAAATAATGAGGTGTAAGTAAGAAACTTCCTGGGACTAATGTAGTTACATTCAACTACGATCCACTTGCATATAGGAGTTTACAGGTGTTATTTATCATTCTGTGTAGATTCAGTCATCTCTAATTTTGTATAATGCGGTATTACCGCACATCCATCAGGTGTTGCTTGCACTCAACGGAAAAATGGGTAGAGTTATAATGTCCCAGTGGTTAGAGAGAAATGGGGTGCATACTTGGGGAGCATCTGACTGGAATGAGCTCACTCAAATTCTTCAGGGTATTTCTATATCCAAAGGCCAATTGAAAGACACACCTTGTGAATGCTTAGAACCTGAAGATTTGAGCATTCAAGATCCTGATGCCTCATCACCTTTTGTCATAGTTGTTGACATTGGCATCCTTGACTTGAGCACAAGTATATGGAAGGAGCAGCTAAATTTTCTTGATAAATACCATGGTAGAGCAAAGTTTGCATGGATTCTTTACCATGATACATCGAGTACCATCAAGATGGAACTCCGGAGAAGGAGACACCTACTTATGGTCAATAGACCACTATATAAGGGGAAAACGATTCAGATTTTGGAAGCTATTATAAAAGAAAAAACTCTTGAGCTGCAGTCTTTTGGTAATGCACCAGTAGAAGGAGATTCGCATGAATGCCTTGAAATTGATCCTAACCACTCCGATATCGCCTGCTCGGATGATTCTGACAAGTCAGATAATGGAAATGACAAATGTGCAATTGCATTCCTTTCTGAAAAAAAGAGGGAAGAAAATTTTGTCAACGCCTCTCTTTCACATTATGGGACCTTAAACAACTACTTCATTGACTTCACTAGCGTAGATCTGGAAGAAAATGCTCCTGACAGGACTCATCTGGGACAAACTAGGGATGGAGAACATAATTTAACAAGCACCTCCACCAAAGAGGTCACAAATGCCTGCTCAAATAAGGTAGCAGGGCAGAAATCTCTAGCAGGTTTATGTATACTGCTTGCTGAGGATACCCCAGTTCTGCAAAGAGTCGCTACCATAATGCTGGAAAAATTGGGAGCTAAAGTGGTTGTTGTAGGAGATGGACTACAGGCAGTGGAAGCACTGAAACCCGTGCCTAATTCAGATGAATGTAGAAATGAATCTCTTCAGGAAGATGATAATTCAATTACCTCCCAAGCTGAAGGCTCTCATTCCCTTCCTTATGACTTGATCCTCATGGATTGTCAAGTAAGTAGAGCATGAATTTACGGTTATAAGAAACTGTTGTGTGTTTGCTGATATAATTGCTTCTTAACAGATGCCGAAGATGGATGGTTATGAAGCAACAAAGGCAATTAGAAGATCAGAAATGGGGACAGGAACACACATTCCCATTGTTGCACTGACAGCTCATGCAATGTCATCAGATGAAGCAAAGTGCTTACAGGTTGGTATGGATGCTTATTTAACCAAGCCCATAGACAGCAAGTTGATGGTTTCCACCATTCTTTCCTTGACTAAAAGAAAAGCCTAACCATCATACCTCTCTATCAAAAACGGAAGAAACAAACAAAAATGAAAGAGCTCAGAAAACTCATGAGCTTAAAGTAGAGCTTTGATTAGCAATAGTATTGCAATCTGTACAGGAAAGTAACTTTGTAACTATTCTACAGCTTATGCAAAAGTCTCAATAAGTTTATCAGATTTTTTATTAGAAAAAGTATGGAAATCTGTACAGGAAATGTCTGTAAACACTAATTTTGCATCTGTCATAGTTAAAGCAGAAGTTTGTAATAAGCATCGAAAACTAACTAATGGATGCATTTAGAAGAATTAGATCGGAAAGAGGTCAACTTAGGGGGTAGCAACATAGATCTGCACAAGGGGCAAGTGACGTGTCCATCGTTCACCCAAGTATCAAGGCATCCCCTGTGGAAGACATGGCTGCAGGTGATGAGCTCTCTGACCTCCTCATCTAGCTCCATCGATTCAAGGCAGATCGAGCATCCCTTCACTGATTGTCCGCATTTCCGGCGGCGGCAGATGAGGTAATCGCTGTAGAGGAGTATGGGGACTTTGAGCTTGACGGCGGCGGTGGCGACCTCGATTGGAACGGTGACAAGGGAAGGGCAAGTGCCGTCTAATAGAAGGATGTAACTATTGGGGTTGTAGCTTGAATCCGCATCGTCTTCTTCAGGGGGAGGTTTGCAGAGTCCCAGCCGAGTAATGAAAACAATCACCGTTAATTTGAGATATCTCCATAAGAATGCCAATTTCGGTAATTCAATCACATGGAATAGGAACCCCATCACTCACAAAAAGAGTTAAGTCTTTCTTAGTGGAAAAACACAACTGTCATCACTTTCCTAAATATATATAAATAATATTTCTTCTATTCCTATTTAGTTATTCATTTTTTTTATATATTTATTTTTATTATTTATTTATTTTTTTAAAAAAATTAATATACTTTTATTTAATTCTAGAAATTTTCTAGTGCTACTATATTATAATGCATATTTTTTAAAACCAAAAATAATTTATGTATTAGGAAATTATATAATTTTTTAAATTAAAAGTAAAATTATAACTTTTTTTAATAATAATTAATGTCTTAATATATATGAAACATCTAAAACAAACAGCTAAACGGAGACAGAAAAAAATAACGACGGCTACTTTGTCATTTTAATAATGCATTAATAGAAACATATATATCAATTTTGAAAATAAAAGAAGCAAAAGTTTGCCGCTTCTTAGAATAAAATATAAGTTTTGATAAGAATTAACTTAGTGATTAGGTGTTCAATTAAATTAAAATGGCTGGTAAATATATAATATACATGATTAATTAATATATGATCTAGGTATATTTGTGAGAAGTAAATTTCTCCGATTATTTATATGATGAAAGATTTCAATATTTTTGTATAACTAAAATAATTTTTATTCAATTATCATATCAAAGTAAATAAAAATCTGGGGACATTTCAAATTCTTTGCATAGAATAAATTAATAAATTCAAATATGGAGATCATCCACCTTAACAAAGGAACACCAACTCATACTTTTTAATATTAAATTAGTATTTGAACACATGTGTTGCACGTATATTTCATATTAATTGATATATTTGAATTAAAATAAAATGCATAAAATTAAAATATGTGTGTCATGAGTTGGACGAAATTATATAGAAAAAAATTAAAGAGAAAATTGCTTTGAGATGTATTAAAAAATCCAAGCATCAATTTGATATTGTCGTTCTCAAATGTATAAAAAGAAAAATGCCAAGAAATAAAAACTGCAAAAGAAGAGAATAGTTTCTCCTCCCTATGTTCATGAAAAAAAAAAAGATGAGTAATCATGCCATTATCAAATGTTAAACAAGAGTGGCTAATAAAACTTGCAAACATAATTATAGGAAACAACTCCTGAAAACCATATAACTCACACTCATAAACACTATCTTGTTCGAGCAACATGTCATGGATAAAAAGTAAAATCAAAAGACATGTAGGACCAAGAGAAAACCAACAAAATTATTATGAAGAAAAACTGATCATGTGATAAATATTTATTTATTGTATTTCATTACATGTGTACTTACATAATAAAAATAGATCAATAAAAATGTATTACAAAACTTTTTTTAGTATAAATAAACAACAACCAATTAGTAAACTTATGAGATACATAAATTGATGGAGCAAAAGGAATAGCACCTAGGATTTTAAGTGTTCTGTCTTCCAATAATTCATACTAAAATTGATAACACAAGAAAAATTTGATCAGGTAACCTGAGTATCTATGCTAATTCATCTTAGAAATGAACTCATTGATGTGATTCTCACGATTTCTGAACTGCGAGAATCATTGTATCGTCCTGGACCAATACTATAAAACTCTCTCAGACTGTCCTCTAATCATATAATGTCATACTGGCTTCAAAAATGTCATTGCTAGTAACCTTTCTTGTAAATCAGATACTTGACACTCTTTAGATTTGAGTAGCCATATGTGACATAAGGGTTCAACTTTTGTAGAATCTCAACTGTTATTTAATTTTTTTTTCTTTACAAAGAAGACTATGAATCTTTTGCAACCAACGAGTAGAAGCTTTGCTTTTGTTCAGGTGGTGGTATATATATATATATATTATATATATATAGCTATATATATATATATATATATATATATATATTATATTATATATAGTATATATATATACACACGCACAATCATGTTCCTCCAATTCGTATTACCAAAAAGTTGAAAGTTGGGTATTCAGTTATCTTGATTTGTCTTTTTCCCTTTTGTTTCATTTGGACAAGGTTCGTCTCTTTATCTCTATACTCTAAAATAAACTGATCGGGCTTCTTGATAACAAAACTATCATATTTGACAATATGAGATATATTTACGGTTGCAAGAAATCAAAACATTGGAAAATTTGGGTAAAAGAAAGAGATAAAATTTATAGAATTAACTGGCTCTTTAACATACTATTTGACTCTTCATTACCCTTCACCTACGTTACAACTCTTTGTTACTCAAGTCTACAATTTAATTTTCAGCTAATTTATAGTTTTAAGATGGAAGCAATTAGATATTATAATACAACATAGGAATATAATGATAAATCAACTTTGAGGTTAGGATCTCTGAAGAGTCCTGTCCGCAAATGTGTATAAAAATGTTCTTTTCTTAGTCCCTTATGGTTCAGCGCCATAATGTATCCCATGAAATAACTATTTCTAATTGGCTTTGTCTATAACCAGATTGCTTGCTGATCGATGAGATAAATTCTTGTGACACCATGTATTGGATTCAACAAGTTTATAGAAGCGAAAATAAGCAAGGACTTTTTTATATCATATATACTTTCGAAGAATTCTAGTGTCTATCTGCAGGCATGCAGTAGGTTTAAATTATGTAGATGTAACCAATCTACCATTCATTTTAGTTCTATAACTTGACAACCACATTTCAAAAAATTGTACAAGGCCATTTCATGTATTCTGTTATTAGTAAGCACTACTGACCGATGCATATAAATAAAACAGAAATTTATCTGATTTATCTTCTAAAACAGAAAGACTATTGATAAAGAAGAAAACAAATTTATGCCAGATAACACAAATAACAACATGAAGAACAGAGCAACTCGTTATAATGTGAAGGAAACAAATTAATTTGGATAAAAAAAACGCAGTCAACAGGAAAAACAGAGCATAACTTTTTTATCTGCAATGATGTATTTGAATGAAGCATAGAGAAAAAAAAAGATATTAATTAAACAATGACATATTGTTGGAGATATTTATATAGATCATTGAGTATCTGAAAAGATTTTGGAAAAACTGATAATAAAAGCTATGAAACTTGAACGATGAAAAAGGACAATTATGATAATCCAGAGAAGGAAAATTAAATTAGGGCTCAAATTAATGATAAATTAAAATTTTAATAAATTAATATTAATCAATATTATAAAAATAAAACAATAAATTAACTTTGAATTATGCTCTTTTTATTTATAATAATATATAATATGATAATAAAAATCACCGGCAAAGAAAATTACAAAGTACAAAAGAAATACAACAATTTTTAAAATGTCAGAACACAAAGTGCCACAAAGACATTATACGTGATATCTAACTATTGTCAACAAAAATAAACAATTAAAATGAATGTTAGATATGTCAAGCTTTTAACTTTGTAATTTTCATTTTTATAATGAAATATTTCAAAATATTGTTTTATACTTTCTAGAACTACATAAATACCATCACATCACATCTTTAGTTGTAAATTGTATTTTAAATTTTATGTATTATCTTTTTCATCTATAAAAATTATAATCACAATATGCTATAAGAATAAATTAATTAATACAAATTTATAGCCTTTCGAAATTCTAGGATTAATAAAAAAATTATTTTTTCAATTATTATTGACATATGTGAAAGTTAACTTTTAATTTCTAAATGTGCTTTAACGTATAATTATAAATTCAATTTCATTTTAAATCTTCTAGACAACTGGGGGCGGGAAAATGAATATGTTTATTCAAATTTTTTTGTCAAAAATAATTTCTCTATATATAAATAAGGTTTTTATTGACATATGTGAAAGTTAACTTTTAATTTCTAAACTTCATTTAACGTGTAAATTACAAATTTAATCTCGTCTTGAATCTATTAAACAACTGGAGGCGGGAAGATGAATGTGTTCATTTGGATTCCTTTGGCAAACATAAATTGCTCCATATATAAGATTTTTATTTTGGTGTACATATTAAATCTCCTAACGAAATAAGACGTTAGAAAATGAATGTGTTCTATCTATGAGATTTTATTCATTTTTATAAGATGAATGTGTTCATTCGAATTCCTTTGATAAAAATAAATTACTCTATATATAAGATTTTTATTTTTAATAAATTGCTCTATATATAAGATTTTTATTTTTGTGTAGAGATTAAATCTCCTAATGAAATAAAATACGACGTTGGCTCAATCATTAAGAACATTTTGAATTAATCTTAGATTTCAAATTTAAATTTTAAACTCCCTAATTTAAAACACAGAAATTCTATTATTTGAAAAAGAGGAAAGTTAATTTAAAACAGATCATGTCAGCCATGCGAAATTTTAATTGTAAAAAAATATAAAAATGGCCCATGCAGGTCTCGAACCTGCGACCTTCGCGTTATTAGCACGACGCTCTAACCAACTGAGCTAATGGGCCCTTGATGATTACTTTCATAGTTTTTGTTAATGATATTCAAAAATAACTCGACTTAATGAGGTAATATTAATATGGTTTCTATAATTTATATTAATATACTGAGGTTATTTGAGGGAGAAACAGAACGGAGGAGAAACCCATTTCAGCCATGAAGGACGATTACGAGGTATCGAACTGTCTGCTTTCTTCCATTATCCTGAGTCTGGTATCCTTTTGCTTCGTAGCCCTAATTTTTTAATTTTTTGTTGAGTTTTTAGTTGCGATTTTAGGTCTTTTGCTTTTGATTTTAATAGACTTTCGACATTGTTTGTGGTTTTTTGAAGCTTAATCGGATCTTCTTATTGGTTTTTTGTTTCAAGTCTTCAGCAAGTAATTTAGTCCTTGTATCGGATGCAGTTGAACAATTGTAGCAATTTCTTGTTTTGGTGGAAGAAGTAACATACAAGATTACGATTAAGTCGGTATCTTTGATCAATTTGAACCAGTATTACCAAACATATAGTAGTTATAAGAATGGAAGAAAGAATCTTGAACCTTGGATTTTGAAATCCCGTGCCCTTGTTGTTGGTAGTATTTAAGTCTAGAATGAATATCGAAGGGTAGAAATCAAATTTATCAAAATTCGATGATCATTCCAAATGCTGAAATTCTGAATATTATTTAGTGATATCTCAATTGGTTTAAGTTTGTAATCAATCAATTCTTTGAGTAATTAAGGAGCTTCTTCTTGCATCTTTTTTTTTTTTTTAGAAAGTAGTGTTATGTTGTCTTTGTTTAATTATGGTGTCGTCATGTCTAGCTCAGGCCTACTATTCCACTGGTTACCCTACTACCTCTTACCAACACATGTACCGTGTAATTCTGCATATCAAGGTTTAGACGACAAATGTGAAGAAATCACCTAGTTTGATTAAGCAAGTAGTGAATATTGATTTCTAGACTCTAGTTTTACATTCTGTGGCAAAAGATCACCTCCTTAAAGGCAATTGCAATCAGTGAAGGCTTAAGAAGTGGCAAATCTACCCTTAATCTTTCTTTAAAGCAGGAACATAAAGAAAAGGAGGTATATTCCTCAGATTGTAACTTTGACTAAGTTTGGTAAAGTGCTAGCTAAAGAAACAAAAAAAGGGAATCGGATCAAAGTGAAAAATGATAATCTAGAGTGAACCTTTTTTGTCCATGAAATAATTTTGTATGGGAAATTTTGATTGTTAATAATGTTGAAGTGGAAATCCTCACTAAATGAGAGTTTTTTTCATACCTCTGAGGATTGATGGAAGTGTTTGACTGTGAAATATAGAGATATAGGCATATATATTTTATTCTCAGAAATAGTCTCTTATTTTTACTTAGTTTTCGGTGTACCATGAAGTTCTTATTAGTTCAGAAGATTGTGTGACGCTCATACAGATGCTTATCATTGTGGGTTTCTCTATTTTTCTTGTATTAAGCTTGTTTACAGGAGTTTTTACATTAATTAAATTATTTACCTTATAAAAAAAATCTATTCAAGATTGGTTTGATTGTTAATGATTTTTTAAGCATTTGCTGTCATTTGTCTTTTTAATACATGTATTTGGAATGCCACTGGTGTGTAACTCAATGAGTTAACCCATCTAAGATGGAAAATAATGTAAGATATTATTGGCAACTTCAGTGAACTGTTAATGTTCTCCTTATTTTTGAAGTGACAACTGATTGCTGAAAAGTTAAAGTTTGATTACCATTTACCATGCAATGTGCAAGAGACTTTTGCAGTTTTTATTTCTATACTGTGTTATTAGCTTTAACTCTCATTTACAATTCCAGATTGAAGAAAAGAAGCAAGCTGCTGCAGATGTTTTGTTTCAATATTCAAATTTTGTTATGGCCTGTATTGGTAATCAAGTTCGGCCTTGTGACTTGAGACTGCATTTGATGAAGGTAAGATGCATTAATGACTTTTTCTTGCTATATCAGTGTCACATGGGAACAATCTCATGAGTATAGTTGTGTGATAAGCTCTCAAGTTTGAGGACCCCAGCCATGTTATTCTTTCTTACTTGTATTCTTCTGTAAGTTGCCATCTTTTGCTTAACATAAAACGTTGCATGAAAACCTAACAATGAAAGGACGCTGCATGAAACCCTATGCTACAGTTTTTGTTGGCAATTTAGTTAATTAATGTGTGTATTCGCGATAATCTCATTTCTTTCGTCGGAGTGATTATTTCGCTTTGGAAGGAAAAAGGCATGTCAAATAAGGTTCATTCCAACTTAGAATGAAACTGAATAAAACAATAAAAGATACCGGTAATTGTTCTTTCCAACAAAAATTTCATTTATTATGTCATCCAAATTTGATAAGAATTGTTTGATAGGTCTATTAAATGGTGCATCCTAATACGTTCATTTATCTAGGGTTTGTAGTTCATGATTCATCTTCATCCTCCATGGTGATACTTTACGTTGCAGTGAAATTTTAAACTGTCCTTTGCTAAATGTAAAGACTGGGGGCTGACTAACGGGAAACAGCAATTGCTACTGAGGCCATCTCTGAAAGTGAAGCACTGTATTGTGTCTGTAATGATTGAATTGAAGCATTTACCTTTTTCTTCTTATAACCCCTAAGATGAGATAACTTCAGAGGAAATAGTTCTTACGGTTTTATATGCTGTGGTGCTTCACCTGAGCACACATGCCTGCATTTAAGATTAAAATAGTGAAGTCACTGCATTATGAAGAGGAAATATTACATCTGCACCTGATATTTCTGTCGAAGGAATCATAGCAATAATCTATATCTAAGGCCTGTATTTCCGGTGGCAACTGGTTTTGATTTGGCCAGGGTTGTTGATTTTCTCAAATTTTGATTCCTTCAGATAATGGTATAAATAATTGCTTGCTATTGAATGTCGAGTGGAAAATCAGTCATCTGAATTCTTATTGAGTGCAAACAGTGCAACATGACATTCTCTATCCTAATCATGGAATTGTGTAAATTTAGCCTAATGAACTGTTGCTCCTTCTAATTTTCTTTCAGGAAGTTTCAGGACTGCCTACTTCTTTGAAGCGCGAACCCCATCCAACATCTTCTCCTGATGTGATGGGAGAGTCCTCAAGCTCAGGTATCTCAAGACTGGACAAAGCAGACAGTTTCCGAGGTCCTTAGATTTGTGAAGTGCATTGTTCGCTATGTTTCTAGTTTGCTGTCTGGAAAAATATACCATCAGTTGCTGTACTGCTTGAGGCATGTAGGATCTTGTTCATTTTGTCAGGGTCTTCGGTTATGCAATCTCTGTCGCATTTATATTTTTTAAGACAATTATTTCTTTCATCATGACATGAGCACACACATTTTAGTTCTTCTTGATCACTATACTCAACTTTCAATTGCAAGTCAGCAGGAACAATATCCTTTCGTCCTTTCAAACAAAAATGGAGAACTGTCATTGTTTTTTCCCCTTTTGCTCGTTAAGCTTATCTGCGCAGTTTTCACTTGTCATTGCAGTGAATAACATAAATGAAATGGGTCTTGGGCTTTAGCTCTATTAGATGGGAGCGCACAGTGTTTTAAAAGGAGTAAGCTTAGAGTGGAGTGTGGACTTTGGAGGAATATATCTACGGGTTACGATTTGAAGATGATGTGTTTTGAATTTTAATGTTTTTAAATTAATAAATCGTAAAATATTTTTAAGATACGTAAAATTTGAACCAAGACTACCAGGTCAATCGGTATCCATCGTCCGCCGTATAATAGACGGAGCATAAACTCCAAGCCTAAAATATCTTTTCTTTTGTTTTCCGTTTACAATTTTAAAAGAAATTAAAATCTAATAAATAGATAAGAGATGATATTTATAATAATATTTTAAGTCAACAATTCTTGGTGCCCGATCCCTCCTATTTTTAAATATATATATATATATATATATATAAATGTGTGATACAGCTTGTCTCTATATAAAGTTCAATTTAAAATGGTTTTTTAAAAGAAATTATGATCTGCAATACATTATAATATTTGTGCGACCATAAATGGTCGTATTAAAGATACGATACATTGTTTAAAATTAATTTATTTTAAATATAAAAATATATCTTTTTAAAAACTGGTGTCATGTAAATTCTAATGGGAGGATACACCAGGTGTTTATGCTACCTAATATCAGTGGTAGATCAAGAACTACAAATAATTCTAGAGGCCTTCATTTGACTTAAGCTAATTTCAGTACCACATGCCTCAAGTATTTTCTTATAAAAAAAAAAAAAGAGAGACTGTACTAGTATTTTTATTTGATGTCTATTTTTCTAAAATTTTGAGATAAGAAACTACAAATAATTAATTTATAATTAATTTCTGCTAACGATTCTTTTTAAGTTAATAATATAGCTAATACATTGCTCTCTTGAGACGTTGTTTTTAGGTTAAAAATTATCAGTTCTAAGAACTAAATCTTTTTATTTTAATAGTCTCTGAAGATTTGATTCTTCTTTTTAAATTTTAAGTATATATCAGAATTCATATTTTTTCAATTAACATATTTTAATTCTTGTAGTAAATAATATAAAAGTACTATATACCTACAAAAGAAAAAATAAAAAACAAATTTTAGATGGAATTATATTATTTTTTTAAGAAAAAAAAAACCATACAACCTTGTTGGTAAAAAAACTGAGGCCACCAAAAGTTTAGGGGCCTAAAAATCCTTTAGTAGAAGTGTAGGGACTAAAAACCTTTATTTTTACTAAAATAAAAACCAAATGCAAGGGTAAATTAGCAATATATAGTGAATTTGGTAAATAAATAATGAGATAGACAACGGCTAGTAAGCGAACGGTAACCTCCAACGGTCGTAAATTTGAAATTATTTCCGTAAATTAAACCCAACTTGAAATTTTGTCAGTCCGTCTCTCTTCCTTCTTGCCTATTTTTGTTCTATTCTCCTAAGCACTTCTCAACTCTCCCTCCATTACTGTTCAGATTCCACATATTCTTGTCAATTTGCTGTTCACATTTCGCATATACGAAGATGTTGCAAGATATGTGGAATGCACCCCCAGGTTTCAGACCCACCAAGTCGGCTCCATCTTCTCCGGCCAAACCCCTCGGAGTCTCCAGAACTCGTTCCGAATCCTTTCACGTTGCCCACAAAGTCCCCATTGGCGACAGCCCTTATGTTAGAGCCAAAAATGTTCAAGTAAGTTTCTTGCCCTACATAATTTAATTTTAACTTTTCAAATTCATTTGGGTGTAAGATATAGAGGAAACAATCACTTTGCCTCTAAATGTAGAGTTACAGTTATCTACATACACTTTGTGGTATTATACTTCTTGTTGTATTTGGGGATAAGATATGGGTTTTATTCCCTTGGAACTCGGCCCTATTTAAATCCCAGACCCACTTCTGTTTAGATACATTTTTTCTCATCTTTGAAAGGAGAAGTCCAATCATTGTATTGTTGGTTGGTTCTTCAATGAAAGTAATGTGATTTATTTTTCATTTATATCTTCAGTTGGTCGAAAAGGATCCGGAAAGGGCGATTCCATTGTTTTGGGCAGCTATTAACGCAGGAGACAGAGTTGATAGCGCTCTCAAAGATATGGCAATTGTAATGAAGCAACAAAATAGGGCTGAAGAAGCCATTGAAGCTGTTAAGTCTTTGAGAACTAGGTGTTCAGATCAAGCACAGGAAGCTCTTGACAATATCCTTTTGGACCTATATAAGGTCTGCTACATTTTCATAACAATTTATCATCTCTAGTATCTGAGAAGCGTATTACTGTTTGAATAAATGCAGTTGTTCTTTATCCTCCGTTTAAATATCTGCTTAATTTGTGACATCTGCAGAGATGTGGAAGATTGGATGACCAAATAGTCCTGTTGAGGCACAAATTGTTTTTGATACAACAAGGTTTGGCCTTTAATGGAAAGCGTACGAAGACTGCGAGATCCCAGGGGAAGAAGTTTCAGGTTTCTGTGGAGCAAGAAGCAACTAGATTACTGGTAATTACACAATTGTGAGACTTGTACTTCATAGTTTTGGATCTCACCTATGAAAATGAATATTGTTTGATAAGAATTATGTGTCAATCTTCCAGGGAAATTTAGGGTGGGCGCTGATGCAACAAAATAACTACATTGAAGCAGAGGATGCTTATCGTAGGGCACTAGTGATTGCACCAGACAACAACAAAATGTGCAATTTGGGCATCTGCTTGATGAAACAAGGGAGAGTAGGCGAGGCAAAAGAGACACTTAGGAGAGTTAAACCAGCGGTGATAGATGGCCCCAGAGGTGTAGATTCCCATCTCAAGGCCTACGAAAGAGCACAGCAGATGCTCCGCGACCTCGAGTCTGAAATGATGAATAAAGGTGGTGATAGAATTGAACAAAGGAAACTGTTTGATGCCTTCTTGGGCTCTTCTGCTATCTGGCAGCCTCAGCCTTGCAAGGAACATAATACTAGCACTTTGAGTAAACCTACCAAGTTAAGCCAGCCTCAAGATGAATTTGCTAATGAGAACATCAATTCTACTAACATCATCAGAAACCAGACAGCTCATTCTCTGCAAAAGAGTATGAACCCAAATATTTCGTATGGGAACCTACTCAATATCGACGCTCCACCATTTTATTCGACCAAGACTACGAATGAACCAGCAAATGTCCCGATTCCAGAGAGTCTTAAGAGAACAAGATCTGGAAACGCAACTCAACTAATGAGAAACGAGTCCCTTGGGACAATCATCAGTGAACCAGAAAATAAGATGAGAAAGCAGTCAATTTCACCAGAGAAAACAGAAAACAGATGGGCAGGGTTGCTGCCAGATAGCAAGGATTTTGAAGATGCTATAATTGCAGCCGCTCTGGGATCAAATCAGGAAACATTCAAGCTGGAAGGAAGCAAAGATACTGGAATCCTTCCAAGGAAAGTTGAGAAAAGATTGAGGGTTTTTCAAGACATTACTTTGTCGATGAGTCCACGAGCCTGACTAACTTTATTTATTTATTTATTTTAGCTATATGATTAGTAGGTCTAATTTCCCTTTTAAATTACGGTAACAGCATTGATTTTTAACTATCATCGGAGATAAACTTGTTCTCCTTTACTCCATACTTCCTCAAGAAGGTGGTGGTTATGTGGTACACCCTAATGTCTTTAGGCAGCGTCTAATTATTGATATTGTTGGTGCCTATGGCAATTATTCTTCAATAAAAAGTTATTTCTTCTTTTTCAGTACTAGATTTCTCCAAGAAATGCAATTTGTGAACAATTTTTGCACAAAAGCAATTCAAGCTTTTTTTTAGAATTTTGAATTACAACTGAGGTTATTGATAGGAGATATCCAATATTTATTATTGCTGAACCATGGAGTCCAACTGTTCATATCTTTTCTTTCAATTGAGTTCACCACCAATGTTACTGGTACTGATATGATGAATGCTTAGCAGTCCTCCTGTTGATTACATAGAAGAAACTCAATATTACAACCGCGGCTGCAACAGCAACTCCAACTCCAACAGCCTTTGGTGCCGCCAGCACCTTCTTCACTTGTGATGCGCTTTTTTCTAATGTTGATTTAATAAATGCTGAATATGGTAAGCCAAGATCAGCGAGCTTCTTGTGTGCCTCTTTATATTCCGCAAAGAAATCCTCTTCATTCTGAATATGAAAAATCATTGAGTTACAAAGTTGGAGATAATGCAGTTGTTTAGGGGCCACAGTCCACAGTAGATATGTTTATAATGTTAAAGAGTTTTATGATGAGTTGCAACAATTGAACTTTGAGAATAGACATGAGCTATCATAATACCGTTGCATAACATTGCACGCAGTGGTGAAATTCCCGATCATCAAGCAGAGCTTTTTCCGTGGGACTTAAGCTCTTCTTCTTGTCGAGGAGGTCCCTAAGATATCATTTGGAAAAGCAAACATCACATTTTTTTCCTTGTAATGAATGTTGAAACATAGAAGAAGTCTGGGTGTATAGTAATCATACACAAAGTATGAGTTGTCCAATTTCGAAGTTGTAGCCTGAGCTCCAGCTGTGGCCTGAGCTCCAGCTGTGGCCTGAGCTCCAGCTGTGGCCTGAGCTCCAGCTGTGGCCTGTAGCAGCAAACCGAGAAGAGGAACGATAAGACGAAACAGCATTTATATACGTGTGAGAAATATGAGTATATTGATGCAGATCTATATATGCATATACCAGTTTGAGACCTCCATATAATGCTACTATATGCTCGGGATCAGAGATATTCACTTTTCGGAAGACATTTCTTAGTTCTTCTGGACCTGAAAAACCAGCATCGAAACACAGTAAACAACAAGACGTATGGAGGAATATAGCAACTTCAAAATGATATATAGATCAGCTAATTTACATATAACTTACTTTGTTTGACATCAGGAAGGAAGCTTTCATCTGGTAAAATTGATGATTCCTGGTAGAAAGGTAGCAAAATTTAGTGATGCGTTTCAAATAAATAATAGGGTAAAGAAGTTTATATGTCACCTTTCAGATTTCAAGAGTCAAGCAAGTCTATTTTTTATTGTAAATTTTTCACAGGTCTTTTAAACATTTTGAATTATCAATTATTATGACTCGTATTACTTTTTACGTAGTTTACAAATATATAAATTTCATTTAAAAAAAATTAAAAATTTCATGCGCAAATTCCTGTCAAACTTATATTGTTTGACTCTCAAAACATAAAAGGTGTCATATAAATTGGGACAGAGGGAGTAGTATACTAGTTAGTATTGTCCCAATGTATGTGGTACAATTTTCATTTAGTCCTTTCCTAACATAATGTTATCTTTCTATAATTAGAAATATTAACTTTAAAATTCTCTTCTTATCCTTGATTTATAGTCACCCGGTCAAACAGGTTTAAAATCACAATTTTGAAAAGTCTTTCTTAAACTGTATGACATAAATTGCGATAGGATTATAAATTTTCATATTTCCTTTGCATACCGTTCTACCAGGGACAAACTCGATGTCTATACCACCAAGTTCTTTAACAGCAACAATCCCAGCAAGCTGCAGTACCAAATATTCAACAATTACTAGCTTGCATGCATCTGGTGTTAATTAATTAGCAAATTACAAAATGGACAATTATTATTGATAATACAAGTATATATATCTCACCTGATAGAGGTCAGGATACGTTATTGTGGGATGATTGGCCTTGATTTTATCTGCAATATAAAGGCATTAATAAGAAGGTGCATAGTACTCCCTCTGTTCCAATTTATTTCTCTTACTTTCTTTTTTTAGTCTGATTCAAAAAGATACACCAACAATCGATTCATATGAAATATAAACTTACCAATTGTAATGAGAGAATTATTATTGGCAGATTGAGTTTTCTTTTTTGTGGCATCATGAGTAGAAGTAGTATTTGCTGCATCATCATTATGATGAGAATTGGCAATTGTGAATTGGGATGCGTACGCTAAACGAAGAAAATCAGGAGCACTGAACTTCTTCGATTTTACAAGATCTCCAAGTTCTATTCGTGCTTTGTTTATCTCTTCCCGATATTTCTCATCTACTCGTGGTGCCATCGATAGTACACTGAAACTATATATTATGCCAAATGATCTTCGCCTTTTGGCTTAACTTTGATTTGATGAATGAAGATAGGAAATGGGAATTATATATAGAGCTAGCAATGGGAGGGGAATTTTGTAAGGGTGATGTATAGAAGCAATGAATATAGAACAATAAAAGAAACGAATTGGTTATTTTGCTTCTTACGTATGACAATGATTATGACTCGTGAATAACATGAAGGAGAAAAGGAAGTAGACGTAGGCATTTTATTGGAGGAAAAAGAAAGGAATCGTTTGTGATTTTGTAAGACGGAAAAAAATAGGCAAATACTAATTAATATTTGATTATTTATGTCAAAATTATTCAAACAATTAAGCTCTTTGTAATGCGGAAATAAAATTTGAAGCAAATTACTCTATCCCGTCACAGTTTGATTTGGCACACCACTAAAAAAATAATTAATGATATAAATATTTTATAAAAATATCCCTTATTAGATGATGTCTTAGAAAATGATTTGGAAAAAAGTATTTGATATTAAGGATAAAACATGAGAAAAAAATATTCTTTTTTGATATGTCAAAAATAACAAATAAAAATAAAAATTTATTTTAGAAATAACTAACGAGCAAATATTAAAAGGAGGGAGTACAATCTAACAACTTCAATACATTATTTGGAAATTTATGTGTCAAACTCCGCGTCATCAACTCATCATATATATTGGATTAGGGCCTTGGGGGTGCCAAATTGAAGGTTGCGTTGAAATTGAAAATATTAGAATAAGTTAAAAATAGAAATTAGGTTGGTTTTGATCCATTCAAATTTACTTTGGGCTTAAATAGATTAGACTTAAATGGACTAAAAATTGTGTTAGGTCATGAGCCGCTTAATTTTAATAATTTTATATATTGTTATTTAATTTTTATTATCATAATTTGAATTTTAAATAAAGAAAGTCTTTAAAAAAGAAAATACAAATAGATAATAAATCTTATAGAAACATACCTTACATCAACGCAAATAAAGAGTTTTAAAGCGAATTGAAATTAGAAATTAAATAGGGCTTAATTGAGAATTATCTTAACATGACTAAGACTTGAATGAATTAAAATTGAACCCAATTTAAATTTATCCCAATCCTTAAAATTTTAAATAAATTGAACGAATTAGCGCTAGTTAACTCATTTTTGACATTTATAGAGTTGTCAATTATCGAACTTTGGGACAATTTCATATATTCCTGATCCCTTGACTTCCACTTGCGCTATAAAATTGATACTTCGACATTATTGCGAATGTAAAATAAACTGCAAACCCAAATATTGGACGGTGAGTTCAATGCCAAGTTAGCTAAGACTTAAGAGTCACCAAAATTTGTAATTTTAAATGCTAAACTTAACTCAACATTTTAAATTATAGATTTTCACATAAATTATATAAATATTAGTAATACATGATTTAATATTGCAAGTCGGCTGTGCTAGTAGCATATAATTTTATACTCTAGAGAAACAACACTGTATGGAGTATTACTACTCCTACAATGAACAGAGAACTACCAAATGACGAACAAACAAACGACTAAAATAGTCGATTGCATTGATTGGACTAAAACGACCCCCATTTTGCCATTTCAAAATTGATACAAGCATTAGGATTTAATTAAAGGCTATATATTTACAGATATCTCAATGGAGTTTTGACCCGATAGTGGAGACTTCGGCTATATATTTACAGATATCTCAATGGAGTTTTGACCCGATAGTGGAGACTTCGCGCGTAGATTAAAATTACAACGTATCTCTAATTCTTTTATGCTCTTGTGCGATTAACTATAATAAGTGACATTAAAACTAGTAGAAGCCAGAGAAATGACAAATGTGATGCCAATCCGTGAACAATTCTTTCTCAATCAGAGGATATTTTTGAAACATGAGTAGGTCTATGATATTTCAAAGCCACCAATGACATGTTATTTTACACTTGAGTAGCTACAATCAGCACATCCCAAGATTTATTGATCAAACATAAAGAAATACTAGCATCATTCTTAGCGGTGCCAATATCAATCGCCAATTTTGATGACATTGAATTATGGAGCTATTCAGTTTCCATTTTGCTTCAACTGAGTTCCCCAATGTAATATTGAGCTTTATGGAACTTGTATGATTACTAATGCTTGATTCTCCTGTTGACTTCATAGAAGTAACTCAATATTACAACAGCTGCTGCAACAGCAACTCCAACGGCACCTTGTGCCAACACCGTGCTGTTCTTTACTGTTAACTTGAAGCAAGATGAAGGTGGTGTGAATCCAAGATCTGAGAGCTTCTTGTGTGACTCTGCATAGTCTCTGAAGAAAGCCTCTTCGTCCTGTCACACAAATTAGATATTAGCTATTGCAGAAAACTTTACCAGTGAGATCGCCAAAATTTTTGAAGAATAGTGCAGCTCATTAGCCAAATAGATATATTTGATTGTGGTTAAGTTGGAGGAAAGATTCTACTAGATAGTTGTGTATTCATTTGTTTACAAAGTAAACATATAGGGAGTGAAAGACCTTGGTGCTGGGTGGACTAGTCAAGGATTGTACCATAGGCTTAAATATCAAGTGTCTCACAGCAAACCAGAACTACTTAAGGTTGCAAAATATTCCAGTACCCCTCACATAGTTCACTGTTTGTCAAACCATCAATAGGAAATAATAGTCTAGCATGCAAATCCTTTAATCATCAATGTATATCGACAGAGTGACAAATGAGTGCAGATAAACTTCCACAGTTTAGTCAGCCTTGCTGGTTTTCTATGTTATTTTCCTCCATGCATTATGCAATGTAGTGTGGTTACAAATGTAAACTATGTGTTGCAACAATTGACCATTAAAACAATGCACGGAAATATGAGATATAATACCTTCGCATAAAGTTCAACATAAGGGCGGAATTGTGGATCTTCAACCAAAGCTTTATCCGTGGGAAGCTTTAAGAGATCTTCTGAATCCTCCTTGAGGAGCTCCCTAAGAGATCATTGTACCATTTGGGCAAGTAGTCATGAAATCATTCTTTTAACAATGATGAAATAAAAAAGAGGTTCCAGCATATACTAATCTTACACAAAGTATGAGTTGTCAAATTTCAAAGGCTCTTTAGTCCAAGGGCCCTCAAAGCCAGATCTCTCTGGGTGTGCTCTTCCCTGCAACAGTGAACACAAAAGAGGAACTTTAAGACAAACAGCATTATCATTTGAGAGAAATATCTAAATATCTAAATGCAGATTCATGAGACAAAATACCAGTGTGTGTCCTCCAGACAATGCCACTATATCTTTATCAGAGAGTCCCATTCTGTAAAAGACATCCCTCAGGTGCGGTGGACCTAAAAAGGCATTATAACATCGAACAAAGTAAGTGATGAGCAACATGCAGAGAATTATGTTTCAAAATCAGAGCACTGAGTTATAGAGCCCTCTCAGAAATTCATGCCAATTCTTCTAATTAGTCAAAGGTAGCTGGCAGTTGTTTTAGCAATATTTACAATTTTTGCGATAGGATATCACCAAGTCCAGTTCAATGTTCATAATATTCAAGAGCTCTCTCCGATTGAAATATATTTTCCTTCACAAAATTTTCTTTAGAATAATGGGAAGCCCACATAAAACATGTTTAGGAGGCAACCAGTGCAAATTAGCAAAGAGACATCTCCAAGTTTATTGACATCACTTCTACATAGATGCAGAACCAAGTAAAAAAAAAATTATATTCAAGTTGTTCAAAACAAAATGATGCAACAACAATAATCAGGCACAGAATATGGCATAATGAGGATAATTGAAGCAACTAGGATAGATGAGGCTCCACTTGATTTATGAACTTAATCAAGTTCAACTCAATATTCCATTAGCACCTCAGGTGCCAGTAAGGTTAAATCTTAAACAAGCTAGCTATTTTTCATTATTTTTATCTTCTATTCTCATGGATTCCTTCCCTACTAGAGGATGAGGATCCTTGTCAATTTGTGATACTGATAGAGTAAGTTACCTGTTCAATCAAATGAGAAGAATCCCAGAGGGTAAACTTCACATTTAAATTAGAGGAAAAATTGAGTTTATTACCTTTTATCTTAATTTCAAGTAACAGATCAGCCAAGCCAACTTTTTTAGAAGACTAACCTTGTTTAGCATCAGGAAGGCGCCCCTCTTCTGGCGAACTTAATGAATCCTGATGTAAAGGTGGAATTTACTAGTTAAAGACAAGCCCATCAAATGAATTTGAAGTTCAAAATAGTAAAAGGGGTATGTCTTCATCTTTTCTGTACCTTTCTACCGGGGACAAAATCAATGGTAGGACCTCCAGTTACCTCAACAGCAACAACTCCAGCAAGCTGCAGTCCAGAATAAAAAGGTAATTATGCACAACTCAAATCCGTAAAAACCATAATATTTTTGCTCCTCTGCATTACTACTACTAATACAACTAATATTAAACAAAACTTCCCCAAAATTTTAAACAGATCTTCGACACAAGTACTCTCACCTGATAGAGGTCAGCATACGTAATTTTAGGATGTCTGGCCTTAATTTCTTCTGTACTCCATATAACACAAAAGATTATTAGAAGATAGGATTTAGTATCTTCAAAGTTAATTAAACTGACAACACAAGAACTTGTTGTAAACAAAATATGGCATAGGAGGAGGATGTGTACTCAGCAGACAAGGACCAGTCTATCTTCATTTAGAGAAAACTTAGAAATTGTCCGTTTTTCTTGAAAATAGTAAAAAATTTGCTAAACAGGGAGGAGATGATAGATACATACAAAGTTTTCAAGTCGCTTCATGATCTACAGTTCTAGTGAGGGAGTTTATGTGTGGCTGTGTAAAAAGTTAAACAAATTCTAACCTCTCCTAAATGCTTTCAACTGAAAAATGATAACAGTACGAAGTAAATTTCACTTCCCATACTAGGAACAAAGAAAGAGGGATAAGAAACTGTTCACCACAAAGAAAGACTCCAATTATGCAGAACAAACTAACAGAATTTCACAAATATGATATGATAAGCTTTTCATGATCCAATGTGAACTCAAAAACAGTATGCAAAGCGATATAATAAAACATGACGTGATTAGCTCTGTTAACATCCAAAAAAATCAATCAAAAGCACTCGTATATTTGAACTAAAATCATTACATTATCAATGAACACAAATTCATTTCCGCCAGATTATCAATAGATCTCTTATATACGCGAAACTCCAGAAAAGCAAAAGGCTAATAAGCTTACCGCAAAGATCAATTGCGATTTTGAGGCCGCTGTTAGCGCCATGCTTGTACTCGACCTCATTCCTGATTGATCCATCAGGTCCTCCAGTCCTAGTTGTAGCATCATAGGTACCTGCATCATGCCACCTGCAAATTAAAATATCTTTATCATGTCAGATCAAAAATCAATTTCAACACAAAACTTGATAATTATGCATACATACGCTAAACGAAGCATAATAGGAGCACAGTTTTTGCTGGAGATGAGAGCTCGAAGATCTCTTCGTGCCTTTTCTATTTCCTTCAGATACTCTGCATCTACTATTGGTGCTGCCATTGATAATATAATTCGGTAAAACAGGACACTGATATCGTAAACTTTTAATAATGGAATTATGAGACTGGAGGATTATATATATTATATAGAAGAACAGATGAAAAGAGAATTTTTTATATGAGTGAAAAGATAAACAATGAATATGAAAGAACACAAGAAACGAATTTACTTCTTCTCTATTATGGAGGGAAAACCCAAAAAAAATTTATCCCATTCGCTTTCAGAAAGCACGTTAAGAACACACGCCATAATTAGGAAGATGATTGGCGCGTGCATGAACGTGAGAGTTGAAAAGCGTAGGGTATTGTTGGAGAATGTGTTGATATGCGTGCTAACTGCTATGGCGTGGGCATTTCTTATCTATTGGCTACCCTATGAGGCTCGTGTGCTGGCAGATCTAACGAACCTTCATTTTCTTGGCGTCAGCTTATTTTGTTGTTCACTACACCAGCCTCATCTATGACGATTAATGGTTTATGAGCTTTTAGAAGCCCGTAAGAGTCCATTTCTTTTTGTTTAGCCCACCGTAAGTGTTTTCATAGTAAAAATCTACCGGGAAAGTTTATTTTGATGTCGTGTTATTCAATTTTTTGAATTTTTGTATGTATATATTTTAAGTTTAAGTTTAGCAAATATAAAAATTATATTAGCGTTTTATAGCTATAATTTTGTAATTTGTATCTCACTCATATAAATTGCAGGTAGGCAGCTTCGTTTGTAAAAAAGCGCAACGATTGTATATGTATATTGATCAGATAACTGTATGGATATAATTGTTATGTATACGTATCAATGATTGTATTTGTATATATGCATAAAATTTAAATTTGTATACAATTTGAATGAATCGAATTAAAGCATTCGTATATCAAATCTCACACTCTCGTGCTTTATACAACACAAATTATACATTGTATTTGTATAAATTGTGTTTGTATAAAGTGAGAGAGAGAGAATGGCTGCAAAATATTTGTATTGTATAATTATAAGTGTATAGAACGAAAAAATATGTATTTGTGTTTGTATATATATCTTTCTCTCACTTTATACTAACACAATTTATACATTTATATTTGTATAAAGTGAGAGAAGCGAGGGGAGTGGCGAGCGAGATTTATGGGGAGAGAGACGAGTGTGGACTAGAATTAAATGAAATTGTGATTATAACATTTATTTTCAATCTATAGTTTGTTATTGTATACAATTTTTCCTATTTAAATAGAGTCAACTTTAGGTTTAGCAAACATAAAAATCATATTTGCATCCTATAATTGTAGCTTGTATAATTGCGCTCCATCGCAAAATTTATGTTTGTTATGGAGCATCGAATTTGTATAAATCACAGGCAGAAATTCGTTTGTATAAAAGCGCATCGATTATATATGTATATCGGTATATATGTAACTACTATCTATATGATTGTATTTGTATATCTGCATAGAATTTGAATTTGTATACAATTGAATCGAAATAAAACATTTGTATATCAAATATCTCTCTCGCTTTATACAACATAAATTATACATTGTTATTTGTATAATCTGTGTTTGTATAAAGCTAGGCAAATATATATATGAGAAAATACATAAAATTTCCTCTGAACTTGGCAGCAAAACTTACTTCATTACTTTAACTTTATGGATAATTATTTACCCCCTTATCTCTTTTCAAGTGAATTTAATATCACCCCAAAAATTATAATACCACTCTCACATTGGCAAGTGTATTACACACCCTTTACTGATACAAAGAAAATGGGGGGGGGGGGGGGGGAGAGTGGGATGGGGTATTTCAGAGAGATAGAAATAAGCTGGAAAGTTGTTTGAAGAAGAAGAAGAAAAAGACGAAGGCAATGATATTGACGGGGATGTCAAAGAGAAAGAAAAGAAAAAAGGATCACGATGGGGGGGGGGGGGGGGTTTCAAAGAAGAGATATAAGGTAAGGATGGGGGTTTAAAAAAGAAAAATGAAATTGGTGGGTGTGGGGTGGAGGGTCAAGAAGAAGAAAATAAGTGGTGCAAGTGGGAGAGGGTGGTGGGGTATAAATAAGATGAAAGGGATGGTGGTATTACGAACTTGGGGTGGTAAGGTGTAAAGAAGATGAATGAAAGAAAGATTATTGGCTAAAAAAGAAATGGGCTCAGTTAGTATTTTTTTCGCGCGTAGTGATTTTTTGTACTTGTCACGTCAGCTATTTGGGAATATTTAACTTCCCTGAACGGTGTTGTTTTAAGGGGTATATAAAACACCCGATATTTAAGTGTTTATAATTTAAACTGGAATTTTGCTGTCAAGTTTAGGGGGAATTTATATTTGTGTATATAGTTTTCTTTCGCATTATACAAACACAAACACAATTTAATATTTATGTTTGTATAAAAGTGACAAAGGTGAGGAAAAGTAGTGAGTGAGATCAGGAAAAATAATGAGCGAGATTTCTGAGGCAATACAAATGACGTGTATTTCTACAAATTAAAATCAAATAAAATTGTGATTACAACATTTAATTTAAATTAATAATTTATTATTTTATCTAATTTTCCCTTTTAAATATGCAGTATTTGAATTTGGGATTGACAAAACAAAAACTTTAATCACATAGTGTCCAAAATTACATATGGTTGTACAGGCTATAGGCTATGGTACAATTTTATATAGGCTATAGGTTATAATACAATTAACCTTTTTTTATGTTCTAACTTAGAATTTCTTCACTATAGAGTTTCTAAAGTAACGAGAGTAAATACAATCTCAGCAAGAGTGGTATTTTGAATCCATTAAATGTTTTTGAGATTATCATCAAACATCAATTGTATCATATAAAAGAAATTATAGTTCTTTTTACTAGTTATATTTACATCTCAGATATTTCAAATTGTTGCAAATATCAAAGTAGAACCTTCTAGAAAACTGAGTCACAAATCATCCCAAAATCTTAGTTGATCCTCGTCATATGTGGACCATCTTAATAGTATATACCTTGGCAAGAGTTTATATTACAATAGAAATTAATTACTCCAATCTAGTATTAATTATAATAGATTAATTGGATTACCACTTGCAGGTCTGGTCACGTGTTACCTCGTCCAATCCTAGTCATAATTCCCCAAAAATATTACTACTATTCCGCAACGTAAGCTTAACTAGAGTGAGTAAATATTTATTTATTTTTAAATTAAAAATTTTAAATTTAAGTAATTTTATATAAGAAATTATATTTGTTGGGAAGCGCTTTATCTCTAACAAATATATGAGGAAAATGAAATATATATCAAATCTCATAGAAAGATTTTGAAAAAACCCCTCATCTCATTTCAAATATAATAAAAATTAAAATAAATATGAAAAAGTGAATAATGGTACTCTAATTTAATTTAATTTAATAGTGCAGTCACCGCACATTTCTCCTATAAGGTGAAATGTTGCAATAGTATATTTTCACTTTTGTTGCAGCAACTTTTTATGAGTGAAATTAGTTTAAAGTGGCATAGAGACAAAATCACCATTATTATAAGGAAGAAAAGAAAAGGAAAAGTAATTTGCTTTGTCTTGTTTGTCAGAGAATAAACAATAAATTAATAAAGATAACGGTGAATCAAAATAAAAACAAAATGAAACAACTTGCTACTTTTCAATTTCGAAAAGGAAACGTTAATCTGGTAAAAACATCGAAAAGGAGAACAAAAATAGGACAAGGATGAAGACAAAAAGAAAAGCAAAGTTACGTAGATTCTCTTTTCTTCAAATAACGAAATAAGGGAAAAATTAAATAAGTAGTATTTTCCTATAATTAAGATTTGAGATTTACTAAAAGATAATTTGTAGACTGAATTGATACGATAAGTTTTGGTCAGAGTAAGTCCGTATAGACCGGCCCATATTATAAAATGTGGACAAATATTATTGAATAAGAAAATATAGAATTATTCCTTTTAATTTAGGATAACTTTCACATATAGCAAACAAAAAATTCATATTTGTATGCTATAGCAACTTTTCAGAATTGACGCTCACATAGCAATATAAAATATATAATTGCATATTACTATAAATTGTATAAATGTGCTGGCCTAAATTGTATTTAATTCGCTGGCCTATTTCGCTGCAATGTATAATTTGTTTTGCATACAGTTGAATGAATTAAAATGTATGTAATTGCATTAAGTATAAGTGTAGTAGCAAAAAATATATGTTGTTCTCGCCTTTATACAAAACCAAAAACAGAAATATACACCTTCTGTGGTTATAAAGCTAGAAAAAATTAGATTTCCCGCCAATTGTAATAATTTGCAATTGTATAATCATTGGCCTTTTTCTCTGCAATATTTGAAGAAAAAGTGTATAAATTGTTTATAATTAAGTGTATAACACGAAAGATAATATACATTTTTGAATGGTATATACAATTTTCTCCGCTTTATACAAAACAGAAACAAAATATACACTTTTGTGTATTTAAAGGGAGAGAGCGAGAGCGAGAAGGGGGGGGCGGAGGTGGCGAGCGAGATTTTTTGCCGAGAGGAAACACTGGCAAATTTTAACTAAATGTTGCTATGGAGTCACACTTAAATCAAACCCTAGCTATTCCCTTTTAATTTAGGTTATTTAGTTTGCTATTCTATACAATTTCCCTTTAATATGCGTAAAATAATGATAGAGCCGTCTCCAATATGTGCAGGCTCGTTGGGGCGGTCTGGCATAACCCGGAAAATTTAATAGGGCAGAGCTAAGACATTTTTGAAGTCCATTTAAAAAAGAGTTTTAACCCCGCCTCTGAACAGCCTACAATGTGAGAGCTTGGAGAACTATCGGTAGTAGTAGGGCCAGCCCTGTGTGGGCCAATAAAATTAATTAACACAATAGATAATATTAAAATTAAATTAAAGAAATCCAGACTCAAAACAATTAGGTTAGTACTTTTTTACTTCAAAAAAAAACTTAAAAATTTTTTCTTTTTTTGAAAATGATAACTTACTTAGTTACTATTTTCAGGCAAAACGGTCTGTAGACCCGTATTTTACATGCTTTGTTTATGGACCCTTCTATTAGTTCTTTGTCATCTAGACCTACACTAAATAAAATATCAATATATCAAACCTCTCTGATTTATTGACATACTTATGTGGCCCATTTGTTAGATGGTTGAGTGGCAAAAGCGTGAGCTCTAAACACCTCTTAAGGCAAGTGAGCAAGTGAACACCATATTAAGTAAGGGATAATATTCAAATTACCCCCTAGCCTATACCCAAAATCCCTACATACACTTTGTTCTTGATGAGGCAAAATCCCTACGATTACACTTTATCTTGATGAGGTCCTATACCCCTCCAACTTTTTTTTAAAGAATTTTACCTCTTGGTGCCTACGTGACAATAATCGTGATTTCACCCATGTAGGGCGCCGGGAGTGCAGATTTTTCAGTAACCCATGACCAATAAAAGTAGCCAGTGTCAAAGCCATTTGAAAAAACTTCAAAAAAGAAAAGGGTAGTGTTTCTCCAAAAGCAATCTTCTCCTCTTTTCAAAAAAATTAAACCTCAGTTCATGGTTCTTCATTTTGAAGAAGCTCCACCATTATCATTCAAGTTAAATAGCTTTTGATTTGAAAAGGTGAAAGTAACAATTTAATATATCTTACATCTTTTTTATGTCGATTATTAATTCTTATTTGTTTTTGACAATGTTTTTAAAGTTAGGGTGAGTATGAAAAATCCGAGTTGAATAAGTTGTGTATGGATGAGACTAAGGATTCAATGTTTAAAAAAAAAAAACACGGACGGGGAAGTGCGATTGGGCAAGCATGGAAAATATTACTGACAAATGCAGACGTCTTGGTCAATCGCGAATCCCAGAAATCTAATTTCTAATTTGAAATTGATTTCCCTCCAAACAGGCAAAAACACTTTCCCTCTTTCTACTTCATCTACTTTGTGGTTAAAATAATGTGAGAAAAGAGTGTGTGCGTAAACGCCAACTTTGCAAACTTGGAAAGTGTAAAGTTACTTTACGAAAGCTGAAACAGTTGGGTCCGGCGCGTGTGTTACAACAAAACAAATTGGACCTTGTAGATTTCATTGGTCACGTAGGCACGCCAAGTGGTAAAAGTACTTTAAAAAAAAGTTGGAGGGGGGTAATGGTGGTAATAGTACCTCATTTTTTTTCCAAAGATAAGGGGTGTCGTTAGGATTTTGGGTAGGTATAGGCTAGGGGGGTAATAAGTATTATCCCTATTTTTACATTAAAAAATATTTAAAGTATACAGACAATATATAATAAAACTTAAAAATGAAAAAAAAAAATCATTCTTCTTCAACCAACCCATATGCTTTTTCACCCATCCATCTTTGCCCAAACCTTTCTTTTTCCTTCCATCAATGATCTGCTACACCAGACTTCAAAGGCGGCGGGGAGCCTCTGTATGTCGGAGGCAATAAGATTTTTGGCCTTTTGGTATGTCGGCAATGACGAGGAGTTGGTGCAGCCATTTTTCTGGAGGTTGAAGAATGAGGAAAGAAAAATGGTGAGTATGTGTGATGAAGTTGTAGACTGGTGAGAGAGATCATATTTGTAGTTTCGTCGACAAGAGGAGCGACAGCAACAACGACTTTCTTCGACATTTGGGCTAGTCCACTGTGTAAAGAATGATGATGCTAAGAAATCCAAATATTTAATTTAAAATAATAAATTAAAATTCAATTTGTCAAAATTGCATCAAATTTTATGATTTTTCTTTTGTCAAAAAAGATATTATTATAAAAACTGAAGTGGCAAATTTTATCTAATATGAAGTGTGACATCAACGCGATTGAGAGTCACAATGTGTTGAAAGGGTTCAACTGTTGAGTTTAGACGGGTTCAGGGGTCCAGATGACAAAGAGGTAAGTAAAAGGGTTCACAATACAAATGCATACAAGTATAAGAGTTCACCAAACCATTTTACCAATATTTCTATAAGACAATTTAGTTGTGAATTCTAATTAACAATAGAAACATTAACATCATGTATATTGTTTGGTAGATATGTATGATATATTTTTAAAATTATAACTTTAGAATTTAACTTAATATTATATAAAAAAAAATAGAATTTTAAAAAAACTGAGCTAGCCCGGCAAGCTTGTAGCCCACGTACTTGTAGGTTAGATCGATCATTTTTCGGCCTGACCCATAAAATATCAAAATTTATATGGGTTAGTTAGAATGAGGTGAGTTAGACCATATTGACAGCTCTAATAACTATTGTCAGAGAGGGATAGTTTGTAAATGAATTTCTTGAGGGCAAAAATGTCAGAAAGTGGAGGTGTGCAATTTGTTATTGACCTATAGTATATTCCACTAGGAAAACAATTTAAACAGAATCTTCCGTCTAATTAAATCCTCTCACCGCATTCTCTCACGCAAACCACCTCTTATCCTGCTGAACGGCAAAAGAAGGAAAATGTTTTATTCACAATTTTCATATTTATAAAATTATGTATTAATTCATTTATAATCATCAAGTTTGATTCGAATTTTTCGTGAACAGTATATGTGAATAAGTAATCTCATTTAATATATTTTGTCTTTTTTCTAATTAATTCTTGCGACAATTAAGGTGAATTATTTTATTGAGATGTTCAAGAGTTGCATGTTTTCAATAGAAAGAATAAAATTATTAGAAACAATATAGTACACTGGTACACACTTAAATACACTTCCTTCCTTCATCACTTTCATTTTGAAGTGTTTAATAAGTCAAAAAATAACTTTACTAATTCATTTCTTAAAAAAGTCTTTTGTAATTTTTATAAATAAAAATATTTTAAAAAAGAATTAATTATAATGATGATATAAAAAATAATTAACACTTTCTAAATTTGACAAAGTAGAAACTAATATAAGGCAAATAGAGTAATTTTTTACAATTTGATATTTCCTATTGTTTTTTTTTACCAATATGATACTTATGACACTTCAAAATAATGATTTTTTAAAATAAAATTTTAGTATTACACTAATTCATTTGAATTCAATAGCTTTAATTTAAGTTTTACATAAATGTTTAAAATCTATTAAAGTATGATTAAGTAGTACAATTTCTAGTCTCTCTTCTAAAAGATTCATGCTCTTTCGAAAATGTCCAAAACTGAGAGAAAAAAACAGTGAAGTAAATGTAAAGAAGAAAAAATGTAGAAAACTGGAAAAAATATTAGTGAGGTAAATCTTACTTATTTTCTTTTTCCCTTTTCAGACAAAGGGGATAAAGAAAATAACTAAATACTTGTCCACTAGTTTAAAAAAGGAATTTTATTTATTGTTTTAAATATACTTTTTAAAAATAATTTTATTCCTAATATTAATTATTATTTTTCAAAATTTAATATTAAATAAAAATAATATAATAAAATAGTCATATTAATTAAATATTTTTCCTTTAATAGATATGTGAAAGTAAAAATAAAGAGAAAGAGAACATAAGATTAATTTGGGTTGTTAATCCTTAGCCAGATTGACCTCGTAACCGATGCATTTTCATCCCATTCATGAGTCATGACCCAACCCCCTCCACTCTGGAATTTAAACTCAATTTAATTATCTTATAAATTGACTCGTGTCCGTTGAATTATTTATATTACCAAACTACCCATCACTTCCTCAACACAGGTGGTCATAACAAGATTTCATGCATTTTGACAACGTAATGTCTAATTTGGTAAATAACACAACATCTCTCAAATAGGTCATTTTGGCTCTGTTTTAGGACTATAAATTAAAAAAAAAAATGGCACTCTGTCCAACACCTATTGCCTCTGTACAATTCCAAATTTATGTTCCTCCCCTCATTCTCTCTCTCACATTGAAATGGTGATTTTGTTGGTGCTCTCAAATTGGGGATAGCTGGTGTAAAGATTCAATTTTGATCTATCTGAGTAAGCAAAAAGAAGAGTACTACTTTTTTTTTTTATTTAATTCTTTTTGGTCTGAAATTGGTGTGTCAGTCTTTGGAGTACAACACACATGGAACATGGTTGATAGTTCAAGAAAGGAGAAAAGGTTAAAGTGAGGCTTGGTTTGCTCTTTTTTGAGTTGTTGTGTTTTTTTTTTTTTTAAGAAGAGAGGAGAGGAGAGAAATTAGATCAAAAAAATGGGTTGTTGGTATTCAAGATTAGAGAGAGAAGAATTGGTTTCAAGATGTAAAGCTCGAAAGAGATATATGAAACAGTTGGTAAAATCAAGACAAGCTTTTTCTGCTTCTCATTCTATGTACTTGCGTTCATTGAGGAATACTGGTTCTGCTTTGCTTCAGTTCGCTACCGGAGAAACCGATCTCCACCCACAAAACCACCACCTTCCACCACTTCCACCCTCGCCACCACGGCGACTCACCACCCCTCACCCGCCGCCTCCCCCACCTCCTCCTCCACCGCCGATGAGTCCCACATCCTGGACAACCTCCACCACTACATCTTCCGCCCTTCCACCACCCCCTCCGCCGCCGCCGCCGCCTCCTCCTCCGGCGACGTCAAATTGGGATTTCTGGGACCCATTTGTGCCTCCTCCGTCATCTTCGAGGTCAGTCACGGAGGAGGAATGGGAAGAGACAACGATAACATCGGAGGCTGCCGTCACAACCACGGTAGGAGCGGCGAGCGTGGCGGCTCCACCGTCGGCGGTGAGCCAGTTTTCTAAAGAAACCACCTCAACAAGTGAACTTGCGGTGGTGGTCTCTACTAAAGGCAAAGACTTGGTGGAAATCATCAAAGAACTGGATGAGTACTTTCTTAATGCTGCTGATGCTGGTGCACAACTCTCATTGCTTTTGGAAGTTCCCAATTGTGCTTTTTCCGAACAAAGATCTTCAGGTATGTATACATATAACTGCACAAGGTACAACATGCTTACCCAAAAATATAGTATAAAAATTGGTTCTTTTGGGGTTCTGTAGATAAGTTGATGAGTCCTTTTTCATGGTCATTTGGTGGAAGTTCAAGATGGAATGGAATTGGAAGATTTTGTGATGATCCAATGAACAAATCCATCAATGGGGTAAATGGTGCCAAAGCACCTTCCCACTGTTCTACAGTGGAAAGATTATATGCTTGGGAGAAAAAACTCTATCTTGAGGTCAAGGTAAAATTAAACTTTAATATATTATATTGTTGTCCCAACTCAATTACTATATTTTTTTCTTATGAATTATTTGATTATGATTTATAGCATGCTGAGGCATTAAAGTTGGAGCATGAGAAAAGGGGAGGTCATGCTAGAAAACTAGAGATGAAGAGGGCTGATTATGTGAAAACAGAGAAAGCCAAGAAAGAAGTAGAAAAGTTGGAATCACAAATGATGGTTGCTGCACAAGCTATTGAAACTACATCAGCTGAAATCATCAAATTAAGGGAGTCAGAGCTCTATCCACAGCTTGTTGATCTAGTCAAAGGGTTAGTTCTATTCAACATCCTTTATGTTCATCTCTTGGGAAAAAAAAAATTGTTTTGGCTGTGCAGTATTTTTACAATTTTGAGGGGTCAAAGTCAGCTATAGCAATATGTAGTAAAAAGCAACGAATGGCTCTCCGTACAGAATTGGAAACTTTTGACTCCTTTAACTGATTCGGTTCATGTCCTAAAAATATACGAAAGCAGCATACAACAACAGTCTGCTCTTCTGTTAAAAACTGTGAAAAGGCCAACTTCTCTTTAAGAGTGGGACTGAAATTATTCAAAGTGGTCAGTTGTGTTGACTGAAATTAAGGTCACCCTCTTTTATTCTGGTGGGGTCAAATTGAAGTTAAAGACCAGTACTTAGCTAGAAACAAAGGCCCACTATTCAGTTGCAAAATGAATACTGGATGAAGTTAATGAAATTCAATGTTGCTCCTTTATATCTCATGGGACAATCATTAACTTTCACTACTAATTAATGTACAAACTAGTGTCTTGTGAGTAAGGGAAACTCGAGTTTCAGCAAAAAGGATAATATTGCAAGAATCATTTGAACTTTTCCTTCTATCTTTTGTCTCCTTACTGTTTGTGGTTTACAGGTTGATGTACATGTGGAGAAGCATGTATGAGTGCCATCATGTTCAAACACATATAGTGCAGCAGTTGAAGTATCTCAATACCGTGCCATCAACTTATCCTACCTCTGAGCTTCATCGACAATCAACATTACAACTTGAGCTTGAACTGGAACAATGGCACCTATCTTTCTGCAACCTAGTGAAATTTCACCGGGATTATATTCAGTCTTTAACCGGCTGGCTCCGTCTTAGCCTATTCCAGCTTGGCAACAACCCTGTACATAAGACCAGCCAGGACAATGCAGTTTACTCTCTTTGTGAAGAGTGGCATCTTGCAGTCAATAATGCTCCAGACAAAGTAGCATCGGAAGGAATCAACAGTTTACTAACTGTTATCCATGCCATTGTGGTGCAGCAATCAGAAGAGATCAAACAAAAGAAGAAATCAGAGATGGCATTTAAAGAGCTTGACAAGAAATCTTCTGAGCTTCGGTCACTAGAGTCCAAGTATGGCCCGTATTCTATACCTGATTCCTCTAGCAGTAGTACAAGGAACAAGAATCCTGTGACTGACAAACGAGCTAAGGTGGATGCAATAAGAGCAAAAGCTGAGGACGAGAAGGCCAAGTATGACAAAGCCGTGAGTGTAACAAGGGCGATGACATTGAACAATCTACAGATGGGTTTGCCACATGTCTTTCAGGCTGTGACAGGTTTTGCCAATGTATGGACACATGCATTTGAGTCGGTATATAATCAAGCCAAAAATACTGATCAGGTGCATGAAATGAAGAGGATTTTGCCTTGAGATACAGAGTGCACGCTTTATTGTGGTCCATGCAGCCAGCAGGAAAAATGTATATATGTGTTCTTGAATTTCCCCCTACTGGTTTCCCAGTATGTGCTATAATTTATTGGGTAACTTAGAAATGCAGATTTTCTTGAGAGTGAGCGAAAGAGATGATTAAGGTTTATGCAATCATCGACAGTGTAAGTATGGCTGGCTGATGGAGTTAGATGATATAGATTGCCAGCTTTTGGCGTTAAGAGGATGTTAGGATTTTTGAAGTATGCTTTAGCTTTGCTCGGAAACAGTTACTAGTGTTTTCCGTTTGTCCTTTTGGATCAAATGTTGGGAAAAAATAGTTTTGCAAAAGTTGCATTTATATGTTGTTGTTTTGAATCGTGTACTCCATGGTTTCTCTTGTTACTTTCAAGTCCTGAACCAGTGTGAAGCATGGGATTACAATACATCATCCGTAGTTTGACAAATACCCCTATTTTTGTGAGGTAAGGTTGAGAGGTGGCTTAAAGAAGTGATTGCTTTCATTTATTATTAAGTAAAATTTACCTTCTCATGAGGAATAAATAAATAATTATATTTGTTTAACTACAAAAAGAAAATGTGGAGTGAAACGATCCAACTAGGGACGAAACACCACGTCCATGGGCTCAGTCGAACCGAGCTGCCCAAGGCAGATTCATATACTGTTGAAGCGTCAAGAACAGTAACAGCCTCAAGCTGATGGCCCAGCCCAAGAAGCTGCTGCTGAACTTGTAGAAATCGGAACCAAGCCTGGAGGGGCGAACGGTGGAATAGCAATCTGTGATCTATTTTATTAACATCTTCTTTTTACTTGCGAAAATAGTGCTTTGAATGCGAACTAAGAGCAGGAAAGGGGCTATAGCCGGCGTAAGCTCACCAAAGTAGGATGCGTGACTGACGCATCTTTTTGCATCTTTTTTTAAAGTATTTTGAACTTCCAGTAAATACACAAGTTCACGAAACAAAACAAATTTATGAGATTTATCATTTTAGCTTGTTTCCCAGTTTGTGAGGTTATTTGAAATTTACACTAGAGATTGGTTATAGTACTTTATTAATTAAATAAATAGAAGATAAAACTAACAAATATCCTATCGGTGAGATAAACTTTTTTCCTTTCATGGAATATAACTTTGTGAGATTTATCAAAACAAATTTCAGATTCAATTCTTCAATGCCATCTGGGATAGTGACAAAACAGTATTTTTGTCCATATCTCTTCTCCTACTAAAGTAGAACTTAACATAGTTCTCCAGTTCCACTTCACTTTACTAGAAAGTGATAGGTTAGTAAACTAGCAACCGTTTGTTTAATATTCCTCAAATTAGAAAACAAAGGTCTTCCGTCACAAATTCCTGCACAATTAAAAAACTACTTCAATGAGTATAAACAAGTTGTATTGTTTCCCCTAAAAAATTTACAGAATTTCAGCAATATACATAATTTACAAGTGAAAAAGAGCCCACATGGACTATATGTTGATACAAACTCAAACACTGCTTTAAACTACCAATCTTCTATCTCATCGTCTGACAAATCCAGCTTATTCTCGTGCAAATAGGTGCTATCCGAGTCATCTTCAACCATGTCATCATCTTGGAAACTTTCAGATGCTCTGCATCCAAGCCATTTAAGGGAAGGCCTAATCTCGGTTGCCATAACTATCTGATTTGATGTGGTTAGGCTATTATACAAGTCACCCCAATGAGTAAACATTTGACGCTGCAAACACATCGACTTAGTTAGGATGAAATTAAAATCCAAAATCAGTGGACAACATGAGGCTGTTTGGTTTAAAAAAAAGACAAAAAATGCAGTTAAGTAATATAGGGATTATTGTCATGTTGGATGTTTAGATTGATACAATTACAGTGTATTGCTTAAAAAATATGTTTACATTTTTAAACAAAAAGAAGAGGCTGTTTTACTAATATGAGGATTACTTTTGTCATTTTATTGTTCTTAATCCATGTATTACTAATACCCACATTCTTATTCTACATTATATCCCACAAAATGTAATATAGGTTCTCACATGCACAAGTATGTATTAGTTACAAGGAAAACAAATAGCAACCAAAACATTACAAAAAAATAATGTTGCGTTTTATGTGGGGACTCAATCTCCTACACCACCAACTAAAGGATCACTAGGAAATTATAGTAGTGCACTAGTGCTTCCTAAGCAACTACTTTAGTGAGAAACATTATGTTCAGGACTTGATTGAGATAAATCCATGTTATAAGAAGCTATCTGAGCAAGATCAAGAGCAAAATGCAGAGAACAGGACAGGAAGAATCTTACCTTATTGCGGCGTGATGATTGTTCAACCTCCCACAGTTTGGGACGTCGAATAGCATGCCACCTGATTTCTCACGGGAATTTGCAATAAATTATCTTTAGGTACTTTATATAAACAAAACATAACGAACCAGGTAATGTTTTTATACCTGGAAGGCACTGGATGAGCATTCCCAAATAATACTCCTCTGGCAGCAACTGAAGCAGCAGCTGACTGAATGATGTTCTCAGCTCCAAAGTCTCTAGATAGATGTCCACTAAGTGAAGACAGAAGAAAATCCGAATCGCTTAAATATGATGCCACAAGCCACGCATCATCTATTGCGTCTTCACTCAAAAAGTCTAAAACTGCAACAAAATTGAAAATCAGTAGTTGAATAAGACAAACAACAAATTCTATAAATGTTAGACAATAACATACTTTACATTTCTATGTGCAGATATGATGGCTATAAGTCTGAATAACCCCATTTCATGCATAATCCATTAGGTAAGTGAATGCAAGTTGAACAAAAGAATAGTATTTCTCCTCTAATCTAAAGAACTGGAAAATAGATTAAAAAAACAAGCTCTGCCAACATTTAGTTTGCCGGTGAAACTCACCACAAAGGCAGAAGTTAAAGCTATTGGGACTTGTGGTGAATCTAATTTGTTTGTTATAGCCCATAAATAAAGCAGGTCGAATATGATATGGAAATAGCATTATGTCACAGAATGGCAGATTTAGGTGCTTGAATTAAAAACAAAAAGAAAAAAGTAGCCCTGAGTCCAGCATTGCCACCATTTAAGTTCATTCCAAAAGAAATGCAAAAAGCTAAGCAGACCAGATTAGTTGGAAAGCCCGTCCGCCTTAAGAAAAAAAAAGGTACCATTTTCATGCAGAAAATCAGAAAGAGTCGTCGCTTGACCATGTGCTTGACAAAGAATAACTTCTGGAGCATCCATTTTAAGAGGAAACCTGACAAATTTTTCCTTCAGAAGGAATGTGTCTCTATCTACAAAAAAAAAAATGAGTTTGTATCAGAGGGTTTGCCAAAGACAGTTTTCTCAATTATTCACTTTTCAATTCACTTGGTAGAGAACACTCATATCTTACTCCACATGGTTAAAGAAGAGCTGTCTGTAGCTTTGTAATTAAAAAAACCTCACATATAACGTCTAAGTTCATACCTATGGCAGTAATTTACACAAGGTGAAAACGTTAATCTTCTACTCTTCTAATTACCATTACTTGGAAGACTACTCCCTGGACAATCACCAATGCTCATATCAGTCATTCTTAAACAATGTTTCTTTATTACATCTCAGGAAATCAGCTTAACAACTTTATTTGAGCAGTGTCTACAAGTGCTGAAACCACATTTAGCAATTGAAGAACTCTTCAAAGATACAGTATTGCATATTGTGACTCATGAATAAGAAACCAAGATTGCAAGATTAGACCATTCAAGCACATGCTAAGATATGCATTCCCTATGACTTGATACTATAAATAAATTCATTTTTTCATTGAGTTGTATTAATTTAATAGGATAGTGACTTAAAACTTTATTTTTAGAGGTCAATTGGAAAACATGTAAGAAACTAAATTATTTTTAGTGAACCATTTTCATTTACAGTCTTGAAATTTTAGTAGCTTTAAACAAATTATCTTAATAAATAATGCTCTATCACTCTTACAACATGTAAAAAATTAAAATTAAGTATACACTCACATAAAATCACATATACCCGCAACCCGCCCCGCCCTGCATTAGTTTTAATAAAAAACACTTCAGCCCGTCCCGCCCCACTCCGCATTTGCCCCACCCCATTGCCATCCCTAGCAAAGATGGAGTAATTTGTGGCTAGAGAAGAGGTGTGGAAGCACACAGTTACTAAGTTCTGTAAGCACTTGCAACTCACTATATCCTGAGAATGAAGTTAAGTCAGATGTACCTGATGCAATTGTTTGCTCACTTTCTCTTTTGTTGTGTAGAAATTTGCCTAATGCATGGAATAGAGAGAGTGTTTCATCTTTTCCAAATGGAAAACAAAGCACATCATCCAAACAACTAGTATTATCCAGTCTTTCTTTTGACGTTAGAATAGGCCTTCTATGTGGTTTAAGACAGAGATACTGCAGAGAATTAATTGCCTGTCTGATATCACCTCCACTAGCTTTGGCTATTAGATCAATCGAATCAGCGCCAACTTCAAGCTGCTCCTTTCTGCATATAGCTGTAAGTGTTTTCTTGATTGAATTGACAGTGACAGGGTTGAAGTTGACCTGAAAATCATGAACTCAAGTAAAAAAAGTTGGCATCCTCCCCTGCCTTTGAAAAATGATAAACTGCCCTGGTGTTTTACTGTCAAAGACAAGAAAAGATCCTCTAACTCAATTTGCAGATTTCAAGAGTGAACTATTTTGTACCCTTTGGCCTGCAGGCCGTGGATAGTGTTGGCATGTTCCAGGTCAAATGGCTTAAAATTAGCCAAGGAAGCTAATTTATCATGTTTTCATACTCATAGGGGATGTTTGACATTTGATTCAAGATAAGCAAATGAAAAGAATTCAAAATCCAAAGTAAGTCTATCAAGGAACGCAACCTTACAAGCCCCAGCACTATGAAGAGATAGAAGGAGTTCTTCCCAGCAGCGTGTGCTAAAGTCTGCAGAGTCATCCTTGTCATAGTTTGTGATCACTATGACTGTTGGAATGCGGACTAATTGCACAAGAAGGGTCAAACACCTTTGAAGCCTTCCATACGCAGCTCTTACATTTACCACAGGAAGATCATCAACTAAGAGTATGACTGAAGCCTGTGATCCCTTCAACGTTGGAGAAGTCAATCCATACTTTCTCACCCTCTCAACAAAACCTTCAAACTCATCTAGTTTTGACATGTATTTTAACCCTACATCAACATTAAAAAAAAAATATGAAATGATAATATGAATCCACTTTTCTGAACGAGCACTTGATAGCTTGAAGAAGCTCCGTTTTCCAACACATGAATATGTACCTGAATTAGAATTATGCAAATGCTCTGGCCAAACTGTTGGAGTAGGTGTGGTCCACTCCCATATTGTGACACCAAGATTTGAAGCAATAGCATGGATAGCTGCCTAGAAGATGACAAGCACCCAATGATCATGCAATTTTACAGTCCTTGAAGGAGTAAGACAAGTTTCAAACATGGCACTCCTGATTCAGAATAGTAAAGGAAAACAGTGACATACAGTTTTTCCAACACCAGAAGGTCCAGCAACGAGAAGAACATTACTATGGCCATCCTGCAACCAGCAGAGGAAAAATCTTAGTTCCGACCATGTAAAGTCTGAACATTGCAGAAAACACTTGTCATGTCAAAAACACTGTAAAAACAAGTGCACCTGAAAAGACCAAACCCTCAAAATTACAGATGCTAAATGTCAGACCAGGAAAGGTCACCAATACTACTATGATACAACAATTTCCTGGATCAAACTTTTTCCTTTTAGCACCATAACTAATTACCATTTCCACTTACACATCTAAACAATGACCAGGGCAAGCGCAAACTTTTTTTGGATCAAGCCGGCGCAAACTATGATACAAAAATTTATTACCGATTTGCTCAAAAACAAAGAATGGTAACCAAGACACACCTACGACCATAAGTTGTTGTAAAATCCCAATTATATCCCACACCCCTATGGATCTCCAGGCAACACATTGCAAACAGGGAAACAAGAAAAAGAGACTTTATTCTGAGTAAATGTATGCTTAATGCTCCACTCAACCTTCATTACAAGACAAGGTTCCCCAGCAAAGCAACAATAAGTAATTATTTCCAATATCATAAAACGATTCTAAGAACACTGCCGAAGAATAAGAACAGTGAACTTCTTTAAGATTTTAGGGAAAAGGAAAGTAGATATGCGATATTCACTTGGTTGGTTGATGACCATGTGTTGTCAGAATATTAGAAGTCTAAGAAAATAAAGAAACTGATAAGGCTTTTAAAACACTCTTAATTATGTACCATTGCAGCTTTTAGCCTTTCTTCAAACCATGTTTTTACTTCTTCGACCTGCAAAATCAAGCACAGGAAACAAACATTAAAACCTTCACATCTGAGAAAATTTATGAGAAAAACATACAGCTCTTTACCTTCTTCTTTTGAACTGCAAGCTCTTCCAGGAAATGAGGCTTATGTTTGTCGATCCACATGTCATTGTTGCTTCGACGACCTGATTCAGTTTCATAAAATTTAGTATTTTGCGAATGATGACTAACTGAAGATGAAGAGGTTCGGAGGACTGTTAAAATATATGCATTGATGGAGAAGACAGGGCTGGCAATCAAAACAACACAAAATCAGGAGGAGTTGAAGGGTAAATCACTGTAAATGCAGACCAATAAGCATTTGCCAACTGAATTATCAACATGAAGTCAAAAAACCTTGCATAGTTAGATGATACTTGAGTCATGGTTCAGCTCCAACATTTTAACATGTGAAAACCATATCCGACTCCCCAAACCAGTTCATTATTGACATCAATACAAATAAATACTAAAACCAAATCTTTTGAAACTAGCATACCAGCAGATACCTTGATACCCGTGAAATCGTCATCAAACTCCTCACAAAACCGTTTCATCTGCAATCAGTTATACCATATGCCATTAAAATTCTGAGTTACTCAAAGGCAAAAAGTACAGTGCAGTGAGTATCCCAAAAACAACAGAATATATAGCTAATGAACCACCAACAAAATCAGTTTAGTCGAGACATGAGAACTAAATCCATAAAGCAAACATCACCCAAGGTTACTAAATAAAACTGTTAAATAAATATATTCAGTAAAGCCCAGGAGTTTTTTATTTGATCTTGCATAGGTTCAAGGTATATTTGTAATCCACTCCTATAAGTTCTCTACTTAACATGCATTCTTTCACTTCTGTGAAACAAGATATTTGGGGGTGGGGGTGGGGGTGTGTGTGTGTTTGTTCTATGGTTGTTAAACATAGCAGCTGAGTCTATTTATGTTTGTTCCTCTTCATGTGAACTAGGTGTCGAGCCCTTCTTAAGCATCCATAGATTGAGTCTAATATATTTTGATAAGTAAGGGGGGCCATTTGATTGGCTTGATGAGTAAAGATATTCCAGCACACAATATTGCATAAGTAATACAATGTTCGCTTTTTGGCGAAACAATCTCCACATAGGAAGAATAATTTCACAAAACTAATCTACTGTTTTATTGGGAGTATTAAACCCAACATAACTTATGAGGGAATCCATGAGTAATTTTCAACTAATATCTGCACAGATCAAACCGCAAGCAATGGATGCACCCTCACCAACTGCACTACTTAACATCTACTGCAGGTAAGACCAAACTCGGTTTCCCGTTTATACAACTAATGTTCACTCAAATGAAAAGCACAGCGTGAAATAGTAGGCCTATTTACTAAACAATACTATAATTAAATCGAATGAGCCCTATGTATTACCTCATCGAAAACACTACCCTCTTTAGAAGGGCGTGGACATGATAACGAAAGTATCGCCGTTTTAGCCCTTTTAGGGTTCCTCCTCGGGACTGACGCCGATACCGATTTCGATTTCGATTTCGTGTGGGTGAAATTCGACTTGACTGAGAAGTCTTCATCGTCATCAGACGACGAAATTACAATGGCGACATTCCTCTTGACTTTCTTCATTACCATGGGAACGGTTATCAACGTTGTTTTTCAAAATACCAAGAACTTTGAAGAGTTTCAAAATCAGAAAATTTGCACGATTAAGGTGAGGATGATACGAGACTGAGATTATTGAACCCTAGATAAAACTAAGCCAAATACATAACTGCAGACAGCAAATGGGCAACTTCTCCAGTAGAAATACTTGTTTTCGAAAGCCAAAAACGGCGGGTGTTTTTCAGAGCCAAACCCGCTAGCGTAAGGGAGAAGCTGATGCCCGCGTTTTTTTAGTCTGGCAGAGCAAAAAAGAAATAAAATTTGTACTTAAAAAGAAAACTAAAGGAGCATTTGGGAGAAAATAACAATGGTCTTCTATTTTTGAGGCTAACTGCAGATTAGTCCGATAAAAATAAGATTAAAACCATAAAAAGAGAAATTCCTGATTTATCTAATACAGCGATTTTTAAAAAAAAAAAAATTAACCAAAATTGTTGTTCCTTTTTTTTAAAAAAAAATCACATCAAAGATAGCGATTTATATTTTTTTAGCGACGGATTTTTTTGAGAAGAAAATCGCTCCCCATGAAGCGATTTCTCTTTTGGTTTTTCTTTTATGTGCCGTTTTGATCTTTTGAAAGAAAAAAGTTAACCTTTTGGTTTCAGACTCTATTTATACCTCAGAAGTAATAGGTACTCCTTATAGAAAAAGAAAAAAAGAAATTTTGTTCATGCGATATAAAATCATGATATGATATCATAATATGAAATTATGAAATGAAATTAAAGTTTTATTTTGGACATGTCATATAGAATTTTCGTATTGTATATTTTCTCATAAACATAAAAATCTCAGAAGTTATAAACTATTAAAATAGTCGAAATTGATTATTCAATCTTACCGAATAAACAAAAATTTATAAGATCGCATAATAGATTATTACATAGGTTTGTTCTCCCTTTGAGTAATTGTTTCATCTAATTTTAATTGATTGAACTTTAATTCAATAAAAATAAACTGAACACAAATCGTAGTTTATTGGTCTTTAATATAATCCCCCACGTAGTATGGATAATTCCCTCACGTTGAATTACATTCTCGATTATATGACCAAGAAAACGAATCAACATTATTAATATGTCATTTGTTGATAAATATCGTTTACAACTATATTTTCATGCTTATAAATCATAAATATTTCTTTTCTCCTCGGGTATTCTCACAAATAATTCTATTACATTGTATAAGCTATGCCATTGACACAATAGTTCATTTTATTATAGTTCAAGTGCTGCCTACTAGTGCACATTTAAAATTAAAGCTTATGAATGTCAAGTTAAAGATCATGTTTATATATTATGTCTAAGTTTTATATATTATGTCAATTAAATCGACAGTAGCACGTCGTTATTTAATTTTAATTACCATATCAAATTTATCAAACATAAAAATCTACATAGTAATATAATATATCAATTAAATTTGACGGTGCAAAGAAATTTAACAACATAAGAACTCATATTAGTCAATATAGCATTAGGTAGTTGCTTCTAAATAAACTATGACATCTTCTTGATTGTGATAAGAAAATATGATAATGGCTAAACTTCAAATAATTTGTAACCCTTCTTGATTCGTGATTAGAAAGATATGTGAATGGCTATACTTTAAATAATTTGTAACTCTTAACTCGAGTTTCTATAGTTAGGATTTGATAGTTTACAGAGATTTAAAATTTGTCATGAAACACTAATATAACAATAAGAATACATGTGAATTATTTTTATTATACAAACATATATATTTTAAATCACATAATTAAGATAAATCCACCATTTCTCCGTAGTTATAAAAGGACAATTTGTGCACTTTTGTATTACAGTCAAAATAAAAAAACTTGTACCAGAAAAAGCATTTTCCAAATTTCCACCTACCACGCCCTCCAATCGCTATTCCCACCTAAACACTAAATTTTTTTAATCTTATTATAACACTATGAAATGAAAGTTCCATAACCACCTAACCAGCCATCCACAAATCATCGACGCCACAATTTTTCCCCTTCCTCCGCCACACCAACTTTCATGGCGTCGTCTTTCTGCCCAAAACAGGCTTTATCTTTCACCAATTCGGCCCACCAACTCCACCAATCCAGAGCAATTCCACGTGACATACACGTTCGTTTCCCTGCTCCTGTCTCTTCACCTTCTTCCAGGTGTGGGCTGAAGTCGAAAGCCACCACACGATTGAAGGTGTTGGCAACTTCTGCCACGAAGGTGATGGATCAGTCGTCCAGTAAAGCGAGTTCACAGGCTCCTACAGTTGTTGAAGTGGATCTGGGTACTCGGAGCTACCCGATTTATATTGGGGCTGGACTTCTTGATCAACCTGACCTCCTACAAAGGTGACTTACTTGTGCTATCTACTGCTTGAATTTCATCAAATTGCTTAGATTATATTCATATGTGTTTTGTTTTTGATAATGAAAGGAAAACTTTTGCATTCTTTAGTATTAGTTTGACTGACAGAGAGAATAGAGCTACTTCTAATGGAATACTGGATGATGTTAAGTGAAATTAGGAACTTGGAAGTCTAAGAACTCTTAGCATCTGCAGGAAAAAAAATAATATACCCAGCGAACTGGAATAGAGTGCGGGATACGATTAGTTGATTGTTTCTAAAGGCAAAATGACATGTTTATATGACATTCTCAATTATCATTCTGGTGATATCCTAGGCAGTTTAGAGGGTAGACTTATATGTCTGCCTCAATTCAAATGTTTCGTTATATGACCCATGTCTTATGCTTTTAGGTGTTAGCTCATCATTGTCAATATCTTTCAGTTTTCATAGGCTGCATAGAGGGAAGTTCTCGTTTGGTGGTAGTTGTCGAGTATGTTGGACTTTCTATTTTTTGATAAGTGAAATATCCTTTCATTTGTTGATCTATACAAAAATTATTTCTTCACATTAAAGTATAAATTATAGAAACAGTGTTATTTAAGCTTTCTCTTGTAGCTTCGAAACATCTTCCCATTCATTTCATTTCATATAAACAAAAGGCATAGTGGACTAGTGTTCCATTATGCTTTCCTCAAATCCCTAGTCCTCCTACTTGCCGTAGCCTCCTACACTGTCTACGAATGCACTTCATTGATGTCGAACAAAGAGAATTACCGCTCAAAACTGTGAGGCCACTTTACAGTGTGACAGCTGATTACCTTCCTTTTCGTACTTCCTGGCACATGCCACACCAGCTTACAAATAAAGCAGGGAGAGAAGGGCGTACTCGTTGGGCAATGAGTTCAGTACCACCTAAAGTTTGGTTCCAGTGGAATTTTAGCTACGTCTTTATAGAGTGATCAATTAGATGTATTTTCACAATATACTGATAGTGTTATCAAACTCATCAATATTTTTCCTGTAAACCTTTCATCACACTGTGCAAGTATGTTACAAAACGTGAGCAGAGGTTGGTGAAGTTCACATTGGATGCTAGTCATAAAGGATGGGTTACCTATAAAAAAGGAAGTTATAAATGATGGGTTTGGATTGACTTATTAATAGTCTTCTTTGTTTGTTAAAGCGGGTAACAGAGTGTGCTCAAAGAAGTGTTATTTTTATGATGCATATAAAGATTAGTCGGTGAAGGCGCGTATGAATAAACATTAACAATATCTCCAGAAACCACCTCTATTTGAATCAATGATCTTCATGAAAACATATTCCATTTCAAGCTGGTACAGTTTGAAAGTGAGTCACCACAATTAGTTAATCTGCCACTTTGCAAGATGAGATGTATTCAAATCAACTTAGTGACATCCAAACAGTATATCCTAGGATGTCTTTACATCAATAGGTTTTGTTTTCTGTAGCAAAAAATGACCAAGTATAAATGGACACAGAAAACAACAAAATAAAAAGACAATGAGGTACGAATGTTTACTGTTGCCAGTCATGGTTTGCCCCACTTTCCTGTGAAAGAGGGCCAAGCTAGTTGGGAGGACCAAGTAAGTTTTGATTGTGCTCGTCCGGGTTGGTCAGCACTAATACAAGATATTTCTCTTCATGGTTATTGTTGCATTTGCTGATTTATGTGGATATTGAACTATAAGGTTTCAGAAAGAAATATTAATCTTAGGGTCTTGGTTTCATTTTCTTGTTGGTTGGTTGTTTTTACTTGTTAAGAAACAAATTTGATCTATCATGATAACATTTTTGGCATAAGTTGGAGTTGTTTCCAGTTTTATGTTAACTTATTTTATTTCGTGTGTGTCTCTGTTTGTCTTTATATTCGTTTGCGACTTCTTGTGAATTTCCATGTTTAATTTCCTGCCGTCTTATATGCAGACATATTCATGGGAAGAGAGTCCTTGTCGTTACTAACACTACAGTTGCCCCTCTATATCTTGATAAAACTATAAGCGCTTTGACAGATGGAAACCCTAATATTACCGTAGAAAGTGTCATTTTGCCAGATGGTGAGCAATTTAAAAACATGGTAAGCAGCTTCGGGTTTTACGAATATGTGTTTCAAGAGAAATATTTCATCTTTAAGGTTTATGTGACGTTGTCAATATGCTATTTCAGGAAACTCTTATGAAAGTCTTTGATAAAGCCATCGAATCAAGGCTGGATCGTCGTTGTACATTTGTCGCTCTCGGTGGTGGAGTTATAGGTGACATGTGTGGATATGCCGCCGCTTCCTACCTTCGTGGAGTTAATTTTATTCAGATCCCCACCACTGTTATGGCACAGGTTCTATGAGTTTTCTCCTTTCTATAATAAATTACATGTGACTTGAAATGTACATTATCTTATCTAGTTTGATGAGTATAGATTCTTCTATTTAGTGATACTAACTTTTGTATCATGTTCTTTGGCCAACTGTTTTTAGGTAGATTCTTCTGTTGGAGGCAAAACTGGAATAAACCATCCACTAGGTAAAAATATGATTGGAGCATTCTACCAGCCACAATGTGTGCTTATAGACACGGATACCCTGAATACTTTACCAGATAGAGAATTAGCATCTGGCCTTGCAGAAGTGATAAAATATGGACTCATTAGAGATGCTGAGTTTTTCGAGTGGCAAGAACAGAATATGCCATTATTATTAGCAAGGTAAACAATCATTTGTATGTCATTGAGTAGTTGAATTGCCAACTTTTAGTTTGTCCAGCTTTCATCTCTAGAAAGAGACTTACATAGGCACAAAATTCAATTTTTCTACAATCTTATATGACCCATTAAGAATGTAAGAATATCTTGATGAGAAATAAGGTATCCAAGTGGAGGAGTTATGTGTCCTCCGCACCCCCACCCATTTTTAGGAGTTTTTCAAGTCTTTTGACCTTTATATTGGGCTTCAATTTGAAGTATCATAACCTTTTATGGATAAGTTGTAACTGTCATTCTAAAGATCAAGCTGGTATCACAGGTATATATAGCAATGTTTGTATGACTTGAACTGAATCATACGTATCATAACCTGAAGCTTTCATACTTGCTTAGATTAATGTTTCCTGGCTATCTGATGTGATATCACATGTTACTGAAAGTGGTTATCCTTTTCCAGGGACCCCACTGCATTTACCTATGCTATCAAGCGTTCCTGTGAAAACAAAGCAGATGTTGTTTCTCAAGATGAGAAGGAAAGCGGAGTGAGGGCAACTTTGAACTTGGGTCATACCTTTGGTCATGTAAGCATTAAACAGTTGTTGTGCATTCCTGTTGCTGATATTTTACATGAGCTCGTTGACCATCTCATGCTGTCTCATCATTTAATAGTTTGTTTGCCTGTGAAGACTGTATTAGTTAAGAAGTTACCAGTTTCAAAAAAATAAAAACTGTCGTAGGTCAGGGAAACTAGATTGTCTCTACAGCTTTATGTGAAGTTCATAAGTTTCTATTGTTGTTCTATTTCTCTTTATCTTAAAATTCTCAAGGGATTTGATGCTTGTCTGGAAGTCTCTACTTCCTTGTCTGAAAAAGAATGCTTTTTTGATGGTGTGACGGTCAAATTGCATCTTAAGAAAATATTTACTGTTACATAGCCTTGTTAAGGTCATTTCTGAGATAATGTCCTCTCACTAGAATAGCTATTATTTGCAGGCAGTTGAAACTGGCGTTGGCTATGGGCAGTGGCTTCATGGAGAAGCAGTTGCTGCTGGCACGGTATAGGTTTCATACTTTCATCACCTCCTATCCAAGTGTTCTCTCCCCCCTACTGGACAGTTCTTCAGAGAAACGTGAAAGAAGAAAACATGAGAAAATAAAGAGGATAAATTCATATTTGTTACGTGATGCATAAACTAGGTATAATTTTTTTTTCAGGTCATGGCTGTTGACATGTCACGCCGTCTTGATTGGATTGATGACTCACTGGTACAGCGGGTGCAGAAGATCTTACAACAGGCAAAGCTGCCGACTTCACCTCCTGAAACTATGACTGTGGAGATGTTCAAGTCTATCATGGCTGTAAGAGTCAATAGTTTTTTTAAGCTCCTAATAGCTAGAAGTCATTGTTTTAATCATTGATTGTGTTGTTTTTGGGTGTCAGGTTGATAAAAAAGTGGCAGATGGGAAACTAAGACTTATCCTTCTAAAAGGTTCACTTGGTAACTGTGTTTTTACCGGTGATTATGACCAGAAGGCCCTCGATGAAACACTCCGTGCATTTTCCAAATCTTAAGCAATTGGGGTTGTTACATAGAAGCAATTGTTCGACAAAAATACAAGTTTTATGATCTGCTAAAACCCTTAGTCCTATTCTGAAAAGGTCGGTCAAGGTTGTAGGCAGCTCTGTTAGCGCTTGGAGGTATGCTTATGCCCTCTGTGAAATACAAGATGCCTTTTTGCTAGTTCTTACCCTTTGGTTAGTGTAATATTATCTTGAGCTTTCAAATATTTGTATACAGCATTTCTGTGTGTATTTTTCCGCTGTCAAATCTTCTTTATACTTGTAGCCTAACAGTGGAGCCCCATCATCTGCTAATAATATTCATAATGGATGAGTTGTCTCTTCAACTAATATACTTGTTGATGCATCTTCTATAACTGTTTATTCCCCAAATGTGATTAAAACCACATGTACTTGTACGTTTGATCAAAAATGTTTACTTATTGCTCATACAGCTAACACAGCTACTTATAGAGAAAAGGGGGTCAGTCAGCTGGACACATGGAAATAAAATTGTTTGTGAAGGAATTTGCTACTTGGCCACTTCAATTAGACAATTGACTTAACTTTTTTGTAAAAAAAAAAATTGGGAGGGGAAGGGGATATGGAAGAGAGATTACCACTGGAAAATTAAACGTTCACCAACAAAGTGAAAGTTTAGATAACTACTATTAGTATTCCTTCGTGAATAACTTGACTTGAATTTAATGACTCACTCTTTTCAATTAATAACTCTATGTTGGGAATTCTTGTGAACCATTATGTACCCCCACTTTAAACAGCTGGAATTTAGCCACTAAATTAAGCAAACAAATCCACGAGAACATGGATGTAGTTGTTGCACCAAATTTTCATTCTAATATAGTTTGTACCTAACAAAAAACGATAAAACTTGTAGTATCAAATTTGTATATTATTGCGGTGGTCACACTCGTATTTAAAGCTCTGTCATTTTATAGTTTAAACTTTTAAAATATATAATATTACTTAATTTTCGATTTTCAATGGAAGAATGGCATGTGAGGAAAAAAAATGAAAAAGAAAAGGGTAGGTGCACATCTTTCATTGAAATGCTACCCACTAAGCTCTAATCTGTAGCAGTACTATGATTAGGTAGCGCAAATCAATTTCATAATGTTTAAATGATTATTTGGAATTTCAGCTACTTTTACTTTGATACAAGGCACGTACTAGTTTGGTGGGAATTAATTACAACACTCTCACCATTACTTCTGTTTTTACAAAAGATATTGTGGGACCTTTCGCAATAAAAAGACTAAAATTACTATTGTAAGGATATAGTGTAGTGGATGAGGTTGGATCTAAAATATTAATAAATTCTAAATTCAAATTATATGAAAAAATCTTTAATAGAAAATGTTATTTCATATAAACCTTTACCTGCTGTAAAGCTAGATTCTAATACGATAAATTAAATATTTTTTTTTGAAAAGGGCTAAAAATTATATTTTCTCACAAAAATCATTATTTCTGTTTAAAGTGAGAGGGAGCCTTAGTTTGAAAACTAAAAGAGGCAAATGTGAACATGGCCTAGGCAAGATTAGACACACAGTATTTTGACTATTTTCTTTACTCACATAAAAGACTATTGAATTTAAATTATGTCCCTAGTATGTTGCTACAGTTATTTCAATACTCGAATCATAATTGATAAATATTTTCTCATTTATGATAGCGATGATAATACAATATATAAATATATGATAGAAAAGACAGCCAATAACTTATATTTGATTATATAAAAATTCAATATTATATTAATGGTATGAAAATTATCTTTGCATATAATCAAGAGATGCTAAAATCCACATTTAATTAACATAGAAAGTTAAATTTAATGGTCGAGGCATTTAAAAAATAATTGAATTTGAATAAGGGAAAATAATAGCCACAAAAAGAAACATAATTGAATGAAAACTTCAACGGCATTATTTCCCGGCTAAAACAAAGGGTTACTTATAATACTGACTCAGAAAGGAAAAAAATACAGAGATGAACACCCATTTATTTTCATCCTTTCTCTCTCTACCTCAAACTTTCTCTTTCTAGATCTGGGATCCCTAAATTTCTCCTCATTTTCTCTTTACCATTTCTCTATTCTCATTTTCATTCACCTTACTCCCTTTCCCCTCTTCTACAATTCTCTCTGAACTTTCCCTTTCGTAGAATTAGGGTTAGGGTTTCACCAAGAGAACCAAAGAGAACACCATTGGCATGTCTCGATTTTCTTCTCTGCTGGGTTTTCAAGCCATTCTGAAGAAACGACATTGAAAGGAATTGGAGAGGTTAAAGAAACGGAAACAAGAAGCTCCAAGATACCACATTTTAATCTCTTTTTTTGTTTGTTTTTTTAAATTTTTTCTGGGATCAGGTCTTCTCAAGAAGATCTGAAAAGAGGAGGGTTATTGTTGGTTTTCTGTATAGCCGGGAAAAATGAGTGCTTCAAGGTTTATCAAATGTGTTACCGTCGGCGATGGTGCCGTTGGAAAGACGTGTCTCTTGATTTCTTACACCAGCAATACCTTCCCCACGGTTTGTATTTTTTCTTTACCCAGTTTCTTCCCTTATGCATCTTTTTTAGTTTATGTGGTTCTTGATTAAATAATTATGGATTTTCTGACGGTATTCATTGTAAAGAAATTGGTGCATCTTGTTTCTTTTTTCAACTATTGAGTAATGGAATTGAAATGAGCCCAAGTGGAGCATTGAGAGTTAATTGTTGTTTGTTTATTTGCAAGGTTGTGGGGTTTTGTTCTTTTGTTATTCAAGTTCTATATGGGGTATAAAGAAGGTATCGTGGAGAAATTTATAGGTTCACAAGTTTGTTTGCTTCAGACCACTTTTTAACCTATGCATAATTTATGTCTTATTATAAATTTATTAGGTGATAAAAATTGCATCTTCTTTGTTCTCTTGGAGAAAGTTTCTTAGTTCTCAAAATTTGTCTGCTTTGTGCCACCTTTTGTAATTATATGCTGAGTTATGCCATTATTGCAAAGTTATTACATGCCTTTTTTCAATCTATCTGTGATAATTTGTGCTATGTATGAGGAAACCAAGGATTATAATTCTCTTTTACGTTAAATTGATGATTTTTGCAACATTAAATTAATTTTCCTCTTTGGTTGGTGCCTATACTTCATTGTGGATTTGGAGAAAGTTGTGGTGTTATCATTTCGAGTATTTCATATGTTTGTTTACTGCGAGAAGGTTTTCGGTCATGTTCTTTAAGACTCGACATCAATTGTTTTCCTCTTGTTAATTGAAATGTTTGACAGGATTATGTGCCCACCGTGTTCGACAATTTCAGTGCAAATGTGGTCGTCAATGGGAGCACTGTCAACCTAGGGTTGTGGGATACTGCTGGTAACTATTTTAGACACCATTTTGTTTGCTCCTGAGCTTCTGATTTGATACATATATCTAATGTTAAAAGTTCTGTTCCCACATTTTATTGAACCTGATGAGTTTTATATGGATTGCAGGACAGGAGGATTACAATAGGTTAAGACCTCTGAGTTACCGTGGAGCTGATGTTTTCATTTTGGCATTCTCTCTCATTAGTAAAGCCAGCTATGAAAACGTTGCCAAGAAGGTGAGCTTCTCATTCTGTTTCAATTGCGTTGATGAGTTTTTTATTTCCTATACTAAGCTTGTTTTGTTTATATATTTCCAGTGGATTCCTGAATTGAAGCATTATGCCCCCGGTGTTCCAATAGTGCTTGTTGGAACAAAACTAGGTGAGAATTCCGTTAAGCATGATCTGATCTTATTTTGTTTCATATATCTGCGTATGATGATGATCAAATTGGTCTCTATAAGCTTTTTTCTTGGTTCTTCAATTCTGAGTGGTAAAAAGAACCAAGTCCGATAGAAATATAAGGATGTTTCAGCACATATGACCTAACTTGCTTGGTTGAGTGAACTTTGAAACCTATAGTTGTGTGAGCGTAAATAGAATGGAAATTAAATGGCTCATATAGCCCGATCCCAACCGATTTGGGATTGTTTATTGATTGATTGATTGATCTAAGTGGTTTTAGTAATTCATACAAAATTTATGGTAACTGCTGAAGAGAGAATAAAGAGAATGGCGGGCTTTCTATCTGGTATAGCTGGTGAATGGTTTGTGGGTAGTAGATGTGGTAATCTTTTTGCTTTTGCTCAATGTACTCATTTATGATTGAGTTGAAGGAATTAACTCTTCCTATAGGTATCAATACAATGCTTAATTGATATATAGGAATTAATCTCTCTTTTTAAAGATAAAGTTAAATCAAGGAGGAGCATGGCAGTTGAATATGAATCTGAATGCAACCACCACCTTGTGTGGAGTAGTGCAATCTCTGTTCACTATACTGGGCAAGCGTGAACTGGAAAGATATGACTTGTGTTGTGTGACTTGTGTCTAACTTGTGTTTCATTTTTTTGTTATTTTGTTTCTCTTTTTACCTGCTGACGATTTTCAAGCATCTCAAAGCCTAATTATCCTACTTTCTACCTGTTTTGGATGCAGATCTTCGGGATGATAAGCAATTCTTCGTAGACCATCCTGGTGCTGTGCCAATTACCACTGCTCAGGTAAAGATCACTTACTCTTCCTCATTTTGATGCTTTGCCGGATTTTTGTTTACCTTGCTTTTTTTTTCCCTATTATTTTGACTCAGCGCTGTTTCAATTTTTAGGGTGAAGAGCTGAGGAAAACAATTGGTGCACCTGCTTACATTGAATGTAGTTCAAAAACACAGCAGGTATGTTTTCTATGGCAGCATCTTATTTTTTGTGCTGAAGTAACTTTTTAGATGCATCTTGTTAAGTGTGTGGTTGGAATTTCCTTGATGCAGAACGTGAAAGCAGTCTTTGATGCCGCTATCAAGGTCGTGCTCCAGCCACCCAAGCAGAAGAAAAAGAAGGGGAAGTCCCAAAAGGCATGTTCTATTTTGTGATCAACAATAGGTCCAATGTTATTACTGGTCACACTTCTCCTTGTAACCTCTCTCTCGTATTCCTTTGTCATTTGTCTCGGAGGAAGTAGGAGGTCCATGTTGTATGTCTCATTTAAAATTACTAGTGATCTCTTGAATTGTCAGGTGGCTCGGTTTTCTGTGTAATGCTGTGTGATCTCTAATTGTTTAGTCGCACAGCACCTTTGTCGTAGGCCACTCTATTGTGCCCTCTCTGTTCTGATTTGCTTTATATGTATTTTAATGACCTAATGATCCAGTTAGCAAAAAAAAAGGAAATTTTCCCGGCAATGTTGACAACATATTTCTCTGAACATATTAAACGTTTCTTTTTAGATATTGCATTCAAATATATTACTACCTTCTTTCAAGTATCATTCTGCTCTTGCTTCTACGTAAGTTTTTCAGTTTCTTCCTTGAGTTCTTATTGTAAATGGTGTACGAGAAAGGGAAAAAAGATCGTTTGCTATGTTATGTATGGCCGTGTGCCTAAGAGCATATCGGTTGAAGTAGATTCTGTTTATTTTCTTGGCCTGATCATGAAGCTACCTTTCTGCCTTCCATTTGATTTTCTATTTTTCTATGTTAGAAGGGCGAAGGAATATAAGTTTGTGAAGTTGTAAAAATCTAAAAGGATACGATACCAGAATTATTTCGAGGTGATCCACTACTTGCATAATATGGTCGTGGACAACAAATACGTTAGTTGACCAAAATCCTATGATATTGTCATTACATAATTTAAATGAAATAGGGAATGTTGACTCTACAGACATGGCAACTTGATTGCCAGATACCAAATTATACAGTTCGATTAGATTCTTCTTAGCTGGCGAGGTACAATTCCTATTTTAATCGAGAATAAAATGTGTCGATGCTGTGACTTAGTAGTAGTAATATTTTATAGTGGATTACGAGATTCTGCTAATATATGATAAAGAATATAACTTGTTTAGGCATTGGCAGCGTAAAAAACTGCTACACACATATAAATCTCGTAGTGATTTTCTACGTCCATTTATATAGTGCAAATCATATATATGGTAACAGCAAATAATAGTGGAATATATGGGTGCTGTAATCCTGTAACTTGTAATGGTGCCAAATGATAAAGCTAAAGTTGTTTGATTCAGGCACTTGTATGGTCTATTTTTTATTTTTTTTCAAATTAGGCAAATGGTACAGAAAGGTGGGGATAAAAGGTGTATATTCACTCAAAAAAAATGGAGCGAAATTCTGTAGCCTCACAATATTTGAATAATGTATACCGTCCATTAAATAAAATTATGCCTCCCCCACCCACTCCCTTTCTAAAAATAATATCAATTAAAATCTCTTATCTAGAGTATATTTTATATAACGATTTTAAGCATCCAATCAACAATAAGCGGACAAAATCTTGTAAATATCCATCAATAACTTGGACGGAGTGATTTCATGTGTTGTTTACAGGCTATTATATAGTGAGAGTTTATCTAGTTTTCAGTGAGAATGCTCTTTGTGGCAGCGATTTTAGGTTTTCTTCGGATTCCAAAAAAAAAAAAACAGACATAATTAAATTTGATTTTTTTCACTTAAAGTTTTCTTGATTTGAAAACAATATAAAAATCTAGGTTAAAAATTAGCGGGCACGGAGTATTTCTTGAGAAATGGATGACTAAATAGGAATATATATTATATATAATAATGATGCAAAATGAGGAAAGTGGAAACTAGCAAGGAAAATTTAAATTCTTTTGAAATTGGATTTTGTCTGTTTGGAAAACCTAATAAAGTTATGCTGAAGAATAATCTTTTTGTGTTTTTTCACTAGGCTAAAAATCATCTATTCTTCTTTTTTAAAGTTGTAATGTAGACTGTTTTCTGCTACAGAATCTAATACCACAATGTCAATGTTTGTGACCACTTAACAAAGTTCTTTTTCTTCTCTTAGCTTCCCTTCTTTATATATACCCTTCCATTTCACCACTTATTGAGGATATCTATAACTCATAAAACTGACATCTTTTCTCTCCTTTAACTTTTAAAGTCTTCTCATTATTAATGGCATCCAGGAGAATCCAAAAGGAGCTAAAAGACTTGCAAAGAGACCCTCCCACTTCATGCAGTGCAGGTACACACCAATATTACAAGTAGTAATTTCTTTATGATCGAGAAATTCGTCTCGAGTTTATTTTTGGGCCAATTGGAACTTGAGACGATGAACCTGCCCCTCTACCCTTCTACACTTATATACAGGACTTAACTTTGCGTAGCATAGGGTTCGAATTTGTGAATTAAAGACACAAGTCCCTCAACCTTTACCAATTAAGCCAAGTAGTAATTTGAGGAATTCTCCCAAATTTAAAGTAGAAGATAGTTTTGAAGATTTGTTATACTAATATTTTTCAGGTCCAGTAGCTCAGGATATGTTTCATTGGCAAGCAACTATTATTGGTCCAAATGATAGCCCTTATGCTGGTGGTGTTTTCCAAGTCACCATCCATTTTCCTCCTGATTACCCTTTCAAACCTCCCAAGGTATGTTTTCAATTGATCACTTTCCACAAAGGGACTGGTGATATTAAGTTTTCATAAATATGGACAGGTGGCTTTCAGGACCAGAGTTTTTCATCCAAATATAAACAATAATGGAAATATTTGTTTGGACATACTGAAGGATCAATGGAGTCCTGCCCTCACCATATCCAAGGTGCTACTGCTTTCTAGCTCTTCCTTTTCCTCAATGATTTACTATTTCATGAATCAAAAGGGTGAAATGTTCACTTTATTTACAATAAAAAAGTTGGAATACACATTAGTTAGTGTTTGGTTGCTGGCTAACATAAAAATAAAATCCAAGTCGCTTTACTGTTCATATATAAACGGAACTAGTTACCTGAAAATAAAGACCAGTAACTTGCAAAAACAATATAGTATAAACTTCTAAATTTGCTGTTGGTTTTGTGGATGCAGGTTTTGCTGTCCATATGTTCACTGCTAACAGATCCAAATCCAGATGATCCACTGGTTCCAGAAATTGCTCATATGTGCAAGACTGATAAAACCAAGTACGAGTCAATGGCTCGTAGTTGGACTCAAAAGTATGCCATGAACTGAGTCTCAACAAACACAAAACTATTGCTACAAGCAATATATAATATGTTCAGGAGAACTTTTGCTATATGAAAATGAGAATTCAGTGACGGTTGGATGTATTTATATTATCGGGATTCGTTTTAAATAAAAAGGGTGATTTTATTTTTTCTGTTATTCAACAAGAGAATTGTACTCAACTTGATGATGCATATAATCCTTTCTTTAAGTCATATGTACATGATTGAGTTTGGAAGTAGGATTCTCTCACAAGAATTCCTTCTTAAATTAGTCTAAATAGTTGTTAAACTACACTGTTTCTTCTTTCTGCTTTAAATTTTTTCTTCTCGACTACTGAATAATCTTAAGTTCTTATAGAGAGAAATGTGTGTAATGTTTTTCTGGACGAACATGTTCATACAGAAAATAAACAAAACTGATTGGTTCAAATGAATGCTCCAATAATCATTAGAGATTGATCTGTTTAAAAGTTATTGGTAGTCTGCAAAATGTTAAAACAAAATGTCAAATGGGATAGAACATGTTATACAAAACTGAAGGACAAATTATTCTGGCACTCGTCATAATCACATTTCTGAACTGAGAAATTAATGAACTACTCCACTCCTCCTCTCTTCCACCTCAAAAGAAAACCTACCCTCCACCAAAACAAAAGAAGTAACAGTGAGCAGGCACTCGGAAGTCATAGCTGGAGAGCAATTGTTACAACAGTAACAATCTTTATTAGGATATTACCGCGAAGGGGTGTGGTCAGGATATATGCATCTTTTCAGCTGCTTCTGCTAATCTGTTGTCAAATGCATTTTTCTCTAGAGCAAGTTGAAAAGGAATCAATTTGTATTTCGTAAGAAAAATGTTCTGCTTCTGTGACACCAAGAACGTTATTCCTTTGAGAAATGCTATTTGGTTAGGAGTTGATGGACTCAAATTTCTCCCCAACTGCACCACCTTTATCCTTCTGGAACTGGATGTATCGTAAGGTGCTTGCGAAGAAGGCATCTGCTGCAGGATCTGCTGTTGTATTTTCACTTTGCATTTCAGTTGTGATTAGCTCAATCAGGCTCTGGACGGAGGCAACATTAATTTGTGAGACCCCCTTCTCAAAGAAATACAGATACCTGTTATACAAACGATTCTCTTGTAAAATTGACTTCCAAAAGAACAGTAGTTGAGAAGGTAAAAAAAACAGGAATGAAGAGTTGGTTTTACTTGTTTAGAATTTCTATAAAGAGCAAGACAGATCCACTGCTGCCTCGGGTTGCATTGGACATTTGTTGAGCAGCATTTGCAATTCTTAAGGCCCGCTTTAAGCAAAGCAAAACCCTGAATCAATAGGGGAAATAAGTAACACATAAGAAGATGGCTACAGAAAAGCATGAAACTAAAAGGAACTCCAAAGAGACATAGCATATTTGAATGTATATTTTATCCCCTAAATACGCAAGGCACAGCTATGAACCTTTCTCCATCCTTGATATTGTCCTGATCGTCAACCCAGAAAAGATGCGAACAAGCATACACAGCTCTACATTGATCAGGTTTCTTCAAGAGCTTGGCAGAGTACTGGAGGGTGAAAAGGGCAACAATGATTATAATTAATTTATAATAGATTAAACTCAGCAAAAGGAAATAGGAGATGCTAAGATAATTACCCCTGTAGCCTTGTGCGTTAACGTGTCCCTGTTCTCAACACCAAAGATGTGCATTCTCTGAAGAGTTCCTATTATCAAGTGTATTGCAGTCACCTGTGCTTTGGAGTCCTGCCAAAAAATTGAATTAACATTAGAAAAATCAACTAAATCTTTCAGGCAAACATGTAGCAAGCCAGGAATTCCATAATATAAATAGAGACACAATAAAATAATACCGAAATTTCTTCTTCATATAGTATATAAGCTTGAGTGAAAAATTCATAGGCAACAGGCTCTATGTCAGAGTCATTGGCAGCCTGAGCAACACAGACAACTGCTTGTCAGTAAAAAAAAAAACACAAACTATCTTCCACAGTTTGAAGGAAAATCCAGTACCTCAGCACACTCCAGGTACAGCTTCAGAGCTAGTTCAGGTACAGGAACAATTGAGAGCGCCTCAATAATCTAAACCAAGGGTAGCTTATAAGTAACGGAAATACCTCAGAACATTCATGAGTATTATAGAATTGTACGAATTACTGCAATGAAGGAAGGGAAGCTAAATAATGGAAGGAATAGAACAATAAGAAAAGCTGAAACTTTTTCTCTTCTTCTTCTGCAGATAATAGAGGTGTGTCTTAGCAGGTTCAACTGCAATGAGTTACCAGTCTTGACAACGCAACTCACATAACAAGATTTACACTGATAACGTAGCATCCTTGTTATGTTAGCATACCTGATTCAGAATCTGAAAGAATTTCTTAGGCATAGCAGATGACTCTTCCTCAGGAACATTTTCATCATGACTATGTAGTCGCCTAACAAACTAGAAACAAAAGAAAATACATCAGCAGTGCAACAAAAGTAGGAAAATTTTATTTGCGAAGAAACTCAATCCTCTCTTTATTCTCTTTAATGGGGACCAACGGGGGATAATATATAATATTTATTGTTCTTAGAGTGAGTAGTTCCATAGGTGAAGGATCATCCCGACATGCTACATATGAACAAGTCCCCTTCATCAACTTTGCACTAAGAAAAATAAAGGAATTTGAGCACCAGCCTCCTCTTCTAGCCCTTAAGTTGCAGATTCAAACCTTTAGTGAGTTGAAAATAAGGGGAGGGATGGTAAAAGGAAGTCTCTTTGGCCCTCCTGTCAAAATGTGCTTCTTCACAGCACAAATAATCTGCAATTCAATGAAATAGCAAACTATATGAACTTGAAGCAAGAAAACAACACCTTTTTTATAAAACTACGAAAACAAACACTGTAGCCACATAGAAACAAACCATACAACATTATCACCAGATGCATGCTTTGCTTGAGCAAAAACAATCATATAAAAGAAAATGGGGATAACTCCAGAGCCAAGAGGCAGGAGCTGTTCACTTTGGTTACAAGCTCAGTTTGTGATACAAGGCTGAGAAGTTGCAGAGTCCACAAAAGATGGACCTTGCATACTGTCCTGAAGATAGCTCACACACAAAGCACATGTTACAGCAACTGATTCACACTTCATATATTGTTTTTTTTTTTTTGGAAAACTGCAATTGTTGTATTCCTTAGCATTAAGGATATGCTGGAGATTCACACTTCTAATAATGTTACCTTCAAATTTTAATCAAATGGAAATGCCAATGTTTATATTTAATTATTTTTTATACTTACTTTTATATGTTTACTATACAGACTAATCGGGGACACATAGTCAAGACTATTATGTGTTTGACGTCTTTTTTCTTTCTAATTTCTGTAAAATTATCCCCCAATTGAAATGATAAGACTAGCAAATCATGATCATCTTAAAGTTCTTCCCTAGTGTTGGCAGTGACTTTTCATCATTTTCTTATTTTGTTTTTCCTCCTTCACAATAAAGTGAAAACTTAACACTACAGTATATCATTATACATACATCCAATTCATCACATACAAGTTGCAACTAATGTCAAAACTCAAGAGCTCATTCCTATTTATCTCTCTGATAAACTTAAGAGGGTAATAGGGAATATTACTGTCTTCTCTTGCAAGAGCTAGTAATTAATCCATAAAAGGAGTATACAAGTAATTCAAAAGAAAGTAAATCATAATTACCTTCAGCATCTCTTCAGGATCGTCATTGTGAAGCATTTGAATAAGCTGCGCAACAGAATTCTGCTCTTCCTGGAAATCATCTTCATCAAGCTGAAAATTGGAGGATAAAGAATTTAAGGCACAGCACAAACTAATTTTAAATATGTGACGAAAGGAAAATATAAGAAAGAACTAAGGAACTTTTATGCAAGCACAGAGTTTCCAGTCCACCTCATCATCAACACCCTCATCCAAATCTCGAATTAGTGCTTTCATTAACTCAAAAAGTGCCTCAACCTGATAAGACCAGTAATTCGTAGAAACAAATGGGTAACATTTGTAAGCAATAAATTGAAGTACACAAAATTAACTAGAATCAAACCTTTTCAGCAGTTGAAATGCAAGTCTTATTTTTCAAAATATTTTGTACTAAAACATTAGCCATCTCTTTACTAGTTGAATCGTCAAGATTCTCCATAAGACGAGGATAATTTGACAGCTTTAGCGCAGTATCTATATCCTTATACTTCTCCAGAGGAGCACTTAGTAGGGCCACTATCTGTTTTGTTGCTTTGTTGTCTTCGAGCTTTCCTTTTCCAGAAAGTTTCTGTACACATGCACCCTGCAAATGAATAAGAGTGTGATCTTTGCAGGTTCCACATGAACCAGGCAGGCCAGAAAATCGTCTAAATAGACATAGATTTCAAAGGATGAAAAGTTTCAACTTCAACATATCTTGTTTTAGAGTACCGTCTTATAAATTTCACATATTCACTTTGGATCCAAAAAAAGCATCAGACTAATAAGTGTGATACACTTATTTGGAAAACACAAAACGTAAAACCATAGAGCCTATAGCAACTAGTTATTGAGAAAGAGAGAAACCTACCAGAATCTGATCTACATAATCAAGGCGATCAGGGTGGACATGAAGAGAAAATGTCAAAAGGGATGAATACAATGTCACCACTCCGGCAATAGGCATATCTTCTTGAGCCTCTATCACCTGCACCAACAGAGAGACAAGCATAATGGAGCGCATCATCATAATCAAAGAAATACAAAGCTAAAGTTCATTACGATCAGTAGGAAAAACCTTGGTGCAATGACTTCAAAGTCGTGTTGTTCAGTTTTTTTTTCTTTCGAAAACAATTCTGTAATTTAATATGATTTAAGAATCGGTTTACCGTGCACTTCAAACAGCCTTTACGTTAAGTTTTTGTTTTATGAGAACCAGATAATTCCTTCAGAAAGCAACAGTATTGTTCTTTATTCAAGCAAAGATGAAACAATCAAGAATGTCTTGGAACACTTTCTGGTCAAATATCCCAAATGGAGAACAGATCAGAAATCATCTGGTCATGAATAAAGTATGATCAATCTTTACCGTGACAAACAATAATCTTTCTGAATGAAACTTTCTGCTACGAAGCTATGAAAATACTTGTTTCGTAGATTTATCTGAATCTCCTACAAGGGAGAATGCAATGGTTGCTGGTCAGTAAGTATCTCTTATTGAAATTCTAAAACTTCAAGCAATATCCACTAATCCCTATAAGGTGGAGGTAGAAAATCCACGATACAAAAAAAGTTTCTTCTCAAAGCATTCCAGAACCCATATAGCAGTTTTAATATATTTAAGAATATTAATCTCAATTACCTTGCCTATGGCACTATTAAGTTTTGCGAAAGCTTCAACCTGGAAGAACTCAGGTAAAACCTGCAGGAAGAAATTATTCAGAAACCGGAAGGCATAAAAGTCTCTTATTCCAGAGAAGTTTGGATTTGTAACTAACTTCTGCACTTAAAGCAGCATAGTTCGAAAGCCTTTCCATCAGACGAGCAAGCACTGTCTTGATATCAACAGATGGCTGAAAACAAAAAGACATAACTTTTTAATAAAGACATAGGATTGATCTGATAACACAATTGACATAGCAAATGTAAGTTCCGACAATAAAGAACCATTGATTGTCTACTATTTAGAACTGTCACAGATATAGTTTACAAGTAGCAAGAGTTCGCTTTAATATGGGTACATAATTGATGCAGATCTGGTCTTAGATCTTCTTTTAATAGAAAAAAAAAATCAAACCTTTCCAGTTCACAAAAAAAAAAAAAAAACAGTTCAAAAGAATATCAAACTTTTGCATACCTAATCTCTTAAGTTGACAGCCTATCTTCTAGCATTAGAAAAGAAGTGCATTATTTCATGCCTCTGTAACCAATGTTTTGGTTTACTAGTATCTTAAACATTCTTGCAGACGGTAAAACCTATGGTCAACCATGCGCATCCACAAGCATTCCCATTTTTTGCCTCTACTGCTTTGATTTATGCCAGTTGAGGGGAAAATCCCATTTTATGATTGAACATAAGTGATGCAGATCTGGTCTTAGATATTTTTTTCAATAGATAAAAGAATATCAAACTTTTGCATACCTAATCTCTTAAGTTGACAGCCTATCTTCTAGCATTAGAAAAGAAGTGCATTATGTCATGCCTCCGTAACCAATATTTTGGTTTAGTAGTATCTTAAACATTCTTGCAGACGGTAAACCATTGTCACGCCCCTGGGATCCCACCAGGCATGACATTTTTGCTTCTACTGTTTGATATTGAAGTTGAGGAAAATCCCATTTTTAGATTTGAAAAAACCCCAAAGCTGGGCCCCATCACCTGAACGGGGGCAGCACCAGTAGTAATGTTTCAAGCGTTTGATAAGTGGTATATCAGCGGAAAGGAAGACTGAATGATGCAATCCATCAAATATCCCTGTGCAATCTCATCTTTACAATTGACAACCTGGAGATAACATGAGGTACACCACAAATTAGAATATCGATTATTTGTTCTTGGCTCAAGTACAATAAACTGAACGGGCCAGTCGGCCACCAGAGGCAAATACCTGCTCTAAAACTCTTGGAAGCACCATATCTTTGTACAAATCAAGGTCAATGCCCTCAATTTGACCTAGAACATGCAGGTTCTTCCCCACCTACCAAATATAAGAGCAAAACGAAATCCTCACATAAGTGCGCACATCTGTTGCTAATTTCAGTTGCTACTAATGATGCTTAAATAACAGCTCATTACAAGATCACGAAGCTCGCTCCTTTCTTTTTCACGTTTTTCCTTTTCCCGTGCATGTCCCTGCAGACCAGAAAGCCCGATGCAACCCTCAACTCATGATCAGCAAAGAGTATTATCATTCAGAAGCATTAAAACACCTGCATGACCACAAAGTATCCCTTCATAATTTTCTTTTACCTTCATGACATGCAGGCGTTGTGGCATTATTCATGTCAAAGTATGAGAGAAATTACAGCATTCACAGCATTCACAGACATTTGAACCAACCTGATGTTGCATTCGCACCCAAAGTTTGTTCATTTCTGTGAAATTTTGGAGCACGAATTCTACTGCATCCATGACAGTGTCAGCATCCCTGTGGATACAGCATGTCAGGGGTATCCAACTAAATGTTCATTTTGTGAATTTTTTTACAGAGCGCCTTTTGCAACTTGACCATTGCTAGGTGACCCATCTAATAATTAAAGCCAATGATAAAGCAGCATGGTGATGCCCTTACCCTTCATATTCAGATCCTATATCAGGCAATTTATCCCTACTGACTTGTGAAAGGTAACTCCTTAGGAAGAGACCACGTAATGGATGTTGTATGCTACGGCACATTTCCACCAGATCTTTGAGAATATCCTTGGCAGGAGCCTCCTTTGATTTAATGTACACTGAACCCACTGTACAAAGGAGATACCTAAGGAAGAAAAAACAGGTATAAAAACCTGAACACAGACATGCAAATGATATAAGAAAAGAATCAGCATAAGATTTAGAAGGCAACCAGTACGCAGTCCTATACTTATGTCTGATAACTTGGTATTCGGCACAGCTTGCGCCCCATCTTGGATAATTCAGCGGGGATAGTGCTACTACCACCCACGTAGGAGCTAACGGAGGGTCCACCAAGGCTAGAAATATATCACCTAGTTTTTTGTCTTTCTGGGATTTGAACCCAAGACCTCATGGTTCTTGATCCACTTCATTGACCACTAGGCCACACCCTTGGGTGCCAGTGACTTGTATACTAGTAACACCAATCTGAGTGCATTTCAATTCTCTTAACTTAAGATCACAGGAATAATGAAATCAAGTGTCCTTATAACAGTATTAGCATTTCGTTTTATTCAAGGTACGTAACCGAAAAGTAAAGGTACAAAGGTATCAAGTGTCCTTATAAGCATTCCACCATTTTGTATCATCATCTTGAATGCAATCAGTCCTATTATACTAGTAATGATATAGGTTCCCTACTTTTTGGCATACTACATGGAACAAGGTTTCATTCCCCCAGAATATCAACAAAATGTTACTTTATCAAGAAAAGAAAATGTATAACGCAAATTTGGGACAGTATCTCAGCGTCCCTGGACAGGAAACTTGAGGTCTTCAGCTATACTTGTGACAACCTCTTGTTCCAGTTGCCATCTACAAGTATTGCAAAGCAAGCATAATATCTACAAATTCTTCCCAGTATGAAAAGCAATCATCAATTCACAAAAGATTTGCTAAATTTACTTTGTAAAAAGATACTGGCCTATTGCTAATTAGCATATGCTAGCTTTCCTATAAATTCACACATCTATAATGGACGTTTTCCAGTTGGAAATACTCTAAATGCAACGTCAAGCAGATTCTCAGTTCCTGAGCTGCTAGGGCAGTGAAACTTGCAGTCAACTTTAGTGCTAAACAAAACATAGAGACAGATGTCAGTGAACAGTTTAAAAGAAAACAACCAAAAGGTCAAAAACACTTTAGTGTTACGGGTCAAATGGACCAGAATACAATCATGTGATTGGTAGTAAGACCAATGTCTCTTGCTTCCCAAGTTGTGGTGAAGTAATTACCCGACCAGGTCCTCCTCGTGGTAAACACCTTATGAGGTTTAGTCAAATGTGGTTACTTCTTTGCTTAATGTGGAAGTGTTGTTTGTGGAATTTGGTTTTCCAGCTAGTCTTATGATACTCTGAGTTGTAAGGACCGAAATGTCCAACTGGTAGCCTCTTCCTTGACCCATGTAGGTTGAAACCCAATTGACTAACCCATTCTGGTTCTAAATCTATGGTGTTAGCAGATTAAATATTTATATTAAGACTACAAGTTTAAGCAAATTATTTTTTACGAGTAAAATAAGATTCCATTGATGACCAAACAGCAGTATGGAATACTTAAAATAGGATTAAAAAGAAAAAACTATATGTTTGAATCTGTCCTTGTGAAGACTATATAGTGTCTCACAAAGCTTCAGCCTAATTTGCATACTTCACTTCATACCAATTGGAAAACAAAATTATACAGGTTTTACATTCCAAACTGGATTAGAACTCCCTACAGAACATCTTGAGTTCCTATCCTTCCATAATTAAGCTTTCAGAAATAGGAGTAACATAGGAACATACAAGTGAATCACCATAACAACTTACAATCTAGGCAAAATATTGCCAGCGTGCTGCACGAGCTCATACAACTCAACGATGGAGCAGCCACGATTTGTCTCCTCTCTGAAGAAGATCTCTAATTTCCTCAATTCATCAAATGCGCGCATATCTAACAAATCAAAGAGCACAATTCCAATACTGCAGTTAAAGGATCTTCGAGTTCCAACTTATAAAGTACGAGCAGATCGGATCAGTGAAAACCACTTACATAGTTCATAGTATTTGTGAGGAGAAAGCTTGGAAGTTCGGAGCTCCGAGAGCATCTGAGCCGAGTATTTCAATGCATCTTTCAGATTGTTCGAGTCCTGAAAACTCAAAATTAGGGGTTTTGAACACCAAAAATCTCAATTTAACATGTAAAATTGAATTAGAGGCTTTGAGGATATACAAGAGCGCGATGCATGTAAAATGCGTTCTGCTGAAGGCCGGCGATCCCAGCGGCAAGCCACTTCTCTTCGTCTTCGACTCCATTAGTTATCATATTGGATCGTTCCTGGTAAATTTGGGAGAATTGGAGTTTGTTTTTGCTGCAACTGCTAGTGAGGATATTGGAGTGGTCGTGCAATTCCAAGTTTGATTGTAAACTCTGTTAAACTTTAAGACCGATTTCTAATTTTTCCTTCTTCCTCTCAGGAGTCAAATTTACTTTTCTTTTTATTTATATTACTACTCACCCCCTCTCATATTAGATGGCTTTCTATTTTACACAAGGTAATTAAGAAATAATTAATAAATTACTTTATTTTATTATTTTACCCTTTTATCATATAAATTAGTCTCTTGAAAAATAAAACTACATCTTTTATTTGTTTAAACTTCAAAAAGATCATATTAATTGTATTGTAGGGGTATAATAATAAGAAAATTATCCAATTAAGCAAACATCTAATATATACTTATAAGGAAAAATTACATAAATTAATACATTTTAAAAAATAATTACTGATTTTACCGATAATTGATTATACCATTTATAGCATACTGTGATAAATCTTGTAATATGTATTAAAAGTGAATTATTTATGCATATATTTCGAATTATAATTGTTTTTTGCAAATATATGGTTTGTTTTGGACCCTAAAAAGGCGTCACATGATTATAAGGAATTAAAATGCTGCTGATAAATGTTCTATCCATCCATTAAAACTTGTATTATATATGAATAATAAATTGGTCTTGATATGTATTAAAATGGATTATAAATGAATAAAAGCGATCAAGTGAAAAAACAAAAAATATTGTTGCTATTAAATGGTAAATGTTTTATTATTATAGCAAACATTTATGATAAGTTTCCCCCTATTATAATACACTATATATATGAAAAATTGGATATAATAGCAAACTAATAACCTAAATTAACAAAATGGAATAGCTGGGTTTGAGTTAATTGTGTCATAGCCAAACGTTGGCAAAAATGCAGGCCGTCTCTCTCCCAGAAGTCCGCTCGCCACTCGCCCCATTCTCGGCCTTTCTTCGCGTTATACACAGATAGTGGCTAATTGTCTGTTTATGTTTGGTATAAGCGAGGAGAAAATTGTATATACACATGCCAAAAAAATGTATATCTTCGTGTTATACACTTAATTATATAATTTACAAACATTTTTACTTCAAATATTGCAGAGAAAAGGCGCAAACGAATTATACCAATTGTGAATTATACAATTGCCAGTGAAATACAATTTTTTCGAGCTTATACAAAGAAGTGTTATAATTGTGTTCTGTTTTCATATAAAGACAGAGGGGAAAAAACATATATCTTCTTGTATGTACACTAGACTTATGCAATACATACATTTTAATTCGTCAACTGTGATGACAAAACTAATTATACAATTGCCAGCGAAATAGGCCAGCCGAATTATACAATTACGGCCAGTGCGAATTTATACACTTGTATATGTAAGCGAATTATACAGTTTTATGTTTGCTATGCAAACGCAATATGCAAAGTTTGCCTATAGAACAAATAATTGAATTTTTTGTTTTGCTATATGTGAAAGTGCCTCTTTTTTTATATATATGCTTTTAAAGAATCAATTATATTTGAAACTATGAAAATGAGTCATAAAAAATTGTCAAATATCTTTTTATTTTTTTAATGACGATGGTCATCACGACTAGAAGATGCAAAATAAAATACATATTCTCATAAGATAAATGTCATTGAATATAATTAATACGTAAAGAATATAATATCTAATAAAACATGATAAGAAAATTAAATGATAACTTTATTGCTTTTAATTTTCCCAATGATGTTTGAATGTTTTTTCTTCCCTTGGTCTTATGTAATTTAAATACTTTAATTTAGTATGAACACTCATATTTTATTTCACCTTCATCCCTATATTATATTTCTGCTAAATGTTTTTACTCTTCGGAGAAAAAATAAATAAAAAAAAAATTTATAAAAATAATATAAAATATATAATATATAGATATATAGATTATATATATATTTAAATGTTGTTCTTCATGAGCTATTGTGAATAACAAAGCATTGGTATCCCTATACTCCCTCATTTGTATGAATATATCATTAAAAATTTCATCTCATAAATTAAATATGAGATAGGTAGTCAAATTAGAAGGAAGTTCTATGTTTAAATAAAATGAAAAGAACATATATTTGTATTCAATTTAGTTATTGACATGTTTTTTTTTTTTTTTTTTTTTTTTTTTTGACATGAACAAGACGAACCGCCCCCCATTTTTCTCTTTTTCTCTTAATCAATATATTAGATCGCATGATAAATTTAATAATTAATAACTTGCTCTACTTATATACATGTCCTTCCAAGCCGTTCAACGATGAAGTCCTATTATCTAAGGATACTATTCATTACATGTATACATATAATTCGAGTAAGTAAAAATGAAACATTGTAAAAAGAAACCAGACCAGAGAGATTCATGAAAATAATATATCAATATTCATGAAATTAGATTAATATTATACAACTGTCATAATATTTAACTTACTACTTACCAGATAAGTAAACCTTATTAATACAAATTTACATGGACTAGTTAATTTATTGCACGCATCACTTGCAGCTAAAAATCCACAAAAGTCCCTACTCTACAGTAAAAAAGTAGATAATATATGACTAGCTCCTTTTGCTCTCTCTCACATGATAATGCAGGCTTGAGGATTTTCATCACTAAAAGCAGTAATATAGTTGACTTCAGTAGAACTCGCTCGCCGCGTTTTCGAAGCCTGTGGTGATTCATAGACCGTGCGGACGTCATCAATTGCCGGAGCGCTTGCTAGATACAGCCCCGCACGTATGGATGATCCACCAGATCGTAAGGAACGTATGGCCAAAATTCAGCCTTCTTTCCCGTACGATGTCTTACTCGTCGCAATACTTTATCTGGATCAACATAACCAATAACTGTCAGCTTGTGCTTCTTTGGCTCCACTTCTACTTTCGTCACCCCTCTCATACCTTGTACAGACTTCCTCACCCTCCTTTCGCACCCTTCGCAGTCCATTTTCACTCGTATCTCCACTGTCTACACATTTTTACTATATTATCAGATGCATACAGCATGTTTGGTTTAAATTGAAGCATGCACGTAATATATATATATATATACCTCAAGTTGATTTCTCCAAAGTTTACTGAGCTTCCTTCTGCTGGTGCCTCGATGGAATTCACAGAGCTCAGAAAGATGATCAAGAAAACCCATTTCCGTGGTGCACACAAATAAGCAAGACGTACTCTTAAAACAAAATACCAATATATATATATAGACAGTAACCAAGACGAGTATATATATAATTAGTAGGGGCAGCAGCTTATCAAATAGTTGATTTGTACGTGCAGCTTGTACAAATAAGCCACGGGTGGTGCCAGACGGAACTATATGTGGCAATTCTGAGGTCCCTACTACTTCATCTAGTGGGAATCTTAGCCTTATCCTCTTATTGCATGTTCCCCACATAAAAAAAGGTTTATGTCATTTACACGGTTAATGATGAAAATCAAATGTCATCGCAGTCTTAATAACCTCTGACCCACTCCACTCCAACTGTTTTTGACTTAAAATCGTACTAAATGGATCGATAATTGTGTGATTAGAAAAAAACAAATAAAGAGAATTGAGTCCATGGCTAGTATGACATTTGCAACGGGTCAAATAGACTTGGATCATAGTATAATTTATAGTGGCCGTTCCAGAGATGATTAATGGGGTGTTATCAGTTGATGATTACCACTCTAAAAGATAATTACTATGTCACATCAAACAATCTTGGCAAATTGAAGGGATTTACTTTTTCCTCTTCTATATCAAAACCATAATACACGTCATAGGCGAACCCAAGATTTAAAGGTCTTGGGTACACCAATATAAACATAGTTTAAATATAATTTCTAAGTTAAATTTAAAATAAAAATAAAATTAAGCGGGACTCAAATCCTGATCTAGAGTGTAATATCTCTATCTTCTATAAATTGCCCAAGAGCACTTCTATGTTTTTTATGGGTGCACTGTTAACTATATCGTACTTTTTATCAATTTTTTAAAATAAATATATATATATACATATAATTTTTCCGAAAGTTACCACGTGCACGTGCATCCCACGACATAGGGTGGGTTCGCCTGATTCACATCAAACAGTAGGATTTACATGTGGGTTCGCCCCTGATTCACATCAAACAGTAGGATTTACATTTAATTTATCATGTACTAAGCACTCCTCTCATTTTACTATACCCTATACAAACAGCTTCTAACATGCATAACACTTCTAAAGCCAAGAATCTTAAACTAGGTCCTTAAAGTTAAATCTACTTTTAACTTTTATTCCTGGTCCCCTTAATAAGGAAAAAAAAAGTAGATACAGACCCATCGACGTCTATGGAAATATTTTCTTTATTCGGAATTATTTATCATATTACGTTTATCGAAAGTTAATTTAATTAATTTTTAAAGATAAATTAGATTATATTAATTTGATATTTTAAATAAAAAAAATTAGATATTCTAAAACTATATAAAAAGTACTATAAACTACAATTTTTTGCTTATTAATATTATAAAAAATGCATCTTAAAATATTAATTAATTTTTTAATTGTTTGACTCTAAAAATAGAGAAACAATAACGAACGGAGAGAGTAAAAGCTACCAAATAAAATTTACAAGAAATTCCAACTAATTATGTTAAAACTCGAGCAAATAATTATGAGAATAACAGAGAGTTAATTCTACACGTCCTCTTTTATTTGATTCGTCGCTCAACCTTAAAAAACTTAGCTACTAAGAAATGTAAGAGGACTTATTGTGAGACATGTTAACAAGACGACAAAATAAGAGGAAGGAGAAGAAAAGTGAAGTCAGCTGGAAGCAATATAATTCACTTTTTAAAGTTTTGGTTAAATATTATAAATAATTTTATAAGTATTATTGCTTTGGTTAAATAGATAGGCGGTTGGAAACTGGGCCTGCCGATAGTTTTATCCGTGTAATTATAACAAATCGCGAAAAAGGTTGAAATGAATACCTTTTGACGTATTGAAAAATGATAACAAAATTATCTCTCCATTTTCACTTTATTTGGCTCCAAAATGCCCCTTTTCATCCACCTACTGCGCTTCAAAATACCTTGTCATCCATCCTTGTAGGTGTAAAATTGACCACTTTTTTTATGGTTTTTGTAAAATTAAACTCTTTTAAATATTTTAAAGACTTGGACGTTTTCAACTATTGATTATAAGTTTAAGGAGGAATAGTAATATAAACCAACCAACTTACCAAGCATTACTAACGGACACCGCACGAAAGGAAATATCCAATTATAAGATCAAAATCGTTATAAAACACATACTAAAATACGATGAAATTATAGATTCCTGAAAATGACATCAAAAAGTATTTCAGTCCCGAATCGAATCCCAACTAAATTTAGGGTTGAGCCGCAACTTATTTAGGAGCGAACTTTCTTTTCAAAATTGAAATTAGAAATTTTGGATTAAAGGTAAACAAGAATACACCCGTATGCACTTTTTAAATATCATTTTATAAATATTTATGAGTTGTTTTAAACCTTTAATATATTTATTTTGGAAAAAAAGTTACAGTATGAAGTAACATCACATAAGTGAGACGATGGGAAAATAATAAGATGAACTATAGTCAGATTTTTTTTAAAGTTGATCTGGTGTGATTTTTATTTAGTCACTTGAATGTATGATAATTTATTTTTAATTTTTTTAAAAACACTCAAATCTGGCAGTAGTTTGCATTAATAATGTGATGGATTTATTAAGAGGAAATTGATTAGTAATGGGTGGGTAACGAATAGATTTTATAAAAATTATACAAATAAGCTAAAATTTATAACAAATAGTTGATAAATTAACAAATAAGTGAAATTATAATAAATAGTGAGCACCACGTATTTTAAAAAATATTTAAAGTTAAATATAAAACCGTTTAAATAGTGGTAAATTTTGGAACCAAAAGGTGGATGAAGGTATTTTGCCCGAGGCCCCAATTGGTGGAGGTGGGGAACGGGAAAGGAGAGGGTGGGAGCCAAAGAGGTGAGGAGGGAGGGCTAAGGGGTACCAGGGGGACGACGGGAAGGAGAGGGGAACCCGGGGGCCATGATAAAATTGTTTCTCCGAGATTTAAAGGTAAGCTTTAACTAATTAAATATATATCGTATGAGGTAGAGTGTACGGTTGACATTACGCAGGTGTGGTTTATTAGGTTTGCATGAATCTGTGCATTTTAAAAAAAAATATGTATAATTATGTTATATTTTTTTTTTTAAAAAAAAATATAAATTTATGAATTTATAATCGAAGCATCGCATAATGCAATGATGATCGAAAAATGCACCTCTTAAAGTAAGATTAGATATCTGAATTTTATATCTATTTTTTTTTTTTTTTTAAATTAGGCAATCAACAGCATTTTAAATGGTTATTAGTAGCATTTTTAGTGTTTTAGTTTTGGACCTATTATTATAAAATATTAACTCTTTTCGATGATAAGAATCTGAATGTCAAACCAATAAAAAAAAACTATATCTTAAATCATCTTTTCATTGTAAGAAAGTCATTTCTCTTTTAAAAATATCTCAAACTATTCCATATTAGGAGTGCATTGTCTTGTTGCCTGTCCAACAGTGTTCAGTAGTAGGTACACATTAGTTAGATCCAATTAGCGATGACATTATCTTGTGCCTGTCTCATAACAGAGTTAGTAGTATTACACCTGTAGTTTTTTATAGTTACTGATGTTTTTCGTACTTTAACTATCAAATTATTTTATTGTAATATTGTATTGTTACTATTTATTGTTTATATTACTATTTGTTGTTTCTTGTACTTTTATTACTTCTTTTTCTGGATTGCTTTGAACTGTTTTTCCTTAAGCTGACGGTATATTAAAAACATCCTATTTAACTCTGACGTATTATACAATATATGTACACTCTACCCTCTCCATACTCACATTGTGAGACTATACTGGCTATGTCGTTGTATTTAGACATTTAAAGTATCACAAAGAGCTATTCTTAAACCATATTACACGGCTCGTAGCCTCGTACAACAACCATATGTTGCCTTATTTCATAACAAGCCATACATGAAACTGATACAGAAAATGATTTCACAAAGTACCAAATGTAACCTAAAATTCACATGAAGCCACAAATTATAAAACTACAAGAAATTTGATGCTTTTCAAATAACTTGCTGATGAATTCTTACAAAGGCTAGGCACGAATTCCTCAATAATTATCTTGATACGACTTAACTACATATAAACAATCAAAATTAACAGCTAAACCCCAAAATTAAAGTATAATAAATTCAGAAACACACATACACAAAACCAAACAAAACAACAAGGAAGAGTAAGAATTTACTTACCTAAACAGAGAAAAGCATAAACCCTAGGAGATGGAGAAGGAACCACTGATGGAATGGAGGGGAAGTTTATTTGGGCGGGGGTGACCTAGGGATTGGCTAAAAGACAGCTTATTTGAATTTGTTTGTAGTAAATCACCCGCCAAAAGCTTTTGTGAGCCGGGTAATTCGTCAGTTACTTCACGTGTTATTTTGCTATTAAACGTATTTTTTGGGCTCAATTTAAAATTCTATGTTGGAACTTCTCAGCTTATGACGAAGTTTAGTTACACTTCTTAAATTTCTGTGTACTTTTTTTATATCTTATCAATTACAAATGGAATAAAAGAAAATAATTTTTTTTAATATACAAAAAGAAAAAAATATATAATTAAACAAGTTTGAAAAGGGTTATTATTATAATAAAATGTATGTTTATTATATTCTGCATTGGTTAGTGATAATTTTCCATAGGAGTTAATGCTGAAATTATTTATCCACCATTTGTAATATAATTGTAGAATAGATTATTCTATTATAATGGGATAACTAATCTTTTGAAATATTTCAATTCGTGAGATAATTTTGTGTATCTCATCCTCTTTACCTGACCAACTCCATCTTTTGCTCTATAGGCCCAATAGAGGCCCATAAACTTTCGAAGATCCAGAAATGAAGAGTCCAATTCTTCCTAGTATATTTGTTCAAGTCAGTATTACCTAAAAGGAAAAATTACATAAATTAGTATAAATAATTATTGATTTTAGCGATATTTTTTATTTTTATCATTTATAGCAATATTATGTTAAATCTGCAATATGTATTAAAAGTGAATTATGTATGCACTATATCTAAATTATAATTATTTTTGAAATATATTATGTTTATTTGGTAAAAATCTGACACATAATATTATAAGTGTATTTTAAAATGTGTGATAAGTGTTATACATCATTAAAACTTGTATTATATGAAAATAATAAATTGTTCTTTGTAATATGTACTTCCTCCGTCCGGTATTGTTTGTCATAGTTTCTATTTTTAGAATCAAACTATAAAAACTTTGACTAACATTTTAAGATGTATTTTTCATCATATTAATATGTAAAAAAATTGTAATTTATAGTATTTTTCATATAGTTTTAGAATATCTAATTTTTTTGCTTAAAATATCGAATTAATGTGATATAATTTACCTTTGAAAATTAGTCAAATTGACTTTTGATAAGCGCAACAAGACAAACAATTTCGAACGAAGAAAATATTAAACTTGTATTATAAATGAATTAAAAGTGATCAAATAAAAAAAATATTATTATTATTATAAATGGTAAATATTCTTTTTATTACGTAGTATATTTATGTAAGTTTCCCACTAACTAAATGGTTTCAAAATCCGTTATTAGAGCTTTGTGATTTATCTTGAGGGAGAAAGGGACAAATCATTAGATTGTCTTTACTCTTTATAATATACATTTTAAGGTCGCTATTTAAATTTTTACTTTAAAAATTGTGCAAAATAGTCCGTGAAATTGATAAAACATTAATTAGGTTGTTATCTACGACTACAAAATTTTAAAATATATTCTAATATTTAAGATTTTTCTTTTGCTCAAAAAAATCTTTAGACAGTAATCGAAAAGGTCATAAGTTATGAGAAAAATAATTTTAAAAATTTACTAAAGGACTATTCGGAACAACCAACAACACTTTGCGATTTTATTTACCCCTTAGGCCAACTTCTTTACCATATTTTATTTTGTTCAATTATTTTTTTAAAAATAAATATGTAGGCTCAGTATAAATTATCGTGGATACTACTTCAAAAAGTTGTGTTAAATAAGGCACTTAGTGACAATTGGAGGATTATGGACCCATTTGTGTACCATGTTTTGATATGATTTGTTCTAGCACAATCACGCCAAAAGAAAAGTGAAATATTTAATTTACCAAACAAAGCCAACATTCATTGCTTCATACATGATGGAATCAGCGCCAAAATTAGCGGAATGATATATAGCCTTTTAGTAAGAGCATCTTTCTAAGCAATTTTTTGAGTTAGATTAAACCCAAGATCTAATTTTTTTGTCAATATTGAATTTAATTTAATTTATTATTTGGCTATTCCACTCACGTCTTAGTTTGTACATACTTTTGATGCGTACGATTCAAATGGAAGTCTATATGCGTGTGGAGAGACTATTGAATATCACAGTGATGACATAGATTAATTTCTTGATCTTTTTATCAGATATTAAATTTTGACAATTCTATGTTAATTGGAAACATAATAATAAAAAGATACAATGAGGAATCATTTATCGTTAACATATATTAATAGAATTAATCTTGTTTGATTTTTATAAAAAGAAATCGATAAATCACAAGACAAAAATAATTATAGGCGGCTGAATATTTTTATTTAATACTATGGTGGAAGTTAGAATAAGACAATAATTGTTGAGCTGCAAACAGAATATATATAAAGGCGTGCAACTTTGGTTACGTAAATTCCACCATATATATGAGTAATGACATTTGTGGAATCGCACCCGTGATATTCCACTATCAAAAAAGTTCCCTTTCTCAAGTCTTTTAAAATTAGAGAAAAAGTTTAAAGTACTTGGAGAGTATAAAACAGCCAGCAGAAAAAGCCATATTTTCGTAGGTTTTAAAAAAATTACATACATAGGCACTATGATACAACTTTTCAGACTGTATTCCCAATATAAAAGTAAAAAAAATATAAAATAATTAGCCTAATTAATCCTTGTGTTCATTTTGTTCGTTTGCTTAAGAATATATAGAACAATGGGTGTATGTCTGAGAATTCTCCTTTTTTGTGTGTGTGTTTTGTTTTTTGACACAAAAAACAAATAAATAAGCTAAATTGTATATTGAAATATACATCATATAGTGGCGTTAGCAATTGTTGACAAAGACTATGTTGCTGAATTGTCGCACGATAGATTTGCATATAAGCTACCTAACTTTGGTTACAAGTCCCATTTAAATCATCCAGAAGAAAATGACTGATTGTTGAGTAAACTTTAGTTAGAAGTCCGTTTAGAGTAACTTATTTTTAGATGTTTTTGACTTATAAGTAATTTTTTTAATTTTGGAAGTATTTGAAAAGGTTATAAAATATTTTTAAACGTCAAAAAGTTTTAAAAGAAGTCAATAGTTAAAAGTCGTATCATTTATTAAATTGCCGAGTCTAAAGGGTGAATATTGATTGAAAAATGTATTAATTAAAAATTTTTTAAACTGCAGTATTGAATTTTTTTTAAAAACAAAACGACAAAATCGCTTCCGAAAAAGCTAGCGATTTTATCCGCGGAAGTGAAAATGGAAAAAAAGCAAAACGCTGTAAATAGCCCAGAGATTTGTAAATTTATTTTTAAAAAAAAAAAGATTTTTTAACAAAGCGACTGCCAAGACAGCCCGATTTTCAAATGAATTTTTTCTTTTTTTAATAATAAATAGTGCGCGTTTGCAGCGATTTTGAATCGAATTTTTTATTATTATTATTTTAATAAATGGCTGCAAAGGCAGCGATTTTACACTTAATTTTAAAAAAAAAAGAAAATTGGAGAAAATCGAAAAAATTTCTAATTTTTTTTTTGGAGAAAATCAAGAAAACGAATTTTACTGAAATATTAAAAAAAAATTAATGTGTAAAATCGCTGTCTTTTGCAGCGATTATTAAAAAAATAATTAAAAAGTTCAATTCAAATCGTTACCTTAGCAGTGATTTGATTTTAAAATATTAAAAAAAAAATAATTCAAAATCGCTACCTTGGGAGCGATTTTATTTTATTTTATAAAAAAAGCAAAAAAATAATAATAATTTTTTTTTTATGTCAAATCATGTTATTTTTTTTATTTTGTAGAAAGCGAAGTTACAAATCGACTACTTAGAGCCCACGCGATCGTGCTTTTTTGGCGACAAATCTATTTCGTGAGCGATTTTATCGTTTTGGTTAAAAAAGATTCATATACCATTTAAAAAATTTTGTTAACATTTTTCGCCCTTTAGACTCTAGATTCCATTTATTTATGACTTTTAAAAATTACTTTTTATAAGCTTATCCAAGAATTTGTTTGGATTGACTTTTGCTTTTGGTATTTAAGATTAAAGCTTGGGATATCTAGCTTTATGTGTTTTGACTTAAAAAGTAAGTGTTCAAAATATATATCACAACACTATAAAAATGTTTTAAAAAGTTATTTAAGCTAAAAAAAAATACTTAAAAGGAAGTAAATTCAAACACTCTCTATGTTTGCTAGTAATAATATTTTTTGATTCAATATTTATACCCATTAGGGTCTTGACTGATTCACATCATATGATATAAGACCTATTAAATAGGAAAAAGATTTCTATTGATACATATTTTTTAAAAAATTATGAATGTTTTCAACCTGAAATGTTTAAATAGTTAAGGATAGTGAAATATATTTCCTTTCTTTCTTCATTTCCACTCTATATAAAGCAAGGAATCATGTTGCATCTGTCGAAGTGTCAACTACCTTTAGCGTTGGGAAATGACATATATTCTTCAACACCAAACATTCTGCAACCATAAACAATCATTATTAGTTAATTAGTCACTAACTAGTATTTAATTAGCTAATGACATATTATTAATATAAATTAATTCCTTAATTTCCCATAAAATCATGTAGTATGAGTTTATCGTAAATTTTAATATGGTGGTAGGATTTCAAATTAAATAACATGATCAAAGTCTAGAAAATTTGAAAATTTATGCTAAATCCTATAACATTTGTAGCATTGGGCAAAATGGACCACCTATATACTTCACATTGTACACTGGATTACAATATTTAAGGCACTATATAGAAGTCTACAATAATATTATAGGCTTATTTATCATGGATTAATTAAATTCCTTCTCAAAATGTATAACTTCCATTGACAATGCTATTCCACTTGGTAATTATACAATAAATCTTCAAAACTATCAATAGCTACGTACATCGAAGCTAATTACTATCTACCAACAAATGGTGGATGGTAATTGAGTGGTCTCAACTTCGAAATTTTCTAGATAAAAAGTCGTTTACAATAATAAATATTTTATCTCAATGTGAAAATTGTGACAATATTACTAATAATCTGATATTAGGTTATAAGGGATATGATGCATGGCTTTAGTCTTCCATAATTATGTCGAGTATCCTCTCATGTCCTTTTAACTAAGGAGTAATTTTTTTTTTTTCACCAAACACGTTCTCCTATAATTATGCTGGATATCCGAATTATTAGTTGTTTTTTTTTAATAAATTGATCGATAATAATGAGAATGTTCTCATAATTATTAAAGAATTAATGTAGTGAATGATGAGATATAATAACAAGCAATCGATAGAAAGTATCTAGTATATATTCAGTAAATAGCCTACAACAATTTTTCGAAATAATATAGTTCTATAACTCTACCGTATAATGTAATGAGAGAGTGAATACGTTCACGAGATTCTTATGTTAGTTAAAATTGTATGCATATTGGAAAAAATATTCTTTACTGCATCGGAGTGAGACTATAGTTTATGTCTTTATACATATGAGTAGTTTCCTTTTTTGTCATTCAAATAGGATAGGAAGAACAAAAAATGAATTATTAAGGCCAAATACATAAGTAAATTTTTAAACTTAATTTGTTCCGTTTAAACAAACACCATTGTTTGATGTGGAATCAGATTTGTGAGGGATATTGATAGAGGATACATATATTGTTACACAAAATAAATTAGGTTATTATAGTGAATATTGAGAATATGTTGTTTTGTTAAGTCATTTGAAAATATTAGAAAACCAATGAGACTAGTACACGGTTGGCCATTTCATTTAAATTCAATCAGAAATTAGTAAATTCGATCAATTGAAGACATTTACATAGAAAAATTGATATTAAAATCAACCAACAGTGTTTTAAAGAAATTAATTATGGATAATTTAATGATTTAATTAAAAAATAACATAATTGAGATACCTAAAAAAAAACTCAATAAATTTAAAAATTTATTTATATATTTGACCAGTTATTAAGGAGTGAGAAATGAGAATAATGGGCACATAGAATTGATGAAAACAACAAACCGCTAAAGTAAAGGGGACGCATGTGCTTTGTTAACATTGGTCCCATTTTGACAACTGTAATTTGTAATTTACATGTGTTAATGGAAAGCTTTGGAATCAGAATTTTGAGAGAATTTTAAAATATAAAAAAAGTAAATATTTGATATAGTGAAGTAAACTATGTAATTTACCGTCTGACTCAACCCATTTTGAGTCCTATTCAGAACTGGCTTAAGGTGGAGGAAGTGTCAACTAAGTTCAATGCATAAATAATTTAAAGATATTTGAGATTTGGAGTGTGTGCCTATGTTTTGGTAAATATATTAGTACAATATTCGGCAAAGTACAAAAAAATTATCAAATTATTGAATATCGTTTTCAAATACTTAATAAATATTTAAATATGAAATTGTGTTTGGTTATAGATACTGCTAATACCTTTTCTTTTTAATTTTTAAATATATACCATACTGATGCATTTCAATTTTATTTGTCTTTTTTAACATATATAATATTTATTAACAGAAAAATATTTTTATACTTCATGTTTTACTCTCACAATTAATTGCTTAACCTCCAATTATTTCGCAAGATCTAAAAGCATATATCAATTATAAGAATGTTGTGATGAAATATTTATAATAATTTTTAATTTTAAAGGGAAAAGGATTAAATAAGTTTTTAAACTAATAAATTATGTGAAAGAAATAAAAATGTCATTCGTTTATAATTTGGCTCAAAAACGTCCTTATAGATAATATTTTGGTTCATAAATACCTCTATAGTTATAAAATGGATTAAAAATACCCTTTTTCCGGATAAATATATTATTTTGTTCTTTTTATATACATCTTCTTCCCAATTAAAAATATTATTAAGGAACATTATTCTTGTTTTCTCAAAATGCCCTTGTAGTTAATATTTTGGTTTATAAATGCCCTTATAGTTACAAAATGGATCAAAAATATTCTTTTTTTCGAATAAATATATTATTTTGTTAATTTAAACACATCTTCTTCCCAATTAAAATATTATCCAGGAACACTATTCTTGTTTTCTTTCTTCTAAAATCACTTTAACAAATAAAAATGTAGAAAATATTTTTTTCTTCTTTATCTCATTTTATCAATTAAAATAGAATAATTTCATGTACTCTTTCAAAGATAATATATCTATCATTAATTTATATTTTATATAAGGATAGAAAATATTGATGATAAAATAAAAAATATTTTCATTTTTATTTTTTCTGAATTAAAGTAAGATAAACATTTGCTATTTTCTTAAAAAAAATAAAATTGAAAAGAAATGTGCCAAAAAGAAAATAATAATATATGTATATTTGGAAAATGAACTTTTTGACCCTAATAACAATAAGGGTATTTTTGGACCAAAATATTAATAACAAGAATATTTTTGGACCAAACTATAAAAGTGTGTGTGTGTGGGGGGGGGGTATTTTTATTCCTTTCATATAGTTGAAAGACATTTTTAAACCAAAGTATTGGCGACAAAAGCATTTTTGAGCCAAATTACAAATGAAGCACACTTTTCTCCTTTTTTACAGTTTATAACTTTTTTTTACCTTTTTTCTTTTTTTAAAAGACGGGCAATGAAGTAATATTTAATTGAATATACTTTTCCTAAAAATAATTAATATATAATTTAAATTAAATATACTCTTTTGGGCAGTGCAGACTGCAGAGAGGTAGTTAGGTGAGAAACTGCTTAACTAAAAGCAAACTGAAAATTGTTGGGGAGACCATCGAAATATTTACTACCAGACCACCCGTCTTTGCAGTTCTCTATGCCAACGTGGAATCAATAAATAAATATACTTTCATTTGGATATTTTAAATGGTGGACATATAAGATAAAACGTTTTATGAAGTATAAAGTAATATCTATATTTAGATATGAAATTTAAGTTTATGAATTTATATAGCGTATTTTTATTTATATTTAATTTTATGATTTTATTATTAAAGAAAATAAGTAAAAGCAAAACTTTTAATTATTTTATAAATATATAAATTTCAATAAATAACCTATAATATCTAGAAAAAAGTATTATGCTTTTTATTTGAAAAGATAGTAATTACCAATAATAAAGAAAAAAATAATTACAATTATTATTTAAAATATCATTATACGAATAATAAAAAAATTATTTGAAGTAAAAAAGGTTAAAGTAGAAAATTTCAAAAAACGCCTATGACTTACATTTTTAGCTTGGAGCTTATGATATGAATTGTGAGACACTCTACGAATTTACTTCTTCAATTTGCATCTAAAGTATTTTTTGATATGCATCACTTTGAGACTCGCCCAAAAAATATTTTTGGGAACACCACTTAGTTCCTTATATCTTGGTACTCTTTCTAATCATACCATCTTATATTAACATCTTATTAAAAATAATTTTTTTATATTGCTTAATTGTTTACTAAATTAAGACAAATAATTATTTTTTCTGATCAATAATAATTGTTCATTATTGACTTGACAAATTATTTTTTACTATCTCTATCCACTTTTGTTTGTCATATTACATTTTTTGAAAATCAATTTGATTAATTTTCAGAATTAAATTAGATTATATTTATTTGATATTTCAAACAAAAAGTTTAAATATTAAAAAACTATATAAAAGAGTACTATAAATTATAATTTTTTGCAAATCAATATGATAAAAAAATATATCATCAAATGTTTGTCAAAATTTTTATCTTTCAACTCTAAAAAAAACATAACAAGTAAAGGTGGACGGATGGAGTATATTACTTGACCGTTTTATTAAATTAATATAAAATTAATTACTAGTACTTCTTTTGTTCAACAATAATTACCTATAATTGATTTGACACCATAATTAAAAAGTAATAAATGACAAGGTAATTTTACCAAATTACTTATATTAAATATAAGTCATCTAAATAATGAAAAAATGAATAGTACTCCCCCACTTCACTTTCTTATCACTTATTTCTAAATAAATTTCAATTTTAATTGTTTCTTATTCCTAAAATAGATTTTCATTTTTACTTATTACTTTTAACTTGTAAAAAAAGACAGTAATATTTTTCAAAAAAAGATATACTATATCAATAATTATTTTTTTAATATGTGTTTCAAGTTAAATTTTGAAAAATAAAAATGAACAAAGGGAGTATTTAATAACAAGAGCAAAATACAGACAAAATTATAAAATATTCATTGATATTATAAACAAAACAAATATTATTAAACATCTCAAAATATTATAATAAACAAGTAAAAATAAAATAAAAGTTAATTTTTTTAATTTTACCCCTTTAATTAATATGATCTTTTAAATAAATTTTAAAAAAATATTAAAATATTAATTAATTTTTTATGTTATCTTTGCGATTAATTTTTTTGGAAAATATTTACATTTATTTGTAAATTTTCCAAAAATAAGGGTGAATCAATATAATTGTCTTCTTATTTATAATATTTTAAGCATTGCATAAAATGTAAATGATCAATTATTATGTGATGATAAAAATAAAATAAATAAATCTATTAATAATTTTTTAATCATTACGTAGAGAAAGTGTATAATTTCTTTTTCTTAGTTTAAGTACTTGTACACTCTATCTAGTTACTAAATCATAGTATTACTCGGACCTTAGAAAGAAAAACAAAATCATATTACATCGAGCATAAATATTTGTTGTTTCGTTGTAAAAAATTCTTAGAATTTAGTCCCTAAAGAAATTCAATTTTATATCTAATTTTATTTTATTGAAGGAATTTTTTTAATAAAGAACCGTATGCATATCATGTGAGTTTCACCGTTTGTGTCTGAAAAAGAAAAAAGAAAATTAGTCAAAAGATGAACTGTGACCAAAAAGTGTAATGTTATTTTTTCAGTAAATAAAATGTCAAATCGGTTTGACAAAAAAAAAACAAAATTGCAAAACCCGTGAAGGTAGTGGTAGATACGAAAAACTAAAAAATATTGAGGGTGTTTCAGTCAATTAAACGCAACAACATAGTGAATGTATGCACTCTCGGCCAAATAAAAGTCCCCCAAGTATCCATTATCTCACTCTGTAAACAGTGTAGATAACGGAGCTACCAGACAACAGACACCGAAGAGAAACGTGAGTCGTCTTTATCTCTCTCTTCTCTGGTTCACGGAGAAAACAGTTTTTGGGAACTAAAAATTGTCCAAAACTGAAGCTTCTTCTCGCAAACTTATGACTGTAAATCACAGAAAACTATGTCCATTTCCTCTCGATTTTCAGTTCGTAGGAAATTGCATTAACAATTTTATTAGTACTAGTCTGTGTCGTTACCCAAAAAACTGGATTTTTAAGTGATTTCAGTTCGAAAAACTTGTACATTCGCATAAATCGAGTGTTTCATTAGTGTGAATATATGCATGGAGATATGTGCAGTTTTTTATTTCTTCAATTATTTTTGTTTTTGTGTAACTGGTGAATTGAATTCTGTCATAGGTTTAGCTTTGACTGAAAGGAATGCTGAAAGGACTGCGGGATTGCGGTGGAGTACAGTGAGGTTAACGGCGTCACCGTTAATTCAGGTAATGTTTTTGCAATTTTGATGGAGTACTATTGAAAATGTGTTTTATTAACTTTTTTTTTTGGTGAAGAAAAAGCAAATAGGTAAATAGAATCATAAGACTATTTCTGATATGTAGTTGACTCATTCTTTTGGGATTCCTCCGCAGCTGAAATACTGATAGCTGCACTTCTATTTCAACGGGATCTGTTGGAAGCAATTCTTTAGGGTGCATTCTGGTTACATATGATGCTTTTGAGTGTATTTTGATGGTACTGCATGTCTGCGACATTGACTGGAACTTGAATCTGATGAATGATGCATTATGGAAGTTCTATAGAAGTCTATATTAAGTCGGCAATGTTGTTTTCTCCGAGTTTTACTTAATGAATTCAACTTGCTTGATTAAAAGAGCTGGTGGAGACAGCTTGATTTTTTGTTAAAAATTTAGAGCGAGTTGCTGTTGTTATAGTGCTCCTCCTGCTGATCTGGGAGATGTGCTTGTTATTGAATTGAAATTTAGAGAGAGTTAGTTGAGGGAATAATCTAGGATTATTACTTATGGCGTCATTGGACCATTTTGGGGATGTTGCAAATATTGCACAGCTTACTGAATAGAGAGTTAATATGAGGTAATGGGATATGATTGTGAAACTGCTATCACAGACGAATGATAAGAAGAATTGCAGGCAGTTTGCACAGCATCTCAAGCTAATTGGAAATTTATTGGAGCAGCTCAAGATTACTGAACTTAAGAGGTATCCGGAAACCCGAGAGCCATTGGAACATCTTGAAGATGCATTGAGGAGGTCTTATTTATTGGTCAACAGCTGTCAGGACAGGAGCTACCTTTATCTGTTGGCTATGGGGTGGAACATTGTATACCAGTTTCGTAGGGCTCAGAACGAGATTGACCAATACTTGAAGATTATTCCTCTTATCACTCTGGTGGATAATGCTCGAGTCAGGGTATGGAGACTTTGCTCTTTTTGTCCATAGTGTTTTCCCTTCAGCTTTATATGCATTCATTATCGGTTTGTTTTATTGCTCTTTCATCTAAAGATCTATCTTTGTTCTTTCTCATTTTCACTAATGACATGGTAAGGAACTAAGGATATATTCCATGTTTGATATCTGCAAATCTTGGTTAGGTAGCCTTACTGGATGTCTGTTTGATACCTATGTTATGAGCTATGATATGAGATTTTAATCCTGCAAATCTTTCACCCATTTTATATCATCAGAGATTACTTGATTGGTTAATTGCTATTCAACATTTCTTTTATGGTACTGAGGAAAAATAGAGACAGATTTGGCATTTGATCCCCGTTTCTTTGCTTCACCAAAGCCATCAAAACATGAATATGTTTGTATCAGGGAACAAATAACAATAAACCAACAATAGTGGCACTAAATCCCATAGTTTATTCTTTATAGCTGTCCAGTGGAAACCACAAAGTGGGATCAACTAATATACAATAGCTTCTAATACAAATATTTGGTTTGAGCAAATTAGAGATCTATATATGATAAATAGTCCATTTTACTAAAGTTATCAGGTATGTCACGTGTTTGAGATTTTAGGATGGTGTAAAGACAATTGAGGAAACAAATATGAGACAACTATATTCTGTACAGCTTTCTAATACATTTTGCTTCCTGCAAAATAGAGCTATTTGATGAGTAGTTCATTTTCCACAAGATTATCAGGTGGGTCATGTTAAAGAGTGTCAAAAGTCCTACATTGGTGGTTAATGAGATGGGTGGACTCCTTATAAGGTTTGGATAATCCTCCTTCATTTGAGCTAGCTTTTGGAGTGTGAGTTAGGCCCAAGACCTAATTTCACATGGTATGTAATTCACAAAGGCTTTCCCACTGGGGTTAGTGGTTGTGATGAGTGAAGGAGACTGAAAAGCATTGGGACAATCCGCGTCAAACTGCAGCGCCTCAGAACTACATGAGCGGTTCAATGTGTGTATGCCTGTGGGATCATTGCCTCAAAAACTGATTTGTCTCCAATACTTGTTGGATATTTAACTAATCATCCATCAATGGCTCCAAGAAGTTATGTTCTCGCTCCCACTGCAAATAATTTTGAGCTCTATCTACCACTTTTCTCAATGCACAAAACATAATAATGAGTGCATAGTTGAAGCCATTCTTTTAACAGCCATTAGCTCTTTTCATTACTATGTAAAGCAGGCTGTTTCGTAATTCTCTATATGGACAAGTTATCTTTTGTCAGAATGTAGATGAGAGAAGGCCCATGCACTTCTGGAAAGTGAAGCTACTATGAATCTATCTTATTTTATTTTTATAATGGTGCTACCTCCCACCAGCGCGCACTTCTATCTGGCTTCTCTTCTCACCTAGAATTAGGCTGATGGCAAGCAATCACCTAGAGTTTTTTTTCTTTGCCAGGATGTGAACCCTCGTATCCAAGGTTTACGCTTACTTCATTAATAACTTGGCAACATCCTAAAACCTTGTCTATTTTGAGTCTATTACAACGAAGAAGGGGCAGCTGTGTTGTTTAAATATTTCAACCATCTAGGTAGAATCTTTTTCCTCTTAAAGTGAGAGCTTCTTATCATGCTTAAGTTAGAGAAAATTGCACTGGTAATAAGACAGTCCATCTGTCACAATAAGAGTAACCAGTTACTTTACCTAATATTCTTATTCTTCTAATACCAACTCAAGTATGTTTAAACTTTTTTTTGACTGCAATTACTCACAATTGGAAAGTGTTTTTACATACATACTTTTGGTGTTCACAATAACTTATATCTAGTTTATCTTCCAAGTTGACAGATCTTGCTTTCCATATGTTGACAGGAAAGGTTGGAATATATTGAAATGGACCAGCGTGAATACACACTGGAGGTTGAAGACATGAAGGTGCAAGAAGTGATTATGAAACCAGAGCCTTCTAAAGATGATACAATAATATTAACGAAGAATCTTTCCTGTTCTTACCCAAGAGTGCCTATCAATGAGGCAATTCAAAAAGAAAATGAGAAACTCCAACTAGAACTACAGCGCTCGCAAGCTAATTTAGATGTAGGTCAGTGTGAATTCATTCAGCATCTTCTGGATGTCACAGAAGTAGTTGCCAATAACTCTCTATCATTGAAGAGTTCACCTGCCAAACCTCTCAAAAAGTTGGATCAGAGTTACTCGAATGTTGATACTGAGAAGGTATATTATGACGATTATGCTAAAAGTGATGAGAAACAGTCAACTTCAAGGTAAGTTGCTTAAGTATAGTAGCTTAACTGTAATTTTCTGTTGGAAGCTGTAGTATCTCTTAAATAAAGTGTGAGGCTAGGGTCCATAGCCTGTTTTCAACAGATTCTTTTAAATGCTTAAAAATATTTACAGAAACACTTCATCAGTTACGTCAAGACATGACCTGCTTTCCTCAAAGGGTTCACATCAATATGAAGAGTGGCATTCAGATCTGCTGGGCTGCTGTTCAGAACCTCTCTTATGTATGTTCCAGAATAATGTTCTATATTCTCCATACCATGTATCTTGTGATGTTTAATTGCCATTATGCTAAAGTACAATGTTTGGATGCTTGAAAGCACTTGATAACTAACATCATCATTTTGGTCCGATATCATCATATTAGGTGCAATATCAAGATAATCCTAGTTAATGCCGGATTTACTATGCAGGTATTAAAACCCTTTTCTTTCCTTGTGGTACATTTTCTAGAATTGCCAGTGTTGCTGCGGACAGGCATATATGTAAGTGGCTTTATATTCCATTTGAAATTTTTTTGTCTATTATTGCTCTAGTTGTGAGTAATTTGGGGTGAAAACTGAGCCATCCTTTTTGTAATTATTAATCTTCTTTCTCTTTGTTAATAAATGATGGAACTTGTTCAATTAATAACCCTTGTCATTTTTGTTGGGTTTCTTTGTCTAGAAGTTTGCAGTTAAATCTTAGCATTACACTCTACTGTACAGTCAGATATATCAAACTTATGTTTCCTTGGCTGACTTTCTGATCTTTGGTAATCTATCAGAACTATGTATAGCAGCCTTGTCAACTATTTCAACTTTAGGAACTATATGAACTGGTTCATTGAAGTTCAATTTAAAAAGTCACTGGACCCATCAAAAGTTGGTCAAAAGCTCTTTTTCAACTAGCATTACATTGATTATGAAAGAAAAAGAACTACAAGGCCATCATTATGTCTTTTAAGTTGAATCACCATAAAATGTTGAACTTTAAATTGAATTCTCAGCGTTATAGTTCAAATTCTGTGGGCATAATCAGATATATTATAGCAATCTTCTTTGATTGAAAATTCAAGAGCTGTTTCCTTGCCTTTTGTGACAACTGCTGTAGTTCTGCTTGGTTTTTACAGTTTATTCCTTTTTATAGATTGAAGCTAACCAAAAAAACACTTTTGAATGTATGAGATGCAGCTTCGGCGGATGCTTGTAATGAATTAATGGCTTATTCCTTGATACTGTCCTGCTGTTGTTACACATGTTGCATCAGAAAGAAGCTTCGGAAAAAGCTAAACATCAAGGTAAGGAGAAAAAGTTATTTAAAAAATAAGTACCTGATCATACATATTGTGTCAACTCATGTGCACTGGTGGTTTTCTTTTTCTTTTCTTTTCTTTTTCAGGGAGGTTGTGTTGATGATTTTCTTTCTCATTTGATGTGCTGTTGTTGTGCTCTTGTCCAAGAATTGCGCGAAGTCAAGATACGTGGGACACATGGTATGCTTCATAGGAAAATTCCACTCCCTATTTCATATGTTTATGATACTTTTTTTGTGTTAACAAGATTTGGCTGGGAATTGCATAGTAATTTCTTAACTTGGCTTTTAGCAGAAGTGGATTCCTAATCTGACTTCCTTGTGATTGTCTTAAGTTCATTTTTAATATAGTGAAGATTCACCCATTAATGATGCAGGTATAGAGAAGACGAAAATAAGCCCTCCAACCACTCAATTCATGGAATCCTAAGAAGCTAAACTTGGCTTTTTAGCAGTAAAAATATCAGAAAGCACTATATGGAGGTACGGTTTGTCGCTATTGTTACTTGATGAGTGAGTTCCTTTGTGTGTTTAAATCTTGTATGCAATAATGTTATTCTTTGATGCGCAGGTTCAGTGTGTGTAAATGACCCAGAGTTGTTCTTTCGTTTACATGGTTACTGGTGACTATACATGTATGTGATGTAAGAATCTGTTCTATGTGGTGTACATGCAGGAATATTATGGTGTAACTATGGATGAATATCATGACGTATTTTTTGTGAAAATAAAAGATAACAACTAAGATTGTTGCAGTTCCAATCTTTGTTAATGTGAAGATTTTATCACACACACACCGCACTCCCACCCCACGGCCCCAAAATAAGAAGAAAAAACACCCCATTTTTCTGTTGTTGAGTGAAGCCATGTAACATAAAGCCATAATCAAGGAATAAAATTCGAATTCCAATTGTAATTTGAATTTTGACAACTGGGCTCATTTTGACCTGCTCATTTCAGTCTACTACGTAATTTTAAAGAATTTTTTTATTTGATATGTTATCTGGGAAAAAGTTCTATTAGATACTCGATTAAATTATAAGAAAATAAATTTGAATTCAAATCTTAGTAAGAATTGAATGGATTGACTTATGGATATCCACTTTTAGCTCATAAACATGAAACAATTTGCTACAGATAAATATATGAAAAGTATAGAACAAAAGTTAAAGCGGAATGCAAATTTGAGCAATTTCAAATACTACAGTACAGGAGCAAATATTGATCGTCCCCTTACTACAAAATCATATTGTCAATGAGACAAATTAATATGAAACGACAAATGTCGTCGTTCTAAAATGTGAAACAGTAGTCCCAAAGTTATAACTATTTTTTCATTTTTAACTAGAAATTATATGTTCAAATCCCGAAAATAAAATAGCTTGAATTTAAATTAATGAATCCCAAAACGGGATATAAAGAAGAGAAAGGGTGAAACAGTGATGATGTCGTTTTCAAGCAACCGAAAATTTCAATGCTTCTAATTATCTGCTACAAAGGTTTGGTGAGAAATATGTATCCATATATTGTGCGGAAAGACTTTTCGCATGTCTAAAAATATGAATACAAGTGTGACAGTTCAATCAACATTATCAATTCATAATTTCTTAGTAACATAGACAAAAAAAAATACATTTATATGATACACATGACTTAAATAATTAAGTTTTATAAGTTAGAACCCAACAGTTGCATGTCATAAAATAATGGTTAGAAGTTGCACTCTTTGTTGGTGCTACTCCTTTGTTGAAAACAAAAAATAAAAAAATAATGTAACCACCCTTCCAACCCACGCAAATTAACATAACAACCACTATTTCCTTGACCTTTCTCCTATAATAAAATCAAATCCCACATTAAAATGTTTCATCACTCTTTTCCTAAACTCAAAATGGCTTTGAAGAAATTGCTCATCTCAATTTGTACTTTCAAGGATGTGTTAATGTTAAAAGTGATTCAAGCCAATAACAATAATCAGAACAAAAAATCAAGAGTTCATCATGAAGTGGCTGGTGAAAAATACTGTTGTGTGTGCTTATCAAGATTGAAGGATGGAGATGACAGTAGAGTGTTGCCTTGTTTACATGAATTTCATCGCGAATGTGTCGATAGGTGGTTAAATGGTGCACGGAGAACGTGTCCTGTTTGTAGGTTTTCGATGGAAGATGGAAACAAGTTGTGTCTAATAACAGAGGATTTAACAGAGGAGATGGTTATATGGTTTTCATCTTTTCATGTTGCTGGTTTCTGATCAACATGTTGATAATGTGCAGTGCAAAACATTGCTTAGTCACTTGCTATATGACACAATATTTGATACCGAAACACTGAAATCATGAAAAATGAGAAGTCACAAATGCTTTCTCTAGTCTTCAATATGTTTGGGGTGCATTTTCTAATTTCGTTCTACACCTTTTGATACACAAAAAAGTTCCGTTACCGGGAATCGAACCCGGGTCTCCTGGGTGAAAGCCAGATATCCTAACCGCTGGACGATAACGGAAATTGATGTTGGTATGTATTGGAGATATTTACTTACACTAATATCTACTGTTACGAAGTATTGAGTTGTAACGGACCATACACCAATCAATTTGAGCTCTGGTTTTGATTTGTACGTCAAAATAATTGAATTCGAATCTATGTGTGAACTTGATTATGATTGATGTTGGATATTTGTTCTGAGTTTTTTACTATGAATAGGTTTTCGAAAATCTCCATATTTGGATAGTCCTATTCTTGTAGGAAAAAATTTAGGAGAAATTCGTTCCTTCTAACTTGATTTGTTTAAAGAGAGGATTTGTGAGACACAAGTAATATATATGTTAACAGCTATATGTTCTTAGTAATTGGATGAGATGATTTCTCTCTATATTTTGTGCTCTAGTAATTTATATTACTCATCTCATATGTGGATGTTTGTAAGTTGACCGAACCACATTAATTGTATCTTTTGACATATTTGTAGCTTGTCTTTTTACTCATGATTTTTTTATGTTTGCTTATAACTTTTGCATGACGATATTTGATTATTTCCGATCTTTTAACACTTAAAATCTAATCCTCTTGTATCAAACAAAAAGCAGACCTTTTTGAAGGAATAGTTTGCTACTTTATGTATGTATAGTTTGTTTATTTTTATTTATAAATATATAAAAAAAGAACTAAGAGGTTCAAGACGAGGAAAGGGGAAATATATTGAAATGTAGTAGTAACAGTTTCCCTTCAACTTTTTTGCCACTTTACATTCCACTAAAATGCAATATTGATCTCCAACTTATACATGGTACTACAAAAGCAGACAATTGACTTGACTGGACCTATACATTTTCACTTTAATTGTTACAAACAAAACTTGTGTTGTCGTATATAATTGATGCAACACAAGAGAGCACATTCACATTCAAAATTATGTAGTGAAAAAAAAGACATTTGAGCCTTTTGAAAACACTTTTTCTATTTTTTCGAGATCTGCATACAGTCTACTCTCTCAAACTCTTCTTAGTGTTGTTATTGTATTGTAAATAGGAAAAGTCCAATTTCATATTTACAACAAGACCATCATTCTTTGTTGAAAGTATCACGTCAAAATGCAACAAAAAAGGGCATCAAGCATCACCATCAAGTAACATAAGTACTTATAATATGGAGGAAGAAAGAAGTCATATTCCTAGCAAAACATTGGGCTAAATTAGTGACAGTGATGGCACAAGAGAAAATATATATATATAAAAGTGATAGGCAATAAGAGAAGCAATTTCTACCCCAAATAACATATGATTCCAAACTTTTTGACTGTATGATGCTATACTTACACATACTCCTTATTCCAGCCCAACCTATTAACAAATTTCAATAAAAGACAGTACTACACTACACGAGGCCTCACCTTCTCCCAACCACTCACTTTACTTTTTTTCTCATTCATCTAATATTTAAAATTCACTTGTTCAAATTATTCTTAATTACCATAATGTAGGGTTTATTTATTAGGGAAAAAATCATATCATTCATCTAGACAAAAACCTTTTTTACCTTGAAATTTTCTATTTAACGAAATCACATTTTGGAGGTTTTCTATCATGAATTAATAAAAAATTTATGTTATAAAATTTGATTTTTTTTTCTAGTTAAATATCATAATACAAATTTGCTATAAGTAGTAAACCGATTTTCATTAAAAATGCTGAAAAGTGTCATTGAGTTTTTTTTTTTCTCTTTTCTATATTTCAATCATCTCAAATAGTTGCTAAACATTTATCATTGAATTTCATAGGAATAGTGATTCTTTTTAATAGTGTGTTGACGAAGGGATGAGAAGGGTTCAATTATAACTTCTTTGCTAGAAAACTGTATTTTGCAAAAACAGGTGATATCATATTATATTACTATATATTTACCATTTATGACAAGTCATTTATTAATTAGAGTTATGGAGATTTTAACCAAGAATAAAACACAAAGATTTTTATTATTTTATTTTTATGTCCGTACATAAATTAATTTATAATTTAAACATATTTTTTACTTGAATTTATGAGATTATAAAATGATAACCAATTACTCAAATCAATTTTCTTTTTGTAAAAAAAGAAAATAATACCAATTTGGATTGGCTTAGAGCTTTGGATTACTATTTTTATCAATTCAACTTTTAAACAAGTATTTATTCAAACAAGCAAACACTAGAAAAGCTACTCTATTTTAGCTTAAAAATTATCTAAAATAAGTAAATCTAAACGGTATCTAGTCACCTAAAACCGGCCAACCAAATTTTAGATAGAAAGGGGGTGGACGAAACAAATGAATAGATACAGAAATACGAATTGCAGATTGTTTTCATTGCCATAAAAGACTAAACCGTCTTTCTATTTAATAGAGTAATAATAATGCCCTACACTTTCCTTAATTCACAACCTATTTTTCCCTTCTTATTTTGTCATACGAATATTCATCGCCCCACAAGGCCACCATCAAAACAACAGTTGGTGCATATTACAAACAAAATACAGCCAAATGGGAAATTGTTCTTAATACTAATGTAGCGCTACGAAATCAAATTATAATAAGAGGCCTTTTTATTTCTCTCAAAATGGAGCAGTTGACGTCCGATAAAGAGAGTTCTTTTTGGGAACTTGATTAGCTGCATCTACTCGTAACTGTACAAATTAAGAAAACACCAATTAATTATGAATCAGTTATATCCATTTTTTTTTTGTTCTAATAAAAGAAAGTCGTTAGTTGTAAACTGAATTTTAAAAGTGATTAAAAAAAAAAGATAAGAGAACCTGTTGCTGCTGCTTCTTGAGCCTTGCATTTTCTTCAACTAAATGTGCCACTTCTGATTCCAACTCGTTCATATAAGCCTGCAAACAGAGTAACTCAGCATATTGTTCAAATCAAGAATAGAAGCAGCAAAAGAGTAACAATATCGAACATAGTTGATGTATAAGCACAGAATTGACAGGATTAAGACAAAGTGAGTGTCACTTACCTGCTTTCTAGCTCTTGATCTAGCAGCAGACTCTCTGTTCTTGATCATCCTCTGATTTCTTCTATCCCCTGTAGAATTGTCTTCTGTTTCAGGGACAACCCTTTTTCTTCCACTTGCATTTGGTTGGTGCAAGATTGAGTTTTGCCTCAATGGGTTATCAAAGAAATGAAGCTCTGGAACAGAGTTCAAATTCAGCATAGTTGTAGCTGAAACAGGGGAGGCTGCTGCTGCTGGTGAAGATTCATTAGCAAAAGGCCTTGCCAAAAAATCTTGTAAAATCGTTCCACCAAAATTAGCAGCTTGATGATTATGATCATGAAGATGATGATGATCTCTAGAGTAATTAGTAGTGTGATCTTGAAGTGAAGAAAGATTAATATCTTTCCACACTTCTTCCATTGTTTTGAGTCTTGGAGAAAATGGGGAATGAGATGAAGATGAAGATGAAGAAGAAGACGCAGAGAGTCCCCTGTTATCACTGCTTGATGACCACATAATTGGATTCTTGAAAGAAAGAAAAAAATAGTGAGGGGAATGTACTCTTTTTTATGTTGAAGTATTAGTACTATTTTGTTGTAGTAACATTAAGTATGAAGCAATCTTGATAAGAGAAAGTTGTTTGTGTTGTCATGTCGGAGTGGTAATTACAATAGACACTTTGGCGGTGATTTTGTACTATGTCTTCATAAAGTTACCTACCAACTTGGGTTAACAAGACATATGAACTGAGTTTTTGTTTCAACAGTGAACTAGTTTATCAACCAATTTCAAGACAACTACCTAGTCCTTACCTAGTTTATACAAAAAAAATTTAGCTATATGGTGAACTATCATTCAATATAAAAGAGCATATCTTATTTTTATATATACATGGAAGATTTAATTTTGTAGCTCATAATGTACTTAAGTTTTCAATATTCTGGTTAATATATATTTTGGGAAAGACTATTTCCAATGGTAAATGATGTTGAACGATCCTTTAGATATATTTTATGATAGTTTTGGGTGAAAAAAATATCATTAAAAAAAACATGTGTAGGCATTTTGACAACATGTAAAAGAGGCCAAAAATGGCTCTTGCTATATTGGTTTTTAATATAAAAATTTATTATGTTCAACTATTAAGATTAATGAAAATAAAAAGTAAGGATAACGAATAAACACTTTAATTATTTTGAGTAGGGATATCTGCACATTTTATAAAGTTATTTATGCCAAATTTGAATGTCTAGTATTATATCATGAATTAATTAATATTAGTGACAAATTAGCCTCCTCAATACCAAATTAGTTTCCTTTTTTTACAATATGTAGCATCAATATACATGAATTCATATGCTATTACCATAAAAAGGTAAGGAATTACTTATCATTTGTGGAATTTCTAAAGTTGGAATCATCATAATTCAAAGATGTCCATGTGCTTTTGTTTGAGTGATTTTGTGTTTTTGTCACTATTTTTTTTGTTTGTTTGTTATACTTTCACTATGATTTTCAATTTTTTTTACTGTACTTTCAATTAAATTAAACAACTCAACATCATAAATATATAAATAATAGTGACAAAAAAACAAATAGTTTTAACAAATTGTCAAAGAACTTATACTGTACTAAGGTCTTATTACTCTTAAACTTATTTTATAAATAATTTTTATCCATTTTTAACTTATGTGTCACTATCTTCTGGGTCAGTGCATGTTGCCTATTTTTTCTGATTGATAGTATCATGTAGATCGAAAAAAATAGAAAATTATCTACAAGATAAATTCAAAGATAATAGAAGCTTAGGATAATATAAGTGTCTCTAAATTTTGAGCATGGATTAAAAATACTTGTGCATTTTCCAAAAAAAAAAAAAAAAAATTGGTCGAAAGAACTATCAAAACTTAGGACCACTCCAATTGAATCGCCTCGCTCTAATTCTATGCTAGCCTGCTTCTACCACATAGATGAAAAAGTTAAATGAGCTACTTTTTCTACTAGGTCATGTTTTATATTTTATGAAAAAGCACTACTAAACAACATTAAAAGTGTTAGTTGAGACTGTTTTATCTTAAATTAAAAGTTTCAATTTGAATCTTAGATCACAAATTCTTAAGGGAAACACTTTTTATGAACGGTGTCCTATAACACGAATTCAAATATAATTGAACTGAAAAAGAAGTGTTTGTTGAGAGAGAGAAGGAAACAAGTGGAGAAAGATTAGAATCCATTTTTGAGAGTGGACGTTTACACTGCCAAATGGAGTAATAATAACCCTGGATAATGCAGAGAAGTACCTGTCAGCTCTTATTAATGTAGGCCTATTATCACTATTCATGACCCCCACCTGTGTTTTTTTTGTCAAGCAGAGAATCTGATAGGAGTTTTCTTATCTATCTAGTTTCCTTCTTGGGTTGCAATTCAGTCAGCTACACATCCTAATTGTCACCCCCAACAACACTAACTTAGTGCAAAAAATAAATTATCTGTCATCTCAGTTTTCATTATGAAGTCCAATAGTGTCATTCTCAATTGAGTACTCTATTAACACATTGTTATAGAGAGATTAATCAAGTGGTTGGCAAGCTAGCTTTTTTTTAGTCACAACACCAACACCAACATTTTATACTTCAACTATCTCTTGAATCAAAGGGGTTATATCAATTGATCATTGGAGTCTCCGACAGGTAAACGTGACTATACATTCGACTCTGTGTCACAAATACATAAGATCCTCCTATATATTGTGTATTAGTGATATTGTCATATTGGATACCTATTTTCGACATTCACCTTTTCATCTCAAAGTACATCATTTATCATGTGTTTTTGGATGATGAATTCAAGTGTTTTTATTTTTAAAAAAAAGTTAGAAAATAGGCAAGTAAAGTTCAAAAAATCATATGATGGTAAAATATCGGATATGTACTAGATGTGGTCTTCATTTTTGGCAAGTAATATAAGTACAAATCAGATATCAGTGTTAATTCCATTGGGTATTAAACATGTTCTGGACTGACTGCTAGTGACTCATTGGATTGTGGCACCAACTCCTGGTTCCAAGGGACAAAACTTAATTTATATTTAGTCAATTAAACTCCACTAATTTGACAAAAAGTAGAAGAACAAAAGTGGTTTTTGGCTTGGCTTTGAAAGAAGGTAAAAAATTAGACTAGAATTGTAGGGCTTACCCGAGAAGGGATGCCCTTTCAAAAATTCTCAGTGGCCCAGGCAAAACCCAGGCCAATGAGGGGGTTTGGAAATAGTTTTCAACCAGCAATAGACGCGCCTCGGTTAGAACCTCACTAGCTGCGTCATTGCCCCAAGCGCAAAATAGGCTCTCTCAACATCTGCTATCGATATTATGATGTCTCCTTCAGGAACGTGTTTCATATGTCCGATGTGGCAGAACCGGACTCCTCGTTACATAAGCCATATAGCAAACCAAAAGTGAGTAAGAAAAGGTTAGTGAACTCATCCTGACTATTTAATGGCACTATCAATAATTTTACATATGCTATGTACTATTTATTTTTTAAATATTATATTATATAAATTGATTTGATATGAAAAAAATAATATAAATTACTCAACTTCATGTACCTTGATTTGAACTAACAAAAGGTGGCCCAATTTGTTTGGGATATTGGGTGGACTTACAAAATTGGTCCAACATTGAGGTGGGCAGATTGGCCCTTTCTTCGAAGAAAATTTGCAAATTTTGGACAGAAATTTTTAAAATTTATTTATTTTGTTGACATGAACAGCAAAGTTTACAAAATCTGTGAACGGGTTTGGTGAAGGAGGGAGGCAACCCGGATGACAAAGTCCCATTTACATTGAAATGACTTTTAAGTAAAAAATAAATGAAAAAACTAAAAAATATGGAAAATATATTTTTGGTTTTTGACTTATTTAAGTTATTTTTAGCCTTGTCAAACACTTTTTATCTTATTTGAAGTCATTTTTGATTTACTTTAAGTTATTTTTTATATTTGCTAAACATTTTCAGAAGTAAAAATTGACCTACTTTTAAGTCGATCCAAACACTCTCTACATGACATTACCAATTGTTGCACATTAATTACAAGATGAATTTAAGCTGACGTTTGGCCTCAAGTTTTCCCGAGAAAATTTGACTATTTCAAAAAGTATGAGTTATCCCATAAGTTCTAAAAATTATTTAAAATATCAATAAATTTGCATTATCTTTATAGGGAATGTGCTCCGTTAAATAATAATCTTACAACATAATTGATAGCAATCAACAACAACAAAATAACAACATATGCAAGAGCAATACATTAATCGATATTCAAACTTATCATTAAATCGTTATAATTGTAACCCCATTAAGAACAAATTGTTCTTTTTCCTCATCTTGCCACTTAAAATAAAATTCGAACTTTTCCGGAGAAGATAGTAACAAACTATTCCTTTATATAATCTCTCCATATTATAGGAACAATCTCTTCCTTACAAATTTTCTTTTATCTCGTGTAGTTTTATAGATATATCAGGAGTAAACAAATTATTTGAAATTCTTGACAAACAATCAAATATAGTTGTCAAATTATGTAGTCAAACACCACTAGCTAAGTTTTGGGATAATGCACAAATACCACTCAATTTATATCCGAAATATGAGAGGCACAGTTATACTATACTAAAGTTCTATTACCCTCTAAACTTATTTTATAAATAATTTTCTACCCTTTTCACGTAGGAAGAAAAGATGTAGAAAATTATTAATAAAATAAGTTCAGGGGTAATAAGACCTTAGTATAGCATAAGTGTGTCTCTGAAATTTCGAATATAAGTTGAAGGGTTACTTGTGCATTTTCCATGAGCCAAACGGGTTCTAAGATTTTCAAATTGTGCCTACCTAATAGTTAATTTTGATTTCAAGTCAGGCTCATAGTCATGTATTGAAAACATAAATTTATGGTAATTTTTTTTGTTTGTGTCTATTTGATTTGGCTTATGTTTAAGTGTGAACTTAGCGATATGTTATAGATTCATTTGAAATCGATAATTTTGATAGTTGGTATCTTTTATATAAAAAAACAACAATGGAAAGGTTTGTATTACTTTGTATGTATGAGGACCAGCCTTTTGTAATTTGCATTATTGAGATTATATTATTCTCTAAGGCCGCCTTAGCAGTAATTTTAATTTTGTGAAAAAAGCATAAGAACACAAAGTGTACAAGGCATTTCTTTTTGAAATTTTGCTGTCTACTCATATTAAATTCCTCATTAAATTTTTACAAGTTTCGAGGCCCATTAAAATAAAAGAGGTAGCCACACAATTAAGTTAATTTTATTTGTCTATCTTCACATGTAGGTAGCTAATTATGCTGGATAAATAAGGCATGCCAGCTTGAAAAGCCATATAATTTGGTAACCAAAATAGAATAATCTTGGGGTTGAGGAAAAGAATTAATCAGCGGGTCCCCAAATATCTTTTTCAATGAAGTACTTGTATTAGTATTATTTTTTGAGTATGCTCGTTTAGATATATAATAGTATTTGTATGAAAAAAGAAAGATGAATATGTGTGTGATGTTTTAAATTTATCAATCTATCGATAAGTATATATAAAATAATAATTATTGATCATTATTCTGTCTAAATTCACAAAAAATGAAGTTTTTTTAATAGCCTAAAATGTGAATGTATATATAACTTATAACAAAAATGAGCGTATTATGAAAAATAATCTATAAACATTTCTAGTAAAGACATTAATATTCTAAACTAAATAACATATATACATATCAAAGTAATTTATTATTACAAATTACAAAGTTTGGGAACCTCCTGAAAGCTAAAGAAAAAGCCATCAACAAAAAAAGTCTTAACTGTAACAACTAAAATGTCTAAAAAATGATATACACTGTTTAAGATACATTTTTTTTTTTTAGATTATTGATCGGGTATTATCCCTCTGACCTCCTAGCTAAGTGATACAGTATTAGCTATTACCTATATATGGCAGTTTGAAAACTTTATTTTTTAGTGTAGTGATCAAAATAGAATAATCTTGGAGTTGAGGAAAAGAATCTGTGGGTCCTTAACATCTTTTAATTTCAATGGAGTATACAACTATTTTAATTCATAATATAGGAGGCCTGTAAGAGGAGTCCTCATATTTTGAGAGTATATTTTTAAAGAAATTCTAGTAGTCACAGGGAAAAGAAAGACAAACATACCATATACAGAATTGGTTGATCAACAAGCTCAACTAGTGTTAAACTAGATTTATTATTAAAAGATATTTATATATATATATATATATATATATATTATAATATATATATATATATTAATCTGTTAGTGACTTATTATTACCTAATAGTACACCTCTTAAATCTTCGATGGATTTCGAAACGTGCACTATAATAAAAATGGTGGTTCGATTGTGTTAAAAAAGACACGTGTCTTAGATTCTCAAATTCAAGGGGCCTTATTTTTTATAATGATAGGTTATAAGTTATTATTTTTTAACAAATATTGAATACTATTTGTAGAAAAAGAAAACATTTTATGAAAAATTAAGGGATTATTTGAAGCAATTTGACATATTTGGAGTACTATATCTAGTAAAAAAATAATTTAAAATAAGAATAATAATATTATCAGATGAAAACTAGAAGAAATAAATTATATAAACGATATTAACAATTAAATTTAAAGATCCCACTATTTTTGCTTAAGCCACCTAATCGCTGAGTTATCACTTTTGTTATATTTTAAATCCTCTTAGATAAAATATTTATTCATTATGTTTACTAATTACTTTAGGTTTTTGTTAATCTTCACTATACGAAATTGTTATCATAATTTTAATAAATATTAAGACACAAAATCATAACTTTTCTCATCTTTCTATTACTTTGTAAAAATGAGTTGTTTCATTATAATTTTCATCAAGTAGGTCATTATTTTATTTGTCAACAACCTGTTATTTCCTATCATGTTTATTTAAAAATATCAAAGTAATTTTATTTTTTTTAAAATCTAATCAAATTTCTATTATAAAATTATAATATTGTACCATATTACTACTGTTCATGCAGTTATTATTTTGGTAACAAGTTAACGTCTGACTGGAACTTTGGAAGGCTTACGTAAGTGTCCAAATATATATACATATGCATGTGTTGTTGTTGCCTTTTTAAAATTTGTTGCATCAATTTATTCACACCTTTTAACTTGTAAGTTGTAACCATTACACAACCTCTCTTGCTTCTCTTTTTTAATTTTATAAATACCCAACGTGTAGCATCACTCTCCTTCACACCGCGCATAAGCCAATAATAGTAGTAACTAACTAATAATAAGATATGGTGAAAGACTACGTTGATCCACCTTCAGCTCCGCTGTTTCAAACAGCGGAGCTCTACAACTGGTCTTTTTACAGAGCATTGATTGCTGAATTTGTCGCGACGCTTCTTTTCCTCTACGTTAGCGTGGCTACTGTTATTGGCCACAAGAAGCAACTTGGTCCCTGCGATGGCGTTGGACTTGTTGGTATTGCATGGGCTTTTGGTGGCATGATTTTTGTTCTTGTCTATTCCACAGCTGGGATTTCTGGTACGTCACGTAGAATTTAAACACTTTATATAAACAACGATTTATGAATAAAATGTACGTATAATATAGGTGGGCATATAAACCCGGCAGTGACGTTTGGGTTATTACTAGCAAGGAAGGTGTCATTACTAAGAGCGGTGGCGTATATGGTGGCGCAGTGCTTAGGAGCCATTTGCGGCGTTGGTTTAGTGAAAGGTGTGATGAAGGATGATTATACGAAGCATGGCGGCGGTGCTAATACCGTCGCAGTTGGCTACTCAACGGGCGCAGCATTAGGTGCTGAGATTATTGCTACTTTCCTTCTCATGTATACCGTATTTTCCGCCACCGACGCCAAAAGGAAAGCACGTGATTCACACGTCCCTGTAAGTCTCATCCATAATTATACTACTCGTATTCATATCACACACTTTTACTTCGTTTCCATAAATAATTATACACTAATGGATTTGGAAACATACATAAATGGTATAAAATGTTTAACCCTACAAGTTTCAAATGCCTATAAAAGTTGGGACTAATTAAGGTTCTTCTATTAATTATTATTACATGTCATTCGAATTATATGTAACTTAATTTACAAGAGTTACCATAGTTTAAATTAAAATACATTGATTTTATAAAATATATTCCTATGTATAAGTTGGAAACATATAACTCATTTTTATTTGTCATATTGCGCTTTTCAAAAAATCAATTCGATTAATTTTCAAAGTTAACTTAGATTACATTAATTAGATATTTTAAACAAAAAATTTAGATATTCAAAAATTATATAATTTTTTTCGCCATATTAATATTATTAAAAAATATATCTTAAAATGTTAATCAAAGTTCTTATAATTTGACTTTAAAAATAGAAACTATGACAAATAATAGTGGACGGACTTAAATCTATTTTTATATATTTACCAACTTTATTTGAGAAAGTTGTTTGATTCTTTTACGCAATATATAAAATGTTTTAAGTTGTATACACTGCAAGAAAATATCAAGTGTGTAAATTTTAGAGAACAAGGGTTAAAATCCTAACAGAAACAAAATAAACCAAGTGTTGACGGGTAGAGTTACCTAATAGTGGTATTATGGAAGGAACCAAATGCAGAAATTGACCTGGGTACCACGATATAAAAAAGATATATTTACATACAACCCCTACAATATTCATAATTGTTTGAAAACTATGGATGTAACACTAACAAGACATAATTGAAAAAAAAAGTAAGACGGTGTTGAGAGATTGATATGAATGGGGAAACTTATGAAGTTCAGTAAAAGAAAAAGATGTTCATCGTTTGTGCACCCACAGGTACTAGCACCATTGCCAATTGGATTCTCAGTGTTATGGTGTGGGGGGGGGGGGGGGGGGGGGGGGGGGGGGGTGGGGGGGTGGGGAGGGGGGGGGGGGGGGGGGGGGGGGGGGGGGGGGGGGGGGGGTGGGCGGGGGGGGGGGGGGGGTGGGGGGGTGGGGGGGGGGGGGGGGGGGGGGTGGGGGGGGGGGGGGGGGGGGGGGGGGGGGGGGGGGGGGTGGGGGGGGGGGGGGGTGGGGGGGGGGGAGGGGGGGGGGGGGGGCGGGAGTGGAGGGGGGGAGGGGGGGGGGGGGGGGAGGGGGGGGGGGGGGGGGGGGGGGGGGGTGGGAGGGGGGGGACGGGGGGGGGGGGGAGGGGGGGGGGGGGGGGGGGGGGTGGGGGGGGGGTGGTGGGGGGGGGGGGGGGGTGGGGGGGGTGGGGGGGGGGGGTGGGGGGGAGGGGGGGGGGGGGAGGGTGGTGGGGGGGGGGGGGGGGACAAGAAATAAAAAAGAAACCAAAAAAAAAAGAAAAATAAAAAACACAGCAAAAGACAAAACTAACAAAAATAAGAAAAAAACCACAAAAAAAAAAAAAACAAGAAAAAAAAAGAAAAAGAAAAAAACACAAAAAAAAAAAAAGAAGAAGAAAAAACAAAAAAAGAAAAGCAACAAAAAAAACAAAAAAAAAAACATAAAGAAAAAAAAACAAACACCGCAATCAGAAAAATACCACACCGTACTCTTTGTCGGTTCAAGGCGACAGAGACATATAAAAACATAAAAAAAAAAAAAAAAAAAAAAAATTGTGATTGAAAAAAGAGAGTGGGGGGGGTATGGGGGGTTTTTTTTGTTTGTTTTTTTTCTTTTATGTTTTGGTGGGGGGGGGGGGGGGGGGGGGGGGGGGGGGGGGGGGGGGGGGGAGGGGGGGGGGGGGGGGGGGGGGGGGGGGGGGGGGGGGGGGGGGGGGGGGGGGGGGGGGGGGGGGGGGGGGGGGGGGGGGGGGGGGGGAGGGGGGGGTGGGGGGGGGGGGGGGGGGGGGGGGGGTGGGGGGGGGTGGGGGGGGGGTGGGGTGGGGTGGGGGGGGGGAGGGGGGTGGGGGGGGGGGGGGGGGGGGGTGGGGTGGTGTGGCCACCATTCCGAACACTGACTGGGATGCATCCTGTGGAGTTCGGAGCTGCTGTCATTTACAACGATACCACAGCTTGGAATGACCATGTAAGCACGATAATTCTACATCAAGCAGTCTATAGCTAGCTAGGCTTATAATTAAAGCTAATCAATCTAATATATACATTTCCTAATCTGTTTTTGTACAGTGGATCTTCTGGGTTGGACCCTTTCTGGGAGCATTGGCTGCTGTTATCTATCACCAGCAAATCCTGCGAGGCCACGCTGCCAAGGCCTTTTAACTCCTTCTACAGTAATTCCAGCAACTAAACCACTCTCATTACTAATCACTAATAATAATGCTATCTTCTCAGCATAATAGTAGCACTAAAGTAGTAGTGTTGCTGTGCCTTCAATTCCTTTTGTTTTCACTTTATGTGGCTTGTAAAATATCCAGCACAGTTGGGATATATCAATGTCTTTACATTATTCTTCATTCCTAATTCTTAGTAATTCAGTTGATTAAACATGAGTCATGATAATTGATAAGTATTAAAAATTCAAAGATAATATCAGTCGGTAATTCAGTATAAAGGCAACAAATCTTTTCTACTTTCAAGCTGAACAAGTGTATACTTCAAAGAGTAAACAACATTCATATCTCTCCACATGATTAAGAATCAAATAGCAATGAACCACCTTGTTTGTTCTGTTCTATTACCACTTACCACAAATGTAAAACTTGAGTTCATGGTCAATGAAGTAGAGAACAGTATCAAAAGGTTGGAGACCTGATTGATGAAGATAGTAATAAACTTCAGGTCAGGTAAGGCTAATATCCCTGATCCTAAAACCGAGCACTACTGGCTTTTCAGATACATTTCTTCTTCATAGGGGCAAAAGCAATACAGGGCAAGGGATGAACTCAGCAAGAAGGTTTGCATCTACATGCTTGGAATGGATAGCTTCCATGCTCATAACTACCATATCCAAGTTCATATCATCAGCAATTTCACCAATAATGGCTGTTGGCTTGCTTCCTTCACCTAGCCGCTCTAACAGCTTGAATTCTTGATATCCACCTGTACAAAGGTTTGCGTATTCCAATCAGCAAATATACCAAACAAATGTAAAAGTAAGAGTGAGGAACAAGTTCAAAGTAGTTAGTATTATGAGAAGTAGGACAAAGCATATACAACATACAAGCAAACAGAACGTGTTTCAACTTTCCTATCTCCATGTACCAGGATGCTGTGCTGCATGATCAAATAGCTGCAGACTCACATAACAAAAACTCCGTAGCAGAAAAATGAAATAACCATGTTATAATAAGATTGAAGAATCTGTCTCATAATGCAAGCCAAATACTGAAAGTTCCCCAAAATTACCCTGTGCTACAGGCTTGCATGCAAAAAGCCAGTTGTTTTGCAACCCATCCAGGTTGCACTTTTAAATCACAATCCATCAACTGATTCATACTTATTAAATGCAGGGAAAAACAGTAAATACACCTTCAGCTAAATGCCATCGGATGCTTGCTAGTTGGGTCTCGTGCTCTGGGTATGCTTCTTTTCCCTTTTCATCAATAACTGCAAAGATCAGAAAAACCTAGATTCCTTGAAATCTACCACTAAAAGTTTCTGTACCAAGAAAGTCAACTCTGTAGTTTAGCTTTTGAAAGAACCAATAGTACACAACATCAGTGACATACCAACAACTGTTATATCAGCTCCATACTTCTTTGCCATAGCAGCGGCAGTTGCTGCAGCCTGATAATGTACCAAGAATAAGTTATGTTTATAAGGTTCATAGTGAATTGAGTAACTATAGCCATTTTTTTTTCGAATTCTAAACTGGCGAGGTATTGTGGATGCTTCTAATCAATAGAACACGAAGAAGAGGAAACCTAATTATGTATGATGAGCTTAAGTTGAGTCTTTAAAAAGGTTATGATAAGCATTTTAGAGAAAGGTATGATGAGAAAATGTTCAAATAAGAAAAAGGGTAGAAAGACGACAAAAGAAATAAATAATGCAGTTTGACAAAAGGTACTGATCCAGTCCACTTAATTTGTTCCAAGATTAGACAATACATGTCAATGGAGGCAGTGGGTTTACACCTATTTAAATTAGGTGGTTATACCATGCAAACAGCTCAAACTGCTAAATTGGTAGTTAACTCCATATAAGAATGGCAATGGAGGCAGTGGGTTTGCTACTGGGAGCTATCTCCATCACAGTATAGTGCCATCAGCATGCCCCATTTAAATTTCTTCTGCACTTGCAACCCACTACAGTTTTCTGTCCGGTTAAGTTACTATCCTTCTAAGTTTCTAACATTATTTTTTTGTCAATATCTTCTCCTCTGTCTGCTTAACCCACCATGACCACTATAAAGTTTCAAAAGAACTGTAAATCTTGCCCCCCCCCCCTCCGCCCTCTCCCCACCTGCCGCTTTCCCACTAAGAGTCGCCCGAACCTCCACCTTTGAAGTCCTCCCCCTCTCCCCACAAATAGTCGAGGTGAGATGTAATTCTGTCTTTGGCTACAGTTAACAACAGCTAGTGAGGAATCAAAACCGGTCACATAATTCTACGGTGAATGAAGTTCACCACATAAAACATTTACGGAGGATCTCACAATTTTCCATCAAAGGTGTCATACCATCTACTTCAGAATTCAAATATGACACTAGGAAAATGAAATTAATTCTTTTTTTTGTAAAAAAAAAAAGCAAACTAAGAGGCTTAAATAGTTGGAGATCCATAATTCCCATAGGATTAAGTTAAAGGAGGCAAGGGCTGATATGTTTAAGCACCAATACTAAGAAGGAAAATGTAGAAAAGAAGAAGACCTGTCTTGAACCCTCAGAGAGATAAGGATTCCTGTCTGTAATTGGTAACAGTACATGCTTGAAGTTGGTGAAAGCATCTGCGGCTGCGCTGGCTTCAGATGCTTGAGCCTTAACAGATACTGGAGAAATTAGCAATAATAAGTTCCCAAGGTCCCCTTTTTGAAAGACAAAGAAAATGCTAGTCGTATGATTGGATCAGCGACTCTTTCATAATCCTCAAAAAAAGTAGACATCGAGTAACAACTGAAGATTACTACTATTGTTCTCTATAAAGCTAATATGTCCAATCAAACACTTCAGATAAGACACATTCTCTCCCACGAAATTTTACAAAGCAGCAACAAATCTTTACAAAACTAAAAGTTCCATATATCTCTGTAGCTTCACACTTTTTAAAAAGAGTCCTTTCGTTCATTGGATAGTATAAAACCTATACATTGTTTAAACTAGAAAAGCAGATAATTGATCAAAAGAGCCCTGGTTGGCTACCTCAACTTTCACCTAGTTGGCGAGGGTACAATTTCCCACCTTGTAATCCCCTTTCCATTACCCCAACCCCCTTTTCTTTTTTTTTTTTAAAAAAACTGTAACTAATAGACAATTTATACCTAACGGCCTAGAAAGCCAGAGTAGGACGGTGAACTTTACAGTGACGTTAACTGGTAATAGCATAGACGCACAATGAAGTTGGGTAAAGGAAACACTTGCTCTTTAACAGTGAATTTCAAGGTTTTCAAATTAACAACCACCAGATTTCAATTCTTTCAACTCAATAACTACCATCACTAAATTGAATTAGTAAACGTTATCTACGATAAACATAGGGGAAAAAAACAAATTAGCAATCTACTGAAATACCCAATTTATTCAGTCAGAGAGAGAAAATAGGCATTACCTTTGAGTCCGATTCTCAAATTCTTGGGGAAATTAGAGAGGCTGCAAGTTTTGAGGTTTGAGGAAGAAAAAGAAGAACTCACCGAAGAAGAAAAGGGGCGGGTAAAAATGGAAGTAGCGGTGTGGAAGTTTGTAGTATCAGCTGGGACAGTAAGGAAGCAGTGAGCAAATGCCATGGATGAATAAGATTTCTGGGTACTCGACAAGATTTTATGAAAGTAGCTACCAGAATATGCAGGATGATAAGGACTATATATCATGATTTCGAGTCGGGCCTAATCACAAAATTTATTGGAAAAATAGTTTTAAAACTAAATTCTAGATAACAAAAGTTTACAAATTGGTGCCATTTTAGGATTTTCTTAAAATTATTCCATCTAAATGAGTCTCTTCTTTCAGTTTTCTACTTTTTTGGTACTATATCAGTTTCATTTTACTTGTTTCGTATAAAAGAATTTTTTATTTTTTAAAAAAAGAATGATTAACATTTTCAAGCAATTTTTAGTATTAAATATCAATATAAAATAATAATAATAAAATTTAAAATTTTAAAATATCATTAATAGATAGACTAGTAAAATATTAGGAAAATAATATATAATGACAAACTAATAACTCAAATTAAATGTTATAATCACAATTTGATTTAATTGTGTGTTGTAGCAAACTGTTTGTCAGTGTCTCTCTCCCTCAAACTCTCGCTCACCACTCTCCATCTCTCGCTCGCTCCCTCTTGCTTTTATACAAACATAAGTGTATAAAATGCGTTTAATTTGATTTGTATAAAGCGAGAGAAAAATTACTATATTATATATATATATATATATTATATAGAGATACACATATATTGGAGTGTCCTCTCTCCAAGATCTCGCTCACCCTCTCCCAATCTCTCCTCGTCAACACTCGATTCTATCGCTTTATTTAAAATATAAACATAATGTATAAATTGTGTTTCCCAATTGTATAGAAACGGGAGGAAATTAATTATACACATGCAAATATATTATATTTAATCCTATACACTAATAATTATACAATACCAAATTTTTCATGTTCCAATTTCTTTGTTTGGGCTCTCATCTTGTTTTATACAATAAACAATGAATGTGTATAAGGATACTTTGTATAAGTTCATTAGAAATTATACAACTGCCACAAAACTTACTACACATACATAATTGAAATTGGTTGTATAATGTATATATAAAGAATCATACTCAAAACTAAGGATAAATCGCATGTTACTAACTAAACAAATCAAAAAAAATAATCAAAACAATTCATATAATACAAACTAACACAACACTAATAGGTATGTTAGATTATACTACAACGAATTCTAATTTTCATTTATATACATATTTATAATATACACTTATATACAAGATTATATACACAAATTAAAGTTTTATACAAATATACAAATTCATATATCCAAATCAAAGAGGTACCTAAACTGTATAAATATACAAAAATTGAAATAATAGTCAACAATTTCTAAAGTTAGCTTCAATGGAGTTCTTAGTGGTGAAGAAGACATAGAAGAAAAGAAATTTTATCAACACATAACGTGCGTGATTCCAATGATTTTTTTCTTTTATTGCAATTGAAATTACTGTCTTTTTTATTTATTTTTTAAAAAATTAAATTATATATAAAAAGGAATCGGCAACCGAAATATAGAGGAAAATAATTTTATAGCAAACACGAATTTTGCTATAGAGTGCAAGTATATAAAGTACAACCATGGAGTACAAATATGAAGTTTAGGAGCTATTGTTTAGTTATTGATAAAATATTAGTCACTCATTTATAGGGGGACTTGTGGCCTGTGGGGTGTTCGATATTCATTGAATTTCTCTTTACATAAAAATATTAGTCCTTCAATTAGTAATTTTTTTTAAAAAAAAATTGAAATTATACATCAAATAATGATAAAACAATTATATTAATTACTTATTATTTTTAAAATGCGAGGGAAGATGCTGTGTTGTTTGTGCCGGCCACTTGTGGTAACAACTTTCTTTGTTTATTCCCTTTTTCTTCTTCCCAATTATAACATTTGAAACAACTCTTCCATTTCGTCAAATTAGAAGTAATAATTAATCAGTTTACAACCCTGCAATTTTTTCTAACTTCTTGACCTCCTGTAAGGCTACTCATCTTAATCATAGAATTAGAAAATGCCTTATGAAAAGCTGCTTTTGAGGTAGCAAACTTATAAACTAAGCTCTTCGTTTTTGGTATAGTGAGCAATGAATGATCCGAAAATAACAAACTTTTCTTTTGGAGAATTAGCCTGTAATGAGTATTATCAAATGTTGTTGGTGAAGGATCATTGCTTATTCCTGCGTTTTTTGCCCTGTTTTTGAGTGGACATATGCCCTTCAAGCTTGCTGCAAACGATGGACGTAGTGTAGGATCGATGTCATGTGTGGCGTTGAAGTTGTATATACGGTTCATAAATGATGAGCAATGGGTAAATCCTAGCGTGTGTGCACCTGCAAGCCAGAGAGAAATGTATCGTCGTATCAGATGTAAGTTTTTAAGAAATCAAGTTTGGAGCATTTGTTATGCTGACCTAAGAGAGCCACCAAGTCGTCTAGTGAGAGACCTCTTTGATGGAAGCTTTGTTGGAGTTGAGAAATGTTGAATGTAGGCTTTGGAAGCAGTGTTGTTTCACTAGCTCTTGATATTCGTCCGTCTTTTCTTCCTTTAGGCACCTTCCAGTAAGGTCCGCCTGACTGAAAAAACAACTAGCAATAATAAGCTTCTAGAATATAGTATTTGTTACACTCTAGGCAAATCCACATCATCCAAACACGAGAGAACTTTTGCAGGGGATATGTACTTACTAACACAACTGCATCTCTTGCAGCAAACGCTAAAATATCAGCACAAGACACTACGCCAGGACATATAGCTTCAACTGCTCTCTTTGCACCATCAATAACATAGAATCCGTGCAAAGAACCATTAGGAGGCGCGTCCTTTTCCGCGGTGTTTTTCCCCTTGGAGCTCAACAAAATAGAAGCATCACAACCCTTCAAGCAAGGTAGAACAGAGGAAGTAAGTACAGTAAAATAACTAATATGCTTAGAGAAGATGCTTATTTACCCGTAGGAAACAATCATGGAAATGCATCCTTAGAAGTGTAGCGGGCACTGTTCTGTCTTTCTTTGCTTCCTCCTTAACAACCTTCATTACTATGTCTTCAGCTTGAGGGCATGTTTTTGCATAGTAATTTGAACTAAGTGCATTGCTTTGAGAATAGTAGATGGAGAAAAAAATAAATGTGCTCAACAATGGAACAAAGTATGCCATTGGACTTGTGTTATTTGAAGACTACAAATGCTTACTTATAGGTAGAGAGCCAAACCTTTGTGATTATTCTTTGATTTGTAGATTTGAAATGATTAACTTGAATAGTAAAATTTGGTGGCATGCATGTTTGCCATAGATAGTAGAGTGTTTTCTAAGCATCTCTAATTGCTATTTTTCTCATTACTTTTTGTCTGTCCAGCAGAAATTCTGCTTTATGCTTAATCATTAACTATGGGGGAAAAGTCATTATGCATGTAATTAAGCTAAATTGTCTGGTTCTCAGCATTAGTCATTTCAATTTGAAAAAAAGGTGGTACCTAGTAGAGTAAGATAGTAAGTAGCCAAGTAAAATATCACTTCACACATGGCTTTATATCTATTAATATGAAGCATAGTATCTATTTGTTTGTTTGCAATGATTACACATAATATGATTTTGACTTCTGCTTATACTTGATTATTACTACACCCATGTCCCGTAGCTTGAGAGCCTTCATATAAAACAAAATGTCAAAAGTTGGGGGGGGATAGAGGAGAATAATCTTTTTACTTTTTTTTTTTTAATTATCTAAACAATTACCTCGGATTCTCAATGATTAAGTTATAAACATGTTTTAGTAAGCAAGATTTAGTTGGTTTACTCTTTCTGTGTGAGTGCACTTATTGATTTTTACTGGTTAGAAGTATGAATTTGTTAAAGAAAAGATAAATCTTAAAATCTCATATCGGATGGTTGTCTCATACGATATATTAACTCTTGAAATTTATATTAATTTACGCAATTGAAGCAAGTAATTTATACATGTAAACTGTGATGTTACATTTACACTAAAATTGGAGTTTGAAAAGTTTGATTTTTTTTTTTATATCAGTGGACATACAAGAGTGGGATCTAAAAACATCTAGCTTTAAATCAAAGAAAATCTAGTGTGGCCCTTAGTTTGACCCTTTATATGGACCTCTATTTGATTTTCCTGAATTGGATCATTGCTATCTAACTTTTTCCAAATTACTACAACTACTAGTAGACAGTAGAAATTTGGGCCACTTGGAGGAGTAATAACCCAGTCACAAATTCCGTTTGGTTAGTGATAAAGGTGCACTTAAAAAATATTTGTGTATTTATTGATTTTGGTGCAAAGACCGAACGTAAGTAAACTTGATTTGTAGCACCGATAGTAGGATAATAGAATTATTGCAATGCCATGAACCAATTTTTGATGTTTTTGTTCCTGACGTTCATCAAGCAGGTTACATGGATTGATCAGGATTATAAAAACGCAAGCCTTTATCAAATACTGATACATTGATAATGACTGATTTATTTATAGTAAGTTACAAAATACAAATTGATAATGACATTGACAAAAGTTCTGCTCCTCAAAATTCTATAGTAACACTTCAAAAAAGTGTTCTTAATAAGTTGCTAAATGAAATCTGAGAAAAATATAAAAACACAAATCTCCACACTGCTTCCATTTTTCTGGATATTATCATTAATTTGGAAGGATTAATAATTAATTAGCCACCCTACAATCCCTTCTGACCACTTGACCTCCATTTATGCTGCTCATTTTGATCATGGAATTAGCAAAAGCCTTAAAGAACGCGTCTTTTGAGCTAGCAAAATCAGTAACCAGACTTTTAGTCTTGGGATTACTGAGCAAAGCTTGGTCTGAAGAGAATAGACTCTTGTTCTGCAGAATTAACTTGTAATATGTATTATCAAACGTCGTTGAGGAAGGATCCATGGGACTTCCAGCATTTTTAGCCCTGTTTTTCAGTGGACAAATGCTCTTTAAAGTTGCTGCTAGAGTTGGATGCAATGTTGGGTCAACATCATGTGTGGTATTGAAGTTGTGTATCCTGTTATTGAATGATGAACAATGAGAGAATCCTAAAGTGTGTCCACCTGAAGATTGAGACACATCATTTGTTCAATAAGTGGAATTAGTAACCCCAAAAGTAAGACAGGTTACATGACATAACAAGTTATATACACCGATATATAGTGTAATTTATTTATTTTTAACGTTATAAGTGTGTATAAGTTTGTTTAGATAACCTGAGAGAGCGACAAGGTCTTCAAGTGATAATCCTCTTTGAGAGAAGCTTTGTTGAAGTTGGTTTATGTTAAAAGTTGGAGCTGGCAATTGTATAGTTTCACTAGCTTTCGATGTTCTTCCATCCTTTCTTCCTTTAGGCACGTCCCATGAAGGTCCACCAGACTGTCATAGACGTTAAGTTAATTACTGTAAATGGAGAAAGAATAAATTTTTAGATGAGATGATCAGACAGTTCAGACATAAGAAGTGTTTGCTTACAACGACAACTGAATCTCTAGCAGCAAAGGCTAAGATATCAGCACACGAGACTATGCCAGGGCAACGCGCTTCAATGGCTTTCTTTGCATTATCAATTACAAAGAATGCATGCAAAGAAACATTGGGAGGACCATCTTTTTCTGCAGTGTTTTTCTTTGAGTTTAGTAACACCGAAGCATCACAACCCTATGTCAAATAAAAAAAATTAGAACGAATTATATAAAGTATAGTACTTATTAGATTTAAAATATGCAAAAATGTACCCTTATGAAACAGTCATGGAAGTGCATTCTTAGAAGAGCAGCAGGGACAGTTTTGTCCTTTTTTGTTGCTTCAGTAACAACTTGTGTAACAATGTCTTCAACTTCAGGGCACGTGTTCTCATAGTAATTTGAACTAAGTGCATTCCCTTGTGAGAAAATTAGCAATGAGATAAACAAGATTAATGCAGAAGAAGATGACATAGTTTCTAGCTTAAGTGGTGATAATTAATAACTAAATGATTTGTGATGAAGAAAAATAAAAATTAGTAAGGCTATTTATAGGGATGTTCTTGAAAGAGAAGGACATATCTGTAAAATGGATATTGGAATCTCAAATTGAAAAAATTAGCTCTAACAGTGAATTTGGTAACATGCATAATCTTTTCATAATCGAGTGTTTTTGAAGCATTACTAAAACATTTGTCCTTCCTTTTCTTTTTCTGTCATGAAAAATAGCGCTCTCGATTCTTTTAACTTTCATATTTAATAACAATATATTCAATATAATTTATAAAAAAAAATAATTTTTAAAAATCCTCGACTCAAACATTCATATATATTAAAAACTCTTGTTATCTTATAATTTCTTTGGAAATATATAAGACTTACTCTGTTTAAAAGAAAGGAAAAAGTAATTCCCCTTTAATTAAAAGACAATTACTGGTAAAGTAGTTGAGATTGAAACATCAACACCGTTTTTCATGTTATTATGGCTTGTTTGTTATCTAAGGCTAATTTTGGTTAGTTATAATAATTTGAAGAGCCTGAAATATTGCACTATTGATGTGATTGGTAGTTAGGAATGCAATGCAGGCTGGCTTTTACCGATTGAAATTTTATTGTTTTACGCTACAATAAAATATAATAAATTATGAAATAATATATAATAACATCAATTATCCTAATTCCTATCAAAGTGTAAGTAACTATTAAAATAAATATTATATTTAAATTGACAATAAAATATAATATAACACTTAACAATCATCTAGACGAGAATTGAAAAAATTAATTAAAGGGATTGATGATTAAGATTCCTTTAAATTAAAGGTTAATTTTTTTAGCTGTAATCGACTAATTTTTAACCAAAAAGAATTCATAAAGTTTTTGTTTTGGTAGAACAACGTTAACAACATAGGGTTGGAAAGATAATAGGAAAACCCCTCCATATACCCATCATTTTTTGCGATTTAGAGTTTGATAAATGAAAAATTAATACTATTTTTTTTTACTTTAATTAGATCAAAAGATATACTTGAGTCATTTGTAAAATGATAAAAATATATATAAAACCACTTTTACAAAGAAATGTATAACATGTATATAAACTCTTCATCGTAGATATATCTATGGACCTTTTGAGTCCTATACGTGAACCTCTACCACTATATACATGGACTCTTAATACAATACATAAACTTTCTAAAATCTAGTCTAGTGAAATATAAATAGTTTAAGCTTAATAAATAAATTTAAAATAATTCTTTTTTATTATTGTTATAGAAAATAATATATGTGAACTATTTGTTTAACAATAGAAATATATATGAATCAATTTTATAATAAATATGTCAAAATTAGATAAAGGTTACTATTGTACTTGTATGAGTATGTATTATGAACTCCTCTACTTAACCTTTTATTAATTGATCTCTTAGACAATCAAAATAAGATTTTTAAACCTCTCCTAGCTTGTATGTAGTTCACTCGCCCTTACAATAAATGATATGTCAAATCCATATCACTTAAATTAATAACATATCATATTTATCTTAATTAATATCTAAAAAATTATTAACTAAAATTATTTAATAAAAGATAAAAACAATAGCACAAATCGATCATATAGGCTTTATTTAACATCCAATAAGCAAGATGTTATTTGATACAACATAATACAGGACACATGGAACTATACATAACAGTTAATTAAACAAAAGTAAGTAACCATCAAAACAAACATTAAAGTAGCGATATAATACATTACTATCGATATGATAAATAATACAAAGGGCAAACCTTTCTTATTCTAGCACAACAAATTCAATTTGTATGATAGCAAGTTGCATAATTGGCTCTAATAGCTAACATAAACGATATAATTCGCTTCTACATAAAAAAACAATTATAAATTCGCGGCCTATTCGCTTGCAATGTACAATTCGCGATCCTATTTAACTGCAATGTATAAATGCCCAATTGTATAATTCGCTGCCTATTTGGCTGATATTTTTATAAATTGCTTTGCATACAATGAACTCGAATAAAATGTAATGTATATTGCATAATATAAGTGTATAGCAAGCAGATATCTGTTTTCTCTCGCTTATACCAAAAACAGAAACCACAATATATACACTTTGTTGTTACAGCTAGAGAAAATTGTATTTCAATGCCAATTGTATAATTAGCAATTGTATAATTTGTTGGCCTTTTCTCATATTTGTATAAAATTTGCATTGTCTACAATTGAATTGAAGCAAAAATATTTGTAAATTGTATATTAAGGGATAAACACGAAGATATATGTATTTCGATGTGTATATACAATTCTCTCGCCTTTATACAAAACAGAAACATAATTTATAAAACCTTTTGTGATCTAAGCGAGGAGGAGGCGAGCAGAGGGAGAGTGGGCGAGCGAGTAATGCGGAGAGTGGCTGGCGAGATTTTTGGGAGAGGGGCGATGACAAACATTTAACTAACATTTTGCTATGGAGCACAATTAAAATCAAACCATAGCTACTCCCTTATTTAGAATTAGTTTTGCTAATATATCAATTTCCATAATTAAATAGGGTCAAACGTTCCAACCATAACTTCCAGGTTATTTATGTGGGAAAATTGTATAAAATAGCAAACTATATAACCTAAAATAAATGGAATCGTTAGGGTTTGATTTAATTGTGCTCCATAGCAACCGTAGCTAAACATTTGTAGTGTCTCTCTCCCAAGAATCTACGCTCGACCAATCTCATTCTCGCTCGCCTCTCTTCGCTTGATACAAATCATTGTATAATTCTGTTTTGTTTTGTATAAAAGCCGAGAGGAAAATTGTATATACATATGCAAAAAATATATATCTTTGTGTTATACACGTAATTATACAATTTACAAACATTTTACTCAATATTGCAGAGAAAAGGTCAGAAGTATACAATTGTGAATTTATACAAGTGTAGTGAAATCCAAATTTTCTCTAGCTTTATACAACAGAAGTGTAATATGTGTTTATGGTTTTTGTAATAAAGCGGAGAGAAAACATTATTCTTATTGCATACAATAATTATTGCAGCGAAATAGGCAGGGAATTATAACAATGTGCATATACCAATTGCAGTGAAATAGAATAGCGAATTCTACAATTGCAGCGAAGTAGGCCAGCAAATTATCACAATTTGGCCAGCGAATGATCACATTGTATATGTATAGCGAATTATACAGTTTTATGTTTGCTATGAAGCGCAATTATGCAAAGTTTGCTATAGCATACAAATATGAATTTTTTGTTTGCTATATGTGAAAGTTGCCCTATTTATGTAAGTCATCCGATTTTGATCCAGCTAAGTATTTGGGCTGGGCTCATCAACTAATGTAATTGGGCCGAACTTATTGGGCTTTGAATGTTCTATGGAGCTGTAAAGTCGTGTTCTTCTTCTTCCATGTTTATACGGTCTATATTCTGTAATAAATTTCAGGGTTTTAGGGTTTTAGAGAGAAGAAGAACGTATTCATGGAGTCAAAGAACAAGGGTAATAAGAACAGAAAGGGGAAAAGGCCAGCCGATGCCTCCTCCGCAGCCGGAGATGAAAGCGGCGGAGGAAATAGAACTGAAAAGAGGGTCATCAATGATTCTCGATTTGCGGCATTGCACTCGGATCCTAGATTCCGCGAACCACCGCAGAAAAAGTCTAAAGTTACCATTGATTCTCGATTTAATCGTATGTTCACTGATAAAAACTTCGTATCATCAAAAGCACCGACTGATATTAGAGGCAAACCCCGTAAATCTTCTGCTAAAAACCCTCTTAACCATTATTACCATATTGAGGAAGAAGAAGAAGAAGAACAGGGTGAGAAACAGAAGAGGCAGAAGGAGAAATTAAAGGTGTTAGAATCTGAAAGCGATGATGACAGTGAAGAAGAAGAAGAAGAGACCAAGAGTGACAGTGGGACGAGTGAGGAAGAAATTGAAGACCATAAATTGAAGAAAGTTGGCGCCGTATCATCAGAGTCCGAAGAAGATGAAGATGAAGAGGTGGGAAGTGATAATTCACTGGCAAGTACGTCCGATTCCGATTCTGATTCTGATGATGAAATGGACGAAGTTTCTTCAGAGGAGGAAGACACTTTCGTGCAGGTATACAATGAAAAAGACAGCATTTTTGTTGGGTATGATGTTTGAATTTATGGCTTTTAATTATTTTGCAATTTTTTTGTTTTGGTCTGAATCAGAAAGAGGATGTGCCTGAGATTGACAAGGAAACTAAGAGGCTTGCTGTTGTTAACATGGATTGGGGTAGAGTAAAGGTTTGTTTTTTTTTCTTTTCCAATATGGATTAATTGAATGATCCCTAGAAAATGTCAAATTTTGGAAATTTTGTCCTTTGATATGGTAAAATTATAATTGTTTTACATTAACAATACTATAATTTATAATTGCATAAACCAACTCTATCAAGATGAATTTGGCCCTGCAGGCGGTTGAATTGGTTGGAATGAGAATATTCAGTTTCGTTTGATCATTACTGGCGTTGTCTAAATGTTTCATATAACTTTGGAATAACAGTTTGAGCATTTCTGGACACTGGAGTAAATTGTTAAGAGATTGTGCCGAGCATTCAATTTTGAAAATAGAAATAGTTGTGGAAAGGTGCTGCCTATATAAAAAGTTATGCACTGGTGTATTGTGGTGAAGTATTCCTCAGCTTTGAAGTTGAGTTGCAGGCAAAAATGTTCTCTTTTCTGTATGATTTACAAAATAATAGAAATGGTAGTCAGTGTATACGGGAGGCTATCTATGGGTTCATGCATTTGTCTATAATATATGATAGTGTTGGGCGTTGTCTATCATTCATCATACCCTACCGTGGTCATAATGTGGATTGCACCTCGATTCAAACTTATAAGGGGTCACTTGGTTTGTAATATAAATTTCTTAACTACTGAAGTGATCTATAGAATGTTGCTGGTAGATACCTCTGCATAGCTAATATTGTTTAGTTTTCGCTTTTCAGTGTTAAGCTCTGCACTCCTTTAAAGCATAATTTATGTGAAATCTATATATTGTTTATGCTGCATAATGTGAAATAATGATATATTTTGTAGTAATGCATGAATCAGAATAGAAGACAAAAAAAATCCCTTGGAGTATGGAATCCCTGTATAATTTATATTTCACTGCACCTTTACTTCATAACAAACCTGACACTGTTATTAAAACCCTGTATTATATTCCATAAATAGCCATTAACCAAACTATGCCTTGATGTATTTAACTTCTATAGAACTATTAAATTCTTTTCTCAGTAAGCTGTTATGCTATGTAGGCAGTTGACTTGTATATGCTATTGAGCTCCTTTCTCCCAAGAGGGGGTCAAATAACATCTGTTGCTGTCTATCCATCTGACTTTGGTCTCAAGCGTATGCAAGAGGAGGCTGTCCATGGTCCAGTTGGCCTATTTGACGAGGAAAAGGCAAAAGATGAAGATAGTGATGATGATGAAGAAGAAGAAGAAGATGATGAGATGGACAATGAGAAATTACGCGCCTATGAGATGAGTCGGCTCAGGTGATGATTTGGTTCTGTGTTTTTTCTGGGTAATGTATCTTTAAGTGATTCTTGCATTTTTTGCCGACTAAAAATGATAACTTGTTGATAAACCTTTATGAAATTTATTTGGTTCCTCTTCTTTTTTTACCCTTATGCTACTCCATTCTGTGTTTATTAATTCCCCGTCTTTCATTATGTATAGGTCTCTTTTCAAAGATACTTTCTTATGTACTTCGCAGGTATTATTATGCTGTGGTGGAATGCGATTCAAGTGCTACAGCTGATTATCTTTACAAAACTTGCGACGGGGTTGAGTTTGAGAGAACATCAAACAAATTAGATTTGAGGTTTATTCCAGATTCCATGGAATTCAAGCATCAACCACGTGACATTGCAACAGAGGTAATTTGTGGCTACAATTTCTCATCATAGGAGCCTTTAGTTTTAACGGTTATTATTGGCTGAAAACATAAAATCTAATTGCATTTGTGTTCGATTGTTATATTCTTCTGGTACTTAGGCCCCTGCAGATTATGAAGGTCTAGATTTTCACACTCGAGCTTTGCAGCATAGCAATATTGAACTTACATGGGATGAGGATGAGCCACAACGCATCAGGACCTTGAAGAGACAGTTCAATGATAAACAGGTTTACTCTTGTTTGATGTAGAGTGTGTGTATATGTCTTTTAGTTTATACTCTCCGGATACCAAATTTGAAATTTGACAAACTTGGTTTTTGCTCGTATGATATTAGCAAGAGAAGTTGGTAGGGAGAGAAGATAGAAGATTGGTCAACGGCACCTCTGAGCACTTTCTGTTCTTTTTTTTTACTTGGGTGTGTTGTCAGTGAGCCTATACAGTGGGATAGTGATATAGTGTGCACATGCTTGCTTGTACCTAAGGTGTTGTATGTGGTTATCTATGTGTTAGTATTATGCTATCTATTATGGCTGCTGGTAGGGTTGTGCTGCACTTTCCAATATAAAGGTCCCTTATTAAGGGATATTCGTTTTTGGGGTTTGAAGATTTTATGCCTTTCCCTCAATACTGTTTTCTATTACTCTGCAAATATTGATATTGTTTCTTTGTTGGCAGCTTGCAGATATGGAGTTGAAAGAGTTTTTGGCTTCTGATGAGAGTGGAAGTGATGATAGTGAGGAAGGTGATGATGACACAGAAGATAAATCTGCCAAAAGGAAGAAAAAACATGATACCTACCGTGCGTTACTCCAGTCTGGGGAGGGTTCAGATGGACATACTGTGGGACGAGACAGGAACATGGAGGTCAATTTAAACACTCGGATGGAAGATTAAGCAAAACGTTTATCCTAGAAAAAAGGATATAAAGAGATGATCGTGAGCATCGAAACTGTGTGGGATGTGGGAAGCTTATCTCAGAAAGAAAAGGGAGAAAAAGAAGTCCAGGAAAGGTAACACCAAGGATTCATCAGAAGATGAGAGCAGCGATAGTGATCAAGAACCTATAGATGAACCTGAGGACTTCTTCATAGAAGAGCCTTCCGCAAAAGGGGATAAGGATTCCCAACGTAAGAGCACCAGGAAAGGGAAGCAGAGCCTTGAAGCATCTGAAGAAGCTGAAGCAAGTAGAGCAGAGCTTGAGCTATTACTTGCAGATGACAAAGGAGGGGACCCTAACTTGAAGGGTTACAACATGAAACCTAAAAAGGCAAAGGGGAAGAAGGGTAAAAGAATTCCAGTGGAGGACAAGTTGCCAACTATAGATTATGAAGATCCACGGTTTTCATCTCTCTTTAAATCACACCTCTTTGCATTGGACCCCACAGATCCTCAGTTCAAACGGTATTTCCCATCTTGTTTACACCAATTTCTTGTTTGTGCTTGTAAACAGAACTGGTCTGGCATTTTCCCAATTCCAAAACAAAGCCTGCTTGCTCTTTTCATTTGTTTACAGGTATCTATTTTGGTTTTTGCAGGAGTGCAGCTTATGCTCGTCAGTTGGCACAAAAGCAGCACAAGGTTGAAGAAGAAATTGTGAGTGCAAAACAACAGCCCGGAGTAACTAGAACATTAGAGTCAGCAACAAATGAAAAATTGCAGTCTGGTGATTTGCCTTCAAGAAAGGAGAAGCACGAGCTATCTTCTTTAGTTAAATCTATTAAGATGAAATCGCAACAATTATCAATTGTACTCTACAGGTAAACCGGCCGCCGCTACGACCCGAATGAAGAGAGAAGTCGAGCATAAGCAATGTCAAAGAACATCGATGGAGAGGGAGGAAAGAAGGATAACGAAAAAAGTCGAGCAAGGGCAAAGAAGAAAGATGAAAAGCGAGTAAAATAAGATAGTGAAAAGGTTATATAAATTTTGATCCAAGACTTCTCATGGGATTAGACAGACGAGGTTCCTGAAAATGGATGATGGTTCAGTATGGGTGAATAGTGGCCTTAGTGAATCTCAATACGTAGCAACTTTAATTGTTTTTACTTCCTTTATTTTTTACTGTATGGCCTATATTTATGGTTGCATCATTGTTTTGCTGTCTTAACTTGCAGAGATGTACGTTGTACCATGTTCAATTTTTTTATACAGTAGTCGACTGTAAACTTAATGTAATCCTCTGTACTCGTCTGAGATTCAAAATACAGCTACTTCTATTCTGATTATTGAGCTGAAGTTAGTTTGGAAAGAAATACCACAGAAGTACGATTTCATGCATTATTTTCCCCTTGATACAGCAATAGTGATGTTAGTCATACGCTGGCTTGTCTACCTACTCAGCTGGGCATAAGTCAGCTTTGTAGTCGTCTTTGGTGGTGTCTAAACGGTCTCCCATGGCTGTTAATTGTTTCATTGATTATTAGGTCATACACTTGCTAATTTAGTTTTAAGGATCATACAGAACCAAAACAAGAAAATACCCTTTACGAGCTATTTTTAATGAACGAAATGTATTGAATCTTGAACGGAAAAAGGACAGAAAGAAATCAGTCATATTTACAATAAATATATCAGGTTAAACTGCAATATCAAAAATGTAGTGGGACACTTCAATTCTATGCTGTAACAGAACTCAATATTATACAGAGGACAAATAAAAGCCTCAAGAAGAAATAATAATCAAATAATAGCTGAAAAAGGAAAAGATAGCCATCATAAATTGGCAATAGAAGGAATTCAAATGTGGTGCATGGTTTCCTGCAGGTCTAGATGATGGAACAGATGGGAACGATGTAGCGGGTTCATTTGCACTTGCATTTCCCTTGGTGGCCTCGGGCACCACACTGGCAGGCGAAGGCGCTTCAGTAGAATTGCGCTTGTTCACAGGCAGAGTTGTTGATCTATCGTTTGATTCTCCAGAATCATAACCTGCCAAGAAAGGTTTCTAGTTAAAACATGAGAAGGCGTGCACACTAAAATTGTCATATTCAGGATTGCCAACTCACAATCAGAGGCTTTCCAACCCAAAACCATCTTCTCCCGATCAAATATTACGCGATAGCCAGTCATGAAATTTTCTGCAGAAAGATCTATGTATTAGTTGCTCTGTCATATATTCCTAATACAGAAAGAGGATCACAATAAATTGACAAATAGCTCAGGTTTTTGAGAATGTAACAAGTTTTACAAGTAGGTTTCCAAAATTTATAATTTAAGATAATGTGAAGAGTCGAGATTGATAGACGATAGGAACTGAGACTTCTAAAACTTGGTAACTGTGAGATCATAAGTTGGTAGGAGTGTAAACTACATTACAGATTTCAATGGAAAGGAATAAAACATCAGGAGCAACCGATAGATGACAGATACTTACGTCCAATGATGTTGACATCCCCACTTTTCACAACAGCTAAACAGTATGCGCGTGAACCGTCCTGAGGATAACAACTGAATATTAGAATATTTTAAAAGAGAATGCTCTAACATAAAAGGAACAGAAACCATCTTACCGGGAGTGAGAGCATTATTATCGGATCGAAAAGATAAAATTGGTTGCCACCTTTCATTGTCAAATTTACGTCTGGAACTTCAAATGTAGTTTGATTTGCACTGCTTAAATGGAGCACGTTAGTCCTGAAAGTGCAAAGGACATCAAGAAAGTAAAATTAAATCAAAAGCTGGCTCACCTTATCCCATAGCAGTACTCAAAAGGAATTGTGCCATCAGGTTGAATACGTGGCTGTTTTGCTTCAGAATCGAACTGCAAAAGAAGCAAATTATTCAGTTTTAAAATACAACGAACACAGTCCACAGATAACTCATACAGTTAGTTTCTCACTCACGTTTTCTGTAATGACTTTGTAAACTGGGTCGTTCAAGTATGTGAATGAAGTGCCAGAGTCGAAAATGGCTGTGAAATCAAGATCAGTGATCTTTCTTCCTACTGTTATTCCTGTCAGGCTGATGTTATAAGTTGGGCTGCATCCAGAGAGAGAGAACGAGTAAATACATATTCAGTTGAATTCTCACTTCCCTTAATGTTTAAAACCAGAAAATCGAAGTGACAGCTTACTGTGGTTGATCAAGATTGAGTGGTGTTTCTCCTTGGCCTGGACTTCCTTTATCTCCAAAAACTATTCTTCCAATACCATCAGGTCCAAAGCACATAGAGAAAGAATTTGCAGCAAGACCTTTGCTTGCTAACATGCTTGGGACAGATATATTTTCAATACCAAGTCCAAATAGACCATTAGGAGCTGCACCAGTTAAAAATGCACCTGTTTGTCTTATCCCACACCTGGAATGAAAGAAATAGAGTAAAATTTACGGTGGATGAAAAAAGCATCAGAAGATCCAAATTACACTGCTTTACCAATTTTGGTATACGGAACCAGTTATAAACACTATCATTTGAGTAGTTAAAAATTCCAAGTCAGCTCTAACTAGAATGTGATTGCATATCTCAAACAAGGCATGTACTAGTCACCTTAATCTCTTCCAATCATAAAGTAAAAGTAACTATACCCACCCCAGAGCAATTGGAGCTTCAATGCTTTTTTGTTGAGCATTATTTGTTTCTAAGTGCAAGATGTCTTCCACCAGTACCCCTGATGATGAGGTGTTATTGGAGAGATATGCAACTCCATAAGCACATGCATTCTGTGAAGCTAAGCATCGTCTATTTTGTCCACACAAAGTGCCATTGCACGGAACAATCTCACTCGTTGAAGACGTATTAGGGCTGTAGATATTAAGATTTATTCTCTGTTTCAAAAGCAAACAAAGGAAAATGGATGATTATTAGAGTCAACCAAGAAATAACGCATACAGAAACATAATAAGGGAAAGGCAAAAGAGGAATAAAATTTTGTTACTGAAGGCAAACTCTGGGGGGAGTCGGGAGTGAAGTACTCAGGCTATTAAGAATCTCAAAATTCTTCAATGACTAACAAGCTACGAACGATATGGATCATAATTTTCGTTTCTATTTCAGTATATTACATGCATCAAACTCACTTTGCAAATATTGATTTTGTTGGAAATCATCCATTTTTGTGTTAGTTATGAATCTTCCTTGACAGAAAAATACCTCCTCAACTTCTACGGCCACCACATATCTTGCTAACTTAGAAGATAATTTGTTACTATCATAACGACTGTTTAAGGCACACTAAGAGAAATCTACTGTGTGCTGCCATTGAGTTATCAGCAGGTTTCTTAATTACAAAAGGAAGAAAAGTTTGCACAACTACTTGTGATTATCAATATTCTTCATTGCAGAAGGAAATATACAGAAGAGATGATCAATAAAAAGAAAAACTCTTTAAACATTTGAAAGTTGAAAATGAATAAGTACTAGGATGAATTTAACATACTCCTCCACTGCGTGTCTGAAGGGCACGCACACAGTTGCTGCAATCACATGGAAGCCAAAATAAGTCACTGCCAGTGTCAAGTGCCACTAGAAATGATAGCCCAGGACTGCCCACAGTGACATTTGCATAATGCAAGCTGTAAATTGCCAAAGAAAAAACTAGTTACATCACAACTATATATCTATATTACAAACTTCACAACTCTACAGTTAAAACACATATTAATTACAGACATGCTACTGCCAAAAACATCACAACAACCCCTTGTCTTGAGAGAACTAAAAGACAGCAGAGGAGAGGAAAATCCAAATAAGAACAGAATTCAGAGCTTTAGACAGGAACCAGAATCAAAGTAAATTCAACATTTAGAGTCAGTGTTCTTATACAGTTAAATTGCCAAAATAGAGTTATATGCCCTATTTGGTTTGACAATCACACATCTTTCTTGTTCAAACTATAAATGAGACATGGACCTTCCCCTACTAATTCAATGATTCATGTAGCCTCCTATCAACACAGATATAGAATTTTTTTTGTCTAGGTAACCTATTTTTCCTGATATAGGAACACAGACAAAAACAAATAAAACCAGAGTCAACCTGTGACATCCAGCGTAACAGATAAAAGCAAAAGACAGTAAACACAATAACAAACAGAGGGAGCTTACAATCCCAAAGAACTGAGCCGCAAAGTTTCATTTCCTCCAGAAAAAGCAAGGGGCACTGTGGGATTAGTTGTATCAGCAAGGCGACGGCCCTTAACAAACCGATCACGTTGAGTCCAAGCTGAATAATATTCAACAGTCCCCTTCTCAGGCAACCCATGAAGGTCCAAAATACCCTTTACCGGATCCGAATACCGGTGATGGATATCAAACCCGAATGTCCCAAACCCATCAGTTCTCTTCAACTGGTATCCAAGAATCGCCAAGAAAAGAATTGGGGCAAGGAAAAAATTACGAATTATACCAGAATTAGGCATGTTTGTATTAGGAAAAACAAAAAAGACTGATTCTTTGTATGTATATATATATACAGGGAGAAAGAAAGAGAAAGAGAAAAGGTGAGGAGATAAAAGGGGATTTTGAGAAAGGAAAAAAAAAATGGGTTGACGAGTTTGAAGCTGAAGAAGTTAAGCATTGCTTCCATATGTAGTTTTTTAGAAGAGGGTAAAATGGTGGAAGAAAGTCGTCGACTACTGTGTGAAAGACGAAAGCGTCGGAGTTTGGTCACCTATGACTTGTTTGGGTGGCGGGTTATGGGCTCCACTTTTTCTGTTTTCTATACTGGGCTTGAGGGCTCCATGCTCTTTTTTACCGTAGCTTTTTTATTTTTTTTATATATTTATATTAAAGTTCAATTAAATTTAAAAATAATTTTTTTATATATTATTTATATCAAGTTCAATTAAATTTAAAAAGGAAGATTAAAATTTGAAAATAAGAATTATTTAGTATTCTGTTTATAGTTGGTTTGTAATCTTTTTACTGCAGTTATTTGTTGCTGGTAACTGGCAAGTGCAGAGAATTTCATCTTTTGAAACACATAAAATTGCATAGGGTTCTTTTTTGTAATAATGTTTTTTGCACTCTACATTCCCTTTTGGGAAACTGCACTTGACTTTTCCAAAGTAACTTCTCATGATGTTGTTTTTCTCAGCAAAAAAATTATTGAAGGCCCCTTTTTTTAATAAAAAAAAACAAATTATAAATGAAGGACTCAAAGAGAAGTGGGATCAAATTAAAAAGAATAAAATCGTATTATTATTTACATCAAATCAACATATTCATAATAAAAATTATATTAACTTAGTATAATAAGTTTTTTCCATTAAAAGATATTTTAGCTGAGTAAAAATTTAAAAAATTAAACATTAAAATTTTATAAAATTCCGAGTTGATAATTTTAGATATTTCAGACACACAAATCCCAAACCAATTATTTATATGCAAGTACCTTTCTCCGTAATAAAAACAGCAATAATGTAGTTGTAGACGTGGCGAAAATTCAAGGGCAAAGCTATTGTGAATTGATTAATAAATCTAGAAAGTGGTTTTTGGGAAGATAAAATGAGTTATCCTACTATTATATCCTAATAATTTTTATAACAAATCGTAGTTTACCTAAATATATTTAAGTATTACTTAATCTCGAACTGTTTATCATCCTTATTAAAAATAAAATAAGTAATTTTATTTTAAATTTTTAAAGTAAAATTAATAAAAAAAATTGTTTTACTTACATATATCTTAATTATTACATACAAATAGAATAATACTCTCATCAGCCATTTTTGTTTGTCATATTGTGTTTTTTAAGTATCAATTTGATTAATTTTTGAAATTAATCAAATTGATACCATTAATTTAATATTTTAAATAAAAAAAACCTTACATATTCAAAAATTATAGAAAAAATATTATAAATTACAATTTTTGCATTAATATGATGAGAATATATATCGTAAAATGCTAGTCAAAATTATTATACTTTGACTCTAAATAAGAAACCATTACAATTAAAAGTGAACATAAATTATAAATAAAAATAGATAATTAAACATAATATTATCTTATAAAAAAGAAAAAAATATATAAATATGATAAGTATTCTGAGACGAACAGAAGATATTGTTTATTTTTAAGCTATGGAGAGTTGTTAAATATGAGGTGCGTTTGTTTGGTAGAAACCGTTTACATTCGTCCATATCATATTCTTAAGTCTCAACAATCAAAAGGGGAAAATAAATATGCCCTATTATTTATTTATTTTAGTCTTTTCAAGACTTCGTTTAATAAATATTTCAAGTTGGTGTTTATTTAAGTTTCTTACAACTCCTTTTTTTTTTCCAGCAAAGTTTTTTATTGTTTTTAAATTATTTTAATTAAAAGAATACAAATTCCCTTTTTCGATAATATTTTAATAATTAAACTTCTTTCAGAAAGTTTTTTTTTTTAAAAAAAAAAAAATCTTCTTTTCCTCAAGTTTTTTGTTGGTTTTAATTCCTGATGGTTCAGACCTATTTTAAAATTTTAATGCATGCATCACACCTGCTTGATTTTTGTTTCTTTTTTTAATCAAAAGTTAAAGAGTTGTGACATGAATACCACAAAAGTTTTATAAAAGTAAAAATAAAATTGAATTGATCAATTCTAAGGTAGAAGGTAAGAAAGCAGCACTGAATATTATTAAATTACTTTATTACAACTACTTTACTATATTCTAACGTGTAACAAAAATACTTTCTTAAAGGACCTATTTCGTAAAATTATTCATAGAAAAATATGTTATATTAAAGTTGACTCGAAAATTCAAATACTCCTATGCAATTCCTTCACATTTACTTGTTCATAATTTTATTATATTAATTACCTTTAATTATTATAAGTCATTTAAATATTAAAAAAAACAATATACTTGATACTATAAATAAATAAATATAAAATAGATCATATACTTTATTTTTAGCTAACCAAAAAAGTATTTTTTAAAGCTATGTTTCTTTTCTCATTAGACCGGCACATTAATTTTATAGAGTAGTTATACAAAAATAGCGATGGGTCTAGATGAAGCCTAATACATGGAATAAATAGGAAACTTCCACCAACGTAAGTAATGGTCGATTGATAAGACTAATTTATTTTTAATTGGAGGTTTTCAATATAAAATATATAAAAAAAATAAATTAAAAGTACTATCTTTATATAAATTTGATAGTATGTGATTCAAGTATAGTCAGACTCTTATATAAGTTCTAAACATCGAATAGAAAATCAAAAAATAAAAAAGTTGGAAGTTTCCGATATATTGTATGGCCGAAATTGTTTCCAACTATTTTTAATGTTTTGACTAGACTTTGATTAATGGACTTTCAAGTTACATCCATTTACTAAAAACTGCCCAAGAAAAATGATATATAAAGATATTTTTTAGAAGTATAAAGTCTGAAATTTTAACATTTTTAATGAAATTGAAATATATTCTTGTGTAAAATATTCAAAGTCAATGGTCACAAGAAGACGTGTTTTTTTATTAGTACTGTGCCATTCATTTTTCTCACGAATGACTTGGTCATAGGTGTAGCCCTTTACTCCGTTCAGTTTTATTTATTTGTTATTTTAAAAATAATTTTTTTAATTTTATTTATTAATTCTAACATATAATAAAAAAATTTCTCATGCTTTATTCTTAGGATTAGTCATTTATAATCATTTTACAAAAATCTAATATCAAATATTAATTAATAAAAATAATGTAATACTGTTGACACCCAATTTTGATCGACCTTTAATCATTTTTAGGAATGCTATTCGATGTAATGCGTATTTTAAAAAAAATATTTAATGTTTAGAGTTTTAGTCGATTTTGCATGAAATTATATATTTTAAGCAATTTTCGATTATGTAAAAATATTTATAAATTTTGTAGTATTTTAATTGGATGACATTTCCTCAATTTTCCTCAAAAATTTTAAATTCTAGCCTATTTTATTTAAATTTCTTTCAATTTCAGCATATTCAATTGCAATCTTATTTCAATCATAGCCATCTTTTCATTTTAATTCTATCCAATATTTATTTCAATTTTGACCATACAATTTAATTTTAAAATATTACCTTTCAATCTCACCCATCCATTAAATTCTAATCGAATCCTAACCCTCCATCTCTATCTAATCTAACGGTTGAGATCAACTTTTCCTATCTCTCTCTTTAACATCAAAAGACCCAAAACCTAATATCAAATATTAATTAATAAGAATAATGTAATACAATGCTTATATCAATTAAGTATTACTACTATCTTTTAATGAACATGTAAATTGAAATAATAAATAAATATAAACGAAAAGAGAGATTAATTTTTTTAATTTTTTTTAGTAAAGCCGCCAATCATGGTACATTGAATAAAGTAGAGAAAGCAACAATATACCAATAGAGTAGAGAAAGTAAACAACAACAACATTATTATTATTATTATTATTCTATCAATATTTCCTACTTCCAGAATGGCACGTAACAGACATGGCTTGTTGGTTTAAAAGAATGAATTCAAACACATTACGTAAGGATTTGAATTTATAGAGTAAAAAATTACTAGATTTTTTATTAATGTAATTTAATTTGTTAAAACATTATTTTTCGATGACCTGATTATATCAATATAATGAAAACTACATCTAAAAATGTTAATCGAAATTCATATCGTTTGACTCTAAAAAAATAATGACAACTAAAACGAAACGGAGGTAGTATTTACAGAAAATGCTACATCCTATTATTCTCAAATGTTATGTTACGTCACAAAATAGTGATTTTGTTTGGAGGATCCATCAAAAACAACCTATAAAAATTAGATATATTTAACCTTTTTCAAGACCCTACTTGTACAATTACATGAGATCGAAATCTATTTTAAAGCAGACAACCTAACCACAAAATATTCCAAAGAATTGACCAAATGTGAAAAAAGAACCTTGCTGGCAGCATGAAAACGACAACAACCAAAAAAAAAAAAAAAGGTTGCAAGTACAAAAAATTGGGTGGAGAGTCGCATCGATTCTGATTTCATTCTTTGGTCCTTTTTTTTTCCTATCTTAATTTTAAAACGCAACCTTTGCCTACTTTATGTATCACTTCCCCCAATTCATCACACTTCCAAAAATCCACTACTATATTATATATAAAAATAAAATAAAAGAGAGTCCATAATGTTAATCATCGCCAAAGCTAAGGTTGATTCAAGATTTGAAGTTAGTAGAGACGTAAATGCAGTTATTGATTCAAGCCTAAAGTAGTAGATATGTTTTAGCTGTGGCTGTGGAACAAGGTGGCACTGTACAATCTCACTGTTCTATTGCAATCATAAGGTACATAAAATATCATAGTGTAATGTATTAACATTTCTATATATTATATATTATATGGGTTAGCCTCAAAATCAGATATGAGCAGGCAAACCAAAAATTTCTGTCCATATTGGAGCTCTGCAAGTATGATTATCTGCACTATATATGTGTTAAAAAGTCCTAAGAAGCATACCTGAATCCTGAGTGTGAGAATGAGCTTATGGTAGCAATTATAAAAGTAGCAATATCAGAGATGCTAGGAAGCAGTTTATGAGGTTCAAATAACATGTTTGATAAACAGATGATGCAAAAGAACTTTGACGAGTAGTTGTCGTCCTTTCATGTGATCTCTCTGCATTATCATTTCCAGGCACAACAGCAAAGGCAGGTGGAACATGGGTGGTATTAACAGGTTGTGATGGGAAATGGTCTATTTTCTCAATATCATAACCTGCATGAAGGCCACAAGACCAAAAGTATGAAAAGAATAATCTTCTTGTAATATCTAAGTTATTGGAAGAAAGAACACCAAAAACAATACGCACAATCAAATTTCTTCCAACCGAGGATGATTTTTTCTCGATCAAACACAAAGCGGTATCCAGTCATGAAGTTCTCTGGAAAAAGATCAGTAAGAGCAACAACAGTCAGATATCACATTTTGGAAATGACTAGTACAATTTTTTAGCTGCCAGCTAAAAGTATCTTATAGGTGATATACAACCAAAACTTTTAGAGCGCTGAGATTAGCTCTGGCAGTTTTATTGCTAGAGAGTTTATTACATTGCCAAGAACCTGAAGCATCAATTTCACAAGGTGTGGGACTGTTTATGCTACGAAAAGGTGATCATTCTATTCTATTTTGACTAACATAAAGGGAAAACCACTTAATTTAAGGCAATTAAAGCCAAAATTGTTGTTGTCTCTAATAAAACTATATTTTGCTGGTTATCTTTCTGAAGTAAAGTGTCCTGAAAAATCAAATCATGGAAACTCCTTCCAGTAGAACAACAGCTACCAAAATTGCTGAATGAACTATATAACAAATTATAATATTAGCGTCCCATTGGTTGAGGATATGGTTCTTGTCTCCTTATATGGGGTCTTAAGCATTCCTAACATCACAAGTTATCTTTTCGAGTTCACTTGAACCTAATGACCATTTTTAACATGGTATAAAGCCAGGTCCATCTATTATTTTTGGTTTGTCCAATATTACGCCCCTATGTATATTGTTCACACTCCAACGTTCAGTACTTGACTGGGAAGGTGGAAGTAGACTGTGTATGTGAGATTCACAAATTTGTTGAGAGTATATGTTGTCTCCTTATATGGTCTTGGCAATCCTCACCTCCTGCTAACTTTTGGAGTTAAATTAGAACTAAGGTCTTAGCTTTAATCAAATGCCTAATGGTATGATCAAAGATGATGATTGTAAGCCATGTCCTCAATCACGATCTCCAATATTTTGGCAAAATTGCCCAAGTCAAATTCCTTCAAGTCATTTTATGAAACCACTAAAACTAATTCTTTAATGCAAAAGGTGCAACTTTTCCATGTAAGTATGTTGTTCCCTCAAGAGTTTATAATGCACTTCTCCGTTTGTTTCATGTTGCAGTAGAAACAAACTTCCTTGCCATGTGCTTGAAAATTCAGTTCAATTAAATGAAAATTAGAAAATACAAAAACATTGTTGCACTTAGAAAGCCTTACGTCCAATTATATTTAGAGCATCACTCTTCACAATGGCCAGGCAATACATTAGTTGATTCTGCATAGGAGACAGTATTTAGTACATATACAGGAAAGGCGATAACTGAAATTAAGAAGAAAATATTGTGCAAGATAGTTGAACGATTGTACCTGTGTAGATATGACAATAATTGGATCATTGACAGCAAGTTGGCCTCCCCCACTCATAGTTAGGCTTAAACTAGGAATCAAGCTAGTATTTTCATCAGGACTGTCCAATATGAATCATAAAATGATAAAAGGGAAAAATAAGTAAATAAATAATATGTGTGGCTGTGTATAGCAGATATTACCTCATATCATAACAATATTCAAAGGGGATCCTCGGATCAGGTGGACGCCGCTTGTCTCGTACTTGAGAATGGAACTATTTGGGAAGAAAACATTTGAATCTTAAACATGATCTAACAATGTATACAAATAAGTAACCATTTGAAAAGGATTCTTACACTTTCTGAAAGCTTTGTATAGGATAGGTCCGCAATATAGGTAAAGGAGGTTCCAGTATCAAAAAGTGCTGTAAAACCTGAATCAACGAGAGTTGTTCCAACACGTATTTGATCTACAGAAATGTTATATGTTGGACTGCAAAAGGTTTTCCACGAGAGCGTGACTAAGTGGATCTAAAAGAGTCGGAAAGAGTGGACACAAAAAATTTAATTGACATGATTGCCACTTACTGTAATGGGTTTATATTAAAAGGGGTCTCTTCCTGGTCAAAGCTACCCTTGTCGCCAAAACTAATCCGACCTGCCCCATCACTACCAAAGCACATAGAGAAAGAATCTGCCATAAAACCTTCCTGAGACAGAATACTAGGGACTGATACCTTCTCGAGACCAAGCCCAAATAAACCATTTGGGGCTGCAACATCTAGAAAAGAACCAGTCTGCTCCTGTCCACAACTGCACACTTGAAATTGGCATGTATCAGAGATGAATTTGAGAACTTGGACAGAAGCACAAGAACTCCTCAGTTAACCAAATTTACTTTCCATACAACACATCTAGCAGTTAAAAATACACTGCCTGAGATCAACGAACGCCCAAACTTGATTCAATTAGGAAAAAGAAGTACAGGATACTTACCCAAAGATCACACGCGCCTGGACAAAATTTTTTTCCTCACTATCATCTGTTCTCAAGTGCAAAATATCATCCACCAAAATTCCTGAAGTTGAAGTTTCCGAGGAGACATAGGATACTGAATAAGGGCAGTGGTTATTTGAACTGAGACAATTATTGCGGTCTGTACACAAGCTATCACTGCAGGTGACCTTCTTGCTAGTTGACGATCCATTCAGGCTGTATATGCTAAGCTCAATATCCTGAAGCGAAAGACATTATCCACTTCAGCCGGAGTATAAAAGAAAAAAATATAAGAGAACCACAAAATAAAGTGCATCTCATTTCTACAACAGTCCGTCTAACCACCCTTATAAATTATCTTGCAAATCAAAGTTAACAGTATATTTAACCCTGCCATCTTAAATTAGAGGAAGATAATTCTATCAAACCATGGCTTAGAGGAAGAAATGACAAAATGAATGTACAAAGTTTGGAGTAAGGATGTGATGGAATCGAACAATTAAATAGTGAAATGGTAATCCCAACTGGAAAACTAGGCAATAAAAGTCTGTCACTTCACAAATCAATTGTTCATCAGTCCCCATAAAGTTCCATTGGGTAGAACTACTTAGTTGTCTGTTCACAGTTGGCAACAATGTACAAGTGAATTAGATACAGAATTCTACGATCGTGCATACTCTCGTGAAAGTTTGGTTGTAAAATTCACAAAATAATGGCATCCAAAAGAGTAGGACCCGTAAATATTATCTCTTTGGCAAGTGATCATTGTCTAGTTTACTGTACCAATGTCTTATCAGAGAATCTAATTACCCTCATGAGAGTCATGGTATAACACATTCCTAAAGGCACAGATTTTTGTGGATACTATTGCAGGCTTGCAATGAATGACAGTTGTTTTCACTTTTCACACGAAAAAAGTCATCATTTACTATGTCAGAGGGAAGAAGCTCTCGAATAAGCTCCTCATATTTCCATCATATACATTTTGTGCAAAATAGCATAGAATATATGGATGCAACAAAATGTTGTAGCTGTCAAAGGCACTTTTCATCAACCCTTTAAGTTACACACCACAACGTTTCGCTCAATATATCATTTCATAAAGATATAAGATAAACCTAAAAAGGGGGGAAAGTGAGTAAAACATACAGAGCTGTAAAGTGTAGGATCATCAGTTGAAGCACATCTGCCGCATTCACAAGGCACCCAAAATAAGTCACTCCCAGTATCAAGAGCCACAAGAAACTTCAACCCAGGTGTCCCCAAAGTCACCGTGGTGTAATGCAAGCTACAAAATTCATCCCCCAAAACAAATTCAAACTATAATGTCAAGAATCCAAGGGGCAAAACCAAGAACTTCAAGATTAAACACAAAAATACTCCCAATAAATGGAATTTAAAAGATGGGTTTGGTTTGGTCTTACAATCCAAGAGAGCTGATCCGGAAGGTGGAATTGCCATCAGAGAAAGTAAGTGGTCCATCGAATTTAAAAAGCCTCCTGCCATGTAGCAACCTGTCGTGGTTGGCCAGCTGAGTATAATACTGAAGACTTCCCTTCACCGGCCAATTTTGAAGTGGAGCAGCAAGTTTCTGAAGTGACCACTTCTTGACAGTTTCAGAGAAACGGTGGTGCATTTCAAAAGTGAAAAGACGGCCATGACATTGTCGAAATGGGAAAATTGAGAGCAATGTTAGCAAGAAAATCACAAAAGAAGACATTTTTTCGTTTCTAAGAAAAACTCAGATCTTGAACTGTAATGGCCACTGAAATTATTGGGTTAGGTTTACAGAGGGAGAATCAAGAAAAGGAAAAGAGAGAGAGAGAGAGAGAGAGAGTAAATTTTGACAGTTAAAGAAAATCGCCCTACTCCATTATAGCTTCACTGACTCTTCTTTCCACAAGTAGTAATTGTTCCAATTTCCCTTAATTCATTTTTCAAATAATGCATTTGGCCTTTTATATCAATCACGACATCATATGATAATTTAGCGGGTCAATTCCATTGTTTCACTTATTATAATATATTTTTATAATTTCATAGAATAACACAAGTTATGTAAATAAATATACCTAACTTATCGATTTTATTACATGAACATATATATCAATGGATAAGTTGAGTCCAGTTCTCGAATGTTACATTGTGCAAATGTATTAGGCAAAATGATTTGTATAGTTGAAATCTTGGAAACTTTACTCTAATTTCCTATAAACTGCGTGTGTTATTTAGAGTGATTTCTGATTTTTGATTTATAAGTCAAAATTTTAATTTATAATATTTTATTTATTTTTATTATTTCAACTTTAAACAAGTGTTTATAAATATATTTAACTTAACTTAAATATTTCAATATTACTTTAAAATGATTTTAACTCATAAGCACTTAAAATAGATTAATCCGCTGTTAACTCTTTGTTTGTACGTTGATTTCTATTTGTAAATTTTATAATAAGATGTGAGACCGTACTTTAAAGTGTTTTAATAATGAAATAATACTATTGAATGTGCATGACAACGGACAAGACAAACTCCTTTTTTGTTTGTTTCTTTCTTTCCACGCAGAGCATAAATATCAAATATTGTTCAACTTCATAAACTTTAATTTTTATTACTAATATATATGTGTTGTTATCTCTTTGAACTGACATGTTCATTTAAATTTTTAAAATCTCAAAATTCTCCATATATATATATATATATATATATAAATAACTTTGTTTAATTCTCCATTATAAACCAAAAGAAGAAAAGAAGTTGATGCATTAATTAATTGCTCAAATACAAAGCTTTTTACTCAAAAGAACTCAACATTAAATTAACAATATTATTTTAAGTACAAGTCACTTTCAAAGTTAACACGTACTACTGTCTACTAATTAAAAAAATCTTCATACTAATATTTACGATAATCTAACAAAACACTCTTGCACTAGGCACCAAAAAAAAAAAAGTAACTCCCGTTATAAAGGGATCTTGACTTAATTTCTCATACATCTGTTAATTAAGTAAACAAAAATAAAAAAAAATTGTGATGTTTGTGTATTTTGTCAAGCTGGAGAGACAGAGGTAAAACCAAATTTATCAGACAAATTAGTTCTTGTTAAAGGTGAAAAATGCTCCATTTGCTGAATAAATTGTACATCGTGTACCAAAGGATTACTTGTTCTCCCTGGAGGAGACCCTGAGTAACATGATGGTGAATTTCTTCCATCTCTTGTCTGCATTTGCAAAGAAAAAAAAAAGGTCATTTAAGTCTGCGTTTCATAGTAGATTTTAAATTTTTTTCACTTTATCGTGGAGTTGTAATTGAAAATTGAGTTCTCTAGTTATATTTTTTGCTAAGAACATTTGAGATAATGTTCATGTTTGGATATACTTAAATATAACTTCAAAAGTGAAACGTGAAAATAGGTCATAAATTATTTTTCAAATTTGAAATACAACTACAGTTTGGATTTGAAATTTTCATGCTAAACACCAACTTTCATGAAAAGTGAAAAATTATTTGAAAAAAAATGTAGTCACTCATGTCTAAGAAAAGCAACTATTGTCTTTAAAAAATAAGAGGTATAGTAGAGTTGCAAAATTACAAAAGAATTACCACGAGAAATCAAAAGATGTATCAAGATTTAAAGTCGTTAGATAACAAACCTTTTCAGCAACAATGTTGAGAATCCCACTTCTTCCATCAAAATTCTTCTGGCTGATCGATCACATGAATTTTCAAAATGTTATATATTTTTCAAGAAATGTTATAAACAGATAAGTGAATCATATAAATTGAGACAAAAAAAATACCTGTTATCGTTATAATTTAGGGATTTGAGGAATTCAGGAATAGTAGTGGATCCAAGTTTTCTAGGTTTAGGGCAAATAGGTGGAACATCATTTTGCTCCTCAACAAAAATGCTCTTCACTGAAGAATGATACATCTCTGTCTCCCTTAATTTGTTTCTCTAATTAAAATTAACATATAAAGAAGAAAATTGCATTAATTCTACTAATTAAATGTCACAAGTACCATAACTTGTGACACTTTCTATAACTGGTCTTGTTTATTTATACCTTTTCTTGGAAAATGTTTTTTTACCGCAAGTTAACATGTACCACATGTTTTGTCTCAAAGAAGAGGAAAATGAGAGATAAAATAGTGATCAGTTAGTTAAGTGTACTGGCTTTGTACAGAGTTGGTTATAGTTAAAGGTTGAATTACACAATTAATTGTTTGGCCAAGATTTTATGTAGGATAAGGTCTTTGACTAGACTTTATTTTTCATATATCTCCTTAAGTTTCTCATCTTGCCTATAATTCATTTCGTCCAAGTATTTAGGTTTCCCAATACTAAATTTCAAAAAATAAATTAATTATTACTATCTGATCATACATACATTTACTGAAGTTGAACCTCTTTAATCATACTAAGTAAAATTGTCTAAATTTAGATAAGCCATATATCACGAGTCGGACAATTGAAATAATTAAGCCTCAATTTTGACTTAATCTTCCATTTTATACCCTAATGTACAATTTTATTTTGTAACAACACACGCAAATATACATTTTACTTATTTATCTTCTTTCCTTACATGTGAATATAGCATGAATATCATTAATTCTTAATCATTGTATATTTAAACTGATTGCTCACCTTCTGGTAAGAACAAAAGAAGAAGAAAAAACAATCATGCCCCCTAGAAAAGAGCATTAAAGTTTCATTGAAAGAACATATATTTAAATGAAATCGTTTCTATATTTTTTTTGAAACGGACTAAAAAGAAATGTGTGTCACGTAAAATGCCAATGGAGTACTAAATATTTTGGCATAGGGTTGACCTACTCATATGCTATAACGTGAACGCACGAGGAAGCAGCAAACAAAATAAACATTTCCCCAAGAACCTTGTTATTCAGACTCATCTTCCTGGTTGTAAAGCAATATTTTAACTTAAAAAAAGATACACTCCAGCTGTTACGACTACTGGGAAATGGACTATCCTGTAATGCTGAAAAGCAAGGACAACGAAAAGGCAAACATCGATGAAAACTCTACTTCTTTGAGAAAGGCACTTGAGCAGATGTTGAGGTAAACAAACAACATCTATTCACTCAGTAGATTGGTCAAGACCTGATCGTAAAAATACAGACTGCTACTACAGTGGAACCCGTTAGACATTATAACATGTGCTCTTGTGGTCCTAAGCCAAATGTCTGTTTCCAACCACCAAAAGGATGAACCAAGAAAAGAGGAGAGAGATCTGATAGATGCAGAAACACTTCCAGTTACAAAATAAGAATATATACAAAATGTCAACACAAATCTTTGGTTTTATTCACAAGTCATGAATTATACGTATCCCAATCAAATGTAGGTTGTGAGAAAACCTCATAATCAGTTGGTCCTTCGACAATGTTGTCAATAGTCTGTATGCCTTGTAATAACGCTGGCTGAAAAGAATCCTTATCAGAGGGCAAGAGTTTATACACCACTAACAATCCAAGTGTGAATATGGCTTGAAGCTTAGTTGAGTCTCCTCGTACAGAAAAGAAAAGTAGCATTGCAAGGAGGAACAAGTCAACACAAAACCTCATGATAGATAATACAGTATCCATCAACCTCCCATCATTACCAGCAGGGAAACCTCGCACTCTGTATACAAACAGGAAGTTGTACTTGTCAACTAAATACCGGTACCCAAAGTAAACTGCACCAACAGGAACCACCAGAGGAGCAAACGAACAATAGATCAGGGTTAGGGCAAATATTGTCAGATTGAAAGCATAATACTGTGCAAAATCAAACTTCGGCTTTGGAACTGGTGAGGTTCGGCTGACTGGAGGGTATTCAGACAAATCTTGTCCAGGGAAATCAATTTCATTTGGAGAGGCATCGTGTAAAAATCCATTGTTGTCAGCAATCACAGTTGAACTCCTTTCATGAATCAGAGGCCTCTCCAAACTATCAATGTCTTGATTTTCCAATGGGTACTCCTCACTCCGTTCTGGTACCAACTGAAGCATGTCATTTTTACGAAACTTTTGAAGCTGCTTCTTAATCCAAGGAATTGGAGCTAATAAATCAAAAGATATACCCAAGAAACTGCTTGTAATTAAAAATGCAAGAGACGAGAGGCATGTCCTTGTCAAAAAGGAAGCAGTCATGTACTGCTCGATCTTTTTGCAATCTTCTCCATCCAAATAACACCGACCCATACTTAAGAGAGCACCCTCAAGAGTCGATTCGACCAGAGCCCTAAGCAGAATGAGATTTACCAGAAAGAAGCAAACCATTTTCAGTAGCTCAGCCCTTTGCTCACCAGATACAGTAAGATGTTGTTCAAATTTAGAAAGATAAGAAAGAACTGAGGGGACAACAATGTACATGCTCACAAAAATCAGAACATTGGGCAAAAATTGAAATATTATTGTTGCTAGCCAGCTCGAGCCCTGCACCCAGTTCAGCCACATCTGAGCATGATCCATAGCTTCAGCATTGATTATTCTCCCTGCACTTTGAATAGCACTAACCACAGCTAGTGGAGAACTGCAGAATAGCAACATCAACAGTAGGCATGTGTTCACCAACACTCTGCGCAACTTTAAAGAGAACTTTGTTGATCCCAGGTGGTTCCAGTATATGTCAGTAGCTAAAGGAGCTCTCTCCACTTTCCACTGGTTCCTCTGTAGTTGCAACTCAATGACTGAGAAGAATCGACCATATCGCCTCCTCTTCTCATTCCGGAGGTCCTGGACTGCCTTATTAGCTGTGAATACATCCTTAAATACCACAAAAGCTACACCAGCACCTCTTGCCCTCCCTTCTTTATAAGATGCCATTTCCATCTCCAAATCAGCTCTCAACTCTTGCAATTTTCTTAACCTCTCTTCATCTGAGAAACCTAATTGATACACAACATGATACCATGTATCCTTAGCCTTTCTCCACAAAAAGCACAGTCGTTCTAATAAGCCCCGCCCGTTCACACTATCATTATTATACTCGTCTTCCTCACCCTCATTCAAATAACCCCGTGACTCAATTCTTGACACTAGTTTAGAGATATCTTCCCGAACCTTCACCAACTCTGTAGCTAAATCATCCAAAGCACACAAATCCATAGGGACAACTACTCTATACACCTTCCCCGGATATTTATGCTGAAAATACTCCACTAAAGGTGTCTTATCAAAACCTAAGGTCTTAGGTACACCCTGCACCATAATGGTAAAAATTGCACTGACATTTGTACCAGAATTTCTCGGATTTCCATAGCCGTCTCTAAGTCTAGTAATTTTCAACCTTTCTTGTATTTCACTTATACCATAATGTACCAAAACAACAACAATAACAACAAATATAAAGTGAATCCAGAGTAATGGAGAACCTTTTTCTATATGATTTATTGTAGTCTTTGAAAACTGATCAGCCATAGGAGCCTTACCAGCACATATATTCAACGGCAGCATTACAGCAAGAGAAAGAAGGGCGAGGAATAATAGCAGGGCAGAGCTGCCGCCCTCAATAAGGAGATATTGAGCAGCGTCAGCCCCGCAGTGGCGGGCGATTTCAACACCAGTGGCGTGCCAGGCAGCTAAGAGCTTGGAGATAATGGCAGTGGGACCGGGCATGCGACGGTGGTCACTTCGAAGCTTCCCGAAGATGAAAATAAGAAGGCAACTCAAAGCTCCAACGGCGGAGATATTGAGGAGGTACTGGATGTTACCATACCAAGCGACGTCGTAATTGAAGTCTCCGTCACCGGCGGCCGGTGGAGGAGAGAAAGTGGAATTGGCTGCCATGAAAGGTGGGTCTGCAGAGAAGCTGGATTGGATCATATTGAATTGATATTGAGATTCATCTTATGTTAGGGTTTCGGCGGGTCGAACCGATTGACCCTAGAAGGTGATGAAAAATGAGAATAACGAAAGGTAATTCCTTTGGTGTTAAGATTCAATTTCAGGTTGTTAAACCCTTTTTAATAATTAAAGCCTATGATAATGACACAATTAGTAATTTTTAATTGGTTTACCTTAAACCGACATGTGGGAAGGAGTGCACGATCACACAACCGGAATTGCTAGGCCCAATAGATATGACCCGACTTTTTTAATGGGCCTAATCGATTCTGAGGCCCATAGATTGTGTTACTACAACAATGGTACATCCATCACACACATCTTTGAGCAAATCACGTTAGGAGAATTCTAATTGAATCTTCAATTTTAATTCGTTTTAAGCTTTTTTATTTATATTAAATGTATGAATTGCTATATATTTTATATCTTTTAAGATTTATTTATCTGTTTGTAATTTTTTTAAAAAAAAAAAATTGAGTCGAAATTCAAATTGTGATTATAAAAGTGAAATAGTAATATGTTAAAATTTTAGTGACATCAAACGGGACAAATTTGCGGGACTTGACCAACCCAGTTGTTATCTCATTTGAGTCCAATTCGTTGAGCCAACCGTAAACTTATGGCATCTCCAACCCTAAACTCTATTTTACTCTCAAAATATAGAGTTATATCAACTTCAACCCAATTTCTATTATACTCTCTAAAAAATAATTTTTTTCTCTCTCCTTAATATTATATTATTGTTTCCTTATTCCATAATACAAATCTTGTCTTTCTTCTTTTTATGAATAATCATCTTATATAAATTATAATTTCATGTAATATAAAATTTTAATTTTTTGAAATTTTTATTTAATATTTAATTAAATATTATTCTAATTTCTACTGAACAACTACGAATGATTGAAAAAATAAATCAAAAAGTACAACCGCAATCACAATCACAACTTCTTTAATTATACACTAATTCCTTTTTCGAATATCGTTAAATCCAAAAAAGACTTACTGGATTACTAAATTATTGTTGTGATTTTTAAAAGGACAACTTTCACATATAACAAACAAAAAATTTATATTTGTATGTTATAGCAAAATTTGCATAATTGCGCTCCATAGCAAACATATAAATGTATAATTCGCTATACATATACAACTATATAATTTGCTGGCCTAAATTGTATAATTCACTGGCCTCGCTATACATATAAAATTGTATGATTCGTTGGCCTAAATTGTATAATTCGTTGGCCTATTTCACTGCAATTGTATAACTCGCTGACCTATTTCAATGCAATTGTATAATTTCTTGCCTATTTCGCTGCAATATGTGTATAAAATTTGTTTTGCATACAATTGAATCGAAATAAAATGTTTGTATATTGTATAATTATAAGTATATTGGAAGAAGACATATGTTTTTCTCTCGCATTATACAAAAACAGAAACACATTTTATACACTTTTGTTGTATAAAGTGAGAGAAAATTATATTTCACTGCAATTGTATAATTCACAATTGTATAATTCTCTAGCCTTTTTCGCTGCAATATTTGTATAAAATTTGCATTTGTATACAATTGTATCGAAGTAACATGTTTGTAAATTGTATAATTAAGTGTATAGCACGAAGATATATTTTTTTCCATGTGTATATACAATTTTCTCTCGCTTTATACAAAACAGAAACACAATTTATACACTTCTGTTGTATAAAGCGAGAGAGGCGAGAAAAGAGAGAGTAGCGAGCGAGAATGAGAGAGTGGCGAGCGAGAGTTTTGGGAGAGAGGCGACTGACAAATTTTTGCAAATGTTTGCTATGGGGCACAATTAAATCAAATAGTAGCTACTCCATTTATTTTAGGTTATTAGTTTGTTATTATATACAATTATCCCTTTTTAAAATTATCAATGTGTGCATTGTATATGTTGTTATCTTGTATATAAACTATTATGTTATGTATTATACTTTTTAATTAAATTTTTTATCTTATCATTTAAATTTTGTGCATTCTTCATCGTGGAAATTAATATAACACCAAATTGTATCACAAATTGACGAAAATTAAAAAAAAATTAAAATATTATTAATTCGAGATGAAAATAGCATATATAAAATAAAATATTTTTAAAAATATTATTTTATATTTAAAAAAATTGCATATATTAGAGATTTAATTAATAGTCTTATATAAATAATAATATGTTAATTGCAAAAAAGTAAAAGTAATAACATAATATTCAAAAAGTGAAACAGAGAGTATGAATAGTTTTATTCTTATAATTGGAGCGTAGAGGATAAAATAGAGAGTGATTGGAGAGGATATTCTCTATTTTACTATCCAAACATAGAGAATAGAGAGTAAATATAGTAGAGTTGGAGATGATCTTAGCGGGTCATGATCTAACTCAATTTTTATTTTACCTTATTTTAATATTTTCAATTTCATTTCAACTCACTAATTTGACCCCATTTTTTTTTCGAGTCTGGAGCCTAAGGAGCAAAAAAAATTGATAAAAGTTCCAAATGGGCATATATAAAAAAAATTGACCAAAAGGGTAAAATCGCTACGCCAATAGCATTTTTTTGTCATTCTGTTACTTTCGTTAAAGTCAAAATCGTTGACCCATGAGCGATTTTCTCCAAACTACTTCTTTAATTTTTTTTAAAGAATATCGCTGTCTGTGGAGCGATTTTGGCCAATTTTTTCTATTTGAAAAGCAAAGTCACTAGCTGTACAGCGATTTAGCCAAGAAAAATATTTTTAAAATACATGTGAAAATTTATCAAAAATTAAATCGCTGCCTCGGCAGCGAGGCAACGATTTTAGCTATTTTTTTTATTATTTTAGAAAGTCGGCAGAAATTTACATGTTGATTAATTGACAGAAAATAAAAAGCTTTTTACTAAAATAGTTAGATGAGAATTTTGTCTTCTTCTGTAGTTCATGTCCCTCTATTAAGACCAACTTTCTCACAATAAAGTGTTCTTCCCATTATTATTTTTAGTAATATTATACACTTTCTAAGATATTTGATAATGGAAGAAAGTGTAAAAGAACCTTCAAACATAATGTTAATAAATAGATAGAACTTAGAAGAAAGTAGTTTGTTGCACTTAATTACCTATTAATGGCAAGCGATTTCTTAAAAAATAAAATATTCCACAAAATTAATAATAACGCTGTAATAGCAGCAATTTTTTTTTTTTAAAAAAAAAGCAAGCTAGCGATTTCCCCCCCCAAAAATGGTTTTTTTGGCAAAACGCTGCATGGGCAGCGATTTTCAGAAAAAAAAAAAAGTTGAATAAAATCGCTAATAGAGCAGCGATTTTAATCTGTTAACGGTGTCAAAAAAAATCGCTAAATTAATAGCGATTTTACCCTTTTGATTATAAAAAAATTAAATATGCCCTTTCGAATTTTTATTAATTATTTTTGTCCTTTAGTCTCCGGACTTTTATTTTCCCTTTACTGTTCACTTGCTTCTTTTGTCCATTAATTCCTATTTACTACTCCATAATGTTTAATTTGTTATCGGTATCCTCTTTTTTCCTACCACTATCATAGAATGTGTAAAGTACTGAATTAAATATTTTAAAATTAACTCAATCTCAAAAGTTAACTCAAAATTATTCTAGTCATATTTTAAAAAAATCTCATGTAGGACTCTATCGCCAACTTGGAGTGATTGGACCTAAAAATAAATTTAGTTTAGGCCATGAATGGCTGATAATATATATTAATTGTTGGGTTCAAATGTTGAGATTCAGTTTGAGTGCTGTGCCTCAAACCTTTCATAATTAGGCGTTTCTTATGGACTCCATAATTTGCGCTCTCATCCTTTCCATCATATACTTTTCTACACTCCATATGTTCCTCGCCCTCTTTTGTTTTAAAAATATATATTGAAAACAAAAAAAAACTAAAAGCATCTAGAAAAGTCTCATTATATATATATATACACACACGTACTAATAATATAACATGACTTGTAGTGTAGCAGATTGTTTTGTTTTTAATCAGAGGTCTGTAATTCGAATTTTAAGTACGGAAATTTTTTTATTGAAGTATCATTTCTTGAAAGGGTTTTGGAGTATGTAAGACCAATTAAATCGAACTCTAATACAAATGTGAGAACTCTAAGGAAAAAACTCTTTACTTTTTCACATTGTTTATTATTATAATAAAAAAAAAATACAAAGTTAAATCACTTGGGTAACAAATCTAGTTGTAAGAACCATGCAAAACTGGAATTAAAAAAAAATCTTTTTTAGTCAAGATATTTGGCTAAAATGATTTTTTTTATTTAATCTTTTTAAATATTTTTACCTTTTTAATTTTAATATATTTCAATTAAAAAAAATTAAAAATCATTTAATTTTAAATGGCCAAATTTTCTGACAATTTAATAGTTTTTGATTAAAATATCTAAGAAAAGAAAGTATAAAAAACCAAACTACACATTAATGAAGGGATCAAAAAGGAAATGTGCACCTGACCTTTACCCCCTTTAAATAAAAGATGATTAGTGCATAATCACATGGGTTGACATTAATTACAACCTGCAAATTTTGGTTAAAAGGATAAAGCAGACACTATTATAATGACCACATGCAGATTAGATTAATTCAATAAAAAAGAACAGACTATTCTTGTGGAAAAAAAAACCATATAATATATATGCGGCTTGATTTGGTCCGTAGAGAAATAATTAATTAGGTAACGAATTTAAAAAGATAAAGAAAATTGGAATTTATTAATGTTTAAATAAGGAAGATTAAAAGCTTAATTTGTTGACTTAGCCTGTTCAATGAAATCAAATAAACAAGGGTAGCTTAATCGGCTCCAATACATGATCTTTTATTAATATTTCAGTCGGTTAATATTTTATCTGTTTCATCTTAATTGTTCATATTTCCTCAGGTGAACTTTATAAATTTATTTACATTTAAAAAGATAATTATAAGGATAAAATATAATTACTTTGATATTGAGTTTATAAATGGTCAACTTTCACATATAACAAATAAAAAATTCATATTTGTATGCTATAGCAAAATTTGCATTATTACGCTCCATAACAAACATAAAAATTATATAAATCGCTATACATACACAGTTGAAGCAAATTGTATAAATCGAAGTGTATAAAACAAGAAAGAGAAAGACACTTGGGCAGAGAACTATATAAAAACGAAGTGTATAAAACGAATTGTATTATTATAAGTGTATAAAACGATTATATACAATTTGAAGTTGTATAAAATGAAAAAAAGAGAAAGACAAAAGAGACTTGACAAGGAATATACAATTGAATCAAATTGTATAAAACGAAAAAGAGAGAAATTAGATATAATTTGAAGATTGTATAAAACGAGAAAGAGAGAAAGGTAAAAGAAATTGGGCAGGAGAGTATTTTTATTGTATAATTATAAGTGTATAGGAAGAAAATATATGTACTTGCATGTGTACATACAATTTTATCACGCTTTATACAAACAGAAATGCAATTTATATATTTCACTTCTGTTTGTATAAGTGAGAAAGGCGAGGGTGGCGAGCGAGGTTTGGAAGAGTGGCGAGCGAGATTTGGAAGAGGGGAGAGAGGGAAATAAAAATATATATATTTATACAATGTTCTCTGTTTTATACAATTAGAAATAATTTTAATACACTTGTGTTTGTATAAAAAGTGAGGAAGCGAGCGAGAGATTGGAGGAGAATGGCGAGAGAGATATTTGGGAGAGAGGCGCCTGACAATTTTTTTGCAAACGTTTGTTATGGAGCACAATTAAAGCAAACCCTAGCTACTCTATTTATTTTAGGTTATTAATTTGCTATTATATATAATTTTTCCTTTATAACTTAATTAATAATTTAAAATAATTATTTTTAATAACGTCGATAAGACCAAACGGGTGATAATATCTTGGATTTTTTTTCTTCGAACATGTGAATACTATGAGATTTGAGATGTATATTAGGAAGTAGTCAATTAATATTATGAGTACCAACTTTCCTATGTTTTTCTTTTCAAAAAGTGATAAACATAAGAAAAGTCAACGCTCATTAATTCTGATTAATTATTTTGGCAAAAGGACCTACTTATTATACGTGCATAAAAAGTAAGAGGAGTTTTATACATATGATTTGAGATGAGAAAAGAATTTGAAATGAGAAGAAAGTATTTAAATGTATTGATACTATTAAAAAACATATTAAATTATCTTGATTTTATTTTTATTAAAAATGTTACTATTTGAATTCATTCCACATATTATTCACGTTGATTAAACAATTTTATAATTTATCTTAGTGATCGCTATAAAAAAAATAAAATTAGCTATAATATATTATCAGAATGACATATTTTTCTACATATATATAAAATTTATTTATCATTAATTTTTTTTTCCTATTTTTATGTAATGAATTACACTATAATCAAGCTCAAAAACATGCATATTGTGTGACTTGATACTACAAAATTTTGATGTCTACTCGCTTCTTATTTGAATAGTGTGAGCTTTTTAATGACGTTTAATTTTCCTAAATCATATCTAGGATGAGATAGTTTATTTTAGATTACTTTGTATTTAAATAGGAAGCAACAAAAAAAGAAAATCGAATCATTAAAATAGCTTTATAATTTTTTTTATTCACTACGACACTTTTTAAAAATGAAAAATTTGAAGAATTAAAAAAATTATTTAATATATTTGATCATATTCATCTACTATGCCTTTACCGGAGTATGTTTTAGACTTCTATTTCCCTCATTCGTTTTCTTTTATTTAATTCCTTTAAATTCTTGCATAAAGTTTTAATTGCAATTCTCCAAATCAATTAATTATTTTTCTCCTATTTAAGACTCAATGACGAGAAAAAAGAACATCATCTCCCATTTTAAAAGAAAGGTTTTGTTATTTTCCTTGAAGAAAAAAACCCAGATAATTGATGTTCTTTTATATACGTTAAAGTTTTCTATGTATTTTTCTTGATCAATTACAATAGTTTGTAATTATTTTATTATTGATCAATTTCTATTCCGTAAACAGATTACTAAATCAAAATATACAAAGCATAAAAATAATTTTTCTTTCACTCTATTTGTAGGTTTCTTCGTTTATAATATATAGAGATCAATATCTCATTGGATAGTCAGAATATCTACTTAAACATAGATATATATTTGATTGTATGAAAGATGTAAAAAATACATTATTGTCTCAAATAAACATATAATGCATGGTCTCAGAGATTAGCATTATTAAAAATACAAAGCTTAAAGTATAAAGTTAAATTATCGTTTTGACCTTATAATTATTATAGTAATATTATAATAATTTAGTCTCTTCCACGTCATGTTCATCATCCTATAACACAATCGCTTTACCCTCTTTATTTTTTAACAAAAATATTTTTCCCAATGTCTTTTTTCTTGAGTCTTTGACAATCTCTATTATTGTCATTATCCTTTTCATTTATTTGTTCATGTTTATCTAAATATTATTCTTTGGATATTTTTGTTAGCAATTATTTTCTCTTCTTGGTAAAAGTAATAATGAAGTGAATTCTCTATTTGATTCCTTTAAATGTTAGAACTTTAAACATATTTTGTAATCATAGTGTGATATTATTCTAAATATTCATTCTCTTCTCATTTCTAAATTGATATGTTTTTGCTTTCGTATTATTTTGGTTTTTAGATATGTCATATTAAATCTGGAAAGTTAAGGAAGAGGTCAACATAATTTTTTAAGGATGTTTCTAAATTGATATGTCATCAAGTTCTTATACTCATGTTTAAGCATTGTTTGAATACGCACTTTCATTATTTTGTAGTTATGATGGAAATGTATGCATTTTATAATTAATTCAAGCATTTTTTTTATAATTATAATAACTCTTATTTTATAAAATTTTGCATGATTTATTGGATATTTGTATTTTTTATAATTACAATCTTTTTACACAAAAATTGTAAAAAGGAAAATCATAAATATTTTTTTTTCCTGAAGAAATTCGAGAAAATATTTTAGCAATCAGATTTGCGAAATTTGGATGTATTAAAAGTTTCGAACAACAGTTATAAAAGTTCTCATCATTTTTTCTACAAGGAAATCGAGAATATATTTTAGCACTCTCTCTATCTACTTTTATTTGTTACATTATATTTTTCAAATATTAATTTGGCTAATTTTTAAATTTAAATTGATATCTTAAACAAAATTAGATATTAAAAAATTATGTAAAAAATACTATATCTTACAATTTTTTACATATTAAAATGATAAAAAAACACATTGTAAAATATTAGTTAAAATTTTATGATTTAACTATAACAAAGGAAATTCTTATGCAATTATCTAGAAATTTTACCCCTTTCCTTTATTTTTTTTATAATATATAAAAGTATAAATATATTTATTGTTTATTTAGGATTGTATCAAGTTAAACATAAAAGGATAAAAGTGGATGGAGAATATAATTATATAGATAATTTCAAAATTAACGTTTATATAGTCAACAAAATAGCTCTCGTGATGGCAAATTCAACAAGTTATTTCAAAAATAAATTTAGATATTAAAATTTTTATGAGAAGAATTGAGATAGACGACCATTAAATATATTTTAATTTTGAAATATAATCAAATAAGAGTGTGTTGCACACATATAATATACACACACGTAACACAAGTATTTACACACATAATATACACATACATGATAGCTAGCTACTCATCATGTTCGAATATTTAGAGAATAATACTTCTTTACTTTTATTTTGTTAATGGTCATAAAAAATGAAAAATACTAATCATGTAGTACTGAGTGTTGAGAAAGGAAAAGTATATAATTGTTTTATATATTATGGTATATAAAATATTAAATGAGGGTGATATATCTAGAATTGATGTAACAATGTATTGACTTTTGATGAGTTAAAAGTTTATCCGATAAGGAAAATTAATAATGCTTTCAATACCAATAAATCGTTAATTTTAAATTTTTAATTTGTTCTCAATCATTTATTAGATAATCTAATACAAATAAATCAATAAGTCAATTTTATAATTAATTTATCAATTATAACTCGACTTTTAAAAGATGTTAAATTTAATTATTTTTTAATTAAACAACAAAATTTTCTCCCCATTATAGTTAACACGTATCATTCTAACTAGTTACTACATGAGGGGCACGTGCTTAACCAAAAAGATAACAAATTAAATTCATTAAGTTTAAACATGTATGTTGGCCGATTAAACTTGGTTAGAAAGTATCATTAGTCAAATAATATCAAACTCTTATAAGGAAAAGTTTCTTTATAAAATAAAAGATATATATAAAGAAGACGCATATTAAAAATAGTCAGACTTGTTTTATATTTGAAGCTTCATAAATTATGTAAATTTAATTCTCATTTCGAAAAAATATATATACAATTTTTTTTCTAATAGCTTATAAGGTGGACCCAATTTGCATTGCTGGTTTTCAGCCATCGATTTTGATGGTTCTTTTTTATTTTTTTATATCTGCTAAGACAATATATATATTTTTTTAAAAGAAAACTCAAAATACTACGAAATTATTTATAAAAAAAAGGGACTTTCTCTTCAGTGGTTCAATCACACTGAATTCAGAAAAAAGAGGAAAAGAAAATAAAAATTAAAAAAGCTGCCTTTTTTTCTTCTTTTATCTTCTTCTTCATCTTCCTTTCCATTCTCATCTCCCACATTCAACTGAAAAACAGATATATTGAGAGAAAAAGGAAAACAAAAAACTGAAAAAGAAACCAACAAAACAGGAAAAAGACTTAATCTTTTCTCTGTATTTCATATTCTTTAACCGTATATTCTCATAAACTCTGGTTGATCTTTAATGGATCTGTAGATCTAACGTTTATTGGCTACGTTTAATTGTATTTTCACACTGTGTGATTCAGTAATATTATACCATATAAGGCCTAATCACAACTGTGAGTCTTCTTTTCTTTTTTTTCATCTTTATTTAGGAGAGAAATTGTTAAAGATGTGAACTTGGTATGGTTTTTATGTTCTCTGTGAGTTTTAACTGTTCTTTTGTTCATTTTGCACTTATGGTTTCACTGGGTTTTGGTTTTTACAATCTTGAAATTGATCCCTTTTTTTTTTGGACAGTAATGGGTTAGATTGACTCTGCTTTTTGCCCTAAGTTGTTTTCAAATCTTGGGAGATTTTGTTCTTGCTGTTGAAATTAGAATTATGGGCTTTGTTTAAGCATACTGTCTTGTTTAAATCTTGGGGTTTGTTGATAAAGTTATGATCTTGGTGAAGTTATTGTCTAGTTGAATCTCTTGTTATATGGTTGTTTTCAATTTGCAGAACAAAGGGAGTAGTGGTGGAAGTTTTTAGTTTTGGAGAGCAGTTGCATCCATTTGGATGTTGAGGAATTGGCGGTAAGCAAAGGTGAAATGAGGGATGTTATCAAGGTTGATAAATTTCTTGAAGGCATGTTGCCGGTCATCGGCGGATCGTTATGTACATAGTGCTACAGATTCAGCTGGACGGCAAGATGGACTTTTTTGGTATAAGGACAGTGGACAACACTTACTTGGTGAGTTCTCTATGGCAGTTGTTCAGGCTAACAATTTGCTGGAGGATCAGAGCCAGATTGAGTCAGGTTCTTTGAGCTTGCTTGATTCTGGCCCATATGGAACGTTTGTTGGGGTATATGATGGTCATGGTGGGCCTGAAACGTCGCGGTATATCAATGATCACCTCTTTCAGAATCTCAAGAGTAAGCATATTGAATATTTTATTTTTTAAAACTAAACTGCTAATCTGCCAACTGCCAAGTATTAAGTTGCATAAGTTGATTGGTAGTACAGGGCAGCATGCCGGATAGTGTTTTTAGAATTAGTAGTTTGATAGCTTGATCTTGATTACACTGCAACTTAAATATTGCAGGGTCTGCAGCTGAACAAAATTCCATGTCTGTTGATGTAATACGAAAAGCGTTTCAAGCAACAGAGGAGGGATTCATTTCTCTAGTTGCTCAGCAGTGGCTAACGAAACCTCAGATGGCTTCTGTTGGAGCATGCTGTCTGGTTGGGGTGATCTGTGATGGGACCCTTTATGTTGCCAACCTTGGTGATTCCCGGGCTGTTTTGGGGAGACTTGTCAGGGCTACAGGAGAGGTTCTAGCCCTTCAGCTTTCAGCTGAGCATAATGCAAGTATTGAGTCTGTCAGACAGGAATTGCATTCTATGCATCCGGATGACCCACAGATAGTCGTTCTGAAGCATAATGTATGGCGTGTAAAGGGTTTGATACAGGTATGTTTTTGGCAATGGTAACAAGGCGTGCTCTAGACTCTAGTTTGCTAGTGTGTAGTCTCATCTTGCCTCTTAGTTAAATGCAAAAATCATTATTGCACTCGTGTTCTATTCTCATTCATTTGCAGGTTGCCAAGTGTATACTGACTTTTGTCTTAGTACTTTACACTCCCTGAAGCTGAATTGAATTATAAGCCTGTAAATTGTATCCCCAGTTGTGTCTGTCTTTTTGATACCCCAAATACATTATCCTTCTGTTCTAGTTTGCTTAACGAGGAATGGATGGAGTATTAAACTTCCAATTGTATTATCTAACCGCATGGCTAGGTTTTTATCCTGCATTATGTGCTTTACCTGGATTCCTGTTTTTCTAATTAATTTGTTTCTTTACCTCGCTGAACGTGTATTTGCTGTTTTGAGAATGTTTTTAATCTTTTATATATTAATCTGTCAGATTTCGAGATCTATTGGCGATTTATATCTCAAAAATGCTGAGTACAATAAAGAGCCATTGTATGCAAAATTTCGTTTGCGAGAACCTTTTACGAGGCCCATATTGAGTGCGGATCCAGCGATTTCAGTGCATGAACTCCAGCCACATGATCAATTTCTCATCCTTGCTTCCGACGGTCTTTGGGAACATCTTAGCAATCAAGAGGCAGTTGATATTGTCCAAAATAGCTCTCACAAAGTATGATCCTTCACTTGAAAGCATAAATATCTTATTCTTTTATTTCTCAAAATTATTTATATAATGTCATGGATTGAAAGTTGGTCTGATTTTCCTTAGGCAGTGCCTGTCTATATTTTAAGCACATTACAAACTCACGTAGCCTGGTAGTTCTTTTCTTTGTTAATCACCGCATTATTGTACTGAAAGCTTTAATTATAATTTACTCCCCCCTTTTGGTTATACACAGTTGCATTGCATCTTAAAAAAATTACATCATGTTACATCGTGTGCTGATTTAGAGAGCAGATTATTTCAGTACTAACATCTTGTAGTCACTAATTATATTGCTCGTAAAAAGTACAATGCGTTAGAAATGTTCCATGTCTTTGACATACCAGAAACAAATTGAACTCCTATTCTTAGATACTCATCTATAGTCAATAAAAGGCAAAATTATATGTGTACCACGGGCACACCCATTTGACGAAAACATTAGTTTCCTTAACAAAAAAGCTATCAGATTAGCGAACGACAATTACTTTGTGAAGTATGAAAAATGGAAATAAGAAACTTCAAAGGTCATTCTTCGGATGCTTGAATGGAAGTACAAAGGGCTTATACTTCCCTGTCAAATTCCCTTTCGTGTATGTTGTTCCGTGTGTTGCCATCATGAATAAGGGTTGAGGTTCATCTGAATGTTGAGCTTATTAGGAAAGTAACTACATTTTCTATATTCATTCTTCAGGGAAGTGCTCGGCGGCTTGTAAAAGCTGCACTGCAAGAAGCGGCAAAGAAAAGGGAGATGAGATATTCTGATCTAAAGAAGATTGATCGTGGTGTGAGGAGACATTTTCATGACGATATCTCAGTCATAGTCGTGTTTCTTGATTCAAATCTTGTGAGTAGAGCCAGCTCACTTAGAGGGCCCTCTGTATCTCTGAAAGGAGGTGGTATGAACTTCCCAGCAAAAAGTCTGGCTCCCACTCCCACATAACTTGGTATTGCTTGACCTTTCCACAGTGTTGTATACTTTGCTGTATCCTTTCTGAAACTTGTTATGACAAGATCCTTTAGTAGATTAAAGAGAAATAACAGAAAGTGCGGCACTAATTTATTCTTTTGTTGTGCAATGTAATGTTTTCGATGTTCAATGTAACGTTTAACTTGGAACAGAGTCTTTATTAACTTTATAAGTAGGCAAGAAGATCAAATTTTCTTTCTTGAGGATGAACTTCTCTGCTTATATTCTATCAATTTTACTTGCTCACTTTTCTGTGGTAAATGTAAATGAATGCCTCTCATTTTGAACCCATAACGACAGTTTTTCCTGGAAATGGATTCTTGGACACTGTTTTCTAGTTCGGTTACCATTGGCTATCGTTGATTTTTTGAGGATTTTATCTGTCTATTATCGAATGCTTGGCACCTAATAGGAATCCGCTGATAAGTTTTTATTTGACAGTACCAATAACACCAGTGTGCTTACTATCATCTTCCAGAAACAGCACTGAACAATGGACCATGTACGTTGTTATTGACATTATTGGTTTGACTGACCAACAGTATTATGTGGGGGACAGCTGAAAATTGACCATTTCTCTGTACGTTTGAACCTTCTCTGAATTCACAGGTCATCAAATTATCCATTTTTGTCTATTTGATACGCTTGTTGATTTTGATATTTCATGATTTAAGATGCCATTTCCTAATTATTGCTATCTGGAATATGTTGTGATAACTAGTTTTATGCTAACTATCAACTCACTGCTACCCTTCTCCTATATCTGAACTTGAGACCAACAATGTGGGTGAGGCACATCTTACAGTAGCTGATTGCAGTATAATGACTAAATTCAAGTGAGATGGGATGGAATAAATATAATTTGTATGAAAATGGAACTCAAATATCAAAGTATGATCCCTTCCTTTTCTACTATTCTGCCAATACAAAGAAGGTACGTTTTTAGAAACCTTTTAACCAAAGTTGTCGGGTTTGAGGCTTGAGAATGGAGAAACTCCCTATTGAGAGAACCTAAATGTGTTCTTTGCGGACTTACATTAATCAAATTTTAACTAATATTATATGTTAAGCCTAAGCTCTTCGTTTCCACTTGTGCTTGTTTCCTGGGAAGTTCCTGTCAGTTCAAATGAGTCATCTTCAAAGCCTATATTATAGGTATCTAAGCATCTCAACTTTGGACTCCCAAAGGATAGGCCATCTATGTCCATGTAAAATTTCTGCAATCTAATGCCGTCTATGCTAACTGAGCTTTGAGAATAATCAAGTTGTTTCATTCTATGGCTTCCCCTTACGAGTGATTGGCTTGACAAGCTAGCTAATTTAAAGGAACCAATTGACGGTTGTTTATGTATGATATTTTCTGCAGAAAAGAAGGCAGACTCCAGTTCTTGCAATACTTGAGTCATGGTAGGCCTTTGTTTGGGAACTTTCACCACACATTTCAGACCAAGTTGTCCCATTTTCAACATCATCTCCATGTTGCATTCCTCCATTAAGAGATTAGCATCTATTATTTCATTGATGCTTCCTCGTTCTAAGCTAGGTCTTGCCTGCATAACAAACAATGCGGGAAATTAGTTGAGAAAATGAAATTGTGTGTGTGAGGCAGATAACTTAGAATGTTTTGTACATTGCAACTATTACCCAATCTATAATGTGATAATTAGGATGGCCTCTAGTTTTCTCGACTACAGGTCTAGCTGCAACAAGTTGCAGTAGTATAACACCATAGCTGTAGACATCAGTAAACGGAGTCAACTGGAGAGACGTACAGTAGGCAGGGTCAAGGTACCCTGGTGTGCCCTTTATCTGACTGCTAACATGTGATTGATCCCCAATAGGACCTGATTTCACTAGCCCAAAATCTGAGACCTTGACTTCAAAATTTTCTCCTACTAAGATATTGCTCGGTTTTATGTCCCGGTGAATTATACTTGGTCTGATTCCTTCATGCAGATGAGCTATCCCTGAAATAGCAAGTATTAACGTGTATCAAAACTTTGTCCTCTCATCTTCTACTGATCAACCACGTAACACACTGAAAAATTACCCTTAGCAGCTCCAATAGCTATCCTCACTCTCTGCCTCCATGTTAAGCTCCTTCCGCCCCTCCCTACAACAAGCATTTCCACAAAGCATTAAACTTCAGGACTAAGCAAATAATCATGACTCTGGAGTTGGAACTTTACCCATGATGTAGTCTAACAGAGAACCGTTTGGAACATACTCATACACCAGAATTTTTGCTCCCTTTGGTCCTGTCGATGCATACAACAACATGATGAACCTTATAATCTCTGACTGTAATATCAATGAAGGATGATGAATTTACCAGCTCCTTGGCAGAATCCCACCAAGCTAACGAGATTTTTGTGCTTCACTTTCGAGACCAACCTGATCTCTGTATGCAGATAACAGTTGTATCAATTACTGCAAAATCTCAGGCGTCTAAACAAAAAAAAGAGGTATGCTTGTTTACCATTTTCAAACTCTTCAGTAGTTGTGTTTAATTCAGTATGTGCCTTCTTTATAGCTAGTGTTCCCTTCCCATCAAATGTTCCTCGATAGACATTCCCAAACGCACCAGAACCAACCAGACACTCTTGACTGAAATTATTAGTTGCCTTCTGTAACTGTTCCAACTGGAACAGCTTCAACATCAGCTGTTCAGCTTTTAGTGTTCCTAATTACCCAGAAAATGTTAGTAAAGCAAAAAATTCAGGACAAGAAATAGTTTTTCAATGCTCCATGATGAAGAAATAGTATCCCTTGAAGATTCACTAACCTTTTTGGTTCTTCGGTAACCTAAAGCATGCAAAAAGCTTTCTCTTGAAGCAGAAAAAAATTGAACCACCAAAAAACAGTATCAAAATTCCTGCTGATACTCCTCCCCATATGTGTTGCTGACTTTGAAAGAAACCTCTACTCATTTTTCTTCTAGTTTATCCTACATCTATTCTACTACGCCTTTAATTTTTTCTTTGCATTCAACTAATTCACTAAGTGGCCGAAAGCAAGAGTAGTAGGTCTGAAATACTTATTCAAAAGGATTTAGTATCTCTGCCGGCTATCTATTCATTTGTTGTCTTTCCCAGACTTGGTCAGTTATCCTTCTGTCCAAGCGGCACATATGGCCAAAGAGGACATGAAAACATATATATATATATATATATGCATGTAGGTATGCAGAAATATTCATATGAAAACGACTTAACAGTAAAAGCCAGAGAATGTGATGCGTTATCTTCATATTATATTAAGAGAGATGGTTATGTATTCCATGATATTATATAGTTGTTGGCAGCATCAGACACTGTATTTAGGAAAGACATCACTGTCTGCTTTATCTTATTAGAAGCATTAAAGATACCTACAATAGGCCCATTAGTATATTGCATCAATGTCTCTTCATAATCAAATAGGGTATACTACTGTAAAATTCATTGCAGAGCTGTACAATTAAGTCGCGAACAACTTGTGAACATTAAGAATTCAAGAATCAGGATCATCATCTCTTGTCCTACCTTGATTCTCAAGAACAAAACGATCGAAGCTACGTTCAATTGCATAAGTATAACAACCATGTTCTTCTCAGTTGTAAGTTCATACCATGCTATGTTATAGGAACAACAGAACAAGTCATACCGTATCGTCTTCTTTCTGGATAGTACAGTTTTAAATGATCTCGAAACGTTTATAATTCCATATACAAATAAATCAACAACATTCAAAACTTCTACTTTTACACAAGTGGAAAAAAACTCATTAAGCTATACATTAACCAGAGCTTTATCTTGTAACAAAGTTTCTGCTGCTTTTTTCCCAGAAACTAAAGCTCCATCAAAAGTAGCGCTAGTCACATAATCTCCACAAATGTACAAGCCCGGTTTTACTTTCGGGTTCTTCTTCAAGTTAGTGGGTGGGCATTGGTTCGGTTGGGCAAACCCGATCCTGTACATCCTCAAGTAACTCCATGACCCAACTACCGACTCCCCAAACCAACCCGATAGCTCCTTTACGACCCGATCCACCAAATCCTCATCTGCCACATCACCATAAAGCCCCACAAGCGTGACAGAAACCAGTGCCTTCCCGGCCGGAGCATACGAGGGAGCCACATTGGTCGCGAAGAACATGTTATTAACGATTCCTTTACCCGACCCGTTAAGAAGAAGAACCGGATCCCGCACCGGAACTTTGCCTTGGTCAGCTGAAAAATACAAACATACTGTGCTCCGAACCGGTTGCCGAACCTCACCGGTTTTTTCTCCCGCCAATAACTTGACAGCTTCAGGCTCTTCAACTGCCAATATTACCCCAAATTCACTTTCCAACATTTCTCCATTTTGTAGTGTCACTCGTATTTTTGTGCTGGAATCCGATCCTGAATCAACGGAAACAACACGTGTATTGAACAATATTGAATTCGACGGCAATTTTGCCGCCAACTGTTCCGGAATGGCCGCAATGCCCTTCGCCGGAAGTGTGTTGTCACCAAGAGCTAGGCATTTGAAGATGAAATTGAACAGCCGCGACGTTGTTTCAAGCTCTCTATCGAAGAAAATTCCACCAAAAAACGGTCGAAAGAACCTTTCCAATATTGCATCAGAAAAACCGATCTTCTTCAATAAATTCATCGTAGGTTCTTCATCAGCACTCAATATTTCATCATCTCCTTGCGTCAAAACTTTCAATCTAGTCAATCCTATAAGTAATTTATCCACAACTGAACCAATTGGGTTAGTTAAAGATTGCAGAGCATCGGCGAAATGCCGGAGAGGATCAGCAACGGTGTGGAAACGACCACCATAGTATACCTGAGCCCCGAATCGATTTTTTTTTTTCTTTTTTTTGGGAAGGTTAAGAGTCATAATCAAGGACTTTTCTGGCTTCAGGATAACCAGTAATGAAAATCTGGAAACCACGATCAAAGGTATATCCGTCAACTACATCGGACCGAACGCGACCACCGACGGCATCAGAAGCTTCGAGGAGGAGAAATGGGATGTTGTCAGCTTGAAGCCGAATGGCAGCTGCTAGGCCAGCTAAACCGCCGCCGATGACAATGACTCCGGTGGTATTAGGCTGAGAAGTTGAGCCAACGGATATATTTGAGGAAGCGTACGGCGGTTTTAGTAGTGTGAAGCGGCGGCGCGTGGAGAAAAGAGTCGAGGAAGGGTGAGGGAGAGTGGCGGGAAGGCAGAGACACGGCGGCATTTAGAATGAATGGAAACGGGAAGGACAAGTATCTAATGTGGATTTCGTTAGTTACATGCTATCCATTTGGGTGGGGCCGAATTCTGTGGTGGAAGGCGTACATAAGTTATCCAGTTCCTTATTTCTACATTTTTTTAATCTATATTTGGTGACCCAAGAAAACAATGATCTACCATATTTAATCGCAATTGTAAAAACTGAAACACTATCATGTACGGTATACTTTAATTGTAAGAGTCGTTTGGTTACAAAATAAGTTATCTCTAGATTAATTATTTATTCCATCATGTATATGAGATAATTAAATTATTTCGTCACTATAATATAAATGATCGAATAACTTATCTCAAAATATGACAATCAAATAAGATACGATCTTTTTATTCCGTTATTATTTTCTTATCTCATTACTATATATTTTTATCAATCACGTTAAACGGCCCCTTACTGTTACATATTAGATATTTTCTACAAGTCAATTTTTTTTTTTATTTGTGCTTTGATACTTTGATTGGTAAAATATTATGAAAAATGAAAGAAAATGATTTCTTCAAAGTGAGAAAAACAACTTTTACATTTCCTTTAATTTGCACTATGTTTCAGTTGTTTTTTTTTTGTTTTTTTTTGGGTTGAACCTGTTTTTCATTCAAATTACTAGCAAAATTGAAAAGGTTTATTTCAACGTGTTTTATTAAATACACACTTTTGGGAAGGATTTTTTTTTTTTTTTTGGGGGGGGGGGGGGGGGGGGCGGCAGTGAGGGGTCAAGGTTGAGATTTTCAATATGCACAAATTCAACTTCATATTTGGTATATATGAAGGTCTATTTGAAAATTGAATGAAGCGTGTTTGATGTTGATATATATTGGCATTTGTTCGTTTTATTTGTGGCAAGTGTCTTTGAACAAGCATTCTTTGACCTGCTCAAATCCATATAATTGAACTTGATGTTTTAATCTGTATCATGGCCAAAATGGTGTCCCACGAACAATAATGAATATATGTTTGGTTGCACTACAGAAATAAAGCATTTATGGACAAACTCATTAGGTTTGGAAGATTCAGCTCCATTTTTTCAAGTGTAAAACGCTTTTCATTTCATAAAATTTTCTACCTTTCAACTTACCCGTACGCAAGAATCTCCTATACATACATTCCCTGGTCTCTCATATCTAACGTAATAATGACTAATTGGCATGTCGCAGTAAGGGTAGGATTATAAGCAAATAGTATGAGGCAACCTATTTAAGTCAAGCATCCTACCTAAAAACAAAGACAATTTAAAAACCCTCTAATGCAAAGCAGTTCCAAAAGTCAAGTTATAACTAACTTTTATAATGTTGCAGAAGTCAAGAAAAGTGTATAACTAACAATTGTTGATGAAATTCAAGCATTGGCACCGGCAGGCGAAAAAAATATCTTATCATCTACTGGTTACAGGCCTGCCCAGCTAGTAGAAGCATAGACAAAAATAATAGTATTATTTTACAGCAAGTACCAAATTTAAGTATGACTTTATGCAAGAGGTGTGAGTTGAAACATCAGCAGCATAATGGTTGGTGCATGAACATCAAAATAATACTCAGTAAAACTAATTCTTCAAGCATATTCGTTTCATTACATTACTTAAAAATTGTGTTGGTTATACAGAGCACCTCAAGTAATTTTACAATAGGCATATGCCAAAGCACAACAATAACAACATACCCAAGTGCAATCTCAGAAGTAGGGTAGGAGAGGGTAGGATGTAGGACCTTATCCCTACGTAAAGAGGTTGTTTCCAATAGACAACTCGGCTCAAAAGAATCAAAGAACCTTGTCTAAGAGGAGAATTGCAGATCTCTTGTTAAGTCAATAAAGATCAAGGTAGACGTTGTCTTGCACAAGGCGAATGCAAAACAAAAGGCACAGTAATACAAAGTGCTATTTTGTGGAAGTAGAATACACTAAAATTGCTCAAAATACTATACATAGTGGTAAACAATCAAAGCTCAAAGGAGTGCAACTCTAATTTACATTATATTTTCAGGAAAATTGGTACAAGCGAGGACAAGAAATAGAGAAATCCTACAGCCAAGTATGAGGAAATAAAATAACCACATTATAATTTACAGAGTATAGTCACCTACAGATCCCTTCTGCACAATGGACAAGATCCATGCCTCAACAGCCATGTATCGATGCAAGGAGGTTGAATGAAAAGTGATGACTGTGGTAAAACATCCCTAGCAGATCTCCCGTTGAGTCCTAGAAAGATAGAAAAAAACCCCGAGACGAACCAACAAAACGTTCGAATCAATTAAGTAATTCCCCAAAAAACCCACGACAATAGAATAATAACAAAAGAAAATGTATAAATGTGTCTTACCTGTAGGCAGACTGAACAGGAGACTCTCTCTCCCGAATCATCCACATCATTATCATCAGTAATTACAATCTTAGGTATCTTTTCAACAGAATCTCCAGGTAAACCCTTTGCCCCACCTACATCGAAAATGTTAGGGAACTCGTCATACGCAGATTCAATGGCTCCCATCTGTCCAACAATAAGAGAGTGTTACAAATGAAGTTTCAAGCAGAATCACACAATTCAACCAATTAGGCTACAACATACCTGACTCTGTACTGCACTTAGCATTGCAGGACCAATCCGCTCACGAACTAGTCTACCACTTAATAGGCTCGCGATTACATCAATCTGTACAATTCAAGAGTTGTATCTATTAATCAAATGTCAATGGATCATGAAATAGACTCACATTTTTCACATAAAGTTGTCCCTTTTATACAAGTTATACAGAATTAGTCAGCTCAATGAGAAGAAGCAACCATTCTTACCAAGTAAAGAAGACAACCAATTCCAGATTCATCAGACTGCCACAGTAATAGAGATGATTCAAAGACTTCAAGAGAGAAAACAGCACCAGATATGGCACCAACTGCAGCACCTCTAACAAATCCACTTTCTGTCTCCTGTCCTATTAAAGCTCCAGTCATTGCTCCTAATAAGGTGCCCACTACAACAACCAAATTCATTCTACGTTAGCTTCCCACAAAGCTAACAACGGTGAGAGTAAAATATTCGCAGACCTTACCACTAGATTAGCATCGCCAAAAAGCAAAAAAGGAAACAACTTTTTTTAATAATTAAAGTAAGTAATTCCATCCTAAACATTTGGAACATAATCACCCACAAAAATACAAGATATAAGCTTAAAAATTCAAAAATTGTCCCTTCTCAGATTCTTTCCCCTAATTTCGACCTAAATCACAAATTCAACCAAATAACCGATTGTAGAACAAAATTCCCCAAAACCCCACGTTACAAAAATGTACGCCATCAAATGGAATCGCACAATTTGGGGCAAAAATCATAAGAAAAAACAAAAATAATACCCACCTAGTGCAAAGAAAAAGGTGAAGATTGCAGAGAATACATTGCCGACGATCGTAGATACGGCAAAGCTAAAACAATATTTAACCCTTTCAACGAAATCTCCGATTGAAAAATTAGAAACAGAGGATGATGAAGGCAAAGCTGGGTATGCATAAAAGTCCATTCTTTTTTTGTAGGTCGATGGATTCGAAAAAAATCTTGGGGTTTGTCCTTATTAGTATAAAGATTCTGGGGCTCCAAGAAAGCAGCAAATATATATGTGTTTTTTTGGAAGTAGCGATGTATATATAAGAGTAGGCAAAGAGAAGAAGGTGTATACAGCAAAAGGAGTAATCTTCGTTGCTAAGACAAGTTGACAATTACCCTACAAGAACCAGCTCGCATTTATGACTTTGCTTACTTTTTCGATCAAGATGAGAGTGAAAACGAAAGCATAAAAATAAAAGGTAAAGAAAAAATTATATGGTATGATCGAGATTGAATTAAAATTTGGCTTTTTTTGCGAAAATTCAAAGAAAGTGAAGTTTCTTTTTGGTCTTTAGCTAGCGTGAGTTTTTTATGTGAGATATTTCAAGCTCTCTTTTGTAGAATTTTCGATAAATATTTTTGCTAATTATGTAGATGAAGCTATTAAATTTATGGAAAATTAATCGTAACAAAGGATTTTGTAAAAATATGTAATAAAATGTTTTTATTGTACCTTTTCAATATAAATTCTTAAAATGTTTTTATGTATACATTTAAGAATTTATTTAGTAGATAGCTTATCGCTACGATAAATAAAATTTGAAATAAGAAGTGTCAGAAGAGATTCGAGTTCGATGAAAAGGGTAAGTGATTTTCTTATATAAATTTGCATAATTATCCTTTCTTAATTAATTTTGAGTTTGGATTAGATTTAAAATTTATTTCTTTTACATCATATCAAAACAAAGGAGCAGCTCTAGAAAATTGGTGGCCTAAAGCCAAATTCAAATAGAAATCTTAATTCGAATATATTTTTTTATGAAGTTTATTATAATTAGTTATTTAATTTTTTTGAGACATAATACTCATAATTTATCAAACTTCTATTACTTCTTTACTCTTTTATAAAAACTTTATATTTTCTACAAATAATACTCGATGTTTTTTTTTAAAAAAAAAGGCCCTTGAGGCCTTGCGTTTTTTTTCTAAAGATATAGATCAGTTGCCACTGCCAAAGCATGATTAATTTTAATTATACTGATGATGAACTGTGGACTCTAACTTAAATAATTCATATAAAAGATATTTATTCTTAACCGTGGCAAATGCTCCCACATTGTATGAAAAGAAATAAGTAATTTTCTTATATTATTTTAAACAATTTCCATTTCATAAATTAATTTTTCAAATTTGAATCAAAGTTCAAAATTCATTTTTTTCTTCTTCAATTGTATCCCCTTCTCATTTTCTTTTTGAATTTCCCTTCTTTTTTCAGATCAGACTTCAGAGTATTAAAGGAAGGGTGGATAGATCACACTACATTTTATTAAAGATTTAGGCAGAGATATTTTTGGGGAATGACAAGAAATGTGCATGTCAGAGCACAAAAATAGACCTATTTATATCATAAATCAATAAAATGCATGTAATATATATAGTTAGATTATTTTTTCCCCTAATTTTAGATCAAATTTACTTTTTCAAATGATCTTTTTTATAAAAAAAAAAATTCATTTTTGAAAATTAAATCAGAAATCTTTGTTAGTTAGAAATAAGAGGCAAATATATTTATGAGATAAAAAGAAAAAAAAATATTAATGTGCACTAAACTAGATTCTGGCGTGACGCAAATGCATATAAGGCAACTAAGTATTTTTGTATATTTAATTACATGTTGGCTTATGGAAGAGTTGTTTAGAAATTAAAAATATGCCCTATGGGGTAGGACATTAGCATTCTTAATTTTTTATTTTATTTTTAAACACATTGGACTTATCAATGAAATATATGCATTGTTATGTTTGGCTGCCTTTTAATTTGTTTTTCATTTAGATCAAATTATACTGTAGAAAAAATTGAAGTACTAAAAATATATACATTTTGACGTAAGTTTGCACAAAAGTCTTACCTGCTAACTATAGTATATGTTCTATTTTTCTTTTTTATTCGTTTGAAAATAATATCTATCTTTTATATATATTTAATATATTTTTAATATAAGATGATAAGATCCAAAAAAAATAAAATATTCTACTTTTTAAAATTCATAGCAAATAAAAAAGAAAAACAAATTTATAGAAATGACACACTATATCTTTAATTTTTTTCCTGAGGAAAAAGAGAAAAAGATCTCTCAAGTCAATGAAGGAATTGTTTTCATTGTAAGAATAATTTGAGATATTAGGATGCGTTCAGTATAGATATCTTTTTTGTTATAAAAATTTTTTTTTTTTTAAGGATAGTAAAATATTTTTTCATATTTTACGAGTGATATTACACGTCAAATAACACGCCCTTAAAATAAAAGCATAAATGCAAAGTTGTAAAATAAAATAGCTGATTGCAGAATCTCATCTTTGAATATTTGATATAATATCCGCACTCTTGCTCTGTTTTTAATTAAAGAAGAGATTAAGTTTTACTATGTATTAATATTGTAAAATATCTAAGTAATCAGATCACATCTAAAAAAAATATGTGAACTTTAATAATTAGTATTGATTAATAACCTGAGAATTAAAATGATAATTTTAGGTGCTCTAATATATTAGTAGGTAGCATTAATAGTATGACAAAAAATTGAAATCTAGAATAATGTTTGTAAAAAATATTAAAAAACAATATTGAATAATTCATGTTTTGATGGGAAATCGTAAAATCAGACGGCAAAAGAAGAAGCATTCAACTTAAAACAGTGCAGTCTTGTTTAGTAACTTTTTTTTGGTTGATCTTTTGATATTCAAATCGAGATTTCAATTAATCTGAACTTAATTTTTGTAAAATTTATTTAAGTAGCAATTATTTTCTTAGTAGACGTTATTTATATTCAAGATTTAAATTTGAAATCTCAAAATAAGAATAGAGAAATCATGTTCTCATCACAATTTTATTGATCTCGTTTAACAACCATTGTATCCAATGCGAAGAAAATAAAAGACTATTAAATCGTATTGAAGCCATACATACATAATACATTCACTTTGTTTAAATTTAAGGGGTCATTTGGAGTGTGCGATCGAAGATATTAATTATATTGAAAATGGAATTGTAACAGAAAAGTTTCAAGTAATTAAAAGCAAATGGTGATTTGGTTTAAATTGCTCATAATAGTTAGAGTGCTTAACGTGTAAGTTTTCTTTTAAACAACATTAGGCAGATCATGAAAGTTATTTATGCTTCATTTAATCATGAAGGCATGAATTTTAATAGCCCATACATCAATTATGAAAAATGAATGTATTTATTTTACAATCACTTAACATATGTTTGAATAGATATAATAAAGTTCTATCAATCGGAAAATCAGAAATACTTTTTCTTGTCCAAAGAGTGCTTATTTTATAAAGCTAAAAGTATTTTTTTCCTATTAAGTAAAGACACTAAACAATGGCCAAAATAAATTACGTACTATTTTCCATATTTACTTTTTTCCGATAAATACTTTTGGTGAAAAATTTCAAAATAAGCAAATTTCAAAAATTTGGCCAAATTAACTATTAAAATTCAAGATGATATTCATCCAAGAATTTTGGTAAATATGAAAATAAAAATTATTAACTCTTTATGATTAAGATTTTAGTATTTAAACATATATTGAAATTTAAATGTATTAATTTCAATAAAAACAAATGAGTTATTACTTTCTTTGACTAAATATTAAATGAAGCCATAAATTTTCGGAACAGCTTATAGTACAACTCAAGAATTATTAATCAATATTAGTTCACCTAATAAAAAAAAATCAATATTAGGATGTGAAATGTCACTATCAACTAGTACTGATTTTGTACACTTCTTAGGAGAGATTCGGGTAGGCGTTCAGTTTTTCAATTTTTGATTTTAAAAAAGTGTATATCGTATTTCAAATTAAATTAATTTAGTGTTTTAAAATTGATTTTTTTATACAAATAAAAAATAAAATAAAAATAAACTTAAAGCATAAAATACTTAAATATTCAAATCTTTGTTTTAAAAAATGTGTCTGAAATACTTGTTGTGCTAATTAAAGACTGTGCTTCCAACTATTTTTCGAGAAAAACAAGAACAAAGACAGATTCTTTACATAAGGTACATTAATAAAAATATGTTTGGATTCCTCTTGAATTATAATTAATGATAAATATAAATTATAAATTAAGTATAAAATTATCTATTATATTTACAAAATAAATAAATATTATTAAATATCCTAATATAATATAGTGAATAACTAATGATCGACGATGAAAGTACTCGCTTGCCTTACTAACAATATGTATGTATATATCACTTTCACTATGTTAATAGGTTCGTGTTTGATCAAATATTCCTACAATTTCCTCCTTGAAAATGTTTAACATGCAATACTTTCCACCTTACTTATATTATATGAAATTATTTATCACTATGGTAGGGGCATGCCACAAAATTAATGGTTCTATAAATAATACAACTGATGATTTTATCGAAATAATTTAAAATAAAATATAAATTTATTTTATTTTGTGTTTAAATAATAAGATTATTGTCTATCGAATTCCCAAATCAAACGATTTCTTAGCATGTGTTAGGCGGGGAATAAATAATTCTAATTTTTCATATTCGATTGACAAAAAAAAGGATTCTCTATATGAAAATAAGAAAATAATTTCGCTGATCAAAGTAATAAAAAACAAGATTCACAATTGACATTTTTATTATGATTGTATTGTCAATCCTCCCAACTCTCTCAACACACTTTATCTTCACCCAACCTTCCACCTCCCATTTTATTTAATTATCAAGTATTTTATATAAAACTACATTTAGCATAATATTTTATTTACATATCAAACCCAAAAAAATAAATAAGACGCTCATTTATTTTCTAAAATATATTTTTCATGAAAAAAGAATCTTTATATCGAACACACCCTTAGTTATTTCTCTTAACCATGAAGAAAAATATTGATAGCCAATCATATTTGTGATAGAATGATGAATTCTTCTTCGTTCTTAATTGAGAGATTTTGACTTTCGGGTGCGAATTTAATCGGACTCCACTTGGGGGTAATAGAGTGAATTTGAAGGGGCCAAGTAATAATAAAATTATTATAAGTCTTTTTTGACAAAAGAAAATGTATACTATATTAAATTTATTTTTCATTTTAAGTATTTTTTCAAAACATTAAAGAATGTTTTTTCTTTGAAATCAGTTTTTAAATTAATTTTCACGTAATATGTATAAGATAATAAGATTAAAAAAATTGTTGTATATTTATATGTAGAGTATGTGTGTGTGTTTAAGATCATAGAAAATATAAAACTACGTTGTGTAAGAGATTAAAATAGCTTTGAAATTCGAATATAAAAAATAATTAAAAACTAGGCCTTCTTATTCTTGGACTTGGCATGAAACCGTTCCCATAAATTCACATTCGCTTAGTCCTAACTAATTATGTTCAAACATTTCAAACTTAGGCTAATTAAACAATGATATATGAATATTTTTATTCAAGATTTTATTACATCAGTTGGTACGAAATTGATCCGTTATTATTGTAACTCAATTAATTAAAATTTAATGATATAAAATAATTTATTGTTGAAACACAAAAATATAAACTCTTCTTCTTAAATTTTTATTTTATTTTATTTGACGATATTAGAGGAGTAACTGAATTTATTAATGAAATAAAACAATTTGAAAATTGAGATATCAAACAAATAAAATGATAGCTAATAGTGATTATAAGTCATCTATCAAAATAATATAAAAATAATAATCTAATTTTTAAAAAATATATGAAAGTTTTTTTTTCTATTCACTCTTTTAATATCTTGAACTCATAATTTTAAAATTAAAAATAAAATATGATTACCATCGAAATAACTTTCTGTTAATCTTTTATAATAAAAAAAATATACATATTAACATGAAATGAAATGAGCAGTAATATTCTAATAAATCCCCACAAATCATGGTGCACCCAAAGACCTTAAATGATGATGTTTTGAAGGCAAATTAATTATATTGTATGTTAGGAAATGAAGATGTTTTATCCAATTCAAAAGTTAATTTTTATAAGATAAAAGACTATTTATTACAAGTCATATTATATTGTATTTATAAAAAAAAAAAAGACTACCTTGATAGAATTGATGTGAAACGTTTTTCTTTTTTCTTGTGGTTTTATCACAAAACCAAGCAACAATTGCATAGAATCATAGATAGCTACTTTTATTATATTTCTTCACGCATTCAATTCTAAATCTCTTGAATGCAACTCGATAATATTTATCATATCACTAAGATAAAGCCACATTAATTACACCAATTTTTTTTTTTTAAAAAAAAACATTTTTACTACTTGAAAGGAGAGAATTGAATTATAAGATGGTGAACTGAGTCTTCACTAATTATAAAAGTTTAGATAGTCAATCAATCTAATAAAGTACGTACTCATATATTTTCCTAATTATGCTATTTCATGTTTTTCGAGATTAAAAAAAGAAAAACTTAGCTTTTGTTTTTCTTTTGATCCTCATTTCTTTTCTTGTTGTATGAGCGATTCCTATAATTAACAAGAGAATCAATATTTTCTAAATCCAGCTGGTTTAGTTTACAGGTGAAATTTCCGTTAGTGAATTCAGTAGTTTTGATTCAAGTTATTTATTTTTATTAAAAATTCATAGTAAGTAAAAAGTTAAAATTTATAAATTAAAAATTCTGACTTTAAATTTATAACTAAAAACGACTATAGAAACTACAAAGGATAGATTTGGTTGGGCAACCCTAATTACGTATATTGTAGGGAGAATCTATTATGACAAATAATTCAACTTCACTAAAGATTATGTGATGTAATTTGAAGGAAAGCTCAACTTAGCTAGCCAATAAACAACAAATTCATTTTCTTACTTTTTCTAGACTTTTCACGTAAAATGTCATTAATTACTCAACTTGAAATAATTATTACTGGCTGCTAAGTGCTAGACTAAAGAATCATAGTATTAATTAAAAAACAACCCTAATAATAGTACGTTCTTCTAATATTGTCATATTAAATTAATTGTGAAGTGACCATTAATTAATTTGAAGAATCATATACAAATCTAGAAATAAATAAATCATATAGAAACAATAACTGCATGAGCAGAAACTGATCTGAAAATTCTAGATTTATTTGGGGGATGAGGGACATGACCCTTGTCCCCTAAATCTTTTAATTGATTTAACTATTTTTTTTAAAAAAAAATATTATATTTATTTATTTTATTATTGCATTCAATGTCATCTTTTTGAATGCCATCATAGGCATAAAATGGGTAGTGATAACAAAAATATTATATAATAATGTCACATAATATAATAAGCATAAAACACACCAAAATATCTGCTTTTTCTTATTCTTTTTTATTTATTAGTTTCTTGAGCTTAAAATGTAATGTATAAATTAATACGCCCGATTGAAGTACATTTCAACTATTACCCAAACAAAAAAATATATTTTCTTCCTCTATGATTATTGATGACGAAAAATTGCAAAAGAATGAAGACTCCTTTTACCCTTTTCTTGACGTAATTATAATATTATAGTAAAATACTTGAACCCAATTTTTCCCTTTTTCTTGACGTAATTATAATATTGTAGTAGTAGTAAAATACTTGAAATCAAGGCGCCAGCAACACATTATGACAAAAATAACTTTTAGGCTCAATAAATATTTATCGAAAAAATCAATCACTTCAATAAGATAAAAAGATAATATATTTTCTGAAGACTCATATATAAATATATGGTTCAATTAATATTATAAATTAATAACTAGTTAAAAGCACAAATATATCTAAAACAATTTAGTGAAATATAATTCTATTGTGTTCTATTCTTTTGTTAAAATTTAACTCTTGTTGGAACTCAACTTTAACTTTTCTTATTGTATTCAAAAGTTTTGATATTGTCTTTTGAATGACACCATAAAATTGTGAAGAGTTTCTAAATATAACAAGTGTTTTCTGACTCTAACTTGTTCTAAAGGTATTGTATCATATTTTACTTTATCATCAACGCTATTTTTTCCAATGGTATCGACAATTTCTTCTGAACTTCTGGACTTATGAATCTGTACACTTTCATCCATCCAATAGGTTATTAACATCAATTTTATTGCAGTAATAGAGATCATTAATCATGATTTTAAGTTTATAAATGGCATTTTCACAAATAAATCCATTTAAATTTTTTGATAATTCATCTCCAAACAAATTTTGCGGTATCGAAATATTTCTTAAATTAATAAATATTAATTTATTAATTAAACAATATATGTATAATATAATAATATTTATAATCTCATCTATATTAATTTAGTGAAATTTTACTGATACTGTATTGATGGAGTAGATTGTTAATTTATAGAAGCTTTTATTACATAGGGGGTAGGCCTAATTCTAGAAATAGAATATTGTGCGACTTAAATTTGAGTTTCCTTAATTTTCTTAAAGGCTCTCCAATAGTTATTTCCAGCTTCAATATTTATTAAATCTGTATATATGTAATTGTGAGCTATATACATATATAACTTGGAAGAACTATTATTATTGATGCATTATGAGAAGTAAATTAATTTGTACTAGCTTGATTATTGAAGTGATCTTTTTGGTCGTTTAATGAGATAGTATGATCATTAAATTTCACCATGCATTGTTAGTGTTCTTTTCTTTTTTTTCGTATGGTGTATATATATGATGAAATTAAGAGTATGGGGAATTTCAAAACTTAACCTAGCTAGTGGTGTATAATGATAATGCAACTCTAACTTTTAACAGTAGTGGCGGAGCTAAGTGGTCAGTATAATTAATATCCTTCGTCAGAGAATTATATTGTATGTATATGGATATTAATTATTTTACATTATGCACGTCCAATTTGATATAAGAGGAAAATGTGTACATATTGGAAAATGAAGGGACATTATATTATTGTGGGGTTCAATTTCAAAATGAAATGTAAAAGAATTGTGTAGCTCTATTTTTTCAAAGGAGTAGTTGAATTATTTATCAGCAATATCTTTCGATAGATTTGTGTTCCAGTCTCTTCTCTTTTCTTTATTTATATATTCAGTTAACTTATAACTAATGATTCATTATAGGATTGTCTTGCCATTTTCAAGTTGTTGCTGCAACTTGCAGATCGAATTGACCTAGAGGGCCAAAGCCTACACAAATCTAGAATGTTGTATGAACTGACTGATAAATGAAATACCAGAGATTAGTTTTTGTAATGTCATCTTCTTTTATATAATAACTTGTAACTGATATTAAAAGCGTGGTCTCTTCACTTTACGCGAATGGGACAAATTTACATACATTTTACCCTCTCCGCATCTCACTTATGAGGTCATATCTGATATATATGATGACTGCATCTATCATTTTCTATTACAAGTGATCTTCTGTTCAAGTTTTGAAAATTGAAAATTAGTCAGACCAATACACCGAATGTTTTTGAACAAATTATTTTGTAAAAACTGTGATAGGGCACATGACGATTGAGTGGTGGATGCTCAAATATTACTGTACATATGAGAAAATATTTACAAGTGGGCTAAAAATGTGTTGGCACTATATTGACAAAAGAGAGTTGCTCGAATGATAAATATTAATTATTTTTTATTCTAAAGTTACAAATTCGAGTTAAGTGTGTACTGTGTATTTATGGACTGTTGGGATTGCAAATGTATATGTGCTACAGGCGGAGCTGTAGCCATGTGGGCCACATTTATCTATGTTTAGTAGCCCTTTTCTTGTTTGTTCTTTGGAGACTAATTTCTTTCGATTAATGAAAGATCTTACTCCGGTCTTTTCAATGGATTTTTTCACGAGAATAGAACGAGAGTGAGGAATAAAAATCAACAATCAGTTTATCATTTCTAATGTCCCACGATTCTGCTAGTTTAGAAAGTAAAATACCACCAAAGGCAAGCACTAGGGTCAAGAAATTTAAAACTCGTATTTAAAATTTAAATCCTGTCGTAAGATTTTTAGGTAAGTTGAAATATTCTTCCCAACTAGTAAAATGTACTACCAAAAAGTTAATATCTCAATTTTGCCATCTTTGTGAATTTACCAATTTTGCTACTTTTACTTTTAACTTGCTCAGGAATCGAATGAAGCATCTCACATCTTTTTTGTTCCAATTAAACTCACAGATGAAAACACAACTTCACAGAAAAGAAAGGAACAAGAATGTTGAGAATGATTACTATATCAAAGTAAAATTGAAGCTTCATGTGTGGTGGCTCTATTCAAGACTATCCTCCTTTTGATACAAATGGCACAACAGTAACTGCATCCAAACTCAAAACTGACCTGCACAACCACATCTATTAAGTGGCATATCAATTTGCACAAATTAATAAATCACATAAACAAGCAAATATTTGAGAAGTACTTATATCCTTTCTGTTTCACAAGGACTTCCCTGAACTCAAATCATGTCACAAACTGCACTGGAACTTTTCTTCTCAAAGGTACACAAGGTATAGACACCCCTTCCCACAAATAAACATTTTCTCATGCATGGCTGCAAACTTCTAGGATGGTACACAGAAAAAAATTACACTAATTGTTTATTTCAAGGACTTAGTACTAAGTTTATGGGTCTCAAGGATCAATACTAAAACACCAAACCAAATGGAAAAATGTGGGAAGAGTTAAAAAAAAAAGACCGCCGAAAAGCTACAGCAAGATTCATCAACATAAATGCAAAGTACTAGCAAATAAAACAAGTTGTGTACATATCAGAAGACTGCAGAGGGTGCACATATTTTTTGTGTATTAAATACCACTCAGGCGAAAATGTTTACCACTAGCAGTAGGTTAAGCCTTGTATTCATGGACGCGCAGCCATTTTGTAGATGACCATTTGTTACCTTTAATTACAGGGCACCCACCTAAAACAAGACATACGCAATACTACTTAGTTGCCAATCAAATAAACATTGCTCATTACTCCAGAATATAATATAGCAATTAAAACTCTGTGAGCTAGAAGATGGATATCAGTAATCAATAATCAAGTTCTCAATGTTCAGCACCCATTATCCGTATCTGCTTGTATGCAGATTACTCACCATGCAAACTTGATGGATCTAGAACTGCATCAGGCTTCATGCTCCAGAAAAGCAATGCGTCACCCATCTTTGGTTTTACAGAGAGTCCACCTTTTCCACATACAGAGAGTTCATTCCACCAAGGGACTGCACTATAATTTCCCTTTGCAGCAGGGAATACTGTTTCGCCCCCTTCATCAACATCTGACCTGCAGCACGCCAAGAGAATTGTCTAAGGGATTCCACGAGAATACATTAAGAATAAACCTTGCCGGGAAAACGTCACTTACAAGTACATTAAAACCGTCGCAATGCGTTGACCCCCATTTTTAGTGTTAAACTCATCAAGAAAGTAATCGTAGTGGGGCTCATACTTTTGCCCCACTTCGTAGTGGAGAATTTGAAGACCTTCACCATGCTCTGTAGACAGAAGCAGATACATCAATTCACATGCAGTTTAAGGCATTACATGATGACAAAGAGGCACATAGATCACTACTGAAAGAGGCAATTTGAGCACGTCTAGTAGTGCCGTTCAAACGAATCACTGGTTAAGCATCAAGATGATGCATCTAGTTTAAGGTTCTTCTCAAAAAAAGTTAATGAACACTTAGGTTCATAGAATAAGTTATATCTCTGAATGTGTAAGGAGCAGAAATGAATCTAGTGGTTGACACTAATAATGCCTGGAATAGTCACCAACTAAATAGTAGACTTACACTAGCAAGATAGGCCACTTACTACTTGACTATGGACATTATACTACATTCATACTCATCCCCAGCCACCATCCTCAATTCAATGCATATTAAATCAGCATCCAACAACAGACCAAAAATAACGCATCCAATTTTATATTGGACAATGCATACAACTCCAGAAATCATTTATACGACGAAATTACATTAATTGGTTGGAAATATAAGGCTCTTTCTGTTGGATCTCTAAAAGATCATTCCCCTTGGTGTACATCCATATTTAGCATAATGAAATTCCTAACAAATGTATACAGTATATTTCTATTACTGGTGATGCCAGAGAAAGCTGTCCAATTTCCTTAAATTATGGACAAATAGTATTACTCCCTCAAGGTCCAATCTGTTTTGGAATAATTTGACAGACATGGTTTAGAAAAGGAAAACAAAAAAGACCTTGACAGACATTCTAAATATGAACAAAATACCAAAGTAACGTTAGACCAAAAAAATGGAGCACAACAAGTCAAATCAATAGAAAAGGGAATGTAAAAATATTCAGTTTCTAAATATAAAGGTGCTGGGAAGGACATGGTTAAAGGCGGTCAACCAAACACTGTACCCCGAAAGAATATGACAGGAAAGAGTACATATAGATTAACACCATTAAATAGAGTTCATCAAAAAAGGAAGAACTAATTAGTGAACTAGGAAAAAACATTTTCAGACACCTCAAGCTTTATTAAATGACTATTCTTTCCATAACATCTAGAGGGGAAATGATCCTTCAGTAATAAGATGCATATTCATCGAGTTACATCCTTCGCTTTTAAAAAAAGGAATTGCATACCTACTGGTATGAAGGTGAAATCTGCAATCCTTTTCTCAATATCCCTGATCACCTTATCACGCCCTCTTGCAAGAAATGTTCCAGAACTGGTTCGGACTTCTGCGGGGAAGGGACTAACAGGCTCAACACGAATTAGAGCATAAATGATGGTAACTGAGAATATAAATATCCATATCCCTCAGCTCCCATGCATTACCACCTAGCTCGACGCAATCCCAGGATTAAATAATATGCTTACCTGCTGTCCATACTCTTGCCAGTAGAACTATCTACGACACTTGACTTTTGCATGTGAGGCTTGGCAAGACTAATCAGATACTCACATTCCTCCTTGGACTGCCAAAGAGATGGCAATAAAATTAGGGCAATGAATCTGATTGAGAGCAGTAAATGTATCAATCAATAGATCAACACCAGTATCATTTTCATAGTTGGAAAAAGAAACTTTGGCATTGAACACTTCCATTTGAGCATGATTTTTATTGAAAGAAAATCAAATCAAATCAATTCTCCTAGAGATTTCTTTGAAATTCTTTTTTTTTTCCATACGCTATGCAGCAACAGAATCCCGATAAAAAATTTCACATAATCTCAAACTAATTGTTGGAAAAACAAGAAATTTCTAATTTTCTACAAACTGAGGCATAGCTGTAAGCATAAAATTGAGAAAGAAATATAGGTGTAAGATAACTAGTAGCAGACATAAACACAACGTAACACTAATTGTAAGAGATGAAATCTTTAAGAGAGATACCAAGAAGTTATGGTAAACGTAGGCTCTTGGTTCCGAAGAAATCACTTCAACCCACTGATCACTTTTTCCATCGTCGTCGTCATCTTGTCTGCGAGCAAAAACAAGAATCCCCCTCAAAGTTCATCAGATCCCTAAAACAAGAAAAAAGAACAAAGACAATGAGGACAATGAAGGGTAACCTTTGACACTGTAATTGTGGGGCATAGAGTTAGATCGTAGTGAACTTCTGAAGAGCCCCTGAGATGAAGGAGATAATTTCGGAAGCAAGATAAGAGATCGAAAAAAGACAATAAGACAACAACCCAAACCACAAATGGTAGTGTAGAATATCGCGATCTTCGAGGCCCCGGCCGTCGAAAATGGCCTTCTTTCACTGGTGTTGCCATGCTACCTTAATCTACTCAAAATCTGCAAAATCTTGAAGATCTAATCTACAACTTTGATCAGCTAATGTAACTCGGCAAAGAAATGGAAACAGTGGGTTTTAAAATTTTGACTAATCAAACACAGATTTTGTTTATTTATTTATTTTCGGTAAAACAATGTATTTATGCTTGCAGACTTTCTGTGTGACAGATGGATGCATTACTACGCCTAATTTAATCTTTTACAAGTTTTTGTCTTGGAACGGCTTGGTAGTACTTCAGCCCGAAAAATACAAACTTTTACAGGAGATTTTAGGGAAAAAGGTGTCGTGATATATAAATATAACCCGCTCAACACTTTGTCATTTTGAGAGCTATGTATACCCTTCGTTCTAAAAGATGTTCATATAAGCCCTTACACGTTATACAAAGGCAAACTGCTCACATATACCTTGGGCCTTGACAAAATGGCTCACATATACCCTTCATTAACGATTTAAGAAAAATTAAGTTTTAAATAAATTTTATAATTATTAACTTCTATTTTTTTTTTTTAAAGAAATTATTTCGGGGTATATAATGAGGTCGTCATATCAAAGTTCAGGTAATCATTTTATTTTTATACATAAATTCTTTTTTGTTGACAGGTGCTTTTATTATAATTATTGAATTCTTATTCTTATTTTGTTTTTGCTTTCAATTCCCTTATTTAAGATAAAATTAAACTATTTTTTTGTTGGATTGGTAATGTTAATTTCGTATTCAAGAAAAAAAATTGAATCAATCTGGACAATAAGTTTTACAAGAAATCTTAGTGAAACAGATAATAAATTTGAATTATCAAAATAATAATTATATTAGTCATGAAAAACAAAAAGGTTCACCCAACATTATTATTGTAACGCGGATATACAATTTACTCATAATGGCTTATCTTTTTAGAAACAGATAATAAAACAAATTGTGATTAAAATTATTACTTTTTTTCCTTTCCGTTAGGAGGAAAAAGGGTACTGTGAGCGCATTTGGTAAAAATTAAACAAGAAGGGTATATAATGAGACCTCCTAATAAATCATAAAGCAAAACAAGGTTATCATCATCTCTAAATGACAAAGTTGAAAGGGGTATATCAGACCCTTTTCCTTAGATTTTATAACAATCTATCGTCCTATATTCTTGTAAGACATGATTTTCACCGTTAAAAGCATTTAATTATAATTTTAATTATTTGACGTAATATCAAATAAAAATAAGTCATATTTATCATAACTCTTCCAAAAAAATTTCTTTAGATGGTAGACCACTACATTTGCTACATCCTACCTATGATAGTATTTAGTTGCACCATATTTTCTTCTTTCAAAACTATTTAGTTTATGAAACTCAATTAGATGGTTATTAACTAATTGGCATAAAACTTTTTTCCTTAACCATGCTTCCATGTTTTCTTACCCTCTTTTCAAGGTATATTTGGGTAACACATCATGGTTTTTTTTTTTTTTTTAATTTTAAAACTTTTTTTTTCTTTAATAAAATTTGAATATTTTAGATATGATTCTGGTAATGTGGTAGAATTACTCCACTCTTATATATAGATTTTGAGTTCAAAATTTTAGCGTGAAAAAAATTATGTTGGAATGAACAATGCAATATACAATTCGAATATAATTAAAGTTTGAATGGGCTTAGAGTAATTAAGTTATGCAGATATTCATTACTCTTTTACATCATTTAATTTGTGATTATCGTTGTACATGCATCTCCACTATTATGATTCATTTCAAAGATTCTCGCAAACCACTATTAATAATTTCAATTCAACTTGTCTTATCCCTACTCTGTATTTCCTCCCACAAACGTTCAATTTTAAACTATATCTTGTATTCATTATTTTTTATATTATATTTAATATTTATTATTTTTTTAATTAATACGTGAAAAGAGTTAAAGCGAAACATAAATTAGCAGGAGATTTCAATCTCTAAATCAGTAAGTTGCATTAAGGAAATCAGATGGAATTTACAGTTGTCAATGAAAGACTTGGCTGAACATAATGGAAAAATCGTGCTTTAATTTATTTTTTTATTTATGTGTTTGACAAAATTATATTTATCCTTGCAGGAATTATTTTTGCAAAATTTCTCAGTCAACTACATCATCAGCCTAACTAATTTGAAAAAGTATTGATTCACAAATTTTTGACTTCTCATCGATATATAGGTCCCCAAGCTGGATATATATAATTGACTAACAGACGAAAATAAACCACTATATATCAATGGAAATAATATTTTTTTATGTATTTTATCAGTGTAATTTAACTTAGATAGATATATTATAGATACCCTGTATATATTTCGTATCAAAAGCATATAGATACCTATTTCGAAGTGGGTAAGAGGTCATATCATAGACGAATCTAGAATTTAAAGTTTATAAATTCTTAACGATTAAATTTTTTTTAAAAAAAAAATAAATCCGGAGAAATCCAATTCTCGCTAAAAAGAGTAATAAAACTTAAGCAAATTATTACTTAGCCAAGAGCTTACGTTGTTATTGGATTACTACACTCGATACCCTAGATCTTCCCTTGGTCACTATCACAAGAAGCTCAATTTATGAGCAAAATGATAATACATGACTTGTTTTGCCAAAACTTGATGAATTGAAAGCTGAAATAAGATGGAGATCGAACAAAAGATAGAACCATTAGTATTAAAGTAATTTCTAATTTACCAAAAGGAACAGTGAGGCAGGTAGGGGTTCACAACCCCAATACAATAACTTCAATGATCATACTTCCTTTGAGGATCACACACTTGAGCAAACAATGATATATATACAAGCACAATATACAAACATACATGAAACATGACTTGTGTGTGTGAAGCCTTGAACGGCGTCATGAATTGGCTAGAAGATCCCAAAGGTGCTTGTGACTGGTGGAGGTGGAGCCTTGAACGGCGTCATGAATTGGCTAGAAGATCCCAAAGGTGCTTGTGACTGGTGGAGGTGGGGGGTAGAGTGCCTTGTAGGCCCTATAGTTTAATAGCGTAGAATATAAGTGGAGCCGTGGTGTCGGGGTAATGTTCCAGTGGACTAATCATATCGGAGTGCAGGCTGGGGTTTAGATATGCAATTTGTCATGATGGGTGTAACCACGGCTGCAACTCTCAAAATGTTTTTTAAGCGGGGGAAGAGGGGACAAAGTAGCTGATAAGCATCAATTACTGAATCAGATTTTTATCACAAGTACATAGTTACGTCTCACTTACTTACCAGTCCTTTATACCAACTCTCTTCTCCTTCATGTTCTCATTGATTTCGGAGATGTTCTTAGGTACCATTTCGTTCTCCATGTCATCATTATCCACCTTCAAGGAATACACAAAGTATTTGTATTCCTCCGCCTTAACAAAACCAACAATATGTAAGCAAGTTAATTCGAAATAATGGAATCCAAATCAACTACTATAATAATCGAATCATCATTTTTTTCTATGCTTTCTCACAATAAAACACCACACTTCACAAGGTATCCTCAAGAAAAATAAGTATTTCCCCCTATGGATCAGGAGATGGGATGCTATTTGTACATCAGTTGCCAGTAGTAGATTACAGAGCAATATACAGAGTTGTCAATTGACCTGCTATCAATGTTTAATAGTACAAGTTCCAGATTAATCTTCACAATTTCTACAAATTAGTAGTGAGATAAGGACAAAGAAAGAAGAAAAAATTTGGGCAACAAAGCTAGGGTCGCCTGTGCATTGGTTATATTATATCACCAAGGTGCACTTATTGAACATGTTTTAACGACTTTATAATTATATTCATAATGAGACGGAAAATAACAATGGATCTTCATCCAAAACATTTTTTTAATCATCTTAGTATAGTAGCCTATAGGGACCATGTATATATAATAATGCAACCTACATAATAAGCTTTTGCTTATGGGCATAGAAGTGTAGTAGTTGTCCATGAATTAACTATTATTATTGGCCCTTTCAGCTGAATATATGACTTTTAAGGAATCCTTTTAGATGGACAACACGCAAAGAAAGTGGAACACTCAAGTATTATCTATTCAAAGTATGGAAAAGTTGCAGAGTCATATTGTGTGATTTTGACATATCTCCCACTTACTATGCTTTATCAAAAGATTTATGGCAAACAGGACATGGATCAGGATAAGGAAAGATGCAATCTAATATGCACTATTTCCCTAAATTATGGGGGTCACAAAAAGTGTATTTACATGACATATGTCAGTGGGGAAAAACTATGATGATAGGGCCAAAAAAGAACTGTGATAAATTGATTTGAAACTCACCGGAGAAAAGATTGCGCGACCCTGGAAAAATTCCTGGGCTGCAGGGCCGGGAAGTTGATGAGGCATCAAGGAGTGGTCTTCTTTCAGTCTTGTGCGGGCTTGGAATTTGCTTCCAATACTTAGCACTCTTCGGCTGTGTATGGTCGGGGTGGACCTTGTGTTGTCACTGGGGTTCCTGCTAGAAAATAAACCTCGACGTATGGTGGGTGTGAGTGTGGAGTGGGCTGGTGGGGGCGATCTTCTTGGTGACTTAAATTAGTCCCATCAGCTATACTTTTGCCTTCCCTTTGCTTCATGATTTCAATAGATTCTTGCTGGATATCAAGATTATGAGATGATGAAGAATATATTTATGTACTACAGTTGCAATAACAGGACTGCAAGTTGAGACCTCTCAGTAGGGACGGATTTTAGACTAGTTGGTCAGAGTCAGAACAGTGCACCATACCAACAAACAAAAATCAAGATAGAATCACAATTTTGGGACTAGATGTTGGAGGACTTACAGGTTTGATGTCAGCAAATAACAGAAAACTGTGCTGCAGAAATTGCTGATACTTGATCTAGACAGACGCCTTTGAAAACTGTGAAAGGAGTCTTTATGCTTGATTATGGCAAACTTGCGGATATATATTTACGATAAATGACAATAGAATATGACCATGATGGAAGACCTTTAAGCCACTTGCTTAATTAACTAAGAAATTAGAAAACGGCCTGTCATTATAATTTATCCTTATGTCAGCAATTTGGTGGGGCATCATCAGTTAACCACCACCCTTGTCTCTGTTTTTTTGTGTGTCGTGATAAAAGTTTCTTTCCCAAAAAGCAACATAGTTTCCATCGCAAGTGCATTGCTAAAAATGATATTGGATGGATACTTTTGACGGCTATAGCGGACAATATCGCTACTTCAACATTTTACTAACACACTTGAAAAGATTATTTTCTTCTATTCAAATATCGAGATCTTATCCTCTCACACAGAAAGTTGTCAGCGCATCTTGCCAGAAATACAAAAACCAACCTTGAGCAGTCACTGAAATGAAATCATAGAAATGAACACCAAACATTCTGATTTACGCGGTGTTAGATCGAAATAATCCCACAATTCAACTGGTAATATTGGAATGGCTGGTTCTTGATAACTACATTCTCAATTTTTACAGTCAAAACTCCTATCTAGTACAATTTCTACATTCATCATGACGGATCAGATTACACTGGTGCATAGATTGGGTCGATGAGGAAGAAAGGGAGATTAAAAACAATAAAGATCGCACTCATAGTTGATTTTAACGCAGAGTAGCGTAAGCATCTCTTCTTCAAGCTTCATAAAATATTCAAGAGAGAGAATATAACACGGTATAGTCCCACCCACATAAATTATCACACTTTATTGTGGCTCATCAGCCAATAAGAGAGCACACTCAAAAATAAAATAATGCAACGTAGATTGCTTTTGCTTATGTGAGCAGATATAGAATACTAATCAATATTGAACTGATAGTCTATCAGACAATTATATTATCTCACTTATGAAATTACAGTAAGAAATCGTTTGGTAGAATGTATTAAGAAAAATAAAGCATGTACTACACTTTTTCAACATGTGTATAACTAATGATTATGTATTAAGGTGTGCGTTATTAATACCATGAATATTTAGGTATTAACAATGCAATGATTTTAATACATGCATTAAAATGATAAAAGACTCAATTGCCCCTCAAAACCTTTTGTTTAAACATGTTTACCAATTTCCACTATAAAAGAGGAGGGTATTTTTGTAAATAATTTTTTTAATGCAATACATACTATTTTAAATGCATCAAACCAAATAATGCATTAAAATAATTTATGTATAATTAATGCAAGCATAACTAATACATGCATGATTATACACTCTATTTAGCATTATTCTTATATACTCTATCAAACGACCTCTAAGTATGTTGTTGTATTAGTAGTAGTACTAGATCGTCCTTCAAACAACAATAATTGACCCACTGGAACAATTTGACTTTCTAAGGAATCTTATTAGGAGGATACACAGAAAGTTTAGCACTCAATACTTTCTATTTCTATTCTGAGATAGAGAAGTTGTACAGTAAGTTATAATTGTATGATTTGACTGATCATACAATACTTTTGATGGCCTAAACTTTAAAAATGAGAAAGAACATTCAAAACAATTATATCAATCAGGACAAAAATCAGGATGAGTCCTTGATAGAGGGGAAGCAATTCCAAGGAGCTGATAAGTGTTTAACAAATGATAAACAGGACAAGAGCCTAAATTAATCAACCACCTGAAAAAAGAATCAGATTGTTTTTTGTTATAGTTATATAAAATGATTCATCTATCAAAATTTACTAATCTGTAAGTACTGATGCTGTCTTTAATGAAATAGATATTAAACCTCACCTAGAGATTGTCTTTCTGCCCTGATTTCGACTGCACTTAAATGGCACGAAGGAAGTAATTTTCTGCAGTCTTGGGCTGCTGCTTCCAATATTTTAGCAATCTCCTTGTTGGTAAGACTTACCGCAGCCATCTGCTCAACCGACAATTTCCTGCTAGAAGAAAGCATTGCTTGGTGGTGGTGGTGGTGGTGGTGGTGGTGGCAGTGAAGCAGTGCAGCGATCCTCTTTAACTTTTTTCCTTCAGCAACACAATCAACTTTGTTCTGCTTCATTTTCAGAGCCCCAAGCAACTATTTTTTCAATAGGATTCTTGTTGGATTTAGAAAACTATAATTGAGTAAAGCCCTTTGAAATCCTGGCAAACTTTCAGACATCCTAGAGTAAATGTCAGAAGAGTATGCTATTCCATCCAGACCTCTAAACCACTAGCTTAATTTACTACAGAACAAACATCATCATCCTTAGTTCAGCAGTTATGCACCGATTAACTAGACAATATAACCACCATTATGTTGTTTCTTTATTGCATCTTGCTACATGTTCCCTTTTTTGCTAAGCAACACTGAACACGAACTCATTATCAGTGGGGTTAGAATGGTAGGAATGATACTGATGTCAGAAATTTATGAATGTAGCAGTGGCCAATGGACAATATGCACAATCCCTTTGATCAAGAAACTTAAGTATAGCCTGCTTCTCAAAGAGAAAGATATACATAAATTAAAAGGAAACAGAACTTCAAGATGAATCTTGTCCAGCCATGATCATGACAACTGATTATCTCAGCACATGTCTGCACCAGGATCATTAAGTTACAACTACTAAGATCAACCTTGCTAGAATTTTTATCTTACTTCCCACTATTCTATCTCGGAGAAGATCCATTATTATACTGGGAATTGGCTGATGAAATGTTTCTTTTCTCAGCACAAACATACCAAATGACACATGTTTGAGCTTGATGTTCATTATTAAGACAAATATATAAAAGATTTCCCCATTGTGAAAGGGAGAATCAGCTCCTCAACAACTTATGAAACTGCAGACTATGAGGCAAAACTTACTTTACAGATTTATGGTAAGCAAAAACATTACGGATCTTTGACCTCCATCAGTTGGCTTATAATTAAATCTGAATTGCAGATAAGATGACTAATAATTTTGCAAGGCCAACAGTTACCCTTCGGGGTGGCCCAGTGGTTTGAGCTTGGGACTTCCATGTTGGAAGTCTCAAGTTCGAAACCCCTTGCCAGCGAAAGCAAGGGGTTTGCCTTCTGGGTCGAGCTCGTTACCTGGTGCGTGTTACCTTTCCTATGTGGTTTGCGAGCTATTGCATAGGAACGGGGTTTTACCCTGTGCGCAGCCAAAAGGATAGCGGTTGCGGGTTTCCCTTGTCATCAAAAAAAAATTTTGCAAGGCCAACAGTAAAAATAATGACAAATACACCTCAATACAATATAGTGGGGCCAGCATATGAATCATCACAATGTATATTGTTCCATTAGATCCATCTCAATCAAATTTAATAATTTAGGCTCTCTATCACTAAAAGTTCTCTATATTTTCTTATAGCACAGAAATCTTCTGGCAAAATAATTTATTTCTCCTTCTCCGGTGGACATATACTAGAAAATGCTCATAAAACTATACTACACCAAAAGGTTGCTGCAGTCTTGTTTTTTGTTTTTTTTTTGAAACTGTAACATTGTATTTCACATAGTACTTAGGTAGTACTGAAAAACCATATTTACAAAAGCAGTCTTGTCTGTCAAAATAAACAATAACTTATAAACCAGACCACCCTTCTTTTATTCCTACTACACTACTATAATAATGTACCTTAAATTGCAACATAACAAGAGAAGTTCAAGACAAATTTCTATAGGTAATGATTGAAATGGACAATCAGAAAATGGAACATCAAATACCCTATATATAAGCTAAATAGGGGCAAAGTTCCAAACAAGAAGAACCACAAGCAGAAAATCTAGAATATAAGAGCATAAAATAATATACCCAAGTAAGCATATATATGTACATTCATATGTGTGACCTCAATAAAGATATCATGGGAAACATCTTTCATGTCATAAAGTCCCAGAATGCCAACAAGAACAATAAGGATTAATTCAATGGAAGCAAAATCAACTTACCAGTACCAGAGGTTCTCGCAGGAAAGATACTGCTGATGAGAATGGACAAGGGACATATCATTGAAGGACAAGGAAAAATGAAAAGCTACAAAGCAAACACGTATGCATGGCTATGGACAACACAGGTTGTTGCAATAAGCAGAGATGCCAAATATACTAAGAGACAGCCTCAAATTATTAGGCAAAATAATTCATTAGTTTTTTCAGTACAAAGCCTAAGGTTTATCTGCAGGTAGGAGTCTCTGAACATCTAATTATCCAAATCATGAATCAGCAATCGTTTAACATTATACTTACAGCATATAAAACAAAAATTGATCTTAGATTTCATCCTTCTTTTCAAATGGAAATTAAAAACTTCTGTAAAGGAAAAGTCATAAAAGGTGAGTTTTTATTGATCCAGTATAAATATTTACACAAAATATGAAACAACAACTCACAAAACCAACAAAATGTAAAAATCAAAATCTCATATACACAAACATCAAACATCTCTTAAATCCATATACAAACCTCCACATCTAAAAGAAAAAGAAAATCAAAAATCAAATCACATGTCAAGTCTCAGAAGTAATCTTCAAAGCTTTATTTTTTATCCTATACCTTGCCGCTCTAGGAATAACCTGACTAGGACCAAAATGAAACTGACCCGGACTATCAGTCATGGGTGGCCCGTCATCATACACATAGCCCACGAGCTTCCCACAATTCATACACATCATTTTAGTCCTTTTCCTCTGAATTCCCCAATAATCAAGGGTTTCGAAAAAGGGTCTAATTTTATCTTCTTTCTCGAACTTGAATTTGGATGAATCAACAGCGGAGAAAGATAGAGTACCTTTATTGCCGGCTTCGAAGTAAAAATCCGGTGGGAAAAGATAGTTGGTATGGAGATTGAAGTTTGTATTGCACTCTTTACAACTGTAGATTGATGCCATCTTTGACGATGAAGGGGTTCGATTGTGGTAAGGGGTTTTTATGAAGAGAAAAAATTGGGGAAGATGAATTGGTGTCAAAACCGCGTTCTCCGTCAATTTGGAAAGGCGTTGAAAAGTCTGATAATCTAGACGCTAGGCGGCAAGAACAAGATTTTCTGTCCGACCTAGGGCAATGAAAAATTCATTTCATTTCATATAAGATAAAATACTAATATTTTAGAAATATATAAAATAGGGAAAAGGTAAAAAATATTTCTCTAATTTCATTTAGACGAAAAATAGGTTTAACTAATCATACAAGATAATGCTATGATCAAATATAATCAACTAGGGTTCAAAAAGAAATCGAAGAGATTTTTGGGACTCGAATGAAAATCATGTCGGAACAAGAAGGGGAGGAAATAGAGCTTTGGGTTTCCATTTTAAAACGTGAAGGAGGGAGGAAACAAGGAAAAGAAATATTAGGTCAGGTGAGATTGAAAAAAAAACAACGCAACGCAAAAAGAGACGCTTTTGCTACTGAGAAAAGCGAACGATTAGCGCGAAGGTTCAAGACGTAGGCGAGGTTTTTACGCCGAAGCTAGATCTCATAGTGACGCCGCTGTGCTTGTTGTTTTGTGCTTGTAGTAGTAGTGAGAGCCCTATGGCTGCTATAATTGCTAGGCTAAGGGACACTCCGCCTTCTTATAGGAAGCAAGTCAATGAGTTCTAAATGAATTAGCTCCTTCAGGAATGGCTTAATCAAGATAGAAAGCCCTATGATGGGAAACTAAACATGTTAGTTTGGAGAGAGATGGGACCGGTTAATAATAGGGGAAGCAGAGCAAGCTTTTTCTTTTCAATAGACGGCCAAAATGAATACAGGATCATCGGTCACTCTACTCAATTCACCATGTCGAACATTATACAAAAGGGGGGTTTTTCCGTACCAGCTGCCTTCTTACCTATTACCGCAGTGAGTTGGAAGCACCTAAAGGAGAATTTGGTTTTTTGTTCTTTCGGGCAGTAATGGAAGCAAGCGTCCCTACCGTCGGAAACTAAAGAGCACTTGCTTTGCCCATCCACCCAAGGACTCGATTCTATGTCCAAACATCCACATTGCAAGCAGCTTGTGGTTCACCATCAATAGGCACTCCGAGATATTGTGTCTTGGAGAGGTGGATAGATAGGAACTACTAGTGCTCGATCAGGACCCTAGCTTTATTGCGAGCCAAAAATCCAATTTATATGCCCCTTTCTTTATTTAAGGAGATTTTATCCAAATTAGCAGCCCGATGCGTAAAGGCGTAAAAGAAAGAGAGTTGAAGAAGCTCTAACAGTTAAGAGAGACCCCTCATCTCGTGCTAGGAACATCTATGTAGATGGGATTTGGGATTTAGTGCCAGTTAGGGTGGTGTAAACCTTCATTCATCTCTTCGGATCTTCCGTGGAATATACATTCATCTAGGTCCTCGACCTTGTTGCTCTCCCTGATCGAAAGTTTCTATTTTTGCTGCCTCTTCGACGTCTCTGACTCACTTTAAAAAAGAAGATTGGTGACAAACTGAACAAGTAGTAGGGAGGGAGTCGGTACGGAGTTGCTTCCTGGCATTTATGCGGAGACGTCGCCAGTTGATATGGGCTTGGCTTATGAGATCACAAAAATGAGGAGTGGGATGTGGCACTCCAACTCGCCGCAATGAGGAAGGATGCCGCCGAAAAAGATGAAACACGTTTCGCTACGGTTGGATGCGTCGGATCCCGTATAACAAGTGAGCTCTTTACCCTCAAATTCAAATATGTGGGCGCAAAATGCTATCCTGCTTTATTGTTACGTAGCAATAGAAGTCTGCTTATGCTGCTTCGGCGGTGCTTTTTTGCACTCTCTTCGCTCTGGTCAGAGATCACTGTGTTCGCGCCGGCGGTCCAACAAAGAGGCGAAGTAGTGGTATCTTTCTTTCCATTACAAACGACACGCTTCGCCTGCTCCCTCCCCGTGAAATTAATTATAATTTAGTACGAAGATAATTACAGTAAAGATTTAAATTGATTTATGTCGATACATCGAAATAGAAGAAAAAGTAAGAAAGAACGAGGCAAGGACGAAGGGAGTTATCATTCCATCGCTTGATGACTTGTTTGAGGCGCAATTTTGATTATCGGGTGAATTTTTTTCATGGAGCAAGAAGAAGCTATTGTTATCGCTCTAAGCTTTTTGGGGATATATGCATAAGTTGATGAGAGAGAAAGAGTAGAAAAATTTGTTGTTTAGTATAGTGGGTTGAATTTGGTGGGTTAAAATAGATAATTGAATAATTTGGATTAAAATTGAGTAAGTTTTGATTGATTTGGAGATTTTCGTTCATAGAGGGAAACGAAAGATACTCCCTTCGTCTGGTGTTGTTTGTCATGGTTTCTATTTTTTGAGTCAAACCATAAATATTTTGAATAACATTTTAAGATGGACAATTTTTGCATTCATATTAATATGAAAAAAAATTGTAATTATAGTACTTTTCATATAGTTTTAAAATATCCTAAATTTTTTGTTAATTATACGAATTAATGTGATCCAATTTTACCTTAACAAATTAGTCAAATTGAGTTTGATAAAGCGCAACATAACAAAAAAATATCCGGACGGAGGACAGGGAAGTACAGTGTAGGATCATCAAAAGATAAAATAAACATTACATTTTTAACAAGTAAGAGTAAAAGTCAACAATATAAATGAAAGTTGAGAGGAGTATTTTTTAATGTTTTTCGATATATTGCATAACACAATTTAGTAAAAATATGAATTTATTATTTTATTTTATTTTTGTAAAAATTTAAATCTAGTTGAAGCTCATTTTTCAACTTCTTATTGCATTCAAAAGTTTTAGTATTTTCGCTACTACAAATCTTTTTGAATTTATGTGGAATGATTTCTTTTGTACTCACATAATATTTACTCATTTGATATGTCATTATTAATTCTGTAATACCTTTTAAATGAAATTTCACTTTTGGATACAATTTTAAGAAATTTATTATGTTGCTTATGACCATCATACAATTTTTTTTGAATATGATTTTTTTTTAAAATTATGTTACTTATATAATTTATTCTATGACAATCATACAACCCATTTGGACATGGTTTCAAGAAATTTACTATGTTACTGATATAATTTATGCTCCAGCTATATGATAAAAAACATTTTTTTGGATATGGTTTCAATAAATTTTTTGTGTTGCTTATATAATTTATTCTCTGACCATTATACATATCATTTTTGGATATGATATTAAGAGTTTTCTTATATTGCTTATATGATTTATTCTCCAACCATTATACAAATTATTTGCTAATATAGTTTCAAAAAAACTTTTTATATTGATTTGCTTATATAATTTATTCTCTGACCATTATACAAATTATTTTTTAATATGGTTTCAAAAAAACTTTCTATATTGATTTGGTTATATAATTTATTCTCTGACCATTATACAAATTATTTTTTAATATGGTTTCAAAAAAACTTTCTATATTGATTTGCTTATATAATTTATTCTCTGACCATTATACAAATTATTTTTTAATATGGTTTCAAAAAAAACTTTCTACATTGATTTTGGTTAGATTAATTTTTATTTGACCCATTATACAAATTATTTTTTAATATGGTTTCAAGAAATTTCCTAAATTGCTTATATAATTTTTTCTCTGGCCATTATACAAATTATTTTTTGATATGGTTTCAAGAAATTTTCTATATAGCTTATATAGTTTTATTCTCCAATCATTATACAAATTATTTTTTAATATGGTTTCAAGAAATTTCCTACATTGCTTATATAATCTATTCTCTGACCATGATACAAATTATTTTTTGATATGATTTTAAGAAATTTTCGATATTGCTTGTTTAATTTATTCTCTGACCATTATACAAATTATTTTTTTGATATGATTTCAAGAAATTTTTCACATTGCTTATATAATTTATTCTCTGACTATGACACAAATTATTTTTGATATGGTTCAATGAAATGTTTCTATATGACTTTATATAATTGGAGGCGATGATGAACATTAAAGGAAGTAAGCAGGAGACCCGAACATATGATAGGTTAAAGAGGTGGGTTCAAGAAATGGGTCCTGATTATGGCTGATAGAAGTTGTGTTGCAATCCAGTATAAAAAATTAGGGAAGAGAGGGGCAAGAAATGCGGCCATATTGCTATATAATTTATCCTCCAACCATTATGGAAATTATTTTTTAATATGGTTTCAAGAAATTTCCTACATTGCTTATATAATTTATTATATGACTACAACACATTGTTTTTTGATATGGTTTCAGGAAATTTCCTATATTGCTTATATAATTTATTCTCTGACCATTATACAAATTATTTTTTGATATGATTTTCAAGAGAGAAAGGGTCCCACAGTGATTGTAGTTAAAGTGAGGCTCGCCCAGGTCACCACAAAAGCACTGGTGTGTATAGGAGTTAAAGGAATTTTCCTAGATGGCTTATATTAATTTATAACAATTATAAAATTCAGTTTTTAATGGATTCAAGAAGGAAATTTCCTATATTGCATACAAACTATTTTTCGATATGGTCTCAAAATTTTTTTATGTTTCTTATATAAGATATTCTCTAATCATCATAAAAACTATTTTTGAATATGATTTCAAAAAATTTCCTATATTGCTTATACACTTTATTCTCTGAAGAATCTGAATGATCGGTTAGATGGTTAGGAATCTTTACATAAAAGAATAGTTTTTAAGAATTGATAGTTTTGTTTCCCACTTATTCTACATGTTTGTTTAAAAATTATCACTATAAAGCTATAATTAAAATATATTAAATCTTACTGTCTAACCAACATAATCTATACTAACACTTAAAAAAAATGAAAATTCCAAATGACCAGTAAGACGATAAGAATTTTTACTCGAGAGAAGAAATTTTAGGATTGATCTTTATGTTTTTCAGTTATTACACACTCATTTTAAGATTATCACTAAGCAATTATAATTAAAATATATTAAATCTTACCGTCTAGCCGACATAATCTCTATTGACACTTACTAAAAAATCCAAAAAATTCAAATGATCGATAAGAGATTTAGAATAGAAATGGGGGGTAACAGGAAAAAACGGAAGGGCTATGACGGAGGGGGGAGGGTAGCCACGGGGTCAAACCACAAGGAAAAGGAAGGCCGACAATAAGCTCGTTTTAATTAAAATATATTGTATCTTACCATCTATCCGACATAATCTCCAGTGACACTTGTAAAAAAGGATATGAAGAACTGAATAACCGGTAAGACGATTAGAAATTTTACCCGAAAGAATAGTTTTTCAGGATTTATTGTGATGTTTTCAATTTATTCTACATAATTTTTTTAAAATTATCACTCTAAAGCTATAATAAAAATATACTGAATCTTACCATCTAGCCGACATATTCTATATTAACACTTAGAAAAATAATATGAAGATTTCGGATGGCCGGTAAGACGGTTAGAATTTTTTTACACGAAAGAAGAATTTTTCAGGATTTCAATTATTACACACATGTTTTAAATTATCACTAAGAAGCTATAATTAAATATACCAAATCCTATCGTCTAGTCGACATAATCTCTATCTACACGAAGAATTTGGACGACCGTTAAGACGGTTAGAAATTTTTACACATTTTTCAGAATTGGTTGTTATGTTATCCACTTATCTACATACACATTTAAGATAATTCCTACGAAAATATAATTAAAATATACCGAATCTTACCATCTAGCCGAATCTATTGACGGTTAGAAAACGAATATAAAGAATCCAAATGACCGGTAATATGGTTAGAATTTTTTATACGAAAGAATAATTTTTCAGGATTGACTGTTATGTTTCCCACTTATTCTACTGATTCGTTTTAAATTTATCACTACAAATCTATATTAAAATATACCAAATCTTTCTGTCTAGCCAACATAAACTATATTAACACTTAGAAAAAAGCTATGAAAAATCCGAATAATCAGTAAGACGTTTAGAGATTTTTATATGAAAGAATGATTTTAGGATTGGTCGTTGCGTTTTTCAATTATTTATCACATGCGTTTTAAATTTATCATTACGAATCTATAATTAAAATACATCAAATCTTACTGTCTAGCCGACGTAGTCTCTATTGACAGTTATAAAACTGAATATGAAGAATCTGAATAACCGGTAAAACGGTTAAGATTTTATACACGAAAATAAGATTTTTAGAATTGATCGTTATGTTTCCATTTATTCTACACACTCATTTTAAAATTATCACGACAAAGCTATAATTAAAATATATCAAATCTTATCATCTAGCCAACCTAATCTATCCTAACACTTAGAAAAATAATATGAAGATTCTGAATGACCGGTAAGACGGTTAGAATTTTTTATACGAAAGAAAGATTTTTAGGATCGATCGTAATATTTTTCACTTATTACATACTCATTTTAAAATTATCACTAAGAAGCTATAATCCAAATCTTACCGTTATAAAAAATATGAATAATTTGAATTACCGGTAAGACGGTTAGGAATTTTTATATGAACGAATGATTTTCAGTATTGTTTTTCACTTATTCTATACACGCGTTTTAAAATTATCACTATAAAATTATATAGTCAAAATAGATCGAATTTATATTGACAGTTATAAAATAAAAAAAATGAAGAATTTGAATGACCGGTAAGACGGTTAGGATTTTTTACCCGAAAGAAAGGATTTTTATTCAGAAGAGGAAGTGCCTGACGCGCATAGAAGCGCAGTTTAGCATAAAAACCCAGATAGCGTAAGTTAGCTACCTGTTGCGAATAGGGCGGTGTCTATCCTTCTATAAATAGCGGTGTATTGTCCAAAGTGTGATTTTGTTCTCAAAGCCTCCTTTCTGAAACTGAGAGGAGACGAAAGAAGCGAAAACCAGATCTGTACTGAACAAGTGAAATTGACTGAAGAATGGAGTCTTAAAATAGAAACTTACATATAGATTAATCAAAACCCTCTATTATTTATCTTGTTCGAAAAAAAACAAAACAATTATTCTACTGTTTAAATTTCTTCTGTAGAGGTGTAACCTAGGTTGCGCTACCATGGATTTGCGCTTCCCCTTCTCGCCGGCGGAGGTTGCCAAGGTCCGGACGGTCCAGTTCGGCATTGTCAGCCCCGACGAAATTGTAATTTTCACTAATCTTGATTCATTTTCTCGAATTCTCTAGGGTTTAAATTGATTTGGTTTTTATAACTTGGTTTTTTGACGTAATTGCAGAGACAAATGTCTGTGGTGCACATTGAGCATGGTGAGACTACGGAGAGAGGGAAACCAAAGCCTGGAGGATTGAGCGATCCTCGGCTTGGGACGATTGATCGGAAGATGAAGTGTGAGACGTGTATGGCGAACATGGCTGAATGTCCGGGGCATTTTGGTCACCTTGAGCTTGCGAAACCTATGTTTCATATAGGGTTTATGAAACCTGTTCTTAGTATCCTTCGGTGTGTCTGCTTCAATTGCTCCAAAATTCTGGCGGATGAGGTACTTTGATTGACTTGAATGGTTAGGTTAAAAGTTTGTGTACAGTGAAATTGTCTTCTTTGTCCTTTTTTTTGGTTTAAGAAGGATTGAATTACTGATCATATATTTTTCACTACCTGGTTTGATGTTCATGATGTCAATTAAATTATAAGTGGGTAAACCATTAACATTTGGAGGTTTCAGGTTTGCCAGTGGAGGTCTAGAAACAGGTTTTGAACAAGTACAGGCTGAACAAGTTTTGATAGAGCAGTATTTTTCTATTACATCAACATGACCCTTTTTAGGAGATAGCTTCTATTTACTTACTAGTTAATCAGGATTTGGTAGTTCAGTGAATTGTATTTTTCTGGAAGTTGCAAATTTCGTCATGCCTTTTCATTTTTCTCTGTAGAAGGGAGAAATGAATTAAAAAACACTCTAATGCAATGACCAAAAAAATTGTGAAAGATAGAGATTCATTAAGAAGGAACATAAAGAACTCTATGAATGATCAAATCAGGGAAAAGAGTAGCAACACTTCCTATATGAGTAGCTTTTACCTCGAAGAATCAGGAAAATTGACATAGATAGGATTGGGTAAAGGAGTAAGGTAAGTGAAAAGCTCAGGATTAGAAGATAAATGTTCTGAAGCTCCCGAGTCTAATATCCATTCACTAGACTTGATTGAAATAAAGAGTAGTCAAACTCACTCCATTTTGATTGTTTATTGAACGGTGAAAATCGGATTATAATTCATGTAAAGAGGTGATTCTAAAACTAGACAGCACTTAATGGTCTTGCTACATTTCCTTGCGCTTTCACTGATGAATGAAGAGGAAAAAACTTGGTCTAATCTTGACGTCTCATAAGGAAGGAAGTAGTCGTGTCTCTATGCATTATTTCTGATACAGCTTTGGGTTGGATAATTTAATCTGTGGGTCTTCCGATTTTGTGCAGGACGATCCCAAGTTCAAACAAGCCATGAGAATCAGGAATCCTAAAAACAGGCTTAGAAAGATGTTGGATGCTTGCAAGAACAAAACAAAATGTGAAGGAGGGGATGAAATTGATGTACAAGGTCAAGATACTGAAGAACCTGTCAAGAAGAGTAGAGGTGGCTGTGGTGCACAGCAGCCAAAAATTTCAATAGATGGTATGAAGATGGTTGCTGAATATAAGATGCAAAAGAAAAAAAGTGATGATCCGGAGCAGATGCCAGAACCAGTTGAAAGGAAGCAACAACTCTCTGCTGAAAGGGTATGTGCCTGTTTACCTCAGGTGTTCTTATTTGCTTGGGACGACCTCTCATTGTGTGTATAATCATTACCTCATATTGTAGGTGTTGAGCATTCTGAAGCGGGTAAGTGACGAAGACTGCCTCTTGCTTGGCCTAAATCCAGAGTTTGCTCGCCCAGATTGGATGATTCTTCAAGCACTTCCCATACCACCACCACCTGTTCGGCCTTCTGTGATGATGGACACTTCATCAAGGAGTGAGGTATTCATTTTCCTGTTGAGGCTCTAGAGCTTAGTGAACTGTTGCTTAAAACTTTTGCTTTCTCTCTGCTTTCTTCTGTTCTTCATTTCTAGAAAATTGTGCCAGTTGGATTACCTTCTTCTGTTAAAATTTCATGTAGGATGATTTAACACACCAACTGGCCATGATTATTCGTCACAACGAGAATTTGAAGAGGCAGGAAAGGAATGGGGCACCGGCGCACATTATTTCGGAATTTGCACAGTTATTGCAATTTCATATAGCTACGTATTTCGATAATGATCTGCCTGGACAACCAAGAGTATGCTGATTATCTCTTGAACATCCTTTTCTTTAACTGTTGGATCCTTTGAAACTTCAATTAGTTCTAATTACTGGCTTTTACTTATTCTAATTTGCAGGCTACGCAAAGATCAGGTAACAAATAGATGCAATAAATACAACAAGTATGTAGCCATAGAGTTATTATAAATCAATAGGAAGGTCGGATCAGAGGCGAATATGAGGACATAAAAGAGTGAGTATCTTTTCAGGCTCGGACTGTGATACCCCCAGATCCAACCATATTAAATTGAATCAATTGCGGGTCCCATGGAAGTAGCTATTGCCGTATGAATACTCACTATATCCAGAAGACAGTGCAACACCATTATAAGCATGAAAGGTGTTTTTTTGTTGTTGTAGAAATGAAACCCCACACTTATCAAATCATTTGAAACAAGAAGGAAATTTGACTGATATTGTTTGTGCTGATGAAGAACTGGGTTTTTTCAGCACAGGTTAAAGGAAACTTGCTTGATGATGGACCTCAATCCCCTCCCGGTAAAACCCGCGGGGACGGAAGAAAAGCTAATATAATTAGGGGACGACGGACAAAGGCCTTGATCTTAAGAGACTTGAAGAGAGCAGTGAATCACAAAAACCTGAACTAGGATATAAGGTTTGTTTCTTTCAGTTCCAAGTAATTGAGGGGCTTTTGGTGTCTGTGGTAGCTCCGTAACAGCCGATGCTGCCTATGCAGGTTGAGAGGCACTTAAATGATGGAGATTTTGTTCTCTTCAATCGGCAACCCAGTCTACATAAAATGTCTATTATGGGACACAGGATTAAGATCATGCCATACTCAACTTTCCGCTTGAATTTATCTGTCACTTCTCCTTACAATGCTGATTTTGATGGTGACGAAATGAACATGCATGTTCCACAGTCGTTTGAAACCAGAGCAGAGGTTCTGGAGCTTATGATGGTCCCTAAGTGTATTGTTTCACCCCAGGCAAATAGGCCTGTAATGGGTATCGTCGCATGGGATACCCTTTAAGGTTTGCCGCCAAACAAAGCGTACTCAAAAGAACAGATACTTTAGTAGAAAGGTGAAATTGCCATGTGCATTTCATAATTCTTTATCAAATATTTCATGATTTTGCATGATCTAGTAAAGAATGCTTACTTTTGGCTTGCAGGATGTCTTTATGAACATCTTAATGTGGTGGGAGGATTTTGATGGGAAAGTACCCGCTCCAGTGATTCTTAAACCAAGGCCACTTTGGACTGGAAAGCAAGTGTTTAACCTCATCATACCAAAACAAATAAATCTTTTAAGATATTCCGCATGGCATAATGATTCCGAAAAAGGATACATAACTCCTGGAGATACTCAAGTTAGAATAGAGAAAGGGGAGTTGCTATCTGGTACTCTTTGCAAAAAGACCCTTGGGACGTCCACCGGAAGTCTGATTCATGTTATATGGTATGCATTTTCAGAATTTTGTATTTCAACCCCCCCCCCCCGCGCCTGCGTCTTGACTGCATGCACAAAAGGGCTGGCTTTGTGTCGAATCCTAAACACTTTTATGGACAATAACTGTCTTGTGTGCGGGGCTTGCTTTCCTCCTCCTGTTTATCTGCGGATGCTGTCATTAGTTAAATGCGAGGTGGATGAGATGATAGCTGCAAAACATGGGCTTTATAATTATGTTACCGTAAGCAGAGTCATTGCCATTTTTCCTGTAGTTAACTTTGCCTCTGCAAACAGGGAGGAGGTTGGGCCTGATGCTGCTCGGAAGTTTTTGGGACATACACAGTGGCTTGTTAATTATTGGCTTCTTCAGCAAGCTTTTAGCATCGGGATAGGAGATACAATTGCTGATGCTTCAACGATGGAGAAAATTAATGAAACTATCTCGAATGCAAAAGCCAAAGTCAAAGAACTTATTAAAGCTGCTCAAGAGAAGCTGTTAGAAGCTGAACCAGGGCGAACTATGATGGAATCATTTGAGAACAGAGTGAACCAGGTACTTTTTGTAAATGGACATCCATCTTTTCCTGTTCCTTTTGCTTGATGACTTCTTTTAATAATGTTTTCGTTGTAATCTTAGGTGTTAAATAAGGCTCGTGATGATGCTGGAAGCAGTGCAGAGAAGAGTTTATCAGAGAGCAATAATCTTAAAGCTATGGTTACTGCTGGGTCGAAGGGAAGTTTTATCAACATATCTCAAATGACTGCCTGTGTGGGGCAACAGAATGTTGAAGGAAAACGTATTCCATTTGGTTTCATAGACCGTACTCTTCCTCATTTTACCAAAGATGATTATGGTCCGGAAAGTCGTGGTTTTGTAGAGAATTCATATCTCCGGGGACTGACCCCGCAAGAGTTCTTCTTCCATGCTATGGGTGGTAGAGAAGGTCTGATTGATACTGCTGTGAAAACTTCTGAGACCGCGGCGTAAATTCAGAGGCAGAGTTAGTGCAATGGCCCTGGAGGATATCATGGTACAAGGATGATGGGCACTGTAGGAATTTCCTTTGCGGGATTGTAACTCCGTTCGGTATGGGCGGAAGAATGGGATGGATTATGACTTGGATTGGGAGTACCACAGAAGCTGGATTCTCTGAAAGCAAAGAAAGGAACATTTGATGACATGTATGCATATGAGATCGATGATCCTAACTGGAACCCAAGTTACATGTTGCCAGAAGCTGTCGAAGATTTAAAAGGTATTCGGGAGATCCGTAGTGTGTTTGATGCGGAGGTCCAGAAACTTGAAGCTGATAGACATCAGCTTGGGACAGAGATTGCTGTAACGGGTGACAATTCTTGGCCTCTTCCTGTTAACATTCAGAGGCTTGTCTTAAATGCCCAAAAGACATTTAAAATAGATTTCCGGAGGCCCTCTGACATGCATCCGATGGAGATCGTGGAAGCTGTTGATAAGTTACAGGAGAGGCTTAAGGTTGTTCCTGGTGATGATTATCTAAGCATGGAGGCTCAAAAGAATGCTACTCTTTTCTTCAATATCTTGCTCCGTAGTGCCTTGGCTAGTAAAAGGGTTCTGAAGGAGTATAGGCTTAGTCGAGAGGCTTTTGAATGGGTAGTTGGTGAGATAGAGTCTCGAATTCTGCAATAACATAGATGAATTAGGACACATCAAGGAGTAGGATGATTGCCTTCATGTTGATTTTGCCTGCCACAGTCTATTGGTTGAAACCTGCACCACAACTAGATGGTACCAAGATCTTAATACATTTCATTATGCTGGTGTGAGTGCCAAGAATGTTACTCTTGTGGGTTGCCAAGGTTGGATGAACGAGAGCATCATCAATGCTGCCAAGAATCGTAGAAAAACACCTTCTCTTTCTGTGCTAACGGAAACATGCAGGGTAGGAAAACAATAGAGTGATGGGACAAAACTGTTTTTCCAGTGATGCAGGTTAGACTTAGAATATACACACTTTGCGAGATGCTTACTAGCCACAGATAGTGTTTGGTATGCATCGCTGATTCCTGATGTTTATTGATTATTCAACTAGTAGTTGAGAGGAGACTGCTTGAATTGTCAAGTCATACTATGAAGAATGCCCAGATGAAAGAGATTGTCTACCCTTGACATCAAGAAATCTCTCCATGGTTGCTTCGCATAGAGTTAAATCGTGAAATGATGGTGGATAAGAAACTTAGCATGGCTGACATTGCTGAAAAGATCAACCTTGAATTTGATGATGACTTAACCTGTATTTTTAACGATGATAATGCGGAAAAGCTAATCCTTCGAATTCGTATTATGAATGATGAAGCTCCAAAAGGTGAGCTGGATGAATCTGCTGAGGATGATGTATTCCTTAAGAAGATCGAGAGTAACATGCTGACGGAGATGGCTCTCCGGGGTATTCCAGATATTAACAAGGTGTTTATAAAGAATAGTAAGGTGCAGAAGTTTGATGACAATGAAGGATTTAAAGCAGAAAATGAATGGATGTTGGACACTGAAGGTGTAAATCTTTTGGCAGTTATGACACACGAAGATGTGGATGCAAGTAGAACAACAAGTAATCACTTAATTGAAGTTATTGAAGTTCTTGGTATTGAGGCAGTTCGTAGATCACTGCTAGATGAGTTGAGGGTTGTCATATCTTTTGATGGGTCCTATGTGAACTACCGACATTTGGCCATATTGTGTGATACCATGACCTACCGTGGTCATTTAATGGCCATTACTCGGCATGGTATCAACCGGAATGATACTGGTCCCATGATGAGATGCTCGTTCGAGGAGACGGTGGACATTCTTCTCGACGCTGCTGTATTTGCAGAGTCAGATCACCTGAGGGGTGTAACAGAAAATATCATGTTAGGTCAGCTTGCACCAATTGGCACAGGAGGCTGTTCATTGTATCTCAATGAGGAGATGTTGAAACAAGCTATTGAGATACCATTACCTAGCTACATGGAAGGTGGTCTTGAATTTGGCATGACACCTGGACGTTCACCTATCAGTGGAACCCCATATCACGATGGAATGATGTCTCCAAATTATTTGCTCAGCCCAAATATGCGGATGTCACCAATTACAGATGCTCAATTTTCTCCGTATGTGGGTGGCATGGCTTTCTCTCCCACTTCATCCCCTGGTTACAGTCCATCATCCCCTGGTTACAGCCCATCATCCCCTGGTTACAGCCCGACCTCTCCAGGATACAGTCCCACTTCCCCCGGTTATAGCCCCACATCTCCTGGTTACAGCCCCACTTCCCCCACTTATAGCCCCAGCTCCCCTGGCTACAGCCCGACAAGTCCAGCATATTCTCCAACCAGTCCTTCCTACTCACCCACATCACCCAGTTATAGTCCAACATCTCCAAGCTATAGCCCAACCTCGCCTAGCTACAGCCCAACATCACCTAGCTACAGCCCTACTTCTCCGGCCTACAGCCCCACTTCTCCGGCCTACAGCCCTACTTCTCCGGCCTACAGCCCCACTTCTCCATCTTACAGCCCCACTTCGCCATCTTACAGCCCCACTTCACCTTCTTACAGCCCCACATCGCCTTCATATAGCCCCACCTCACCCTCTTATAGTCCGACTTCTCCATCATATAGTCCGACTTCTCCTGCTTACAGTCCTACCTCCCCTGGTTACAGCCCAACATCTCCCAGCTATAGCCCAACATCACCATCCTACAGTCCAACATCACCAAGTTACAATCCCTCGGCGAGATACAGCCCCTCCCTTGCGTATTCGCCAACTAGCCCGAAGCTGTCTCCTTCTAGTCCATACAGCCCGTCATCTCCAAGTTACAGGTAAACAACCTTGGTTTGATACATGTGTCTTTGATTCTTCTGCTGAGACAGGAAAGGTTTTTAAGTTTGTTCTGTTTGATAATAATGCAGCGACTTTGGTAGCGCCTTAATCTTCTTAGTTAGGTCACTTTACCTAAACTTATATCTGGTTTTAGCTTCATAATAACTAGTTAGTTTCTGAAGTTGTCGGGTTTTTGTATTGGTGGATTTCAGATCGTTTCTAGATATATTACTAATGATGTGATTAAATGTGGTCTGTGTTTGCAGTCCCACATCACCATCGTACTCTCCAACATCTCCATCATATTCTCCTTCAAGCCCAACCTATAGTCCCAGCAGGTAAGTGATGTGCATGGGTTCCTTTATTTGATTTACTGCCTGAAAGCTTTCTGGAACTTATATTGTTGGAAGGTGACCTCTTTTTAGTTTCAATGTGTCTTTGCTGCATGTTGAATTTAATGAGCACTATTAGCTGATCTTTTTTGAAATAATTCTTTTTTTTTGCCCCTCCAAAATCAGCCCATACAACAACTCAGGTACAAGCCCAGATTATAGTCCCAGTTCTCCCCAGTACAGGTTAGTTGGCTTTACTTGTCTAGACCGTGTTGCAGTGTGATTTATGTTAGTTTTTAAAATCTGTTTTTTCTTCAGTCCAAGTGCAGGGTACTCACCAAGTGCTCCTGGGTATTCACCATCATCTACTAGCCAGTACACCCCACGTGTGAGTGAGAGAGACAACAGAAGTGTCAAAGATGACAAGGCTGGGTGATCATTAGGGAGGGAACAAAGTTGTATTTACTTTGAACTTTAATCTTTCAGTTGCTAAACTGGCTCATTAGTCATTACTGTGCTTTCTGAAGGCATAAGATTGCTGTATAATATTTTTCGAAGAACACAGGCTTTGTTCTAGTTTCTGGGTTTCTCTTTTCCAGTCTAGAATACTTTGGGATTATATTATATAAAGATGCAGAAAACATGCAGAAAACATGGTTCCTTCTTTTAAAGTAGTGTGAGAACTTTGGTGTTTTCGAAGAAAAGAAAATTCGGAGGGTCACTCTTTTACTGTTTCTGAATTTAGACTTGGTCGTCTGTTGTGTTATACTCTGTTGAGAGAGCAGCTTGCTAAGATAACGAAGTAAATGTTTGTTCAAGTGAATGAACATGCAGATATAGATGAGTGTGTTGTTTTAGATACAGATCCTTTTGCTTCTTTTGATGGGATATAGATATAATTTAAACAAGTGTTGTTACTCTATCCTGGTTTACTGCTGACCCACATGAAGCTTAGCAAGTTTGAGTACATTGTTTGCAAGTTTGAATATATATATTACTACTTTATAGAAGAGCCTAACACATGGACGACCACTGCATAACATTTTTGTACCAGCAGCAGTTAAATATGTACAAAAAGTGCTTATTAATTCTTTGTCCTTTCTGATTTAATATTAGTTTAAATAAAATAATAATTACTATTTAGTCAAATATGTACAAAAAGTGCTTATTAATTTTTCGTCCTTTCTGATTTAATATTTAATTTAAATAAAATAAATAAAAAAAGGGAAGATAGGAAAAGTGGTTTTTTGTAAGAGGAAATACAGTTGTAAATGGGACACGCGTCATAAAGAAAAGACACACTAATTTACAAAATAACAAATGGAGTGACGTAGGGATGTAGGCTACTATTTTCACTGTTCCTCCTCCTCCTTTTTTTCCCTACAAATGTTCCTCCATTCTCTTTCTGTTTCTCTTAATTAATATGATAAAAAAAGCTTATAAATATAACGTACAAAATGCCAACTTTCTCTACTTCACCCTTCAAATCCACCAACCCCCTCCAATCGAACACAAATAATCAACACCCTCTCTTCCCTAATCACTCACAATAAGATAATAGCATAAGGAAGGCACAATTCCCAAAAAGAATAGCAAACCCATTCCCAATATCAATTTGTCAATATCCCAGATAATTAAAAACATAAAATACTCATCCCACTGAAAAAGTTAGATAATCGACATTCAAAGTCCCAAAAAAACGCAACCAATGTGGAGGTAAGCTGGAATCAGATAAATTCACTCCAAAAACAAGTGGCAACTGCTTTCCCAAAGATATTGAAATCTCAGAAAAGAGTTAAAAATATTGTGCGTTTTGACCGATTCTTGGCTTCTCACAATAATAATAACGTAGTATGAAGAGAGGATATAGTTGAGAAAGCAACACCTTAAGCTACAAATAAAACCGCAAAGACGAATCTATCGCTAATTGAGGGGTCGGAACGAAACGATGACGTATGGACCAGTTAATTGGAAAAATTATCAATCAATGGGAGTACGTTCTTTTTTATTTTATTCTTTAATATTTCTAAAACCGAGCACTATTGCTCTCTTTAACAAAGACATTAAATATAGGATATATATATAATATATATATATATATATATATTATATAAAAAAACAGTCAGCTGATATTTATGACATTTTATATTTGTTACGTAATTTATTTCTTATTACAAAAAAAGACAATATTTTCCTCATCCATTAATTGCTTGTCATGTGGGGTGAAAATTAAACACACAATACAAAATATCTTTTACGTAGAAATTTCCATCCAATCTTTAATTAACTCTTCATCTTCTCCTATTCTCAACAGAGATAGTCCAAGTTCAAATTTGTGTAGTCTCCTATTGTTTCAATTCCAGTTAGTTTTTTCATAATTTTTTGGACTTTCTCTCATCTATATATATATTACTATACATAATTATAGCATAGCCAACCAGATGGACGAACCACTGGTACTCATGTAAATATACTCATTGTCAAGGGTCAAATATATGTTTTTTTAGCAATCAAAACTATCCTTCTCATTCAGATACATTTTTTTTGTCGTTTTTTTGTGCTATGTAGAAATATCCAAGGTAGTACCCTCTCGTCCTAACTCTGAACCATCCGTTGTTTTTTTAACTTTACTATGTAGAAATAACAAAGGGTAAATGTTTTGTAAAAATAAAATAGGACTAACAATACACTCCTGCATTACTCTGAGGGGGGCATCCATTTCTTCTTTATATCTCCCACACTACCACTGCAGGAAGAGAAATGGGTGGAACCTTTGTTGGCATATATATGTATTTCCTTTAAATTCTCTTCATCTTCATTTTAGGTATGTTTTTATTCCTCCAAATGGATGCGTCTTTAAACATCTCCATTTCACCTTCCTGTTTTAGTACCAGTTTTTAAAACAATATTTACAAAAACTTCTCAAGCTGGTGTTTTCGTTTCATGTCTTAACTTTTATATCGATTTTTGCCCAAATCAGCTGCTCGATCAGCTCAGGGGGTGTTCTTTTCTTTGAGTTATTTTATCTTCGTATTTTGATTTTAATTTTGATATTACTTTTGAGTTTTATTTTGTTGCATTATGAGCAAATGTTTGTTTTCCTCCTTTTTCTAAATTATTTCAATACTTGAGAATCTTTATGCAATGTTTTACTTGTTTACTCCCATTTGCAGGTTAACTGTTTGGATGATTGTAGTGTTGATATATTTGATGATCAATCGGTGATTACATTATTAAAGGTAATATTTGCGTATCTTTTTTCTCTTGATATATCTCCATGCTTTTCAGTTTTTGTCGTGCTTTTAATTTTCTTTTGTTTCATTCAGAGGAGATCCATGATTACCTCATCGTGTTTCTTAGAATATCAAAGATGCCTGTTTAGATTGTTGGGCTTGCACACCATTTAATTGGCTTAGAATAATAGCATGTAATTATAGAACTAAGATGCTTGGGTTGCCTTCTTTCAATTAGCTCTAGATTTTTTAAAATGCGGTCATGTCGAATTCAACTTAAAATAACGATTTCGCTTCAGCATCTTCGATATCAAATCATATCTTAGAATCAAGATACAAGTATATTTCATTGAGGTATGTCACATCTGATGCTTACTTGGATCAGGTGCAAGGCCCCGAAAATGTATCATAGTAATTTCAACGAGTTTAAATATCTAATTTCTTATACTTTTATTATTACTAGCTACATCGACTTCTTTTCATTTTTCTTCTCTTAAGTTATGTTTTGGAACATTGTTAAAATGTTTGATACCTTCACAATGATATCTTTTTTCCTTTTAATGGTAAGTACTTTCAATGCATTTGATAGAATTTTTTTTTTTAAAAAAGATTCAGTTAGAGTTTTGTAATAATGTAGATCGTGATATTGATGTCTTATTTTATTCATGCTATGAGCTTACTTCATTATTCTAGAATAATTTTGAGTTTATGTTGTCTTTTCTATCTGATACCTTTATTTTTGTTTTGTAATTCGTCTGCACCCTTAGATGAAATGATGTTGAGAACAACGGTAGAAATCTATAATTATATCTATTGAATCTTACATCAAATTTAATTTTATTATTTGAAAATACTTAAGTCAAATAGACATTATCTCTAAATTATTTGTATTAAAATAGAGATTCAGGTAACTTATTTGTTGACTTTTGAGTTGAGTTAATGGTGAAAATGATATTTAGAATGTGAAAATAGATATAATAATTTGTTGAATGTGGTATATTGGTATTACCTTTATTTGTTAATAAGAAAATAAATGTTTGTGTTTTCAGTTCTGACTGCACTTGACTATCTTGAGTTGCGATTTAGTCATTTCCCAGTAAATTTTGAGTTGTTCAAGTAGTGGTTTTTTCTCTTTCTTTTTCTTAGACTATTAACTACGCCCTTCTATAAAAAGTTTAGCTACATCTATGTATCTTTAATTCTACTAGCTTGATTTATTTCCGTATGTATATATGGTAATATTTTAACACAATCAATTTCTTGAAGTTACTTATTGCCTGATTCAATATTGGGTTTTGTTTTTCTTTGTGTATCTTATAATGGCTAAATGTTGTATTCTATCTACACGGATTTCTTTTCGTTAAGCTTTTCTTGTTGGACAACGTACAGTGTGACAACTGACATGTTGTTAATTGTATTGTGATATATTATTATTGTTAGTTAGATATTTGATGGATATTTACTTGAGGTTAGACTTTAATATGTTCTTTAAGGTGACACTCTATTTTTACCATAACTCATTCATCTAATATCACACTAAATAAGAGCTTTTGTTGCTGCCTTTCAGGTAATTGCCGGTCAAAATCATGTTTATAACGATAATGTTCTTTGATATTTAATATTACAAGTAAATCTTGAAGACTATTATTAAATTATCATACTCTACTTAAATAGTAGGCCTTTTGTTTCAAGTAGCCTGCACTATATGTTAATATCCATTGATGATATGTTATTGAAAATACCACGGGCTTAATATGATGCTTATAAATTAATTCAGATAAAGGAGATAATAGTGTGAAGGATTTCCTGCAGGAAACCAACTTATGCAATAGGAGTTGGCATGTAAGAGAAGATCAGTAGAAACAATCCCACTGTCTTCTCACTTTGAACTATGCTCCTGTCGAAATATGATAATTATATGAAGTTAAGCTTGAACCTAACTGAAGTTTTTCTATTACTATATATTATGCGGGAATTGCTGCAACAAAAAATATTTAAGAAATTTGAGTTGAATATCTTTATTAATCTGAAGCTCAAATAACTACCGGACGAGCCAATGAAGTACATTATGTAACAAAAAAATAATGTAGAAGTTTTCAGTGGAAGCTTGTGATTTTTTTTCTTCACTTCTTAGTTTATACAATTTAATTTTGCTCGTCATGCAATAGTAAACTTATATACCATAGAACTAATTAGTCTCAAGCTCTTTTTATACTTGCTCATATTTTTTTAGTTTTATTCAAAAATGAAGTGTATAAGTTGTTTGAAAAGCGGTATGATGAAAAAAATTAGAGAATTGAAGCTGAAGGAGTTATCAAAAACATTGCAAAATATAAATGTTGGGCCTGTGCTTAGCACAGGCTAACCGTATCTAGTATATATATATATATGAAATTCGTTGGAATTTGAGTAGCGCAACGTCTAGCGCTATATAGGCCGGGATTACCTGACATACGCAGATAGATGTAGAATTCTCAAATGAAGGAACACTATTATCTATGTCAAAATTTAAAGGCAACTACGTGGAAAGCGATTATATTGTCTGCTTTTGAATTAACAGGTAACCTGTACTACCAACAATTGGATTGTGCATATATCTTATCAACCAATTTTATTATGTTAGTTATTACTATTTTTTTTTAGTTGGAAACATCGCTTTTGCATATAATGACTAAAAATAAACTACTAGGAGATGTCACTGTAACACTTTAATTGTGGATATTTTGATAAGGTGGATAACCAATCACTGTCTTTCATCATGAATTTTTTCACCCAAGACATTATTGTTATCGAGTTCACCCCCACAAAAATGTGTATTCAAATCAATAATTAATGATGAGCATTCTTGTTTTACAAAAATATTGCTACTCCATCCGTCCAATAATGTTTGTTCACTATATCAAAATATAGGGATAATGTCCAAGTATTCCTTAACTCATGCCCAAAATCTCAGAGACACCTTATTATACTAAGGTCTCCTATTATTACCCCCTAACTTTTTTCTAATACTTTTTCTCCCTTTTTTGCTTACGTGGTACTATCTTGTGGACCCACGATGATTACTTTTTTTTTTTGAACTAGTGCCTACGTAGGCTAAAAAGGGGTAGAAAATTACATATAAAATAGTTTTGGGGTTAATAGGACCTTAAGTATAGTATAAAGTTGTCTGGTCATTTCGGCAATAGGTTGAGTGGGGTACTTGACGTATTTTTCCCGCAAATATATGTATAGTTGTTTGCTTTATGAAATCCATAGTAATTTTATACATAGTTTCTAATTTAGTTTTATCACTAACTATAGTTATTTTTTTATTACATTTTTAAGACATTGTATTTACTATATTTAAAAGGTGATAATAATATAATTATTTTTTTATTTATTGTTTTTTAAAGAATCTGCCAAGTTAGTAGTGTACGATTATTATTGAACAGAGGAGTATGAACTTGTGTCTAATATAGCTAAATATGGGATGATTATTAAGCAAAAAAAGAAAAAAAAAAGAAAAAGGAGTTTTTCTATTAAACTCTTTGTCTGTAAAGTAGAGGCTTTTAAGTGTTGCAATTAGAAATGACAAGAGAAGGGAATAATATTAATTCATTTTGGTTTCTGTAAAGCTATACTTATTGGCTATTGCTACAAATATTTAGCCTCTACACACTTTTATTAACTCAAATCTTGATGATCGATCACCACAAAATTGGTCTAACAGAAAATGTCGGCCTTAAAGTCAAATAATATTAAAGAAAAAGGCAATCTTTTCTAATCAATTATCAGTTTCTACAATCACCAAATCAATGGATTTTTCTCTCTCTCTCTCTCTCAAGATGTGCACACCATCAAATTCCAGAATACAAAACTTTTATAAATAAACAAATAAAATAATATAAAAATGCCCTCTAAATTAACTGCGATAATGTGCTGTCTTTGTGAATTTAGTTTAATGAAATATGTTTTAGTTTGATCCTTTTTAACTTGTGTATATAAGAAATCATACTAAAATGATATGTGAAGTTTTTTTCTTAAAAGTTATAATGGACTACTTTAATAAATCATTAAGTTCAAGTTTTACTTTACTTGTTAGTCATAAATGCATTTAGTAATTGTAAATTGTAAAATAAAAAAGACATGTACTACCTAAAAATTACGTCTTAATATGTAATTTTAATTACCATAAAAAAACAGTGATGATTAAATCTATATGCAATTTTTCTTTTGGTGTCATATTACTTTATCTTGTTGGTCTCACTTATTTCTTAAATTTTTTACTTAATCAAAGGTATATTTTATTATATTAATTTTGATAATATTTTATATAATTATTTAGTACTTAAAATAGTACGTGTAAAAAGTTTTTTTTTTTCCAAACTTTTTTTAAAGAATAAACAAGTAAAATGACTTTAAGGGAAACTAAATATGTCGAGATTCTGACATACGATTTTACCTCCCTTTTGCTAAATACTAGGAAAATATTCTTGAAAATGAGTTTCAAATTATCAAAATGTGATTTTGACTATTTTGTTTTTAATGAAATATTTTTCAATTACAAGAACTATTTTTTTTTTCCAAATAAAATGTCTGCTTGATCCCATTGAACTTTGGTTATTATTAACAGAACATATATAATCTCTACTATAAATGGCAATACGTTAACCTCCACCGCTATGGTGTCACCTGTTCGGAGTCGTAAAATCTCAGCAAAAGCCAACAACTTGCAGTTATTCATCACAACGTGACGCCACCCATTTTTCTCTTCTATCTTCAAACAAACCCTTTCTTCTTCTTCTTCTTCTCTGTGAAGATGGCAGAAAATTCATCTCAGGAAAACTTCATCTGTTTACATGGAGATTTGGAGCTTCACATCATTCAAGCCCGTCATTTACCCAACATGGACTTAACTTCTGAGCGTATACGCCGCTGCTTCACAGCCTGTGATGTCTGCCGGAAACCTCAAACTGGATCCACTGCCGACGACGGAAACGGCGAACTACCCAATGTGAAAAGCACCGACCAGAAAATCCACCACCGGAGGATAATCACTAGTGACCCATATGTTGCTGTGTGTGCACCCCATACCGCTCTTGCTCGTACCCGTGTTATACCCAATTCACAAAACCCTGTTTGGGATGAGCATTTCCGTATCCCTTTAGCACACCCTATGGACTGCTTGGATTTTCGTGTTAAAGACGATGATGTTTTCGGTGCTCAAGTTATGGGTAAAGTTACAATTCCGGCGGAAAAGATAGCCTCCGGTGAGGTGGTTTCCGGCTGGTTTCCCGTCATTGGCGCTTCAGGGAAATCTCCAAAACCCGATACGGCTCTCCGGTTATGGATGAAATTCTTTCCATATGACACAAACCCATTGTATAAGCGAGGAATTGCTTCAGATCCTCAGTATTTAGGGGTAAGGAATACGTATTTCCCATTGAGAAAAGGGAGTTCAGTGAAGCTATACCAAGATGCTCACGTTAGCGATAAGTTTAAGCTGCCGGAAATCCAGTTGGAAAACAATACAACCTTTGAACACAACAAATGCTGGGAAGATATATGTTATGCAATTACAGAGGCTCATCACTTGATTTACATTGTTGGGTGGTCTGTTTTTCACAAAGTCAAGTTAGTTCGAGAGCCCACCAGGCCATTGCCGCGCGGCGGTGACTTGACACTTGGTGAATTACTTAAATATAAGTCCCAAGAAGGGGTGCGGGTTCTGTTGTTAGTTTGGGATGATAAAACTTCCCATGATAAGTTCTTTATTAACACGGTATGGATATTTAAACTATTACTTACTGATTTCTTTGATAAACTATATTGAAGTAATTCTGGATACTTTATTGGCTGTTATTTTAAGTATGTGCTCAGATAGCTGTAAGATAAGAATATTGTGTGAGTGCTGCTAGTTGTTATTATTTTAATGGTGTGCTCAATTTACATTATATTGAATTCTTTTTTTCTGTTTGCTTTCAAATGACTGCATCATTAGTTGTAGTTCTTGTTGGTCAATCTCACAGTAGTTTGAAATGGCATTGGATGCAGGCGGGAGTAATGGGAACTCACGACGAGGAGACCAGGAAGTTCTTTAAGCATTCCTCTGTAATATGCGTTTTGTCACCACGTTATGCTAGCAGTAAGCTCAGCCTTATCAAGCAACAGGTTATCTTTCATAACCATTGACACATTTGTTAGATTATTTGTACTTTGAGATCTTCTGATCATTGAATTCTCTGTGTGCCTGTGAAGTTATTGCCCCTTAAACCATGCCTTCAAATAATTTGCGTTCAGAATCAGGCGTTCCATTTGATGGAGGGTGTTCTTTCTTATGACTTTGTAGAAAATATTCTTATAAGTTTGCGGAAGAAAGATAGGGCTTAAGGAAGAGCTTCGTCTCAGCAGAAAAAACATAAATATGAATGCTTGCCTTCTGTGCCTTGACAAAATATTTTCATGAATGAGTGGAATAAAGTAATATAATTCTTCTAGAGCAGCAGTACTTGAAGTTTTAATGGGATGTGTGAAGCTATATTTTGTATGGTCGGCATAAATATTCCAATCTGAGAGTATCTTCAATCCTTTTATGAAATATAATATCAATTACGCCAATTTCCTTACCTCTGGATTCTTTATTTCCCCTCTACCAATATTGCAATGAAGTGATTTTGTGAGCTGAATATTCTTGCTTCCAGGTAGTTGGAACCATGTTTACACACCATCAGAAGTGTGTTCTGGTTGATACGCAGGCACCTGGTAATAATAGAAAAGTAACAGCATTCTTAGGAGGTCTGGATCTCTGCGATGGTCGATATGATACACCTGAACATCGCTTATTCCTTGACCTTGACACTGTATTTAAAGACGACGTTCATCAGCCTACATTTCCTGTGAGTTGTTTTTCTTCTCAATTTTTTCCTAGACAGTTCTGATATCTGTCATATGTCTCTGGGATGATTCTTTACTTTACATAGTTGATATTTTTCCATAACTGTGAAGATGGTTTAGGGATCAGCACTTTTGAGTGTAGATTCACAAAGAAAACATTTTTACTATTCTTGCTGATTTATTCATTTCAGTATTTTTCTTTTCTACAGTATTTTCAGCATAGGTTTTACTCTTCTATTTGTCAAATCTGTTTATGAAGCCGCTTTTTCTGAGCTTGTGGTCTTATCCGTAACAAAATTCTTACCTCACACAACTCTTTTTCTTCTCTGGGTAGGGGGGTCAGGAAGTCTATCGTGAAATTAGCATGTTTGTAAGTTTTTGCTAAGTTTTTCCTTGCACAATTTGGAACAACAATGATTGCATTCAGCAGACATTGAAATGGGCTTGTGGAATGCGGATCATAGAAAACGGTTGGTCGTGGCAAATGGGTAGTGTTAGGGTATTTAATGCTGGTGGGGATAGGGGGGGGCGGCAGAACAATCAGATTATTTTAACGCTAATATAAATGGGGGTAACAGCAGATTTATCATCACATATTATTATGACCAAGTTTTCTAGAATGAAAGAGTATTAGGTTTATGTAAAGTATCTAATAAATTCTTCTTCTGAAATAACAAATGTAAGCCATCTTTTCATATTTTGGGAGACAATTTGCTGCTAGATATTTAGTTAGTAGCTATTATCACTCACATAATCTAAATTTTAACAAGCGAAGGGCAGATCTGTAGTTTACAGTGGTCCAAGCTCGGTTTCCCCTCATAATAAAGCAAGCCCTTCCAAGCAACTCTCTTTCCACCCCCCAAATTGGTATCACAGCAGTCAGGTAAAAAGAAGCTAACAATATTAAAGCTATGGACCAACAATCAGGAGAATGCAAACCTACAGAAAAAGATATCTCATTTACATTCAGAGTTAGCGACACTGGTTTATTCCTAATAACGACTCTACCCGGGTGTGCTATAATGCTTTAGTCCAAACGTACGGAGCAGCATAGCGGAGACGTAAAGCAGGACAGGGGAAACCGCGTGTCTGAGAGAGCCCGACGACAAAGGGCGGGCGTGGCGGCGGCCCGCGGTCAGCACTACAGCCGCGACGGGGACTGGGTGCCTCGCGGAGAGTTTTGAGGCAAGACACCAATTGCACATTTGCGGAGAGTGTGAGGAAAGAGACAGATCCGCGGCGGGGGGTGTAGGCGTAGACGGGGAGAACGACCGCGGTGCCTCGGGCGCACGCGAGGAGTCAGCCAGAAGAGGCGCGGCCGGTGGAGGCTTGGCCAAGCACGACCCCCAACGTGCCGAAGCGCGCGGCAGCTTCTGCCGGAACGCCTCCTCGCCTCCTTGCGGCCACGGGCCTAAATGAGGAAATCCGTGGGGTAGAGAGAGCGAGCGAATAGACGTAGCGCGGACACTGAGACAGATTAGTAATAAAAATAAATTTTCAAAATTTAGGGAAGACATTAAAAAAATAGGAAAATAATTTGTATTTAAATGTTAGAAAAAAGGTAACATACAAAATTAGAAGATAGTTTCACGCAGCTATGTAGAATTGTGGTAAGAATAACAAAAGGAAAAGAAGAACATAGATAAATCAAAAAGAGATTAAAAAATAAAAACACAAGCCGAGGAAGAGGAATACAACATCTAGAAGGAATTAAAAATACAAAAAATAAGGTGAATTAAAAAAAAGAAAGAATAACTAAGAAATGATTAATGAATCAAACAAAAAGAAAACACAGATAGAAAAGATTAAAGAACTTGTATTGACTAATGAAAAAAATAAGATTGAAACAAAAATTTAAACGAAAATCGTGAAATAGACGAAAATAGGAGAAAAGAAGAGATCAGAACATGACGATTAAAATTAAAAAATCAGAAATAAGTGATATAAGCGAACATAACAGAAATTCTAGAGTGACAAGTAAAATAAGACGAACCCCAAAAAAAAAATTAGAAAATAAAACACGGAGATCTAAATCAAGTTCCTAGCACATCAGGTCAAAAACCCCGGTAACAGTCCTAGGAGTAGTCCAGATGGAGAGGCACCAACTGATGTATACATATAATTATGAACAATCAGATAGAACCAAATGCAATATGGAAATAGTGATAATAAAAAATGGACGCCTCTAGACCAATAAGCCTGAACAATAGTAAAGACTTTTGATCTAGATTGTGTTATAGAATAAATAAAGCAATCGTACTATGTGTAGGCAATATATCTAAAAAAAAACTAATTGATAACAAAATAACAAAACAAAAGAAACGCAGGATATATAGAAAGCAACATTTTGTTGGAAACAACAAATATTATGGATAGGATAATTACCCCAGAAAGTTTAGATTAGAAACACTGAGGAGTGATAAGAAAATAGAGGGGGGTCTCCTCAAACAAACCAAATATTACGAATACTAGATAAATATGAATAGCAATTCCGAAATGGAATTGGGTTGGCTGGCCTACGAAATAACAAGAATAAAATAGCGACACGAGCACGCCTAGCGCGCCGCCGGCGGCGCCGGGCCCCGAACTGGCGACGGCCATACTTCCCATGTCCTCACCTGCGGCGCGGCCGGCGCCCGGCGCATTTGCACCGTGGCTCCACGTCTCGCGGTCAGTGGCCTGTCGGACTCCGGTGAGGAGAGAAGAGTCACGAAGCACACCGGCGCGCCCGTAATCGCAGCGTTCGAGGCGTGTGATGCGGACGACCGCTACGGCGGGGCGGCGCGGCTTGCTTACCGCTGTACGGACGCTTCCGGCTGTCGCCGGCTCTGCCGCCCCTCGCGGGCCTATTCATATCACGCTCGCGTCCCCGCTCCCCCGCCAGTGCACACCGCACCTTGGTTCGGCGAGACGGGCGCGTCCACTCCCTGAACAGAGCAGCACGAAGCGTAAGAGAGTGGGCAGAGATTATGCGGCGACAGCAGGTCTATGACGAGAACAAAAGGACGGACAAGGGCACGAGAAACGCCGGCGGACTCAGAGGGGTGGTGAGGAGCACCGCTCCGCATATCCCAGCTACGGAATAGGAGAGGTCAGAGAAGGATTGGAAAGGGTTCGTATGGGAGCGAGGAGTGAGCATAGCAAAGAAGAAAATACAAGGAGAAGGACAAGCGTCGAGGGAACAGCAAGTAGGAAGCGTAGGAGCCGGCGATGGTGCGTTGTGGTATGAGCGAGAACAGAGAAGAATACGGAGGACGAGCAAGGGGAACCATTTAGTACAAAAAAATAATTAAAGATTGGAACAAGAAGGATTAAAAGCTACTTTAGGAGGCGAGCTAGAATTAAAATTTCTACATCAAGTGGTGTGTACAACTAGTGAAATACCAAAAAGGAAAAATATAAAAATGGAGAAGAGAAAAAAGTACAATTAAAAAAAAAGCAGCATGTTGTAAAGATTTTTAAAACAGCCCACCGTTTGGTGTACAAAATAAATATTATAAAAAACAAAGACTAAACGACATAAAAATTATAAGTAGAAAAACCAAACTAGATATAAATACAAAAATAAAGAGAAAGATATTTGTAAAAAAAATTTAGAAAATAAAAAGACGTTATAGACCAGATAAAGAAAACCTATCAGAATGGTACCTGTTACAACTGCGAAGGAAAGATAGGACATTTAGATAGAGATTGTAGTTACCTAAAAATTCAAAAGGAAAACAAAATTGCTGCAGAAAAGTAGAAGTTAGTACTTATAGATAATGAAAGAATACATGCAGATAGATTACATAGACTATGAATTAAGTGAAAAATGACTAGTATATAAGAAGTATCGGATATAGAAACGGAATTATAGAATGAAGAAATATTGATCTAGATAATGATATAATGAACGAAGAAATCTAAGGTCTGAAAGATGGACACACAAAAATAATATCCAAAGAAGAAGAGGACTATCAAAATGGAGAACATTGTCTGCAGAACAAAAAATTATATTGATTAAACAATATGGAACAAATTAAACGGAAAAGAATAGATTCAAGTGTTGAAAGTACTGAAATACCTTACTTTTAAGAAATTGGTTCAGAAGACAAAAAGATGAATATATTAGGTAGTTAGCCCAAAAGAAACAATCATAGATTGTAAATATACAAAAGGAAAAGCACAAAATACCTAGTACTAAATAAGAGAAAATAAATAAAAAAATACAAAGATTAATAAACGCGTAAAACACCCATAAAATACGGTACAATTAGGAGGAACAGAAATATTGATAAAAACTTGTTACGAAGAATAGAGAAACCTATTGAAATAATTTAGGCAAATGAATCCCCCCAAATTATATACCCTATAGAAAAAAAGTGTGTAAATTAGTGTCAGTAAAGGAAATTAATATACCAAAAATTTTTAATTTATTAATAAGTGCCTAACTACTCAGTAGCATAACAGCTAGAAATATAGATAAATAATTAGTTCTTATGGAAAATGACTGGAATAGAACTAGCACCACGGCAAGTAGTTAAAATATATAGCAAGATGTAAAAAAGTTCTTAATCCTAAAACAAAACATTAAAGTAACGGAAGAAATAAAATTGATAAAAGTAAAAATCGAAATCTTTTTGAAAAGAATTAATAATCTACTATAAAAACAAAAATGACTATAGCTACAAAGAAATTGGCCATAGAGAAGATTTTTAGAAATTGTAAGAGACAGATTGAGTTACTTCAAGTTACCAAAATACATTAACTAGGAGAACTACCTCATCCAGAACGAGCACATCTAAAGGGAACTCATGAAATCTCGCGCAAAAATTTAGTAATACATAAGAGATAACACCCATTACCACTATTTTATAACAGGAAGAATAGACCAAGAAGAATAAAATTAGTAATAGACACAGGACAGAGGAGAAATTATATAACGAGAGAAGGAGAATTGTTGATTAGAAACAGAAATTATAAAAACATGACACTTATGCCCCGGATTACCTAGTGAGATTAGTAACCACAAAACGAAGGATAAAAAAACAGAAAAAGAAAAACTTATAGGAGGGAAAATACCCGTATGAATACCATTTAAAATCTACCAAGGAAGCCAGAATATTTACCCTTAGGAATAAAAATGGTTAGAAAAAAGTTAACCTATAATAGAGAGACATGAACAATTAGCCAAAGAACTTACCCAAAAATAAGAAAATAATTATTCAAAAGAAAAAAATGAAAAATGAAAATATATATACTTGCAAAAATATTATAGAAGGATACAAACAGCTATTAATCCCCCATGATAAATAAAAGAGCAAGAGCAAATATATGTAAATATAATTGTTACCAGGAAGATAAATGAGAAAAAATTAAAAAACACTGATGGTAGTGACATGATTTAATAATGAAGGTAGTATGATTACATATAAAGAAAAAAATATAAAAAACAAAATATGGTATAAAAATACTAACAAAGAAGAAATGTACAATTTGATTTTACAAAAAAGATATGTTATTAGGGAAGGCCTTTTTTAGAAAGATTTACCCCACATATTATCACAAAACACATTGGTGTGTACTACACCAGGCGGAAATAAATAAGAGCAAAAAGAGTAAATAACAAGCACGTAAACCACAGAATGGATAAAAGGAAGTGAAAAAAATAAACCAGGAAATGGAAAATATAGTGAAAATTCAAATAACACAATAGAAATTATCAAAACTTTACAAGACTCAGTGAAACAAAGGAAAAAGGAAGGCTTGTATTAAATATACAAAATTTTACATGTTACAATTGAGGTATCAAAAAACTTTGTACGAAAATGTCATTGCGACTACCTATCCAGCAAAGGAAACCATAAGAGCCAGAAAAAGATACAATGGAAGAAATACTCAAGTCATTACAACACTTTCTACAAAAGTGGAACAGTAGGGATAAAGAGTTACAAAAAATGAACAAGATAAGGCAGCAGCATTGACTATAAAAATGCAGAGCTAGTCGAGCGGAGACAGAAAAAATTTCCAGAGCTACAAGGAGACATTGGGAAAACTCATGAAACAAATGACAATGTTTGTTTAAATGCAGCTACAGCCGCACATCTACACAAAAGGAGTCAGGGAATTAGATATTACGAATTCAAATATGAACAAAATCTTCGATAAACCATTTATTCCGAAAAACAAAAAGGACCCATTATTTATACCACCAAGCAAACAACTACTTACTCAGAAAGTTTAAACCAAGATTAAAAAGCCTACAACCACAAACCCGCTCATATATTGAAAACCTTTATAAAATCAAATTATTTAAACTCAACACCAAGACTCCAATGTACCAAAGACCCTATACTGATTTATAACCCAAAAGCTACAAGGATATAATAAGTTAATAGCGCAACCAGGCACAATGCAAATTCTAGTAAAATGCGTTATTAGGTATGGATTACTCAAACATAGTTTATACCCAAACAGGAGATGACATATCGACCATAACCGGATTATACCAAAGCCTTTATGAACTATAAAAGAATTATAAAGACATTATTTTATTAAACGGTTTTATCACCACCAGCAGAGCATTATTTGATGAGCTAAAGCCAATTATCAAGTTATAAAGATTGGTTTGACCAGAGATATGATAATTCCGGAAGATATCGGAGACACAACAAGGAAATACAAAGAACTGAATACCAGGCAGTTACGCCAACAAGAGAGTTATGGAATCACAAACTATTCTAAAAGAATCTACCAATATGGATTTAACGGAATTTCGTATGGGCAGCTATTATGTACGGGAGCAAGTTATGATATATGCAAATTTCTAGGGAAGTTAGAGAAAAGATATGGAGTAGATACGACAATGTGGATACTCGTTTGCTAAAGCAAGAGAAAAACCAACAACAAGAGCATAAGGAAAGAGTTATTTCGGGGGAAATTATTACCAGATATTGCAAAATTATTGGACAAAAATACCCCGACCAATATGTTCAAAAATGTCAAAGAGAGATAATGTTCATTACTGATGTCAAGGAGAAGATAAGGTCTTTTCTGCTTTCCACGTATTTCATCAATTTGGACATCTGGTATGACATTATGCTTCTACTTGACATTTTGAAGTATGGTCGGGGTGGGTGGTATTTTTGTCTAATAATTTGCAATATCTGGTTAATAATTCTCCGAAATAAAATCTTTCCTTAATGCTCTTGTTGTTGGTTTTTTGGCTCGGGCTTGAGCAAACTGAGTATCCATTGGCGTGATCTCCTCCATATTTGTTCTTAACTTCCCTAGATGTGAATATATCATAACTTGCTCACGACCATAATAGCTCCATACTGAATTCCGTTTAAATTAATTATTGGTTAGCTCATTTAAAATAGTTGCGATTTCAATAACTATCTTGGTTGGCGTAGAATTCTGGTATCTTCAATTCTTTGAATTTCTGCTGGTGTCCGATATCTTCACGGAATTATCATATCTTGTCAAAACCAATCTTTATAAAATTGATAAGTGGCTTTTATCATCAAATAATCATATCTGCTGGTGCTGACTAAAAACTTATATAACAATAATGTTCCTTTTTAGTAATCTTTTTATGTTCATAAAGGCTTGGTATAACTCCGGTCTATGGTCGAGATTTCATCTACTGTTGGGTATAAATATGTTGAGTTAATCATAACTATAAACACGTTTTATAGATTGCATTGGGCCTGGTTGCGCTAATTAATTATTTATCCTTGTAGCTTTTGGGGTTTTATAAAATCAGTATGAGGGTCGTTGGCAGTTGGAGATCTTGGTGTTGAGTTTTAAATAATTTGATTTTATAAAGGGTTTTCAATATATGGCGGGTTATGTGGTTGTTAGGCTTTTGTATCTGGTTTAAAAACTTCTGAGAGTAAGTAGTTGTTTGTGGTGGTGGTATAACTAATGGGTCTTTTGGTTTTTCAGAAGAATAAATGATTTATCGAAGATTTTGTGATATTTTGAATTAGTATATCTTATTTCCATGGCTCCCTTTGTGTAGATGTGCTGGCTGTAGCTTGCCCATTTTTTTAACACAAAACCAGTGTCATGGGTTGTATGGGTTGACCAACGTCTCCTTGTAGCGCTGGATTTTTTGTCTTCCGATCGACATAGCTCTGCATTTTAAGTCATTGCCTGCTGACTTATATTTTTTCCCATTTTTTGTAACTCTGTATCCATAATGGCCACTTTTGTAGAACGTGTTGTCATGACTTTGCGTATTTATTCCATTGTATCTTTTCTGACTCAGTTTGGGTTCCTTTGTATTGATAGGTAGTCTGCATGACGTTTTCGTCAGTTTTTATTAACTCATTGTAAATGGAAAATTTGTATATTTAATACAACCCTGTCGTATTTTCTTTTGTTGTCACTGAGTCTGGTATTTTGATAATTTCTCATTGTGTTATTGATTTTCACTTATAGTTTCCATTTCCTGGTTTATTTTTTCACTTCCTTTTATCCATTCTGTGCGGTTTACGTTGCTTGTTGCTGTATTTACGCTTTGCTCTTTATTTTTTATTTCCGCATGGTTTGTTGTAGACAAACACCAACAATGTGTTTTTGTATAATATGTGGGTAAATCGTTCGAAAAAAGCATCATTCCTAAGAACATTCTTTTGTGGAATCCAAAATTGTACATCTCTTCTATTGTTTAGTATTGTATCCCATTTATGTGTACTTTTATAGTTTTTGCTTTATATGTAATCATACTACGTTCATTATTAAATCCTGTCACTACCAATATGGTTCTTGACATCCATAATCTTTGTAATTATTTTCCAGAAGTTTTATGAGCTTTTGATTGCTATTTCTTATTATCATGATTTCTTTCCTGACTCTGTATTGGTCGTGTGTTAGTCATTAGCCTTAATTTAGATAAGCCTATTTCATCTCCAATGCTCAACCTGTAACATAAATCTGTTAGCAATGGAATTATTGAAAATAATTGTTCATTAACAAATAGCTGTATAATACAATATTCAAGAACTGTGATAAAATAATTTCCAAAATAAACCATGGCATAAGAAATTTTGTAGATTATTATCGATATGTTAGTGATTGATTTAATGTATTTCAGTATTGTTTACCATAAAATATTTAGTATTTGATAGATATTGAATATTTTTTTGAATCCTAACAAGCATGTCTACCGTTATATTTTGTATCTTCAACTTTGAACATTTTATTGCAAGTATTGAATAGGGTTAGCTAAAAAGTCCCTTAGTAACTGTGCAGGGTCTTCACCTTCTGTCTAAATTGAGATCAAGTTGAATACCAAGCCCATTTCAGCATGTTGCATGTTTACATGCGTTCTCTGACCTTTTTCTGGAACATTTTCGTTTCTTCTCGTTATATCTGTTTCTCTCAAAAATTGATTATTCTTTTCTCTGTTTTGATCTTTTTTTTGGTCGCATGCATTAGGCAGGGACCAAGGCTCCAAGGCAACCATGGCATGATTTGCATTGCAGAATTGATGGACCTGCTGTATATGATGTGCTTATAAACTTTGCTCAACGATGGAGGAAAGCGACAAAGTGGAGGGAATTCAAGTTCTTTAAGAAAACAATGTCTCATTGGCATGATGATGCTATGCTAAAAATTGAGCGTATCTCATGGATACTCAGCCCTGCTTTTGCTGTTTTAAAGGATAGTACTGCAATCCCAGAGGATGATCCTAAACTACATGTATATGGGGAAGATCATTCAGAAAATTGGCATGTACAGGTAGATCCTTTTTTTGTTTTGTGGATATCTTTGAATAACTTACATCCTTTTTAACTTTCATCCTCATTCTTTTATTGCAGATCTTCCGTTCCATTGATTCTGGTTCAGTGCAGGGCTTTCCCAAGACAATTAACGTTGCGCAGGCACAGGCAAGGAAACCATAGCCTTTGTTCTATTTATGAACTTTTGCTGAAGTAGCTGTAATAAGTTAGGAATTCTAGGAAGAAATCTTGTCTTCCCCTCGCACTTCACATTTTCTTTGGCGTTGTATCTTTTGCAGAACCTTGTCTGCTCAAAAAATCTGATGGTAGATAAAAGCATTGAAGCCGCATATATTCAGGCAATAAGATCAGCTCAGCATTTCATATATATTGAAAATCAGTATTTTCTTGGATCGTCATATGCTTGGGAATCATACAAAGATGCAGGTCAAATTATGATATTCTTGTTATGTTTCTGAATTGCAATATACAAGATTACACTGTAGCATTGCATTGATGTTGGCTTGGCTTTATATTCTTGTCCATATATTAAGTGGAAAACCTGAATTGTTGCAACTTAATGCATTGAAACACATAGGTAAAACTCAATAGTGCGGTCAGAATATTGTTCAGCAATAGAATATCATCTAAATGACCATTTTGTCACTTGGAATGCATCGCCATTTTAGAAATTATATAGGATGTTGTTTCACACTTGGTAAGATTCCAAATTATGCAGCTTCCTAGAAAAAAATGAAATGGTTTTGAGATAGTGCAACCTCCTAAACAAAATTTGTAGCTCCTACATAGTTTTCCTTATATTTCTTTTCGAGATGTACTCATTTTCAGCACTCTTGGAGTTGTTACATTGCTTCCTGATTTTGTTTGATGTTCACTTGATCAGGAGCTGATCATCTGATACCGATGGAATTGGCACTGAAAATCACTAGTAAAATTAGAGCCAGGGAACGATTTTGTGTATATGTTGTCGTGCCCATGTGGCCTGAGGGGGACCCCAAGTCAATCACTATGCAGGAAATACTCTTCTGGCAGGTAATTTTCGTGAAACTCTTTGGTTATGTCTTTTGGATTTTATTAAGAAGCTAGGTAGTTTTAAATGAGCAATGATTAGGTGATACTGATACTGGCCATAACAATAAAAAAACTGATTAGGTGATACTGGCCTCAAATAGGCAGCTATATCTAGGCAAGGATACTTTCAGAATAGAAATGCCAGCTATCTTGAAGGGTTACTGCATCCAAATATCTGAATGTACTAGTCATAAGAGTGTGCATTAGCATAAAAAGTGGCCACCTCTTTCTAATATCTATAATCATGCCTATCCAAAAGAGAGAGCTTTTATTTGCTTTAATATTTGAATGAGAAAATATTCTTATCCTTTAAAATGGTACATTTCCTTCCTTAGACATGGAGGGACAAGCCAGAAAAAGGACTTTGAAAAGGGATGTTTATGGGCATTATTGTATGTATGAGGACCTGACGGAATGAAAAATGAGTGGTGATTTTGATAAAAGACACTACTTTCCATGACATATTTTCCTTCATGCCTCTCATTATCATTATATTACTATGCAATTTTGATGATTCAATATGTGATTAACTGAATATTGAAGGAAGAAGCCATCTGAAAAAAGGTATACAAGAAGAAATGAGAAGTGTTATTTTAAGATTTTTGTTTGCTTTCAACAGAGCCAGACAATACAGATGATGTATCAAGTTATTGCGACAGAGCTCAAATCGATGCAGATTTTGGACTCACATCCACAAGATTATTTAAATTTCTACTGCCTTGGTAACCGTGAGGAAATTCCAGGCTCTATTGCTCAATCTTCTGGTAATGGTGATAAGGTAATAGGGAATTTTCTGATTCTTAAAATATTCTTGTAGTGTATATACAGTATCATACACAACATACACTTGGGATTAGCTGAAGCAAAAGCTGCCTTTAATATTGATAAAAATGGGTTCTAGAGTCTAGAAAAATGGCTGACCTTTTAACTTTAAACAATATCAATATTTCCTTAGCTCTGCTTGTTTTACGTCTCCTCAAACTCTATATTGGTCACTCAATTGGTGAATGATTATTCAAAAGCTTGATTACACATGTTGTAGCATGCTTTACGATGGACCACTAGTTGGGGGTGGGTAAATCATTTATGATAGAGTGAGACCGACTTTAAAGGTGCAATTGAGATGAGTTCTTCAGGTGAACAGAATAGAGTTGTTTCACGAGCCATCCATAAACCTATAGTTGGATCCATGAGGAAATTCCAGTAAGGCAGTAACTGAAGGCTTACTCTAATTATGTCGAGAGGCTGACTGAATCCAATCATATACACCCTGAAATGAAACAAAGTTCAATTTTATCAAGTAGATAAGTAGGCATACGAATTAGTTTGACTTAGGAGTCTCGTCTCAATGTAGGAAGCAGACCCGCTACTCTCCCTCCGTGGCGGGTGAAAGTTCTCAAAGTGTCATATGCTGTGGACTTTTGGTATTCGTGTGGCCCAATGAATTTAAAGTGTTCTGTATCTGAACAGAATTATAATTGAACTTTCAAAAGGAAATCTAATTGTATTATCCAGATTCGGAATTTTGCTTGAAAACCGGTATCTTAAACTTTGCTCTATATCCATGTGGCAGAGGGTTTCGGGCTAGCAATATCTTTAAGGTTTTAGGTTTAATACCTTTTTATGCAGCACCATATTTTTGCAGTACCAATATTTTTGGTCTTCCATGCTTCCGTTTAAGGTGTGAAGCAGAAGTAAAAACATGGGCCGATTGTTTGGTTACTTTGATAGCTATTTTACCTTTTCTCTTGCATCATACTTACCTTCATAAGTTATGAGGAATATGTTATGCAGGATAGAGAACAAAATAAGAATGTGGGTATTTCTAATGCATAGATTTAGGAACACCAGTGACCAAATCAACCCTCATAAAGTAAACACAATTTTATTTCGTTGTGAGTTGTCATCCTCTATGCTTTCTTGTTTTTTGTTTCATTTTGCTAATCTGATTTTGATCAAGCTTGAATACTTTTGTGAGAAGTTTTTTTTGACGTGCAACCAGGTCTCAGACTCATATAAGTTTCAGCGTTTCATGATATATGTTCATGCCAAAGGAATGATAGTGGATGATGAGTATGTTATAGTGGGCTCTGCCAACATAAATCAACGATCCTTAGCTGGTTCGAAAGATACAGAGATAGCTATGGGTGCCTACCAGCCTCATTATGCATGGGCAGAAAAGCAAAGGCGTCCACGGGGACAGGTTTGATAGAAAATCACATAATGCACATACTTCATCTTGAGAAGACGTTAACGAAACCGGATGCATTTATTTATTCATCTTGTCTTGATCTCCAGATCTATGGATACAGAATGTCCCTATGGGCAGAGCACCTTGGGAGGATAGAAGAATGTTTCAAGGAACCAGAGGCGCTAACATGCGTGAGGAAGGTGAATGAGGTTGCTGAAGAAAACTGGAAGAGTTACACAGCTGAAAAGTTCACTCGACTACAAGGACATCTTCTCAGGTATCCAATACATGTAGGCGCGGACGGGAAAGTAGGTCCATTAGCTGAATATGAAAATTTCCCAGATGTAGGAGGTAGAATTCTGGGAAATCATGCTCCTACTATCCCAGATGTTTTGACTACATAGTCCTCAATAATTAACACGATTGTGAGTGTTTGGACACTCTGAAAATATGTAGCTGCAAGATCCTTATTAGTCAATTTTGTACATTTGTTCTATGTTGTACAATAGAGGGTGAAAAAACGGGTAGAAATGATATGATTGTGGGCTTGTATTTGTGCTGAATATTGTGGGTCTCATGGGACTATATAGTTGAGATGTTAATTGTTTAGATTCATTATAGTTCATGTGCTACAATTTTTCTTTTTAACATTCAATTATACAATCAATTAACAATCTAATACTTTCTATTAGAAAAAATTCATTGATTAGAGGAGTTTCTGAATGTCAATTTCTAGCGTCCCTGATAACTTATGGTGATAGGACTGTTATTTTGAACATTAAAGCTATTAATTAATCAAGATCTTGTATGAAATTTCGATTAAATTTAAACTTCTATGTATTTGATATATATATATATCAAATACATAGAAGTTCATATATATGTATATATATGACATTTTAGTATGATTGAGGGTTAAGTTACGGGAGAGAGATTAAAAATTTAATTCTCTTTATTTACGAGAGAAAATAATTTGAATACTTGGTGACAAACGAGATAGATACATCATGAATGTATCTACAAAATTATCCACATTTGGAGTTACCGAGGATTTTGTTTTGTGGGTAAGCAACATTGTCAAATCAGTCTTGTTTTTATTAAAAAATGCTTTCTTCCACTAAGAATATTAGGTTTTCTTTTTTTGGAAAAAAAAAATTGGCAAGAAAATTTAGTCAGGATTTTGTAAAATAACATATTCACATTATAAACTAATTTTGTTTTTTTATATATATTTTATCCTTTTAACTTTAATACGCTTTAATTTAAAAAATATATATATTATAAACTTTTTATATTTTTAGCGAAATTCTGGTTAATTTTTTTTGGCTATTTAGTATTTGTCTTTCTTTTTTGGTTAACAGAAGCTCAACATTGCTCGATCCCAAACGAAAAAAACTACCCATTTTTTTAATTATTTGATTCAATTAGAAATTGAGTTGGATCACGTCCTTTTGAGAGGTCTAAACTTTCTCAGTATAGTAACATTGAAAATTTTTTTAGTTAAGTAACCTAATGAAGGAAAAATTCAACTATCAACATCATATATATAGATAAATATATATTATATATATACTATATATATATATAATATATATATATATCTATATATATATAATAAATGATAACAGAACAAAGTATGTGACATCTTTCTATGACCTCAATTTGCATTTATTATTTTTCTCTTTTTTTGCCTTTTTTTTTAAAACAAATTAATTATTATATCATAAAGAGGATTACTAAAATTTAGTCCAATAATATTTATTATGGAGATCATTTATAACAAAAACTCTGCATTTTTTTTATTATTATCTCACTTGTCATAAAAGGAAAATATAATTTATTTATTTTTGACTTTTTAAATTAACTTATTATTTTATCATAAAAACATATTACTTTTTTATTGAATATAATCTTTATTAATGTAGAAACATTTATAAAAAAAATAAATTCTTTGTTTATCTCCTTCTAATCATCAAATCATAATATAATTTTTTTTTATATTTTAAGTATTTTTATTTTTATTTTTAATTTATTCCTAGAGTTACTAATAGGACTTGCCCCTCTTAATTTTACTTTTAATAATAGTCATACTCTCATAATTTTTATTCCATGACCTCCAAAGTAAATTTGTAAGTTATAATGTCTTATGTATTCCGTTATTTGCTATAAGTTCATGTTAGTTTCATGATATTCATCACATTCAATTATCATTTCTCTTTTCTCATAATAGGTTTTGGTTTTGTAACAAAATACGTATATGAAGGTAACAATATTTCATTGCACATTTTTATTTTTTATTTTCTTATTTTTGCTAATATAAAATTAGTATTTGGTTTGTGAATGAATTTACATGTAACAAAAGAAAGTACATGAAGTTTAATAAATATATACCTCAAGCCGTATTTTTCATTTCCTTATTTTGTCTATATAATTCCATATTTATTTTCCCCCCAAATGGGAACAAGATTCATCATATACAAATTATATTTCTCTTCTTTCTCAATACTTGATTTTGTTAATTAATCTAATATGTAACAAAAACAGGTATATGAAGGTAAGATATATTTCATTCTAAGTCTTTCTTTATTTTTATGTACTATCCATCTTTCTTAATATAATCTTGTTTTTTATGTTAGTATTATAATTTCTCAAGTAATTGATTAAAAAAAAATCTCCTGTAATTCCTTAACATTGTTGTCCCTGTAGCAATTGCTCTTCTAAATAGTTAATTTTCCCAAGATTAAAATATAGTTTGATTACCTATTTGTTAGTTTCAAGAATATTATTAATTTAGTAGGGTTAGTGCACTGTTTGAAAAGATAATATATTAATATAATTTAATATTTCGTTCTTTCTTTTGACATAATTAATATTGAATTGGTATATCTTTTTTTTAATTCATTGAATTTGCATATAATGAGAGTGTTGACATATGAATCAAACATATTCGTATCTCTTTGCAAAGGAAGATGGTAGAATTAAAAAAAATAAAGCATACTTAGAGATTATTTTTTCACTTTGAATTGTATAGCACTTAGTTACTTTGGCTTGACTTTTTAAATTTTGGACTTATATAAATAATTTTAGGCTAATGTTATCTTTTTAATGCTAATCATTTGATCCTTATATCATCTTACGTTCTTTTTTCTTTTTGTTATGAAAAAATTAATATAATTATTTCATTTAACAAAAACAAAAATTTATGATGATTAGTTTCACTTTTTTTTTTTTTTTATTATAATAGGAAAAGTAATTGAAAAATAAAATATAAGTTTCATGATGGGGTCCCCCCCTTTTTGTGTATATAACAATTTATCACCATTCTTGTTTGCCTTTCGAAAGGTATTTATAATTTCTATTTAGTCAAACAATTATTATATTTCTGTGTCGTATTTTGGTATTTTCACCCCTTTTTTTATTTATTTATTTTACAAATAAAATCAATACATAATTAGTAAATAGCATTTATTGGTCTAATAAAATTTAACATTTTGAATTATTTTAGACTCATGTCGTCTTCATCTTACTTGTAACGTTTTGATATTAAGAATATTGATGCATAATTATATGTTTTATTTTCCGTAAGCTTAAAATATTTTAATTATGTTTAAAATTCCCATAATAGTAATATAATAATAAAATTTTAAAAACCAATTTTGTGACGAAACTAGAGTTTGAACAGAACATTAGTACTGCTATAAAGATAGAACATATATCGCTACAACAAGATATAGAAATTTACAACAATACAACTATTTCACCTAATACATATAATTGTTATTTCAACATCCATCTTTTATTCTTACTTACCTACCTGAATATTTTATTCCTATATTAATATACAAATAACTAAATATATTTATATGTTTAAAAGAAGTCTATAATATCGCAGTCTAGGAGAAATATTAATATTATTTATATATTCAATATTAACCTAAATATTACATATTTCTATTATTATCTTATGAATATTTTATATAATCACGCGAAACGCAAATAATTTCACTAGTTAATAAATAAAGTTAGAGAATATTCTCGACCCTTTGAAAAAATAAATATTTTTTCCTATGTCAAAGCCAAAGGGGATTGAAGTGGTGTTATTCAAAATAAGAGGGCATAACTAAAATTGTGATTATTTATGACACGCACGCTTAAAGCTTCAACTCTTGCATCATTCTTGTCGCGTCAATTTAGGGATCGCTTCGTATTGGCGATTTAGGGTTCGCTTCGTATTGGCACTTTAGGGTTCGCTTCCATCATCCGAAATGGCAAGCTTCGCTCTCTCTATTCTCCCATTATATCTTTCTTCTATTTAATAAATATGTGTTTTTTGCATAATTTCAGAATTTTTTAACCTAATTAATTGTCGAAACAACAAATTTATCATCTTTATGATTTCTTGCAGGCTGATTCTCCTCGCAAAAGGTACCACTCTGTTTCTTTATAGAACTTTGAGAATTTTCTGTTTATTTGTTGCATCGCCTTGATCCGTCTTAACTTTCCGTAATTGGTTTTATTTTTATTAGGGTTTTTTTTGTCTGTATTTCGCTGATCTATATTTTTTTTGTTTGATTGTTGGCCTTGTGAATGGTGAATACATTGTTTTATTCATCAGGCTAGTTGGGATATCTATGTGGCGTAAAAATATTAACTGGGGTTTGTTTGATTTTGGGGGATCTCACTTTGATTTGTGTTTTGGAGAGATGTTAATGTGTTCATCTTTTTTAATAGAGAAATGGTAAGGTATGAATCTGTTTTTCGAAGAATTGTTTTTAAGTTTATCATGTAGAGTTAGTTTTCCGTTTTTTTTCTTGGGGAATGTCACTGAAGCATAAAACATTTCTGAGGCTCTCATATTTTGTGTATATGGGTAATTCTGTATAACAAAGTTATTCATCCTATGTCTTGCTTATGCAAGGGATAAGGTTCAATTTTTTTTCTCTCTCTTTTATTTGAAGCAAAGTTTTCCAGGGAACATCCTAATGAAGTCTCCCACTGTATGGTCTTCAAAGGTCCTCCTACTTATTGATAAAATTGGTCATATGCTAAGTCTTTCTTGAGTTAGAAAGTATCGATCAATCTTTATGGATAAGTTTTTGGCATTTTTATACAAGTTTAATTGTTGAGCATGTTAATGGAGAACACACTAACATAGTCTTAGCGATGCATTTCTGTTTTCTTTTTGCACACAAATAGATCTCCAATGGATTTTCTTTTAAGCCACTGTCTTTAGTAGTATTAGTTGACATAGAAATTTTATGAGCTACATATACTTGAAAAAGATGCCATCATTACTCGAGAAACCATCTTTAAAGACATGTGGTTGGTGTTAATAAACTGGTTCAATGTTGTATTTATTGGACTCCCAGGTATTCTCGCTCTCCTTCACCTTGGGAAGAAAAGTCAAGATCTCGCTCTCGATCCCCAACTAGATCACAGTCAAGGCCAAGAGGAAGATCCAGGTCCAGAAGTCATGGAAGGTATGAGTGGAACTTTAGTTTTACTTCACCTTCTTTATGTTAACAGCTTTGTTTCGGTTTCTCAAAATTTTCCTCCATGACTTGATTAGGGCTGAAGATACTAATCCTGGAAACACACTCTATGTGACTGGATTATCTTCAAGGGTCACTCAAAGGGATCTTGAAGAGCATTTCTCAAAGGAGGGAAAGGTTGGTTTCTGGTTTACGTATAAGCAAGTTATTTTCTGGCTCTGTTTCTGCCATGATTTGGTGCTCATACTGCATACCAACATTCTCTCTCGTTCAAAATAATTTGTGTTGTATCTACTCTTTATAATGGAAGTTTTTCATTTATGATGATTATCTTAGAAACATCTAGTTTTCATTCAAGTTTATTGTATGAGCAAAGTCTTGTCAATGCATTTGCCAAGATATTGATGTGTTGTGGCATTTTGGCTGGATTCTTTTCTCATTGTTCATACTTTAAAGCTTGCTATTGAAGTTTCTCTTTTACTTTCTTTTGATTAGGTGAAGTCAGCTTTTCTGGTTGTGGAGCCCCGTTCTCGCATCTCTCGTGGTTTTGCTTTCATAACAATGGATAGTCTTGAGGATGCCAATCGCTGCATTAAGCACCTTAATCAGTCCGTCCTTGAAGGCCGGTCCATAACGGTGGAGAAGGTCAGCTATTTATACATTGATTGGTGAACCATTGTTCTGTTGGCTTGCTTTTCTTTTTTCTTGACTTGGAGGTTTTCTGATTATATTCAGAAGACATTACGTCAGCTTTGTTGGCAGCAATCAAAGATGATCAGTTCTTCCATTGCAACATTATATTCACTCAGCTTGACCAAATGGCTCGCTAAAACAGCTTTTCACATGCATCTGATCGACTAAACTTAGCAACTATTTTGCCAAACAACTATACAACCTCAGCAAATACTTCAAACTCTCAACTAATCAAGGGTCATTATCAACAATAGAATCAGGCTTTTATGGTATCTCATCCTGGTGTTGGTTCTATCTCCATCTTTTAGCTGTTATAAGACGTGCGAAAATATTTAAGCTGCTATCCTGTGTGACTAGTGTCATATCCTATTTCTTAGTAATGCACATCATTGTGTGCTTGTGCCACCTTCAGTTATGCAGAGGTTTTTCAAGGAGACTTGCTTTTTTTGGCACAGAGTAGTTGAATGTTATGTTCTTCCTTTAGGAGTGCATTTGGTGATTCTCGTTTGTTTTGGATGTTAACATCATAGGTTAAGATTTCATAGAATTACAAATATATCTGTTTTTTTTTTGTTGCGAATAGAACACCCGAGATTAGCAATTTGATATTCTTCCATTACAAGGAATTCATTCTCTAGAATACATTATCTGGTCGAGATAACCCATTTGTTCTTGATGTAAATCTCATATGTTCAGATTTCACGTATTGAGATGATATATTTTGTTTTTCAGTCTCGTAGAAAAAGGCCAAGGACTCCAACACCTGGTCATTATCTTGGGCTTCATCAGAGCGCAAGGGGTGATGGTAAGCTTCTGATGCTATGTAAGTTCCTATTCTATTCTATTTTTGATTGTGGAATCTCTAAAGTACTCATTGCTTTGGTCAAAGGTTATCATGGTGATCGGGGTAGGTATCGTGGCCGTGGTGATTATGGTTACCGAAGATCTCCAAGACGCTCTCCATATAGAGGTGGGCGAGATTATTCTCCTAGACACTCTCCATATAGAGGTGGGCGAGATTATTCTCCTAGACGTTCACCTTATGCTGGAAGGTCGAGACGTGCGCGATCCCGGTCATATTCTCCTTATGAAAGGAACTACCCTCGTGGTTATAGATAAGGGGGTTTCGTCCTCAGCAATGAAAACTGCTTTTGTAAGGATCTATAAGTTTGATGTGGACTAGTCTTGATGTTAAAAGAGTACTGGTTAATGAATGTATGTCTGGGTTACACCTTGAATGTGGATTATCTGTAATCTTTCTGAAACTTTATGATGTATGTATTCTCTTTCGTTGCTTGTCATTTTGTTGTCTTCATGGTCGTGACATCGTTTACGATATCTGTTGGTTCATTCTTACATGTTGTTTAGCAACTTTCTGGTTTGTGGCTTTGTCATTGTCAAGATACTCTCTTTTCTTGCAACTTGGATACTAGTTTGAAGAGAAAATGTACACTTAATCCAGTAATTTGCTTAATAGTATTTTCTTGAACAAAATGGAGTAGCTGAGTTTCTTAGATATTTGTTGATGACTTGATTTTACAAGATATGACATTCTTGGAGATGTGTCGTGATAGAATATTACAAGATGGTCCAACCCCGACATGACATTTGGCTCATTCTAGTACAGACATAATGGCCTTCGAGCTTATCAAGTTGTTAAAAGTAGATTCTTTAGTTAATTAGACATCCAATTATAAAAAAAGAGTAACAAATGGATAAGAATTAAGATGACTAGACACGGAACAAGCTTCCAAAAGTCAACAATAATATCCTAGATTTTCTAATGAGCACGTGAAGATATTTTACGAGTCAGTGTAAGTATTATATTTTGGTAATTTTGTTAATAACAAACGTTGAAAAGAGAACGTGCCTCAATAATCATGAATTGGTATGAGGATACATAGACTATTCACTAGTCTTACATATATGACTTTTTCTTCTTCTTCGTTATACATACATATGACCTGGTAGTAAGAGCTTTGACTATTTTTGTTCGAAAATTTAAGGGAGACCCTTGTGAAGTTAAATATTGCTAGGTGGAACACAAGGGTTATATCAAATAGGAAAAATTCTCCAACAAAATACGAGTGTTAGGAGAATACGATGCACGTTTTGGCCAACCATTTCCTTCCACATGTTCTATAACAATTAACAGACAACTACTAAAGTAATCATGTTTGATGCTTTGAATTTAAAGTTTATTTTCAAAAAATAAAATAATTTAAAATTAAAACTTTAGATTAGAGTATCTTTTATCACCCACGTTAACAAGTAACTACTAAATGCTATTCCCTCCCAAAAAAGTAGTGATCTACTTATAAAAAAAAGTTTATTCAAAATTTTACTTTCGATTTTTCTGTTTAAGATCAGGATATTAATAATATTTTGATAACATAATTTTAATTTAATATTATAATATTGTTATTTTTTTTAATTTTATATATTTTATATCAATTTAAATTAAAGTACTCTTTTTAAAACGAAAAGAACTTGTTCCATATTTAGTATGTGGTATTGTGGTGAACAATGATAGATTGCCAATAACAGGGTAGACCTAAGAGGAACTTATCTTCCTCGACTTTCTTTTTTCCAACACGTTATTTTTTAAATAATAGAAATGAGATAAACGTGAATCTCACTTCATCGCCTAGCACGATACTTATAAAATATGGCATCTCTTAGAGCCTGTTTGGCTCAGCTTAAAAGCTGGTCAAACTGACTTAAAAGCTGATTTTTGACTTATTTAGATGTTTGGCAAGCTAAATTAACTTATTGTTAAGTTAAAAAAAAAACTTATTTTAAGCCAAGTTAAAAGCTGGGGTAGAGGTGCTTTTCTTTTTTTATCTTATAAGCTTGTTTTAAGTTGACCCACATTTTTTATGTGGGTTTGGCCTTAATATTTTTATACAATCTCCAAATTAACAACATAACCCATACCTCTCTTTCTTCCATTTTTTCCCTTTCAAGTTTGGGCATAGCAACTTCAAACTTCAGCACTTTTATCCAAACACTACTGCTTTTGAAAATAAGTTTCAGCATTTCAAAGTACTTTTTAAAGCTGCTTTATTAAGCCCATCCAACTGGCCCTAAAGTATATCGGTAATAACAGTTTTACGTCGATTCAAATCCTTAAATTTTAAACTGTTAGAAATACAATTTGTACTATTCCTCTATTTTCATTGTTTATTTTATTTTTTTTACTTCATTTGAATAAGAATTTCCTCTAGTTCTTTCATGAACATCATCTTTTAATTTTTAACTTTTTTAAATAGACATATTTAAAACTACAAAATTAATAAATATTTTGATAGTATATGTATTTATTTTAGTATTAATATAATAAATAAATAGAAATAAAGTTGATAATAAAAAATATCTAGAAATAGTACGTCTTTTTGTATTGGGGAAAAGGAATCTCGTCCTCCTTGTGGAAGTGTAGTAGAGTATTTTAAAAGCCACTTTAATCTCAACATGCTCCATTCCTTCGCCCAACAACAAATATTTGTCTTCTCCACCTAATTTATTTTATCCCAAAATCCCCCTTTTTTTTTTCTCCTCTCTCTGTAAACCCACATTGAATTTATTGTCTAACAATGCTCGGCGTTGAGTTAAGGATCTCTACCGTCGCCGGAGTTTTCACCGATCTACCGGAAACAAGTCGCCGGAGTGCCAGCTGGAACTGGAACTCCTCCATTGGAAATATCTCATATCATCTCTCTTCCAGAAATAGGCATTGTAGAAAGTCCAGATTCATGGTAATCTGTAGCAAGTCATCACGCGGAAGCTTTAATCGGAAATCTAATCAGAGTGATGAACCGGGTGATGATTATATTGAAGCTGTCGTTCTCGTTTCAGGTATGGAAAATTACCGTTTTGCCCTTTTCTCCGATAATTTTTTGTTAAGAGAAATACTGATGCAGGTAATATATTCTTCATGAACATTACTTTGTTGAAATGTATGAAAATGATCCGAATTTTCTCTCTACGCTTTTGCTTTTTTAATCAATGTAGCTCAACTGCTATTAGTAAGTGAAAAATGGAAAATTGGTAGCTTAGCTGCTAGCTCCATAGACTTTGAACAAGTTGCTTTCCCAGTAACATTTGATGATCCTGTACGAATTAGTAAAAAAAAACCAATGTTATGGAATGGAGGGACCTAAAATCTTTGATCCGCATCTCCAAAAAATGTATTAGCACACGTGGATCATTCAAAAAGAAACTACTTTTGGAGTATCTGATGCACACATTTTCAGGGAGTCTGCAAGATAGCCTATAATCATATCAATTTGTATAAAAAATGACTTGAGATGGGAAATCATGCGCTCTACAATAATTTGAGAAACTAAATAAGTCAATTGATAATTTATATCTTGAATACTGAATTACAGAATCAGTTGAGTTCCCTATTTGATTCATATGATTCCATTTGGGTTTAGTCAGGTCTATTTCATGTGGTACCAAATGAATATGTATATGTGGATTTCTCTGCTGCCATTATGTAAGTTGTGACATTGGTCCTGGTAGAATTTTCATATTTTAGATATTTCTACCAAGTCCTTTTCTATCACCTTTTGGAGGTCTGTTCCAGACATGACCAAACTATCACAGGCTCTCTCTCTTTATTCTCTACCCGTGCTACTTGCATCTTTTGTTATTATTCTTCTCCAATATTCTACGCTTGCACGTCTGTCTTATTATCCTTATTCATACATCTTAATATCCATATGTCAATATTTATTCCGTGGATGTGATGGGACATAGGGGCTCAGCACTCAATCTTAATATAATATTGCTGGTCTAGTACTTATATAAAAATAACCTTTCACTTTGTTATGCATCTTTTTATTGCATAGCCACTCATTCATCTCAAATACTTTAGTTATGTGTACTTTGAAATCTAATTGCTTATCACATTTTATTTGTAGTCTTTCTTCTGTATATTAGTATTTTCTACTCTGCATCTGAGGCTAAGCATGTTTACCAATGCTGCAATGACTACAGAGACTATGAAGCACTACAAAATGCATATGGGTGGATTTCAAGAAGAAACAAGATGGCACTCATCTTCTCACCTGATTCCCTCTTCTTTTCATCCTAAGGATCGTATTGCTGATGCATCATCTTTAGGGACAGGATTTCTTCGCCGTTTCAAGAATCCAACTATTTTTCTTAAGATTTCCTGTGATGCAGAATATGTCTTGCCAATTATTGTTGGTATGTACTTTTAAATTTCTACTTGAACAACTAGCACTGTCTTGTAAACAGTTATATCATACTGTTATCATAACTCATACTGCCTGCTACTTCAGGAGAACATGCTGTCGAAAAACTTATAGATTCATTGCATGAGGAGGAGACTGGGGTAATTTTTTTCAAGATTTTGAGAACGGATTCTCTGACTACTTTTCCTTATCTTTCTCTTAACATTTCTTTGAGATGCTGACGTTGGGCCCGCTGCAGGATTGCCCCGATGAGTTCCTGCTTTTGAGGAATCTATTGTTGAAATCTGGCTATGAAGTATGTCAATACCACTTTTATCTATTTCATCATATGCATCCTTTCTCAATCTTGATTTTTTAATGATAAAATAATGTCAAACTTGATTTTAGCCATGTTTACTTTTAGCTTCTCTTTTTGAATTTGTTACCACATTCCCTGATATTAGAAACCTTTGGTTTTCAGAAGCATGTCATATATTCAAATGGAACTTTAGGAGGCGGCCATTAACTTTTCTGCTTATCTTTTAGCTGCCAGTTCATGATACTAATATGCTTTTACCAAGTATCATGAAAAGTTCTTACTGGTTACTCTAACTTGTAATATGGCAAGTGAGCAGGAGGCGGCTACTCCTCACTTACTTCTACGTGTTTGTAAGATGTAACACTTCCTTTGAGATGTGATCACCTTTAAATTGGGGAAACAGACACAGACACCGTGCCTTTAATTGTTGTTTTAAGTGCTAGTCTTTCTTTCTTAATTTGGTGATATATCATTTCTAGGTTAAAATGGTGAAGATTACAGAAAGAGTGACTAGTACTTATTTTGCCAGAATATTTTTCCATAAGGTATGTTCAAAATACTTTGTTCGTAGATTGAAAATATATTCCTACTTCTATAATTGCATTTTATCTGAATTTAACATTTTTGATAATACCCAGGCAGGAGAAAAGGATATTATTAGTGTGGATGCTCGTCCCTCCGATGCCATTAATGTTGCCAGAAGATGTAAGGTATTGTTCTTATGGGACTTTGAGATTCAAGTTTGATAATGAATCGCTTCATATAAATTGCTTACCATTGTAGAAAACATTATGTCTCCTGACTGTTTTCCATTTGCCCTTTTTCCTAGCATGCTGAGATGAAAAGATTGATCTCTCTTCCTTGAGCCCAGAGTCTATCTGAAACAACCTCTCTACCTTCCAAGGTAGGGGTAAGGTCTGCATACACACGACCTCACTTGACCTACTTGTCAGATTCATGAGGACTTGTGGTCAAATTGTATGTGTATGATCAACTTCTTTTCAGTTTTAGCTCCTGTTAGAATCAGTCTTATTAATCTTACTTGAGCTGTAATGACCTAACTACAATTTTGACAGCCGTTATCTGTAATTGAGCTTGTTCTGGTTTATGCAGGCACCAATTTTTGTGAATAAGCAAATCGTCTTGACCGATGCAACAAGAATAGGTTATGGAATGGACCGATCTAGTAGAATTAAGTCCACCTATGACGTATTACTAGATAGGTTGGTCTCTTTTCTCTCCTATGTACATTTCTTTGGACTTTCTCCAAACTTAAGACTAATCTGTTTGAGCGCAGTGCATCAGATGGCCCCGATTTACTTTCTGAAGAACTTAGTATGTTGAGAAATATGAACTTAGCAGTGAATGAGGAGAGGTACAATGATGCAGGTACATCAAAGTAAACTTGTAATTATTTTGGTGGAAGCATCTGCTATAGTTTTTCTGTAATTAATTTGTTGGCACATCACCTATATTTTCTGGTTCCTGCAGCTATGTGGAAGGACAAACTGATGAGACTTCGTGAGTTCAAGACATGAGCTCTAAAATCTTTCTCCAGGTACATCTTTCTACTGTTCAATGAAAGAGTTCTTTGATTACATTAATAGTGTCATGGAATGAGCATATTTATATTATGTTGGATTATGGATATAGTATTCATCTGACTCTTGAAAATTTACATTATTCTACAATGCACATCTTTCAAGTTTTGCTGCTATCCGTTGAAACTCTCTCCTTGTCTTTTCAGAAATAAAATGTAAATATTCCTTCTGGATTGATGGCAGCTATGACACCGCGCTGTATTTCAACTTTTCAGTATCACATTAACAAAAGTTTGGAGGAATCAATAATCTTCAGGGAAGTTCAAGTATTATTGTTGTGTACATGTTCCCCTTGCTGTAGAAATCTCGAAAAGTAAATGCCTTACCTATGTTGTGTCAGTTGGGGTTTTATCTAGCTAACCCGACAATGCAACCTCTAGGTAAAATGTATATAGTTTGACTGTTGCTGAAGAATATATGAACTATGTGATATTACCATGTGCACATTCAAGATGAACTCCTTCCATGCCAACAATAGTAGTACTAAACTTTCAAAAGAAGAGAGATGAGATCAAGCTTTAAAGTTGGTAGCTGAAAGAAAGCTGTCCGTGAAGGTCAGGAAAGACGAGAGTTTGAATCAACAAATATTGCAAAGATGGCACGACTTAAAAGCCATGTGGTGATATATTACCATGACACACAGTTAGTGTCTTTCCTTTTCCTCTCATCACCACTCATAGATAGTTGTATATAAGTTAAGAGAAGGGGCTGGAGTGACTATGCTCAAGTTATATGTTGTACATTTGATTCCATCCATATTGGCAGCATTTGTTATATCCAGATTCCAGATTATTAGAAGAATTGGAGATTTAGGAATATTGTAAAGTAATAATTACCAGAAGGGGGTTCTTTGTCAAAAAACCTTTCAAGCGATCAACATCTCCAGTTCTTTCTCAACCCTTCTTTTTTGCTCTCTTGTCAATCACTAACTACGTCCATCACTTCAGTTTATGAACTATGCACTCATAGTAATGGTGGTAAAATTAGCTCGTGAAAATATAATATTTCTCAACTTATGAGCCCTACATTTATTAGCTCAGCCCATAAAAAATTGGGCTGATGTGTAGAAATTGTGACTTCAGTATTTTTCAAAAGATATTTTTTTTCATTTGATATGTTACAGTTATATATAGCTGTAGTAAGGAAAAAAACAATTTATCAGATACTAAATATCATACAAGAACAAGGGAAACCTGCAGAATTTTTATATATTTATTAACTTAGATCATTTTCACTTGTCTTAGCCCAATCTCTAAATCAGATCAAACAATAAGTTTGTTCATCAAGCTTGCCTCTTGAATTGAATTCAGTTCTTGAGCTTGCAATCGAAACTCTCAAAGAAGTAACTCATATAAATTCTTCATTTGACTTTAAAATATCTGATGTCGACTTTGGTATTGGTATCATATAAATTGGAACATAAGCGGGAAGCTTAATGCCAATGGACTCATCCAAATATATGAAAATTATTTCCTGCTGGTTTTCGTACACTTATTACCTGCCTTTTGACAACTTTAGAAACTTATTCTTTTTCAAAATTGCCTCTTTGACTCTTTCCATTACGTGTCTTTTAGACAATTTGCATGCCCTACCTCTACAGAAGAGAGGTAGAAAGAGATTAGTTTCTGTTAGATCGTCGGCTATGATCTAGAGAGAATTTATTATGTTAATTTTAATCCAGAATCTTGTAAAACTTATGAATGTTTCATACATGTGTCATTATTAGTTTGAGGGGAGTAAAATGTTATATTTTACCAAAATTTTTAAAAATTTCAAAATAGTTTCAATCTTAAGAAATTTATACTCCCAACACTTTAGTATGTAGTTTCTACTTTCTAATTAAGATTTTCATTAAAAATATATATTTTAAAATGTTATGGATATTTTCACTTACATATATATATATTCAGTAGACCTTTGTATATTTATTTTTTTCGGCAACAGTAAACGAACAAGTAGATATACTAGCATAATATATTATCTTTGTGGAAAATGAGAGAAAAAAAAGATAAAAGAAAATATCGAGAATCATACGATCCTAATTTGTATATGCTACTAGTACTCAAAAACATGTATACTATATATCCAAGGATTAGTACTCTTGGTGTTATAAGTTGCATTTGAATTCAAATGAATCTATTACTTTCAGCTCGAACAAAATATACTACTATAAAAAGATATACTTATCAATTAGAAACTATTGACTCTAAGTATGTGCTTCCAAATAATAGCAAATCAATGAGGTAATATCTTTTAATTCCATTATTATGTATAAACAAAAACGCCATTAATATATATACACATATAGAGAGAGACAAAAATGATGTATCCTTCAAAAGGTTGAACAACATAATTAACAAGAAAAATTAATGGCATATATATACATATAGAGAATGATGATCAAATGGTCTTATTGTATCGATGCCAGAAGATGAGCATGATAATACATCTTCTTATGATATATAATCTTGAACGTTTCTCTTTTATCATCACCGATAAATATCCTTTCTTATCAGTATCGTTATTATTAATCAACATTCGTCTTCCATATCGATGATGATTTTCTTTTGCATGCCTTGGCCTTGATGTTGAAATTTCCCCTCTCTTATGCTGATCATATGCAGACGTAGATACACATTGACCCATTAAATTTAACCAAAATCAACTAATAATTCCCAAATATTCAACCCCTCTTTAAGAATTTAATTTAATTTTTTTCTCTCTATCTAGAATTAAAGAGTGCCATTAGAAGAAGATAGATTGATCACTATTTTTGAGCCAACTTTTCAGCATTTTTGTAGCATCGAGTTTTTTGTTTCCTAGGCTAGGGTGTAGTTATATATAAAAATTAAGGATTTAGTTAATATTGTTTTTGCTATTTACTTAATTAGGAAAAGCATATATGGTGTGAGTGGATTTTCTCAAAAAAATTATAATATAAGCGTGTTTAGGAGTATATTTTGTTGTCGTTATCTGAAGAAATTTTAGTATTTATTTTTATATCCGTAAGAAACAACGTATCGTCCGTTACTGCTATGATTGGGACAAGTCAAATGTGTGTTTCATCGCTTACGTTTCTGGAGTCATGAGGAGGCCTACCAAAAAAAAAATGGTGTGAGAAATTTTTATTTTTACGCTATCAGATCAGGTTTAATGTCGCATGTAATTTTTTATATTTTCAAGATTATAAATCTTACGTTTAAGTACTTTGTAGATATGTAGAACTACAAATCATGCATTGTAAGTGTGCCTTGTTGTAAAGATGAACTTAAACCAAAAAAGAAAAAAAATTGTTGAAAAATAAAAAAATATGGGAGAATTAAAAACCTCGGACGGTGTTTAGCTGGATGGTGTATGTTTATATGAATGATTGATCCTCATGAGGTGTGTATGATTAGGATGAGGAAAAATAAGTACATTAAATTAATTAGCAATTATGTATTCTACCAGAAATATGTCCTTTGTATAATGCAATTATAAAAAGGTTATTCAAAGCTACTTGTATTTGTGAATAAATATCGAGGGAAATCTGCATGATTGATTATTATTAATTATAATGTAATTATGAAAGTGATTACCTAATTAAACGCATGAATCACTTAAATAAGTTAGTGGTTGGAGCATTAAGTCCTAAATGATATGTGTGTGGTATGGTCTATAATTCACAAAATAGTGTCATATTTTGTTACGGACCATATTGAAATAATTGTCTTGGATTAATGCCCCAAACCTATTTAATATATAATCTTCGGGTCCATATTGATGTTAAGTATTAATCGTGAGATTTGCTCAAGTGATTTAACACCTCGTTATGATTTGAGTCACATTGATTCTAGTCTAAGTGATTTAACATCTTTATTAGAGTTCGAGTCACGTTAAAAAATATGAAAAAAATACTATTGATTCGTCTAAGGAGGGGTGGAAAAAAAGAAAAAGAAAAAACAGTACTGATCATATAGCAGTAGGCAGGAATGGCATGTCAATTTTTGTTTTTCATTAATGGTTTACTTTATTAGGTGGGAAATTAAATCTGAATATTCAATCCATGAACTATTTTTCAAATTAAAGAGTTTAAAATGACTCTGAAATTAACTATTTCTTCTGATTTTATTTATTATTTGACCTACTCGGTGGATCAGATAAGACTTCTCCATGTCATCAAATTAAATTGTTGCACTATTATATTTATTCTCATGTTTGACAATTCTTATACCAGTTTGATTTTTTTTTTTTTTATTGTACATATAGGAAGAGGGAAGTAGAAAGGAAACTAAAGGATATATCATAAAGCGGAAATCAAATAATTAACTGAACTATTAAGATTTCTCAAATTAATCATTATCGTATGCAACATATTACTGTGTTTCAATGAAATATACCAATTAGAAGAATAAAGTGACAAAAATGTTTAGTTGTTATTAATTGGACATTGACTTGATAAATATTAAATTTGTATATTTGGGTTGATGAAGAGTTAACATCAGGTGGATTTTTGGAAGTTTCCTCATTTGATTGTGTTAGCTAACAAACAAATATTTGAAATACTATGTGCAGAATGAAGAGAGAATTCAATAGTTTGCTTTGTCCTTTTTATTTCTTCTGTGGGATCCTTTCATATTTGAGCCTCAAAAATTATATTGATGCATCGTTAGCTCAGTGCCATAAAGACCAATAGTAATATTATGTCATGACATGGTGCTTAATTTTCTCTTATTATTAGCTCACCATATATTTATGTTGTGTACTCTTAGGGCCCGTTTGGATGGGCTTAATAAAAGCAGCTTTAAAAAAGTACTTTTGAAAGTGCTGAAACTATTTTAAAATAAGAGTTAGTGTTGATAAAAGTGCTGAAGTTGAAGTTGCTATGCAACCGTGAAAAGGAAAAAATGGAAGAAAGACGGCTGTTAGGTTTTATCATTGGTTTTGGTTAATTGGAGGCTTGTAAAAAATTATTAAGGGCAAGATATAAAAATGTGTGGTCCACTAAAACGTCTATAAGCTAAAAAAAAGGAAAAGCACCTCTACCCCAGCTTTAACTTTTGGCTTAAAATAAGTTTTTTTAACCGTTACAATAATATTTTCAGTATTGCAAACAGCTAAATTAAGTAAAAAAAAAATCAGCTGTTAAGAAGTTTGACCAGCTTTTAAGCTGAGCCAAACAGACTCTTAATAGGTAACATAGGAATGACAATAAAGCAGAGCGGAACAAGTTGATTTTTATTTAATCCTTTTAAAATCATTGACAGTTATTTTATGATAAGAAATTATGATCCAACAATTTGAGACACAAGTGTGTAATTTGGGAACTAATTTAAAGTAATTCAAAAGCCTCTTACAATTTACATATATTGATATTTAAAATAATGGAAATAAGTTTACATGGGTAAAAGTTATCAAATATAATACAAATATTAAACTCTTTTCAAATAACGAGGGACCAATGAAAAACATTGACTGAACAAACAAATACTAGTATGTATTACTATTTGACTAAAAAAAGTATTTCGATTCTGGTGTCGGTAAATTTATGAGTGTGTATTAAATTTGAAGTTATTTCATCAAAATTAAACTTGCTCTCTCCAATAGTGGATTAATTAAGTTTCACTTCTCGTGTGAAAAAATTAAACATCAGAAAAGTTTTCTAGACTTAGTTACTTTAAAGTTTAAACTATCGACCTGTTGTGCAGCAGAAATTCATTTTGCAACAAAAATAAAATTTTAAAGTTAGCGGTCAAGAAAAAAACTTATATTAGAGAGGTAAGTCAAAAAAGTAGTAGAAAAGATAAGATCATACGCTTACAATTTACTGAGAACATGACACTAGATATAAAAAAATATTTATTGGGTTATGTACGGGTGAATTCCTTGGGTTGGTATTTACTTCTACGTTTACTTGTTATTATGTTCATTTTATCCATACTATATTTTTCTTTTCATGTGTGATTTTATCATGCTTTATTTTTAAATTGAAGATCTTTCGAAAATAACTATTCTACCTTCACAAGATAAAAATGAGGTTATGTATATATCCTTGTATACCGGATATATTATTATTGTTATTAGGTTAAAGAAAAATACTTATGCACCTGTGATGTTCATGAAAAATCATATAAAACCATGATATTGATTAATTTATTTTTCATTGGTCAATCATATATAGTTAATTAAATGTCATTAGTTTAATATAAACATGGAATATAATAAGTTTTACCTCTGCAGCCAATAAGGTGTCACATTTTCTACGTGAATTCAAAAAAAACAAATGAAAGAGCATTTAATTAGTAAAGAAACTTTGAAGGTGTTTGGCCGAATGATATTATGAGATGTGATTCATATCCTTTAAAAATCATAATATGGAAACTATAACATGATTTTGAGATATTTTTAATATAAAAATTGATCCACAAGTTTATATTTTATTAAAACAAAACTTGCATTTATATCTATCTAACCATTTCTTTCATATGTAAATAAAATTTATAATTACATTAATAATTTTTAAAATTTATTATTCTCACCAACACATGTTATTTTAACTCACACCAACCGATTGTTGAGTAATAAATTTTTTTTCTACATTTACTCGAAGACCTAATTTATTACTTCTAAATTCTACCATTTTGTATTTATTACAACTCAAAGTAATAATGTTGGTTCGTTTCTTCGTCACATGATCAAGATCAATACAAGTTCAGTGTCAGGAAATTGTTCATACTGGGAGGATTATATTACATACTAGTACACTATAATTTATGTTCAATATTTTTTTTATTGAATTAAAATTTGATGAAACAATTACTTAAGTAGAGAACAAATAGTTCCGTAATAATTTATAAATTTTATTTATTTGATAAGATTGAATAAATAATTGAAACTATTTTAATAGTTTTACAACTTATAATATTATTATATTTTGAAAAATTTACCCATAAAAAAAATTCATATCGCCATGTAAAATGCGAAAATTAAATGTTCATCTCAGCATTTCCTATATGATTATGATAATCGCCATGACCCATACGGACCGTCAGATTTAGTTAGATACTCTACACGCACATATTATTGCCGTTGAACTGTTTCTTCTTTACTAATATACGGTACCACAATGTCTTTAGTGTTTCAAAATAAAAAGTGTTTTGATGGATTGTGACCATGCCAAATGCTTTTGTATCCATTAATTTTCGGAAAAGGGCCTAAAATACACTGAAGTATTGAAAATGGTACACATTAACCCCGTCCACCACCTATTGGCCCCCACAGAACCCTTCACATCCACCTTTGGGTCCAAATTACCCTCCATTAACGACAAAATTAAAAAAAAAATAAATTATAATTTTAATTACGTGGCACTCAACCAATTGGTTGTAATTGTACTTATTAAAAATTATTTAAAACACATCATTTTAACTAACCCCACCCATTTTAACTAAACCCACCCATAGCTTTTATTATCCTGATTAATATTGGGCATATGCCAAGCATCTAGGAATAATTCGTTGAAATCCAGATCCACAAACCTTCCATAAAAATATTTGGTTTGTGTCTTGTTGGCAAATTTGCTAATGAATTAAGTGAGTTTTGGGTTGATGTAAATCAGGAAGAGAATGCATGAAGATGAAAAGGAAGGGGAAAGCATGTGGTTGTTTTCGAAGTGACATTGATGAAATGGAAGTTCACGTGTTCCATTTCTATCATATACCTTTCATTTCACAAATTTTAGTGATGGATTGGTACTTGTACTGGTAGCTAGCTGGAAGGGTATAGAAAAAAGTAATGGGTGGGGTAGTTATTAAATGGGTGGTTATCGGTGAGTTTTAAATGTATTTAATAATTAAATTACAACTCAATGATGAGGGCCAGTTTAATTAAAAATTATAATTTAATTTTTTTTAATTTTGGTCCGTTAATGGAGGGGTAAATTTGGACCCAAAGGTGGATGTGAAGGGTATTTGGGGGCCAATAGGTGGATGGAGGGTAATTGTGTACCATTTTCAATACTTCGAGGGTATTTTAGGCCCTTTTCCGTTTAATTTTGGACTAGCTAGCTACCTAGGCTAGACCACCATACAGCTTTATCAGTAATTTCGAATTTTAGTTTCATCTTGTACACTTAAAATTTTCCTTCTTCTTCATTGTTTGGATTGAAAGTGGAATTTAAAATTACCCAAGAAAAGAAACAAGGAAAAAGGAATAATTAATTATGTAGTAGGGTCAGAAATTAATAAAAAAAAAATTGAAAAAATTAAAATGGTTTGCTAAGAATAGTAATTGGTCCCTAAGTGATTCTGAAAAAAGAAGTTGCAAGTTGCCCACTACAGGAATCAAATCTAATATTGGTTGGTTTTATATGCAGAATAGCCAGCAAATGTGAAGACTCTCTTAAATGACTCCCATATTGTATCTGAATTTGTCACGAGCATAAGCTTAAAACATTAAACACAATCTCCTGCCAAAAGGTAAATTATTCATCTCAATTCCTTTCGTCTGAAAATTCTAATAAATATTCTTAATTTTCTTTAACTTTTGTATGAGTTTATTTTTTTATATTTTAAAAACGTTTTAAGAGAAAGTAAATATTAAATTTTCCATGTGAATTTACTTTTTTATATTTTAAATCCGTCAATAAATTTTTTTTAGAGATGCGACACAATGGCACAACTGTTAGTACAAAATAATTCGCCGGTCATGAAGGACGAGAAGAAGCGAAGCCGAGTTCGGAAGTAGTACTGTCGTGCTTCTTGAGGATAGAGGCGGGATCTAAATATTATATGACTATAGTTATATATATCGGTATATATACTATATAGATATATATATATATATATACTATATAATATATTATATATATATAAGGTGCAAGTAAGTAGGTTATACTGTGACATTGCAAATAGATTTAAATGCGTGGAATTAAATAAAAAAAAATTGAATAGAAATAGGCTAACATGAGAGCATATTCAACCTTGTCCTTTTTATTAAAGTCTTTACTTGTTGTGATTTTGTTGGTCTATCTTTTATAAATTTCTAGTATACCTTATTTAAAAAAAAATCTTTTAACTATATATAACAATCAAATAAAAAAACACTGTTTTTTGGGTCCATTTGAACTATACATCAACCTATATTTTTATGAATAAAAATGAATTAAGATTATTGTTTTTTTAAAGAAAAAACTAATTAACTAAGCTTACTTCCTCCACATATACAACTATATACTCTACTCTGTCCATTATTATTTTGTCATGATTTTTATTTTTAAAAAGTCAAACCGTAAGAACTTTGATAAACATTTTTAAGATGCATTTTTACATCATATTGATATGCACAAAAAAATGCAATTTATAGTACTTTTCACATAGTTTTTAAATATTTAAATCTTTTATTTAAAATATCGAATTAATATAACCTAATTTAACTTTGAAAATTAGTCAAATTGAATTTTGAAAAAGTACACCATAAAAATAAAAATGGACAAAAAAAGTATATATAACAACATTACAATTATTATCAATTAAGTAAATTTAAATTTTGAATTCACCTAAGTCGACGTTAAAGGTAACTCCAAAAAGGTCGATAAACTTTAATTTGATTCCCTTGCTGGGTCTGGTTAGTTTTACATTAAATATGTGGGATGCCCTATATGCCTATCCATCTCCCCCTTCAGTGAATTTATTTATGTATGAGACTGAGAAAATTAAAGAGAGATTCCCTTTCCCTCTTCTCATTTATGATTCATACTCACTTGGTTGGTAGTCCTTCAGTATCACCATCATGGGCCATCCTTTCCTTTTCCTCTCATTTAATATTTTTTTTATTTTTTATGTATACGTTTCTATTAGAGTTCAATTAAATTAAATTTCTAACCATGAATGAAATAACTGTATCCAATACAAACGTTCCTTTTGTGTTATGTCACCCACTCTTGAGTAACAATTTTACCCCTTCTATATCTTTTAAACACCCATGCCCTTTATACCACTCTTTTGCTTATATTAATTTCTAAGATAAGTCAATATCTCTTGCTACAATATGTGTAGGGGTCCGTTATATAACTCGTACCATGCATATCGATTCTCTGAGATATGGACTCAATTAGTTAACGATATATTATGCATGAGCCTACACAGAGACAGAATTTCCAATTATACGTTGTGATTTTGCTTTAACTTTTTAAAGAGCAAGTACTCCTGTTGATTCAAGTTTTCTGGTCCATGTTGATTTGTGACATTGCTTAAAAAAGTATTTATATAGTTATTTTAATGTTAAAGATGAAAATATTTAACTTCTTTCTTAATTTGTTGAAATGGATAATTAAAAAAAAACAAACTATTTTAACATAAGAATTAAATAATAATAAAATGGAATGAATAATGTGAAATAACTATTCTTTAAAAATATATCACCACAAATAAGTTGTAGTTGAGATGGAGGAAGTGACTAGGAAGAGTGGGTTGATAAGTGAAGTTTCAAGTATAAATGTATAATAGCATCATAAATAAGTGAGAAGCAAAGACAAATATTTACTCTTAAAAAAAAGTGATTCGGAGTCGGTATAATCCTAAAAATATTATATTATTTGATAAAAAAAATTATTATAATTATAATTTAAAAAATTATATATATACATATATAATTTAATTTTCATACATCTCGATTAAATTTATGTCGAAGGAGATTGGGAAAAGAATAATGGAGTTAAATGCAGTGGCCCTGTCCTTGTGCTTTGGTAGTCGCAGTTTTAAATGCACTCTAAACACACCACGCCTTCTCTCCTTCCTCCTTAAATTTACCCCAAGACATTCCCATTCTTCTACTCAAAATATTCAATCTTTTCTCCCTCTTTTAGTTTTATCATTTTTTTTTCATCCGTTCAAATAAATTGAGATCGGCTATATGAATTCTCAGTTTTCACTTATTATTATTATTTCCCTATGAAACAGTAACTTTGATATTGGCCTGGTTCACTCAGACAACAAAATGAAACTATTGAGTTTTCGTTTTTCGTTTGATTGAGCCGTGCCAATATCTCAGTTTCTCTTTCACTTTCACTTTCTCTACCTAATATATAACTGCAGGTAATTCGTCATGCATTACCATCTAGGGTTTGTTCCTCTAAATTATAATTGCATTTAATTTAATTATATACCGTGGTCAGATGAATAAAATTTCTTTTGTGAAAAATAAAAAATAAGATCCATGGAATTTGAATTGTAAGTCATGTACTGGACCGGCTGAAAATGAAAATTTGAATAATTAATTAGTATTGATTATTGTCCATTCTTATTTATTTTTTCATCTTCCTTTTCATGTATATATATCTGTCCCCGACTTTGCATTTGGCTAATAATAAAGCATGATAATAAATGAATATTGTGCAATATTTGGTGGATCTATATATGAATGTCCATAGCGTTACTGAGGCTATAACCAGCTTGTTTATATGGACTATGGTCCATCTTTTTTGTTCGCAAATTAAACAAATTTATTCCGTTTTGATTTTTCTCTAAAATAATGGATTTGTCCTTTTGCTAGGATTAATGAAGAACATACTATTTGTACTTGTGAATTTAATTTTGTAATTTGTGGGGGGGAATTGAAAGATAGAACATGTTGGTAACTTAAAATATTTCTCAAAATTTATGTAGGAACAAATAAGAATGATAGGGAGTATTTGTCTTTTCTCTATTTTTTCCCTATATATACCTTATTTGTGTATTATGCTATTTTCTTTAAATAGATTCATTGTTTTACTTGGCAGTGGTTATAATCTAGTGAATTATGAGGTTGTGTTTCTTTACTTATACGAGTATCTTTCCCTGAAAAGGAAAAGGTATAAATAAATAAAATGTTATAGTTATAGTAGAAATTAATTATATTGGTCACAATCACAATTGTTGTTATCACAGGATGACTTGGTTCATTGTCTTTATTTTCATAGAAATTAATGCTACTGTTTATAATAATTAGTGGTTTTGTATTGACTTAAAACAAACTTGCAAAAAAAAGAAGTGCATTTGCATGTACTAATGACCTTAATTGTTATGGTTCTTATAGAAGCTTTTTTGTTATGACCTTAATATGTTTAGATGGTTAATGGTTCAAAATTTTAAAGTATATGAATTTTCAATTTAAGGATGCAATTAGCAAACCTTAAGTGAGTTTTTTTTTTTTTTTTGCCATTGGATCAATATATATAGCTAGTTTGTTTTGTTATTGAATATCCAAACATATGTATCACCTAACTTGTAAATTTCTCAATATAAAAATTCAATGTTTTCATATAAGTTATTAACACTCACGAGAACCCACTTAAGATTTAAGAAAAACGTTGTGGTTTTCTTTATTACAATTCCTTTATACTACTATTCTGGCAAGTACTCGAGAGTTTGGAAGATTTCATTAAAATTTGAATTAGAATAAACAATTAATTATTATGATTTGTATTAAAATTTATTTAGATATTTAAATTTATTTTAGTATTAAGATATATGTTTAAATTTAAAAACACCTTAATATTAAAATTTCTACTCTAGTGAATATTGCACATATTTCGCAAGTGTTAAGAACTAATTATATTATAATTGTACTCTTTTAAAATTATAAAAATCTCTTAAATTTGTATACATCCCAAAACGTCATGATACATCGCGCTTTCGGTTTCATATACATTGTTCAATGTCTAACACATCATGTCTTGATTTTGGATACATCATTCAACACGCCGATACATCTCGTAAAGTGATGTATCCGAGAAAATGGAGTAGAATGTGTATTTTTATAATTTTTTCAAATAACAGAAAATTTTAGAAAATATAGTAAAATAAGTTATGTTTTTATATTATTTTTCTAGGTATATTACATAAATCACATACTTTAATATGAAATTACAATCTATCCCTAATAAGTTTCTTATTATATTAATCCCTTATAAATTAAAAAAAAAATTAGTACAATAATTGAAGCCTGAATACATTAATACGTAGTTCGGATACATTAAATATTGTCTCAAATATATTAATAATGCGCTAGATAGCATTAAAATACTAGCCTCGAATACGTTATATAACGCCTAATACAATTAGAAAAAATAATCTTTTTGACTATTGTTAAAAATAAAGAGGTAATACTGAGAAAAAAATGGAAACAAAAGTTATATATTTCTATAATTTCTCTTTTTTTTTTCCTATTATTTTTTAGAAACTTGCTTTTCTCTTGGGCCTCAGGGAGTTTCGGCCCAATCGTTGGAGCCGCTGAGCCCAATGGGGCCAAGATTAAGAGTCAAAAACTTCTAAAGTTTCTAAATGAGCTTAAAAATTCTCAACCCAAACATAACTCCTACTGGTTGGGTTAGACTGTCATTTTTCAATAAAGATTTTATGGAAGTTAGTTTTTCAAGAAATTACGTCCAATTATCTTGAAAATTGTTGGTCTTAAATTTTCAACCCCGTTTGCTTTCTTGACAAAATTTTAAGCTCAAACTGCAGGTAATTCTTATGAATAATCGTGATAAAAAAAATTCCAGCTCAACTATTTTCAAAGTCATTCTTATGAATCACTATTTACATCTTTGTCCCTTGTGGGTGTATACCCATCATAAAAAAAAGAGAGTAAATTTTAGGTTCAACAAACATTAAAATTATATTTGTATGTTATAACTGTAGTTGTATAATCGTGCTTCTTAGCAAACTTTATATTTGCTATGAAGCATCAGATTTGTATAAATCGTTTGCAGCCTCTCATTTGTATAAATTGGTGATAGCTTCTCGTCTGTATAACTCGCTGATAGCCTCTCAATTCAATTTTATGTGTTTGTATATTTGCATAAAATTTGAATTTGTATAAATTCTCGCTTTATACAACACAAATTACATATTGTAATTTTTATAATCTGTTTTTGTACAAAGCGAAAGAGAGAAAGACAAAAGAAAACTGGACAGGGAAGATTTGTATTTGTATAATTATAAGTGTACAAGACATATATGTATTTGTATATAAAGTTTTCTCTAGATTTATACATGCGCAAACACATTTTATACATTCATATTTGTATAAAGTGAGAGAGGAGAGAGAGAGATTGTCAATGAGAAACGAGGAGTGGCGAATGACAACTATAACGGGGAATGACGAATGACAACTACTTTTTATGAGTTATGATTAAATCAAACTATAGGTATACTTAATATTTAATTTGAATTAATAATTTGATTTTTATATAATTTTCAGTCATGAAAATGATAGGGCAACTTTCACATATAGCCAACAAAAAAGTTCATATTTGTTGCTGATAGCATGTTTGTATAATGGCGTCCATACAAACAAAAACTGTATAATTCGTATACATATCAATTGTATCTTCGCTATCCTATTTCACTACAATGTTAATGCACAATTGTATATTCGCTGTCTATTTCGCTGCAATATGTTTTATAAAATTTAGCTTTGCTTACAATTGAATCGAATTAAAATGTGTTATAATTGCATGATTATAGTGTATATCAAGAAGATATATTTTTTTTTCTCTAGCTTTTAATATCAAAAACAGAATCACATCTATACACTTATTGTTGTATAATCTAGAGAAATGTGTATTGTCACTGCAATTGTATAATTCGTGTGGCCTTTTTCTCTGGAATATTTGTATAATTTGCATTGTTCTACAATTGAATGATGTAAAATGTTTTTAAATTGATAATTAAGTGTATAACACTAAGTAATATTTTTGGCATGTGTATATACAATTTTCCCTTTCGCTTTTACAAAACAGAAACAAAATTTATACACTGTTCATTGGTCTAAGAGGCGAGAGAGGGGCGAGCAGATGAGAGTGGCGAGCGTAGAAATGAGAGTAGTGGAGTGAGATTTTTAGGAGATAGGCGCCTGACAAACTTTGGCTAGAACATTGCTATGGAGCACCAGTATCAAACCTAGCGGGTACTCTATTTATTTTTAGGTTTATTAGTTTCTATTATATATAATTGTATAAATTAGGCAAATGACATACTAATAAAGAGAAATTACATTTTATCCCTATACTCTCAATATTTCCCCAAAAATCCTTATTTTTAAGAATTTCCGGAACTTATAAAACAGAAATGTATGACTTAACTATAAATGACTGAATTTAATGTGGGTGTGAGTACTGTTATAGCTAAAATCAAGGTAACTGATTTCCTGCAATTATTTAGCTGTTAATCTTGTAACGAATTGACCGTGTTAATTGCTTCATACCATTACCCTTAAAAAAATCATTTATTTATGATTTCCTTCCCTTTCTTAGTGTTAATTTTGAAACCAAATACCCGTGAAACTTCTATCCAAATACGCTTCAATTGTTATTCAATTTAAAAAAAATTAATAGCTTTCAAATCAGGGAGGGGGGGGTGAGGGGGGAGAGAGGGTGAACCCCCAACCCTATTCTGCTTAAAAAAAAACTCTGAAAGACCATTCTAATTTTTCAAATAGGATATTTCGATCTCGTGCGCACCGGTTCGGAATATGGAACCTTGATGTATGGTACGGCGTACAAAAGTGATGGAATAGTGGTTGGTGAAAATAGTTCGTTCTGATCTTATTTCAAAACATTGCGGCTGAGTTTGAGTATTGCCGTATTCGAAAAAAAAATATAGATATTAGATTATGTTGTGAAAGGAGAATACAATCTCAATTGTTGTATGTCCGCAAAGGGGGGGGAAATGAAGTAGTGTTAAATTGTCTGTATAAATTAATAAACATAGGCTGGTTCGAATTATCCTTTATGGCATTGATACTTCAATAAAGGTGTTGAAGAGATAACAATTTTCGATCAACAGACAGGTGGCCATCATGTGTGTTTGGAATAATGTTATCAACCCTTCTGAAAAGATACTTTATTGTCAGAATATGAATGAATAAAGTATCAATCAATGTATTAATATACAGATTTTTTATTACATCATTAAAATCTTTTGTTTGTTTACCTCCACTGTAGTTTCACAAGCATGTGCATCATCAACAGTAGCAAATTTCATATGCTTGGTGAAGAACATGGGATGATCAAGTTATTCTATTAATATCGTTGTGCATCAATGGATACTTACAATAAAGTATCAATTTGCGATAAATTAAATATATACCGAACACATTATTTAGATCATCAATTTATATTTTATAACTAAACAATTAGTTTAATCAAGATACACAATGTCCATATAAACAAATTATGTATTAGGAGTATCATCAATCATACAAAACAAATACTTATTAAAAACTGTTGGAATAAAATATCAACCATCCTGAAAGATACTTAAATTGCAAAAAGAAAAAAATAGTAATCAAAAATGTATAAGTATCAGATTTTTATTACCTTCGTTACATCTTGAGTTTGTTTTTTCACCTCCACTGCAGTTTCCGCAGCATCACGAACAGTAGCAAATCCTATGCTTTTGTGCAGCAGTCGTTCTCAGAGTTATTCTATTAATATGCGTTGGTTGCAGGCGTTGATACTTACAAAATAAGTAATCAATTTCGTAAATTAAAAGTTATACCACGACATATTAGATCATCATTTATATTTTATACTAAACATTAGTTAATCATGATACACCAATTTGTCATATCTAAATTGATGTATTAGAGATCAAGTAGCATTAAAAAAATATTTATTAAATACTGATGGAATAAAAACAATCACCATTGAAAAAGTACTGAATTGGCACAAAGAAAAATATAAGTATCATAATGTATTAATAGCAGATGTTTGTTACCTGGACCTTTTTTTTTTTGTTTCGTGGGTTTTTTTTACCTCTTCGGCATGAATAATCCAATCTACATAGAATTTTGAATTAGTGAAAATCACCATAAAAGTTTTTGAACAAATCACAGAAAATATCAAAAAAAAAAAAGGGAACAAAATTAAAAAATAACAATGTGGATGATGATATACCAGTCATAGAAATACAAAAAAAAGAGAAAAACTTTAGAAAATCGTAATAATTGATTATGATATACAGATTTAGGACTCAAATTCCAAATGAAATTATTGATAATGAATCTTAATAAGTTCGAATTGTCAAATTTGATTCACAAATTTTAATTGAAATTATGGGAAAAATTAGGATAATTTTTGTTGTTTTTTTTGGGTGGGATGGGGTGCGGGGGTTTGGGGGAAAGGATTTCACACGCATTGGGCAGGTCTTTCCTGATTACCTTGGTAATATAAATATTGCCTTTTATAATATTTTAAGTATAAAATATAATTAGTATCATTTATGAGTAAAAAAGGATTTTTGTAATTATAACATCAGTAGTGAATTAATGAATTAAATAAATTAAAGTATGTTTATTTATAATTTTTTTCCATACATTTTTTCCCAAAATGATATCTCTCAGCCCAAATAGGATGCCGTTGGGCTACAAGTCCATTAACTAATTCAACACTTTGTGACAATTTTTCATTTTGAGACGACAGAATCGTTAAATACAATTATGGTTTTTGAAGAATACTTACAATTATGAATCTTATTTATTTTTGCATACCTACCATACTTATTTATTTATTGTCACTTAACATAGCTTTAATCTTAGGGTCTTAGGCGCAGTTGTGACCAAAAAACAAAAAGTTTCACTTGGTGGGTCGAGAATACCTGACTATGACTTAATCAATTTACCCAACAAATTGTCAATACTTTTTAATTTCGAATTGCATGTATAGGTGGACTAACTTCAGCCAAGATTGGTGTCAAATTGAGAGGATAATACTTTCAGAGGTGGCACTTTTATGACCTCCTCTTGTGTCACCAAACCCCATTATTAATTCCATTAATTTTCAACTATCCCTTTATAGTCGTATAAAATACTCTATACTCTATGCATTTATAGTTAACGTTGAAAAACGTATATCAGAATTTTGAAGTATATACTTTTTTAGGGCTATAAGTGATTGTGTTAGGTTAAGTTTGGATGAGCCATAACAATGGGTTAGAATAATAATCGTCAATTCAGTCATGATTTAACCCAACATAAATTTGCTTAGGTAAAAAAGGGCTAGGTAGTAGGTTATATAACGGTCAAGATTTAACTCAACTCATATTTTACTAGTAATTGTTTTATTCATTCTTTTAAATTATTTAATACCTAATAAAAATTTATGATTTTATATAAAATATCAAATTGAAAGTGGATGTTTTTACAAATATTTTGACGATATTACTCGTGATTCAATTCGAGTTACATATCAACTCAGTTTTTAATGAGTTGAAAAGGATTGAGTTAATAAATGGTCGGATCAATAACTCATCCAAACTTAAATGAATTGAACGAATTGAGTTTGATTTTGTCACCCCACCCCAATTTTCTCATATACGTGCATCTCTTCTGTTTTTAGATGTATATAACAGTTCAATAGGTGTTTTTACATCTTTATCTTTCATTTATTTCTTACAAAACAAGAAGCTATTATATCTATGTGATTTACATGATGAACTAAGTAAATACTATAACAAAACAATATAAATATATGCGTATTTGATGAAATTTGAACTTATAATTTCTTAACTGCTAGTTTGGTCAAACTTATCTCAAACAATTACGAGTGGCAAAAAATCAAAGTTCATTGAGTTCTTGAAATTTGTGAGCAAAATGATGCATCTAAGTAGTTATAATTAAAAGAACCTATGTTGGATCTTAGCGTTCTAAAAAAGGAAGTAGCTGCATTAGCTTAATTAAAAATAATTGGACAAAAATATCGTATTATATGACGGCTAATAATTGTAATTATAATAATTAGGCTGACCATGTGGGGGAAGACGACTAAAGTAGATAGCAAGATATCTGATTTTTGAATTTCTAATCCCTTTTCTCTCTCTTCATTCAATTCCATAATTCTAGGTGTTTTTTTGTTTTTTGTGGTTTTTTTTTGTTTTGGTTTTTGTTTTTTTTTTTCGTTTTTTTTTTGTTCATTGTTGGTGTTCTTGGGTTTTTGTTTTTTTTGTTTTTTTTGTTGGTTGTGTTTGTTTTTGTTGTTATTTGTTGTTGTTTTTTTTTTCTTTTTTTTCGTTTTTATTTAGTTGTTCTTTTTTAGTTTTTTTTTTTTTTAGTTTTTGTCGATTTTTTTGGTTTTTGTCTTTGCTTTTGTTTTATGTATTTGCGTGTTTTTTTTTTTGTCGTTTTGTGTGTTGGTTTTCGTTTATTATGGACTTTTTTTTTTTTTTTTTGGTGTTTTTTTTTTTTTTTATGTTGTTTTGTGTGTTTTTTGTGTTGTTTGGTTATTTCTTTTTTTTGATTTTTGTTTATGTTTTTTCCCCCCCCCCCCCCCCCCCCCCCCCCCCCCCCCCCCCACCGTAGACCCCCCACCACTTTTTTCTATTTTTTTTGTGTTTTTTTTGTTTGGGGGTTGTGGGGGTGTTTTGTTGTTTGGGCTTTTGTTTGTGGTGTATGGGGGGGTTTGGTTTTATTTTGTGTTCGTCCCCCCCCCCCCCCCACACCCCAACCCAACCCCCCCCACCCCTTTCTATGTGATTCTTTTTGTTTGTTTTTTTGTTTGTTGTTTGTATTGGTGGGTGGTTGGTGTGTTTTCTGTTTTTTGTGGTTTGGGTGGTGCTTTTCTTTTTGTGGTGGTTGTGTGTTGTTGATACTTTTTTTTGTGATTTTGTGTGTGTTTTTTTGTGATTCTTGTTTTTTTTTCTTTTTTTTTGTTTTTTTTGTTTTTTTTTTTTTTGTATTGATGTTTTTGTTGTTTGGGTTTTATTTTTTTTTTTTTTTCGGTGGTTTTTTTGTTTTTTTTTTTTCTGTCTGTTGTATTTTTGATATTGACTGTTTTTTTGGTTTTTTTTTTTTTTGTGGTTCTTTGTGTTTTGTTTTTTTTTTTGTGTTGTGTTATAGTGTTTTTGGTGTGTTTTGTTTTTTTTGTTTTTTTTTTTTAGCCACCCCCCCCCCACGCCCCCCCCCGCCCCAGAAGTTGTTGTTTGTGTTTGTGTTGTGTGAGAGGTTCTGTTTTTTGGTTTTTTCTGTTTTTTGGTTATTTTTTGTTTTTTTGTTGTGGTGTTTGTTGGGTTTTGTGTTATTTTTTTTTGTTTGTTTGTTTATTTTATTTTTGTTATTTTTGTTTGGTTGTGTTTTTTTTATGTTTGGTTTTTTTTGGTGGTTGTGGGTTTTGTTTTTGTTGTTTTTTTTGGTTTTTTTTTTTTATGGTTTTGTTTTGTTCGGGCATCCCCCGGTGGTCAAGGCCCCCGATCTCGGGAGTTCCTCCCCCCTCCCCCCCCCATGAAGGTTTAGAGTGGTAGCGGTTGTTTCGTTCCCACCCGCCCCCACCCCCCCCCCCCCCCTACCCCCCTTTTTTATTTGTTGTTTCCCGCCCCCCCCCCCCCCCCCCACCCCCCCCCCCCCCCCCCCAACCCGCCCCGCACCACCCCACCCCACCTCCCCCCCCCCCCTCCCGCCCCCCCCCACTCCCCCCCACCCCCCCCTTTTTTTTTTCTTTTTTTTTTTTTTTTTTTTTTTTTTTTTTTTTCTTATTTTTTTTTTTTTTTTTTTTTTTTTTTTTTTTTTTTTCCCCCACCCCCCCCCCCCCCCTCCCCCCGCCCTCCCCCCCCCCCCCCCCCCCCCCCCCCCTCACCCCCCCCCCCCCCCCCCCCCCCCCCCCCCCCTCCCCCCCCCCCCCCCCCCCCCCTCCCCCCCCCCCGCACCCACCCCCCGCCCCCCCCCTCCCCGCCCAGCCCCCCGCCCCAGCCCCCCGCCCCCCCGCCCCTCCCCCCCCCCCACCCCTCCCCACCCCTCACCCTCCCCCCCCCCCCCCCCGCCCGCCCCACCCCCCCCCGCCCCCCCCCCCCCCCCCCACCCCCCCCCCCACCCCCCCCCCCCCCCACCCCCCTCGCCACCCCCCCCCCCCCCCGCTCCCTCCCCCCCCCCCCCCCACCCCAACCCCCCCCCCCCCCACCCCCCCCACCCCAACCCCCCCCCCCCCCCCCCCCCTCCCCCTCTCGCCACCCCCCACCCCCCACCCCCTCCCCCCACACCCCCCCCTCCCCCCCCCACTCCCCCCCCCCCCCCCCCCCCCCCCGAACCTCCCCTCCCCCCCCCCCCACCCCCCCCCCCCCCACCCCCCCCCCCCCCCCCCCACCCCCCCCCCCCCCACCCCCCCCCCCCCCCCCCCCCCCTCCCCCCCCCCCCCCCCCCCCCCATCCCCCCCCCCCCCAACCCCCCCCCCCCCGTCCACGCCCCCCCCGCCCCACCCCCCACCCCCCCTCCCCCCACCGCCCCTCACCCCTACCCCTCCCCCCCCACAATCCCCACCCCCCCCCCCCACCCCCCCCCCCCCCCCCCCCCCCCCCCCCCGTCACCCAAGCCCCCCCCCCCCCCACCCCCTCCCCCCCCCCCCGACCCACCGCCCCCTCCCACCCCCCCCCCCCCCCCCCCCCCACCCACCCCCCCCCCCCCACACCCCCCCCTCCCCCCCCCGCCCCCCCCCCCCCCCCCCCCCCCCCCCCCCCCCCGCCCCCCCCCAACGATTTTGCATTAAAATACAACTATATAATTATCTTTTTTTTTTTATTTTTTAATTTTCTATTTAATGCTTTCTACTAAATTTAAATCGTATTTTATAAAATTTATTCGAAAGTGATACATCCAATAATATTTTCTCCATATTTAAAATTTAAATTCAAAAACTTTAATTAAGAATCAAACACTCCGATGTGCATCACATCCATATTAATATAATATATAATTACTTGGTAATATTGGAACTTGAAAAATACTAAAAATAGAGAAGTAGATGGAAACAAAATATACATCAGATATGGCGACATGTTGATGACACATATTCCCATTAAACATGGAAATGAAATTCAGGTCTTAACTAAGAGGTGCAGACGACACATTCAAAGCTCATTTTGATTTTGATCTTACCTTTTATCATTTGATCTGTCATTATTCGTGATATAATTAAAAATATTATATTACTATTTATAATTAATTTAAAAATTTTATTATTAATTTATTTAATGAAGCTAGAATTTTCATCTAGTATATAAGACAATTATTTTTATTTTGTAATGGTATAAGATTATTTAATTACGTTAGCTTTTACGCTGATTCCGCACATAATTAAACTTAACATAATTAAAAAGGAAAAAAAAATATAATTAAAAAGGCATTAATTATTTTCTTTCAAGTATACTTACACATATCATATTTAGATAAGTGAGTTTTTATGTTATAATTTTTATTATTATCATAGATACTCCTTCTAGTTCAATGATATAAGTGAATTGTTTATACAAAAAACAATTCAAATTCTACATAAATAATTATTTTAACGTACAAATTATATTATTATTTTTTATTTTATCTACTTTTAAATCTCAAATAATGAATATATCTACTTTTTAAAAGAGTCTGAAAATATATAATCAAAAGAATGACCATAAATTTTCTTTGATTAATGTTCTTAAATGTGTGTCAAATTTTAAATCACTTTTATTAATTTAATTAATTTCTTATTTTTATGACAAATTAATAAAGTATATATTTAACTTCTTGTGATAACTTAATTAATTACCCTAACAAGCTAGTTAAAAAAAACTACTTGTCCACTTCCATCAGGTAGTCAAACGAACATCATATTGACTTTGAAGATGTAGAAATATATATATCTACATCAACTTATTAATTACATCGCACTTTCCTAAAAGAGCACACTAAAGTAATATTTTAAGCCATTAACAAAAGCTTAAAAAACAATACACGTCAGAAGATAAAGAAGAGCTTAATTTTATAATCCAATATTAAACATCATTAGCTTAGTTTCATTTATTTATAGAGAAATCAAGAAATGGTCGTATTTATTGTCAGTAAATTTTTATAATACAATTTGTTGTATGTTACAGTCTAGCGGCTTCGTGTTGCCACAGCAATACCATATGGTCCTTCTGAGCCAAAAGAAGATGATAATATTTTTATTATTATTATTATATTTTATACTCCATTATCCAAAGTCATACTGACCATAACATGTGGATTCCACCTCATCGCTTTTTGGTTTTTATGCTCAACAAATGTTTTTATTTATAACGAAAACTATTCCACATAGGTGTTACGTTGCTCAAGAATATCTTATATCTCCACTTGGATGCTGAATATACTTATGATACTCACTATTGGAACTAAAATCTAATCGATATATATATATACACATACTTATTTAGAAGGAGTGTCAATTAATGCCTCTCGGATAATAATAGCTTTGCCATGAGCTAAGGACCATTTATAGTCCAACTATTTTAACAAGTAGTAGGGTCATTGTAATTTTTAGATACCAACAATGTATATCTTTGTAATTTAGCTATAAAGCAAAATGATATGAATATTTACTATTGACAACTTTCATTTAAAACATTACTATCATTTTTGAAGATATAATCATCGTTTATTAATTCTTCGATCACCTAGTAGATTACATCGATATAGTTAATGAATTAATTTGAATATACACTTTGACCACTTGTATTATATTAGAAGAAAATATTTATTTAATTCTCAGCTGAAAAAAAAGCTCTTTTAATTAATATTCAATATCTAAATTAAAAGTAAATAAAATTTTAATTATCCACCACAATCGGCGTTGATCTGATCCCACAAAGAGGATAAGCTCATGAAGAAATGTGGAGCCACTGTTTGTAAGAATGGGAGGAAAGAGATGTATACTTTTTTCTTCTTTTCCCATATGCCATCTTCGTAAGCACTAATAAATCCCCGCACCCAATTTTGTAACTAGAAAAACGGAATCTTCTCATTCTCTCTCCTCCATCTTTTCCCCTAAAAAAAATTTGTCCCCTTTCTCGTATTTACCCATCAAATCAACTCTAAATCCATTCCTTCTGTTCATCATTAAAAATTTCTCTAAATTATGGAGACTACTTTCTTATGCTACTCTACTGTTACTTGCAACTTTTCCCCCTTGTAAATCCATTACAAAGAGGAGGAGATTTTGTAAATTCTGTAATTGTGAATGGCGATGGACGACAACGAGAGTTGCGGAAGCAGAGCGATGGAGCCCTTGTCGCCCAAGCAAAATCGGCTACAGAGGCAGAAGAATGAAGTGTTTAACCAAGTGCTTAGTAGACTACAGGATTTGAATCTCCAAGAGGTTAAACTCCCTGGCTTTGAAGACCAGCTTTGGCTTCACTTTAATCGCCTCCCTGTTCGGTTAACTTCATAAACCCTATCTTTCCTCATTTTTATTTTTATTTTTTTGCCATTTGTTCTATTTTGTACTGGATAATTGAGTAATTAATCCATTTTCTGTCTCGAAAGTTTAAGTTTTGAAGTTTTTTGTTACTGAATTTGGGTGCGTGCAGTTATGCATCGGATGTAAATGTGGAAAGAGCAGAAGATGTGCTCATGCACAAGAGGTTGCTGGACATAGCGGAGGATCCTGAGAATAGACCTGCCTTTGATGTCCGCCTAGTGCAGGTTATACTCTTATCTGTTTTTCGTGCATTTTGATGTGTGTTTTCCTTGTAAATGCTTTTTTCTCTTGATAACTCTGAATATGGCATTTGAAAAACTTCTCCTGATGTATGACTAGGAGGAATCCCTAATTTGCTCTTTTCTCTTGATAACTCTGGAAACCCATGCCAAGTTGATATGACATTTGAAAAACTTCTCCCTCTGTTTGACAAGGAAGAGTCTCTAATTTGATAGTAGCTGAATAAGTTGGGGATTTGATTCAACACATAAGATGTTCCCGAGAAGCACAGGATCTATTATGTATTGCTTTTACAGTAGTAGAAAGCAGCTGCAAAAACTAATAAATTTGCCAATAATCTTGTCAAAGCCATATTTTTATTTCTTTCATCCATCCCATACTTCTCTTTCATGCTACCTTAGGTTGGGAATGGAGAACTTTCTTTAGTGCTGCTGTTCATTTTTACATCTGTTACACTCTCCAATGACCAAATTAAAACCATTTCTCTTATCCTGATAGGCTTCAGTTTTCACATTTAAGCGGATTGAAGTTTGTGTTTCAAGTAGAAAGAGAAGATGCTGGAAGCTAAAAGATAAATGTTAATATAAAATTATGGATGTGAGGTCATAGAAGATTTTAGATGGTCATATTCTGCAGAAAATGCAAGCAGCACTCATTGATGACAAAAAGAAAGAAGATTTGAAATGTTCATGTTGAAAACATAATTAAGTTAACAACGCTGTTTCTTCTCTATCAAGCTAATCATTTAAATCAAGGAAAATTTCCTGAGTTTGAGTCTTATTGTCACCAACAATCAAAAAGATTCTTCACATGCTTACCTCATGAAAAAGTCAAGATGAATGCAAGTGGGCATGTTGAGAACATAATTTAGTAAATGAAAGTGTCATTTTTAAAATAATTAAGCTTTTGGATAAAGTGGCCACACATTTCAACAGTTAACATTCAACAGAGAGTGCAAGTAGGACTCATAGAGGATAAAAAGGAGAAAAACTACTTGAGATTAAAGACGAATTAGACTTATAATCACATGGAGGGAAATTGTACCTATAGACTTACAATTTTTCTGAATCATGTGGATGAAGCTAATGATAGAACACAATGAAAGCAAAAGTATCCATATTAGTGGTACTAATATGTTAGCAGTAAAATTTAGTTTTTTTAATCTTCCGCTTGCAGTAGTGTTCATGTTTGCTAGGAGTTTTATTATTCTGGTCGGAGACTTATCTTGGTGCCGATGTAGAGAGTTGTTAATCTCACAACCAGTTGTGTTTGTAACAGTAATATAAAAATATGGATGCTCATTATAGAATAGGTATACTGGATTGACTTGTTTGAAAAAAGTTTAATGGATATCATATTTGTTAATAAGATAGGAGATGTTCTGTAATCTTAAACCACGAGACCACTTTAATATACTCAAACTTATTTGTTGGTTCACCTTGGGCACATCTCCGTTGATGGCAATAGGGTGTTATGCAAAGAGCAAGGTGTGTGTTGAAGGTAATGAGGGGAATAAGATAAAATTGGTCGTTCTTAGTATAGAGGATATAAGCCTTTGTGATTTGTGGGTGATGGATTAGCAATATGGGAAGTCGAATGGGTTCTTAAGTCTTGTAATTAGACCGTACATCTAAAGGCATGAATACTTTGAGAAGAGAATATGGGATTGACATTTACTCATGCCCTTTAGATCATATGAGATGTTCAAGAGGGTATGAATTATATGTAAACCTACAGTAAAAGTGATTTTGATATCTCCTCTATATCCTAAGACAACTTGAGGTTAGACTTGTATTGAAGAAATTAGATCTATAGGCCATTCCTCTAAGAGAAAAGAATTTTTTTATTAAATCTTAGCAAATCAATGGAATAGCTATTTATATAAAAGAATTCACAAAATGGCTACAAATGACTAACCAGTCAAATATTTGAGCATGTAATAGTCCGTGACCAGCTTTGACTGTGGTTGAAACAGTTGCACCATAACAGGATCCAATTGGATATATCTTGAAAGTCCTGGGAAATCTTGGAAAATAATGTAGAAAGGATAGTCTCTTAGTATATATTCATGTACTAATATTGGAATATATATTGTAAACCAACAGAAAAGAGAATGTAAGTCATGGCCTGGTCTAATACAAGTACTTTATAATTCAAGAGATTCTTGTTACATGCATGTTCTCATTTTTAAGTTCATAATGCAGGTTCAGCCTATGTACACTGGAACGTCAACCAATACTGTTGATGTAGATCCTTCAGTTAATGAAGAAATCCCAAGGTATGCTCTTTAGTTTAAGAATTTAAGTTTTTCTTTTTTCAGTATAACTTCTTTCTGTATATTACTTCTGCACATTTGTTTTTTCTCTATTGTGCTTCATTAAATCATTTGATTTATGGGCTTCCATATTGTCCCTCTCCAGCATTCATCCTCCTCCAACTTTTGGTTCATCACCAAATCTTCAAGGCCTTGAAATTCATGATGATAAAGCTCATGTAAATCATGGAGATAGTGATATCAATTCAACTTCGCGGACAACCAGGTTGAATTGCCTTAATCCTTGATTTGAAGATGATAAGATCCATGATACTAGTTTGGCTTCATAGCTTTGATAGAGAGTGTATTTATTGTTCACAAAGGATTTCTAGTTGACTTTTCTTTCTTATGAGCCAAATGATTTTGTGCAGGCCAATGCACGAGATTACTTTTTCAACTATTGACAAGCCAAAAACTCTCACTCAGGTGCCTTATACTTTTAGGAATCCTCCTCCCTTTTTGTTCATAAATACATCTTTTATCTTCTCATAATCAAACAAAGACTATAGTTTCATGAATTTATCTTATGCAGAGCTAGTGTGAATTTAACCAGAAATAAGGCTAAGCCCCTCGAATTCCTGTTGTGTTGTGGATATTATGAGTCCAATATTTGACAGGAAAAAAGGTTAAATCCCTTGAATTCCTTTTTGTGGATGGATAGTACCGTACCTGTCATAGGACTCACCACATATAATAACTGAAGATAGACTCATTCTAGATTAATAAGCATGGATAGAATGACCTTTAGCTGAGTCGTTCAGCTGATATGATATGGTGTTTGATTTCTATTTCTCAAGTGCATAGTATAAGCATCTTAGTCAAGATAAAATTTGATAGAGAAGACTACTTGATCCCCCACCCACCACCCCCAACAAGAAAAGGGTGATAGAAGACTACACTTAAGGGAAAACAGAGGATAATAAGGAAAAGTTGTTTTTATGGACCCACAGATTGATTCTTTGATTAACATCTGCACCTAAGAGATGAGGGTGGGGTTAGTCAGTTAATACTAGGGATGGCAATAGGGCGTGGTGGGGTGGGTTTAAGGCTATGCACGGGGGGAGAGATGCGAGTCGGGTTGAAGTGGGTTTTTTAAAGCTAATGCGGGGCGGGGTGGGATGCGGGTATATGTGATTTTATATGGGTTCAAACCTAAAGCTACTAAAATATTCAAAATAATAAATGAAAATGTTTTAATAAAAATAATACGATTTCTTACATGTTTCCAATTGACCTCTACAAAATAAAATTTTAAGTCATTATCTATTAAATTAATACAACTTAATGAGAAAATAATTTATTTTTATGAATTTTACTTAGTATCAAATTTAACTAGAACAAGAAAATATTAAAAAAATTATGCAGGGCCGGGTTGAGCGGGTTGAAAATGGAAAGAAGTTGTAATACGGGACGGGCGGATTAAAAATTTTGCGGGTTAAGCTCAACCCGCCCGCACTACTCCATTGCCATCCCTAGTTAATACCTAGCTTTGAAGAATATTTGTCTTCATGACTATCTGCTTTTCTGATACAATTATGTTCCAAAGTTAATATATGAAATTCTTTATGTAAATGCTCAGTAGTTGTACCTACAAATCTAACAGTCTCCGTAAAATATAGAGACAGTATACCTGGACCGAAATCTGTATCTTTTATTTGCTTTCTGTCTAGTGCAATTTAAGCTTATATCTCTGATTAGATTATTCATTCCTGTTCAGTCCTGGATGTTATGTAACTTCATTAATCTGCAGATTCTGCCATATTTTCAGAGTTCTATCAAACATATTTATCTTACCATGTTAACTGTGTTCTCATCTTCTTTACTTGCACTGATGTCCATCCTGGATTTCCAGTTGACCAATATAATATCTGAGATTGGTCTGAACATTGAAGAGGCCCATGTTTTTTCAACTACTGATGGTTTCTCCTTGGATGTCTTTGTGGTTGATGGATGGCCGTATGAGGTACAGTATTAATGTTCCTCTTGAGATATAATGGAAGGCTGACTAGCAGTTTAGCAGTCATTTCTTAGCTTTAGTTTGTCATTTCTTGTTAACAAGGTTAAGTTTTTGAAATTATGTTCCTTGATCATATAGTAGATTATGTGTTAGTTTTAGTCCTGTTTTTTCGTCCTCATGTCCCAGTATATATGGCTCCCATCAATTTTGGACAACCTGAAATATTTGACACCGTTTCATTCCTATACATCTTTCAATAATTCAATCTCATTAAACTTCTAAACTCTGAACTGTGATGTGATTTCTTTTTCCATCAAATGTTTAAACCAACTTTGTTGGCATACCTTAGTATATATTCTTCTACTGTTAGTAATATAGTAATATATATCAAACTAAAATCTATGATATGTCCAGTGTGAAGTATTGTTATATACTATGAGATGGTGAGGATGAACAACTTTAGTACTGATAAGTGATAACTTTCTCATTCTAGTCATATTTTTCAACTAGATATATTTTCTCTTAATAGGCTTTCAAACCTTGAGATGTTATTTGGTGAATTGAGGATCTAGTATATTTTTAAAATGGAAGTTTGGAAATTCAACCCCTCGTTCTTCTTCTTTTCCCTTTTGTAGTAATTTACTTTTATACTTATTCATCTGTGTTTGAAATTCTAGGAGACGGAGTTGCTTAAGAGTGAGGTGCAAAAGGAAGTTATGAGGAGCAAGGTAGATATTAATTCTGGCACTCAATATTATCTACTTAATATGATTTATTTGGCTATCTTCAAATGCTGATCTTGCTGTACTTCATAATGGTGCTATGCATTTTATAGTTAATGTATGTTGTCCACTTAGTTATTAGGATCAGATTTTTTTAAAAAAAAAAATACTCAAAATAGATATTCTATGAATTTCTGGCTCACTTTTGCTAGTCTGATGCTTTCCATGAGTAAGATAGCATACTTAACAATCGTATTAATATTCCAGACAAATTTATTGAAGAGAGTTGTTATTTCTACTACAGTAATGCTGTAAATGCTCTGTTGCTAACTCTCCCCGAATTAGTTTCAGTTATTGCAGACACAGCTATAGCTCAAGTAAGTTTTGACATCAACTGACTTTATGGTTCATATATGTATTGCATAGCAGGTTTAGAAGTCATGCAGATATTCTCTAACATCCTGCTTCACAGCGCATAACAGAGGTCCTAGGGTTACATCTGAAAAAAGAAATATGAATCCTCACAGTAAATTTTAAAGATCAACTTAATAATTACTTGACAACTTGGGCTCAAATGCCTGACAAAATCGTAGGTTGGTAGGATACTTATGTTAAATGGGCTTGTAAGAAAACAAAATGAGAAAATGATCAAAAGCCCCCCCCAACCTATACCCGAAATCCCCCCAACTAATCACTCCAACTTCACGGGTGTCCCATTACCCACCTAAACTATATTTTTATCTATTTTCTACCCACCTAAGTGCTGACCTGTCAGGGGAGGTGTTGTCACTGATCTAGGCGTTTTGAAGCAAATTGACGAAAAAAATTTCCCCCGGATCCTACAGTCAGGTCGTCACCCACTTTAAATACCCAAGGACTTCTTCTTCCCCCACCATTAATCCTTTTTCTGTGTTAAAAAATTCACGAATGCCTCTCAAAACAAGTAGTAGGGTTAGTTCGTTATGTTTCATTGTACTTCAAATATTGAATTTAGGGTTTGTAAATCTGATCTAATATTTCATATTTTGGTTTCTAATTAGAAGTTTGAATTTTATCGAAATTCATCAAAAATGGCAAATGAAACTTGAATACGCTTTGTCTGATGACTCAGACCCAATGCCAACGTTGTATGTAGTGAGGATGCCAACCACTGGAAAATTGCTGAATTTGCAAACTTCTTGGCGAATTAAATCGGGAAGAAGGATTTTGGTGATATCACTTGATAATGTTGGGACTTAATCTGATGTAAATGTCTTACTTTTGATGATGCAAAATCGTTTGATGATAACCAAAAGTTGGAGTAGGAGATGAAAAAGAGGGGTTTTTGGAATTTCTTGCTTCCTTTGTGCTCTTCCAGCTTCGGGAGAAGAGAAATGGGGGGAAAAAAAAGAGCAAAGAAAAGGGAGAAAAAGAAGAAACTGGAGTGTCTAGGTGTGGGGTTCCAGCGCATGGAAATCACACAGCTTGAACTTATTTTTGGTTTTATGTGTTGAGGTCTACACTTAGGTGGGTAGAAAATAGATAAAATATAGTTTAGGTGAGTGGCGTAAATAGGACACCCGTGAAGTTGGTGGAGTGTGTTAGTTGGGAGTTCGGTATATGTTGGGGGGCGGCTTTTGATTCATGTCTCAAAACAAAAACCTAACCAAGTTACTGTTTGGATTTCTATGAACGACTTGACTTTTTCAGTAACTGTACACCGTTATCTCTTCAACTTTCTCCTGGTTGTTATGTGAAATATGCATGAGATTTTGGTTATAAAATGATAGAAGGAATCAAAACAATAACTATGCCTCAATCCAGTCAAGTTGGGGTCAGTTGTATGAATCACTAACCTTATATTTAAGCTCATCTTAAATCAATGTTGTCAAATAGAAATAAGTAGTACTAAAAGTTCACTATTTTTCCTACTTGCATATAAGCCTTTGACACGACCCTGAGGTCTCCTAAAGCATAGGAGGATAAACTTTCGTAACTGACTAAAACATAATTCCAACTGAACTTACTAATTGTAGGTTCAAATCTGAACAAGTTTTCTTTTATAGTCTTCTAGATTTTGATTATCATATTGGACAGATCGTCTCAGTGCTTTGTCGTCTGGTAATGTTTTTCAGGAGCAGCCACAGGTCCTGCCTCCAATCAGTGAACCAGGTCAAACATCTGAATCAGGCTCCGATAGTGTAAAAATACCTACTGATGGATCTGATGACTGGGAAATTGATATCCGCCTGCTGAAATTTGAAAACAAAGTAGCATCTGGGTCATTTGGAGATCTGTATGAGCCAACAATCCATATCTTGATTTCCAGATGAGTTTGTTGAGTCGGTGGACTTATACTGTGTCTTTTTCAGGTATAAAGGTACATACTGTAGCCAGGAAGTGGCTATAAAAGTTCTCAAGCCTGAAAATTTGAATATGGATATGGTAAAAGAGTTCTCTCAAGAGGTCTTTATCATGAGGTGTGTCTGTTGTACTATCATGGTTGAGAATCCCTTTCAGCATAACTTCACTATTGTTCAAGTATATTAGAGAATCTTTCCATAGTTAAAAGTCTATTTGAGGGATTGTTTTTTTACTCCTAGATAGAGTCGTACGCGATTGAAAAAATTTGTTCTGTGCCACTAGAGAATTTCTTACAATATTTTACTCCTGCCGTGTAAATTGAATGTCCTGTTTCCTTTATACTTTGTTGAGTCACTAGGTATTTCTTCTATATGTGAATCTCAGCTATTTTGTTTTCTTTTTAGTGGCATTAGGCTATTTGGATGAAAAGGATGGATCATACATAATGCTAGGGACTAGGTTCTGCCAGTCACTTAAAGTCTTGGAATAATTACAAATTTAAACATTAGTGGATATGTGAATTTGAATTTTATAACTAAATTTGTGTTTATCAGTCCAACATCCTATTTCTTGTTTCTAAATTTCTTTCACCAAGTTTTGAGATCTTGTCTCGCTATGTTTTAGGAAAATTCGGCACAAAAATGTTGTTCAATTTATAGGGGCATGCACACGACCTCCCAACCTGTGCATCGTGACAGGTATATTTCAAGATTTTATATGTTTAAAGTGAACTTCTAAGTCAGTTAATAAATTGGAGAAACTGTTTGTTCTCTGTTGATTACTGTTATATAATGTTCGCCGGCAGATACGTAGTGTTTAATATGCAGAGGTGTGCTTTTAAACATTTTCCAAATTTTGAATTTTCTCCTCACACTACTGCACTTGAATGGCAGCTTATGTTTGTAACTTTTTGGTGTACATCTATCCTTCTTCATCACGTTAATGACAAGGTTGCATCTGATAATTTTATTGATCAGAGTTCATGACCAGAGGAAGCATCTATACTTTTTTGCACAAGCAAAGAGGTGCTTTTAAGCTTCCTACTCTCCTGAAGGTTGCAATTGATGTTTCTAAGGGAATGAGTTATCTGCACCAAAATAACATAATTCATCGGGATCTGAAGACTGCCAATCTTCTGATGGATGAACATGGAGTAAGTCAGAGCTGTACTGCAACTGTTTCAAAAAGCTTGTCTAGATTATTATATTTTTGGAGTCTAGTGTATCATTTCATCTGTGACTAAGCTATCCTAAAACTGGTACATACATTCTCACGCAAAAATTTGGGTGCAATTAAACATGAAGGCAATTTAAGGTTAATATGCAAACACTGAGATCTGTATGACTTAGAAGTCCAAGGTTTTTCATTGATCAGAACCCTGTTAATAGGCTATTTGAAATATCTAAACATGGACAATATCCTCTAAAAACTATTTTAAGAGAAAGAACCATAAGCTGTGATTGGACTGCAGTATTAAAACCTTTAGAAGAAATGCCACAAATAAAGTTGATGGAAAAGTTCATTTGCACGTTCCACTTACTCATTGAATTCTACAGAAAAAAAAATCATGAGTAATAGTAGCAGAGCATTAAAGCTTGATCAGTGGCAATTTAGTTTGGTTCATATTTTGAAAAACGTGAAGTCCAAAATAGTACGTGGTTTCTTGTTAATTTCTATATCACCAGTTTTTGCATTTCCAAGGAAATTTATTCATGAACTTTGCTTAATCACACAGCAACACCTAAATTGCTGCTGAGCGGAGTTACTTCCCACGTTATTTGATTTGTTTACAGAATGTTCACTCTGACTTTTAAGATCCATCCTCTCCTTAACAGGTTGTTAAGGTTGGTGACTTTGGGGTAGCTAGAGTGCAGACTCAAACTGGGGTGATGACAGCAGAAACTGGAACGTATAGATGGATGGCTCCTGAGGTGCAGAAAATTTGAACTTAATTTAATGCAGAACTTACTACAATATCCTCAATCCAATTGAAATTCATGATTTTAAGTTCTTTGATCTTCTTGCCGACAAATATGCATGATTACTTACTAATTCTCCGTTTATCCTCGTGCTTAGATTTTGTTGCCACAATAAAATAACTGCAATAGTTCCCCTCTAGCTGATTTGGGACTAGTTCTTTGGGATACACCTCAAGCATCTTGTGTGGTTTAAGCACGAGGTGCTTTTAATGTGTGATTCTCTCTGACTTTTGCAATTTTATCCTTGTACTTGGATTTTGTTTTCACACTCTTAGTGTGGTTGTCACCTTTTCACTTTCATACAGTTGTGACTTGTGTTTCTGTGTTCACCTTGATGCATCTTGGATACTTTATGCACAAGGAGATTTCGATAACCTTCTACCAGGGTTACTTGTTAATATGCATTGCATGATTCGTTTACAGTCTACCATGGAGATACATTTGATTCTGCAATATTAAGTATTAAAATATGAACCTCTTGGTAAATGGTTTTGACTTATTTTCCTCTTAATACTACAACATTCTCTTACATTATCCCCGTCATTTCTATCCCAGTTTTGTGCTTAAACATCCTGCAGCAGGCAAGTCTCGTACTTAAAATGGTTTTATTTGTTGAAGGTGATTGAACACAAACCGTATGACCACAAGGCTGATGTTTTCAGCTTTGGTATAGTGCTGTGGGAACTTCTGACTGGAGAAGTAAGTCTCTGCGTGGCATGTATTTATGTTCACGTGTTAGTTGCTTGACACCTCAACTAATGTTCATGTTCTGTGATGGAGCAGATTCCATATGCATACTTAACACCATTACAAGCAGCAATAGGTGTGGTGCAACAGGTAGTATAAAGTCCACTGTCATCATTAGTACTGTTGATATCTTCCCCAGTTAAACCAACACCTCACACATTTGGTTTAACATGGTTATCAGGGTCTACGGCCAACAATTCCTAAGAGCACTCATCCAAAGCTTGCTGAACTTCTTGAAAAATGCTGGCAGCAAGACCCAACACAGAGACCAGATTTCTCGGAGATTTTGGATATTCTGAAGCAACTAACTAAGGAGGTGGGCATTTGTATTTTATAAGCTTGGTTTTATTTCAGTTTGTTCATTCTTTGAACCTAGTTTTGTATGCTTGTAAAAACAGGTTGGAGATGATGGAGAGGACAGACACAAGGACAAATCAATCGGTAGCTTTTTCTCTTCTCTTAGAAAGGGCAATCACTGAGAATTTACTAAAAGAGAGGAGGTTGATCGGCCTTCAGCTTTTGTCTCGGTGTACAGATTCTCTGATATCCAAACTTGATCTGATTAGTTTTTGAAAATCATGGTTTTTTTATCTAATGTCGCTTGGCATTCATTTACTATTCCTAATTTAGTCAGGGGTGCAAGCTGGTGAGTAAAGCTTTGGCATTCTCTACAGAATAACTGTGATTTTGCGCAAGTTCTAATTCCTAACCCTTCCTTGTTGAGAATTTTCATCCTCTTTATCTGGTTCTAGCCACCAGATCATTGCTTCCCAAATTGATGTTCTTGAAGTAAACCAAGATGTCTATAAAATATAACGATTGTCACAATGAATGAGTAAACCTCTTTCTGCCCCTTGACTAGGGATAGTTACCTCTGCATTTGAATTGAAGTGAAATTTGAGGCTCCTAGGTCCTAGGCGTATAGTTTAAAAAGAAATAACGATGAAAACAAATAAGTTTTTTGGTACTAAGAGATGGAAAGAATTAACTGTAACTACATGCGCACATAGTATATAGATGTACTTTAGAAGAACATTCATATCTTTCAGATAATCGACATATTCTTCAAAAGCTTACAAAAAGCACACCTATAAATCTAAAAGAAAACACCATATGCTAATGCAACACGATTTACACTTATTTTAAATTTGTTAGTTGCAATACCAGTTCTAAACAAGAAGCACAAGAATTAGACGTTGAAAATTGGTCAAAGAATTTAACTTCTATACGTACTTTGGTGTAAAATATTTTTTTTTTACACACTATCAGATCACCTAAAAAAAGATTCTTTTATCAACTGTCATTGCACTTGCTGAGGAGTTGCCTAGCTCGGACAGTAACTTGTAACCGTGCAAGGGCGTGCATGCAATGCAGAGCTATCCTTGCTTGTCTTCTCACACATGCCCCTCTTACCACTGCTTGAAGCCTCACAAGGCTCTTCAGTGCCTTAAACGCCCGTCTCGCCTAAAATATTGAATCAAACAACACATGTATTAATAAATGTTCACTACTAAAAAGTTTTACTTTTTTCCCATGGAAATTTCCCATTGAGAAATGTTCAATGTCTATTCCCACAGATATTTTAATTAAATCGATATGGAAGAAAAATAGTACTGTAATTATTGTTTCACGTGGAAAAGTAAGTGATAATATGTTTCCCACCATAACGTGAAATTAAAGAAGAATATGGTAATTGAGTAAAACTTACAAGATGACCCCTAAAATGAGATTGGATAGTTATAGCAGCCATATCCTCTTTAGACACAAAATAGGTGTGCACATTATTTTTCTTTGTAGATGAGCGCCCATTGGCGCTGCTGTTCCTATTGGTAATTGTGTTGTTATGAAGAAGAATGATATTTTTATGTGGAGGAGATGATCTGAATAGTTTCTTTCTGATATTACCAAACCAATTCTTCTTGGACATCCTCATCTTTGATATTCTTTTTTTCAAACTCAGTTCTGGCAGAGATACTGAATTGGACACAGATTTTATGTAACAATGTGGAAATAAGGAAGCGTGGGCAACATGTTTGTTAGTAAAGTAAGAGAATGGAACAATGGGTCTACTAGAACGTGGCAAGATGAAATTGATTTTGTGTAACTTTTAAGTATTTCAAAGGACCATTCCAACACCAGGGCAGGGGGCCACTAATGCTTTCCAACATATACCAACTACTCCTAATATTTCTACAAAGTCAAAAGAAGATAAAAACATAAAACTAAAAAAGGGGATTGATTTAGTTTTTATATACGTCAATATAATTTAACATGTTAATATGTTATAATAGACCAATATAATTACCATTTTTAGCAAGTTATCAATTAATATGTAGCTTAAATTTTAACATCTAATTAGGAAAAATTACGCGAAAAAACAAACATATACTAGCTAATATAGTTATAGCTTGAATCAATTACGGCTCACAACATCATTTTTAGCTTTAATTACGTCACTTGTCCTCTTTTATACATATACAGATACAAAATATACATGTATATACAATTATATGACAAATATACAAATACAATTCGATTCTCTTCGCTCTCTCACATTTCTTTCCTTCCTCCCAAAATCTCTCTCGTCAGATATACAAACACATATGTATATGAGTTATATATATATATGATTATCTGACAGCTATGTTCGCCGCTCTTTACTCTCTGCACTCTCTCGTTCGCCTCTCTCGTCCCTCTCCCGATCTCGATGTCAGAGATATACAAATGCATATTGTAGATATATATATATCATTAGAGATATAGATACTATATATATATATAGGCAGATTAATATATATATATAATAGATAGATATATATATATATTAATTATTTGACAATTTACATATTACAATGCGTCTAGCAAGTATCGCTTTAGCAAATTATAGCTATGAAACGTAATTAAACTATTTTTGAGTGGCTATATGCAAAAGTTATCCTAATTATTGATTGTGTAAATGTTTTTCACACTAGAAAATTCAAATTTGCAAATGCCTAACCATTCTTTTTAATTATTTCCATCTGGTTGTTATTCGTTAAGATTCCTTAATTTAAGAATGAGATTATTTAATTTTCCTTGTGTGTTGATCAATTAGACCACCTAATCTATATGTACCTACCGTCTACTTATTTATCTTTGTTTTCAATCCAAAGCAAGGAAGTAAAATAAAGCTGGCTTGTTAGTTTTTCTTGTTATAAATTAATCCGAAGAACATAAACAAAAACAAAAAAAGTAGTACAAGTCTGCAATTTTTGTTGACAGTGTTAAAAAAAAGACAAGTGTTTTAGACCTCAAAATGTAAGGGGTCTCATTTTTAATAATAATAATAAATTATAAGTTATTATTTTTTAACAAATATTGAATACTATTTGTAGAAAGTGAACTTTATGAAAATAAAAGGAATTATTAGAAGCAATTTTTTTTTTTTGGGGGGGGGGGGGGGGGGGGGGGGGGGGGGGGGGGGGGGGGGGGGGAACCCCCCCACATATTTAGAGTACTATATATCAGAGAAATAATTTAAAATAAAAAAATGTTAATTGTCAATGAAACTAAGAAGAATCAATTACAAAAGTAAGTGATTATCAATTCAAACTTTAAGATCCCAATTTGATTTTTGTTTAGGTCAATAATTAATATGGCTTGAACCGCTTTGAAAAAAGATTACGGTTATTAACAGCTGTTGTTCGTACTTTATAATGTTTCAGAAGCAAACATTGCAACCATTTTGGTAGAGGGAAGAAATTATGAGCAGATGAGAGGCCTTTCAGGCAAATATTATTTATTATAGCAGAACTAGGATAACAATATTTACACATATTGCTTGCAATACAGATTCTCCCACATCGGATATCATCACCTGCTATAAATTACTATACAAGAGATTTTGCAAGTTGCTCCTAATTTTTGATGTGATGAAAGGGAATTGATTTAAAAATCTACCCTCTTATAGGTGAGTAAATAAAAGGCAATTAATGGTTTCAAGACTCAATCGGAAGTCCACTCTCTGTCCACGCAGCATATCCACCAGCAATGTCAGTCACCCCAGTAAATCCCTGCACAATATATAGCAAGCAAGCAAGCAATGAGATGTGCCGATTTATTATATCACAATTCAATCTTTTTACACTTTTTACTTTTTTGCCGAAATTACTTTGGTATTATTTATACATTACTTCCATTTTCAAGAATTTTCTATTCTAAAGCTGTAGTATGCAAGGGACTTACAGCAGCAAGAAGTTCAGTTGCAGCCATAAATGATCTCTTACCCAACTGGCATCCCTGTAATGCGAAGTCAACAAAAGATATTAATAAGCAAAAAAGGAAATTGATAATTCCTTACCTCATGAAATTGTAGCTTAAAATAAAATCATATACTACTAGTTTTGCGGTGGACTTACAACTATAATCTCATCATCCTTCCCGAATTGTTCCAACACTTGCTCTAAGAAATTTGGGTTCTTTATCATCCCTGCAGGAGCAAAAACGCTAGAAACTGTTACTGTTGGGTTACGCATTTGTTACAGAAACTTAGTTGTCAATTCAATTATAATTATCTAGGGTAGAAAACTACAGAGAGATTAAGAGAAACACAATCAGAAAGTTGAACTTGAATTGGTGGGGTGCGCCAGGCCCGTGCTGTAGTGCAACGCATGGGCGACGCGCAAGAGCCCAGGCAGCAAGCTACCTTAATGGACCCTTCCCCTTTAAAAATTGAGTTAATATCGTGTGAGCCAATGGCTCACATATCAGATATTAAACTGATAAGAACAGATACTACACTTGATCTTAGCCAAAAGGCCGAGAAAGGTATGCCTATTCTAGTGCAAGTGTTTGGGTTTTATTACAGAAGACTTGCGTACGAGTCCTGCGTTGGGTTCCGATGTGGGAAACTAATATACCACTCAAAGAAGAAGAGAAACTTGATGCACTAGCATAAAAACATTACCGTGAAAAACAACGAAACTTCAGAGTACTACTTCAGAGAGTACTCTTTGTTCATAATTGAACACATTTCATGCAAATTCTGGTCTAGAAAATATAGTATTTAAAGTTGAAGTTGAAGTTGAAAAAGGGTTATTTGAAAGTTAAAATTGTGTTCAAACATGCAATTCACTTGAAAAAAAATAAATCATTTTCGTAAGAAGGAAAAAAGATACTTGAAAAACTTATCTTCAAAGACTAACCAAAAATCACTCTTATGTACCAAACAATACAGTGTTCTTTAAGTTGGTCTGAAACTCTAGTTGTGTATGATTTATGTTTGCTAAGTTGCCAAAATATTTTCAAAGAAATCCAGAGAATTGTAACAGAGTCATGTGTGTGTAATTAAATAACCCTCCGTTTATGAGCAAGTAAGAAAATTGAAAGAGAAGTAAGATGAACAAAATACATTTTACATGTAAACCTTGACACCCAGAAAGGAAAAACCAGGCATAATAATTGCCACCATTTCAATTTTTGAGAACTCAATGACACTTGTAAAAAAATCTATCATGCATGGTTGCCACGGACACTCGTAAAAAAAATATTTGAAAAACTTTAATATTGTTAACATCGAGTACTCAGAAAAAGAGAGTAGTATTAAATTACTAATAATCAAACCTGAGCCAATTCTAAGCATGTAAGGAATGTTTATGGCCCCAGCAATATGCCCATCACTGAACTCCTCAGTAGTTCTGCGCAAAAAAAATGTTTAAAATATTGTTTCTTCCATACTAACGATTGATAAAAAATTAAATTGTTCTGATCATATATTGCAAGAAATAGTCTTTAAAAAAAAAAAAAAACTTTCTAATATTTAAAGGGCATATTTTTTGTTTGACTCTCAAAATACGAATTATGTCATGTATTACCTGACATCTAAATAACGATGGCCAGCTTGAAGCAATTCAAGTGCAACTCGAACAGGAACAGAAGTAGGAACAGTGGAGTTGTGCACTTTCTCTCCAACTGTTGCCATCCAGCTACAAAAATTGTTTGTTCAAACGCCCATTTTAAAGCCAAAAACAGAGAAATAACACAAAAACAGGGGATATATTAGATATACTCAAAAACCCACCTAAAACTTGGATTTCTATTGCTAGTACCAATGTCACGTCTTTTTTTAGGCTGAAATTGAGACCTCGCCATTGGAATCAACGAAACCGATCTATTGATCCTGCTGCTAGTAGCATCCAAATCACAAAACAGAGTTAAAAGAAACACCCATTGGAAGAAAAGAAAATGAAATCAATCGAAAATTTTCAATGCATATAAATATACCTGTGTGCCAAATTCTTGGTACCATGGAACTCAAGAAGTGAGAATGAGGTTGAATGAAGGGAAATAGTTCTCATGATTGTTTGTTTCTGTGGAAGTTCTTGAATAATTGTGTTGATGGTGAGAAATGAAAGGGAGATTGATATTTATGGGTGAAAACAGGAGGGTCTTTTTAAGTGTATGGATAGATAGACACGTAAAGAAGAATTATGTATGTGAATCCCAATTTTGCACAACTTGTAATAATTCAGATAGTGATGTGAGAGTGACTTGGATTATTCTATGGTTGGATAAGTTCCAAATGGACCTACTTTTTTTTTTTTTTTTAATTTATCTCTAGTCTAACCTCCTTTTATCCACAAGCACACTTTTCAATGTCCTTAATATTATTATTGACCTCTCGATCAGTTACATATTGTCATATTCATAATCAGTAATAAAATGTCTTGTTAAAGATTCTTCTAACTATTAGATTAAATTTATCGGTCCGAATGAACTTGATAGTTTTTTTTTAATATTATATATTTGTATTAAAAAATTTAATTTTTAATTTTAAAGCGAACACTATATATCGAATCAAATAAGTTAGGTTTGATTTTTTCTCACTTTGATATGATTTAATTTGCTGATTCTAAAATATTTTTTGTAAGTGCAAATGAAAAATAAAATGAGCACCACATTATCAAAGTATAGGACCAATTTTTTTTACTTTTAGACCAAACTATTTATGGACCAAACATACATCAATAACATACAACGTTCTTGTATTAGATGAAATTTTGATTTTTTAAAAAAAATTCTGATTTAATTTGTGGTAACTAAAGAGTAAAGAGACTAACAAAATGGATTAAAAGGTGAATTTAGATTTAAAAATATTTTCTAAATAATAAAAAATTGATTTTTAGATACATGGAAGAGCACCATTATACTAGATCAAAAAATTGAAATTCCAAAAAGAAAAAAAGAAAAGACTGAAACTGAACCAAAAACCCGTTAAGTGGCTTAGGAATTTCGTTATAAGGATTATAAATGTATTTATCTAGACTTCTGTCTAGAATCAATTTGTATTTAGGGATGCCTAATTTATTTAATGGTTTTTTATAGGAGAGGTCAGATACGATGTTTTCTCTTATTGGATAATAATATATACAGGTACCAGTTATGGTATTTACTACCCAAATTACTAAGATTTATTTATATACAGGTGCCAATTATGGTAGTATTTACTACCCCCAATTACTATGATTTATATACAGGTGCCAACTATGGTATTTACTACCCCAATTATTACTAAAAAATGTTAGAACATGACGTATCCAACACTTAATTTAGATTCTTAATTTTCTACTTCTCACAAACTAGCCCATAATACATTCAGGAATTTGGTCAAACACGTAATTACAAATTCTGTGCATTACTTCATTCAATTAATAATGAGAAAATAGTCAAAAGCCCTCCAATTTATATTTGATTTTTCAACTATATATTTATATTTTACGAAAGTTCTATTACACTTCTGAACTATTTTAAAATAGAGATATTTGCTCCTAAAAGCTGATGTGGCACAGGAGTTGTTCGCTTTTTTTGGAGAGACGTGAGAGATTTAAAAAGTAATTAAAGATTAACCTTAATGAATATTTATGTATTTCAATGAATATTCTATTTTTTTATAAAAAAAAAAATTATGTTTCCCTTTTAGTTATTTTTTACCTTCTTTATCTATTCCCTTCAATCTTATCATTAGATTAGAAACGGGGCGGTTGGCTCAAACTCAGCCCACCAGGTTATCGCCCTCTTTAGGTTTCTCATTAAGTCAAATCTCATCATCAAATCACATATTTTCTATGTCCATTTTTCATCACTTTTAAATTTTGTTTAGAGATCCAAAATCAAAATAAAAATCAAGAGAATTTAACTTAAAATTTAGGCATTAATGGAGGAGTTACTAAGTTACTAGATTCAATTAATGGAGAAGAATTCATCACTTGAGTAACACAATCCTTTGATGAAGAAGACCCCAATTATTGCAATGTGTTATATATAAATCAAGTTCGTAATAAACCTTAATAAATTTAAATCTAATACGTTCCTCCAAGTTTGGACCTTATCCGGCAAGCAAGTATCATTACTGGTATTTTTGAAGAATCAATCTCATGAGAAACATGATAGTTTCAAAAGGAAGAAAGCAATATTTAGTGAAGACTTTTTTATTTGTCTCTACTTTTAGAAAACGTAAATTGTATGGCTAGAATTTTGGGCCTGAAGTTGAAGTTTGATAGTTATGGTGTCCCTCTCATCAATCTAAAGGAGGGAAGGAAAAAGAAATGGAGAGGAAAGGAAAAGAAAGAAAAAAGGAGGAGATGAGGAAGGAGATGAAAATATAAAAGAATAATTACTTTTTTATATGAAAAAAAGGGTAATCTTACGTGACAGCGTGTGGTGAGTACCACCTAATAAATATTTGGGCTTGAGTTTGTAGGGGTAGATATTTCACTTTTAAAAAGTTCAGGGGTGATAGGACCCCATGAAGAATAAGTGTGTAGTTGAGAATTCGGTAATAACTTGGAAGGGCTTTTGACTATTTTCTCATTAATAAATAATGGGAAATTTTTACATATAGCCACTTAAAAATAGTTTAATTACTCTCCACAGATATAGTTTGATAATTACAATTCTAGTTTGATAATTATAGTTCGTAGCTACATGTTATAGGGAAGAGAGATGATAGAGAGAGGGCAAAAAGGGGGAGATGTGAATGAATATGTATATTGGTTAGATAATTGTATATTATACATATATATTTCTATATATGGCAAGAAAGATTCAGAGAGAGGCGAGTGGGATTGGAAGAGGGAGGAGAGAGGCGGAGCGAGAGAGTGGGAGAGAGGTGAATGTATATGTATATATTGATTAGATAATTATATAGTATACATATGCATTTGTATAAAAAGCAAGTGAGACTGGGAGAGCGAGGAGAGAGGCGAGCGAAAAAGGTCAGAGAGTGGGAGAGAGGTGAATTATATAAATTAAATAATTGTATATTATGTTATTCTGGCGAATTATACATATACAAATATAGTTAATTATACAAATTCGAAATCAGCCCACATGATTAAATATATAATGTTAGTCTGAGTCCGAAACTCAAAGGGTAGGAAAATAGTAACAAAAATTCCAAAACGGTATATAAAACTTTAATTAACCAAAAACGTAAAAATCGCTGCAGAGCTGGCAGCGATTACTTCAACTGAAAAAGTCAAATCGCTGCTTGAGGCAGCATTGCCAAAAAAAAATTTTTTTAATAACAAAAATGAAATCGCTGCTTGAGCAGCGATTTCAAAATTTTTCTTCTTAAACAATATAATTTTAACAAATAATTGTAACAATATTAATTTTTAACAAATAATTTAATTTTTAACAATATAATTTTAACAAAAAATTAATAACAAAATTATTTTTTTTTAAATACATCGCTGCTACGGCCCGAGATGTACGAAAAAAAAAATTTTTTTTTTTTTTTGTTAAATCGACATACTGTAGCAGCGATTACAAAATTCTTTTTTTTTTTTTTTGTTAAATCGCTGTTACAGCAGCGGATGTTATATAAAAAAAAAAAATTTTTCTGATAAATCGCTTGCCAGATGAAGCGAGATACCTTATTTTTTAAAAAAAAAAAGAAAATTAAAAAAATAAATAGCAAATCGCTGCCTGGAGCGATTGTAAGACGGAAAAATTTGTTTTTTTTGGCAAAATCGCTGCCTCCAGCAGCGATTTACTTTTTCAGTTGAAAAACGATGCCTGGCAGCGATTTTACCGGGTTGGTAAATATAAATTTTATATACCGTTTGAATTTTTGTTAATATTTTCTACCTTTGGAGTTTCGGAAACTCTGTAGTCTTGAGTTGATAATGTATAGCAATTAAGCACGCGTATTTTAAATTTAAAATAGTATAATCTGATGAGTAATTAAGTAGTATAAATTACTTAACCGCGTAATTGAATACTTAGAATAAACTAAACAGGAAAAGGCAAAGAAAAGGCCCAACAAAATATTATACCTCCACGGGGCCGTGCGATAGTGCAACACATGGGCGACGCGCAAGAGGCCAGGCAGTAAGCCACCATAACGATCTCTTCCCGTCAAAAAATCAAGTTAGTATCTCGTGTGAATTAATGATTCAAATATAAAATTGATAAGAATAAAAACTACACTTGATCTTTAGCCAAAAGGCTGAGAAAGGTATGCTTACGAGAATGATTAGAAAGTTATTAGGCTTCTGCTATATACCGACGAGCATAGTCAATATGAGATGCAGTTTATTTGTAGCAAGAATCCTTCATAGCTGGCATGACAACCCTTACCAGTAGATTCTACGCAAAAAGGATTACAAAAGGAGGATTTTGAGCATTGTCGCTATGACAAATTAATATTCATTCCTGTACAAATGTGACATTATATTCATTCCTGTGCAAATGCTAATACTCCCTCCGTACAAGTCTATCGGTAGAATTACCTAATAGATGGAGCTTTTCCAAAAACAAAGTGGCAAAAAGGTATTTGACTAGTAGAGTATCATGTCTGTACTTTATAGTAATAAGAACTACAATTATCCCAATAATAGCAGACACAATGAGATTAAAGACCAAAAGAAATTTAAACAATTAAAGACAAGAAAATTTTTAACTTAAATTGGTGGGGTGCGCCAGGCCCGTGCAGCAGTGCAACGCATGGGCGACGCGCAAGAGCCCAGGCAGCAAGCTACCTTAATGGACCCTTCCCCTTAAAAAATTGAGTTAATATCGTGTGAGCCAATGGCTCACATATCAGATATTAAACTGATAAGAACAGATACTACACTTGATCTTAGCCAAAAGGCCGAGAAAGGTATGATTATTCTAATGTAAGTGTTTGGCTTTTATTACAGAACACTTGCGTACGAGTCCTGCTTTGGGTTCCGATGTGGGAACTAACATAAGAAAATAGAAACTTGAACTAAAAAAGATGAGACGCACTCACTTGAAAACATTAAAGTTTTGAAAATAAATGAAAACTTCAAAGAGTGCTCTTTATTGATATTTGCTCACATTTCATGGAGATTCTGGTCTAGCTTCTTCTGTTTCTTAAGTGAACTTTTAACTTCTTCTTTTCTTTCTGGTTTTAGTCCTTAAAAATGTTATGATCGAAAATAAGCAGGTGCAATGAAAAATATATTAAAAAATATAAAGATTTAACGTTATTTGGTCAATCGACCTACATCCACAAATAAGATGAGCAATCCATTATAAATATGAAAGTACAAATACAGAGAGAAACAACCTCAATCAATTCACCACGAATTCATGAGAGGTTCACACAAGTGATAACATATCAAGCTTGTGATCCACAAATTCTCCCCCTAATCAAAACTTTCAAAGTTTTTAAGACTACATATTGAATGTTAATTAAGTTAGTTTGAACATGCCTCTATTTACAGAGTTTTAAACCTTTTCCTACCAGAAAAATGATTTGTCAATCCAAAACCTTTTCTTAAAAGGAAAAATCTATTTATAGTAAGAAACTGAAGCAAATAAAAATCCAACAAAAAAAGACTTAATAGGCACTTTTGGATTGAATGGAGTGGAAGTCAAAAAAAAAATAAAGAATACTGTAGTTGAAAAAAGGTATTTAGAAGTTGAAGTTGTGTTTGGACACATATTTCACTTGAATAAATAAATAAATTTTGTTAGTTTGCAAGAAGTTCACTTGAAAAACTCATCTTCAAATACTAACCAAAAACCATTCTTGTTTACAACCAAACAATGTTCGTTAAGTTGATTTGAAGCTTTAGGTGTTCTAGTTGTGTATGAGTTGTGTTTTCAAAGTAGCAAGATATGTTCAAACAATATCTAAGGAATAGAACGGAATAAGAGAATAGTTATAGAGTTTTATGTACATAATCATTAAACTCAAATCTTTTAAAAGAATTGTGGTAATCAATGAGTTTAAAAGGTCGCCTTCCTTCTTGATAATTAAGTAATTTTGGGGAAAATGTCGGCATCCTAAAAACTATATAATTTATTGATTGAATACCACAAACTTTTTTTCACAAGAAAAATCAAGATTAGGAGCAAACGACACTTGTAACATGAAGGTGAACAACACTGTTTGTGAGCATGAAGTACTATTTTATTATTCTTGTAATGTAAATATACTTGTAAACACAAATTTTATGTAAAGTTTTAAATAATATTGATTTGAAGATGTATTTTGAAAGTGAAATGTTGATTTACGCTTGTAAATATTTAACTTTCTCGAGTTTAGCCCAGGTTCCAATACATACACTTTCACAAATTTATTGTGGATACTTACTAATTATATCAAATTTTATGTAACCTGATCAGATGGATATAACATTTCTTAGATGAGAAAGAAATCAGATCTAATTAAAAAATTAATGTGACTCAAAATTAGCGAGAAGAAAATAAACCTGACCAGATGGATATAGCATTTTTTAGATGAGAAAGAAATTAGACTTTGATTCAAAAATTAACGTGACTCAAAATTAATGAGGAGCAATATTTTCTCTGCTAATTTGTCCATAAATACTTGAAGCAATAAATCTTAATTGAAATATTGAAAATATTTTGAATCTAAGTAATATTGATTTCAAAACTCAAAAAATCTTTATATATTTACAATATTTTTGTTTCAACTCAATTTTTATTTAAATAACAAACAATAATATACTCAATTTAATTTTACAAATGGAACCTTTCCACAAGGAATAAAAAATATTATTTTCAATATGTCGTTGTGTCAAGAAATTAAATTACATTTAGACAGTAATAACTAAGTATTTCACTTGCTTTCCTATTGAACTCCAAGCCCAAAAATGTTCAAAGGCTTACTAAACAGTTTACCAGAGGATGTTTTGTGTAAAATAAGCCAGAGCCCAAAATTTGTACCGGTCCAAATCCCCGTATTCAGTAACGAGCAACATTTTCTGCACTTCAACCAACGACCAACAACCACCGCAGAGCTAGTCAAACCACCACTACTCACGGCCGGTGGTATCCAATTCTGAGCTGATGGCCAGTATCATCGGCGTATCATCTTCTCCTTTTCCAACCCAGACCTCTCATCTTCTTCCATCTCGCTCTAATTCCATATCTTCTCTCGTTCAACTCAAGGTACAGTTACTCTTCATCTCTTCAAGATTCACTTTTTTTTTCTTCTCCTCAAATGTTGACATTTTTATTGCTTGATTCTGAAAGAGAGATTCGGTTCGGCGACTGTTGTTGCTTCGAGTGAACTGCTCATCAAGACAGGTCGGAGATGCAGAGACAGAATCAGAATCTAAGGTGGTATTGCCAGCTACTCCTGCTGATACAGGCATTTCAGCATACAATTGGTGTGCATCACTTGGTGTAATTGGGTTTCTTGAGACTTCTTACTTGACGTTCCTCAAGTTAACTAACTCTGAAGCATTTTGTCCTGTTGGTGATGGTGCCAGCTGTGGCGACATCCTCAACAGCAGCTACTCAGCTGTATTTGGTAATATCCCGTGCTATTTTTAGGAAATCTGGACTTTAAAAGAACTTTCTGCTTTAGGACTATCTTTGTAACCTTCTATAAGTATATATCTAAAGTTTTTGTTTAAAAGAAAACAGATTTTAGTATGAAGATATTAACACATCTGTACAATTAAAATTGGTGGGAACCTGGGGGGGGGCGGTGGGGGGGGGCGGGGGGGTCGTGGTGGGGTCCTTGGGGCGGGGTCGGGGGGGGGGGGGGGGTGGGGGGGGGGGGCGGGGGGTTGGGTTGGGGGTGGGGGGGCGGTGGGTGGGGGTGGGGGGGTGGGGGGGGGGGGGTGGTGGCAGGGCGGGAGGGGGGGGCGTGGTTGTTGTGGGCGGGGGCGGGGGGTGGGGTGGGGTGGGGGTGCGGGGGGGGTGGGGGGGTGTGAACAGAAACAACACAAAAAAAAAAAAAAAAAAAAAAAATAAAAAAAAAAAAAACAAAAACAACCCAAAACACCCAACCAAAAAAAAACAAAAAAAAAAACAAAAAAAAAAAAAAAAACAAAAAAAAACGGGGGGGGGGGTGGGGGGGGGGGGTGGGGGGGTGGGGGGGGGGGGGGGGTGGCAAACAAAAAAAACAACCAAAAAAAAAAAAAACAAAAAAAAAAAAAAAAAAAAAAAACAAAAAAAAAAACAAACAAACAAAAAAAAAAAAACCAAAAAAAAACAAAAAAAAAAAAAAAAAAAAAAAACAAAACAAAAAACAAAAAAAACAAAGGGGTGGGGGGGTGGGGGGGGGGGGGGGGGGGGGGGGGGGGGGGGGGGGGGGGGGGGGGGGGGGGTGTTTTGGGGGGGTGGGGGGGGGGGGGAAAACAAACCAAAAAACTTGGATATAATTTTATTTAGGGTTTTGGCAAAGTCTTACCAATTCACGTCTCTCTTTTATGACTAGCCTCTTGTTTGATTCTCTTTATGAATTATGTATGTACCAGACATAATGATATTTATCCCTATTACCCCAGTTGAGTGTCTTATTTTGACTAAGAAGTTGAAGAAGCCCTTTTTAAGTATTTTAGTAAAGAACACATAATTCTACCTTCTTGAGGTAGGAGAAAGATTTGATGTACATGGTACACCACCCTCCCCAGACCGCAATTGGGATTGCATTAGGTAATGTTGTTGTATAGAAGACCATGTAATGCAATAGGATTGCTTTATCTGTTTGTAAGAAAAAATTGTTTGGAGGAATAAATAGAGGAATACATCTATTTATGTAGTATAATATCTCTGAAAACATATCCTTTGTAATGAAACATACAAAGATGACAATGGTAAAGCTTCTATTTTTGAATGGTGATAGTAAATTTGTTGTATTGCAAGTAATTGTAGTAAATTGATTAGTTCTATATGGGTTGTCAAGATAGGTGAACCCTTTCCATCAGGGTTCTATTCCGTTACAGCCGTTTTTTACTTCCTCTTTGTCTTTATCCGGGCCTGGAATTAGCTATAGAGCAAGCTCGCACAATCAGAGTTTCCCCGGGGATAACCCCATCCCAATACTACTTTAGCCAAAGCATGTTAACTTTGCAGTTCATATAGCTGACCCAACTAATTAGGAAAACATAGATGTTGTTATTGTTGTACATGGAGATAGTAAGTTATGCTTGTTTAAAACATTAATTTAGGACATAAAATGAAGTTGGTTTCAAGAAACCTTACTAAATACAAGATGTTATTAGCTGAAGGAATCTATTGTTAATTAGACCAGCATATGTTGATAATAGCCTTTTTTTAAGTTACATGATCTTCGATTGTCTTCAAATGAGACTCTGTAAGGTAGATAGTTTGAATTATCAATGAATGGAATGCCTAGAAATGCAATCGGACTGAGAAACCTGTGCTGTACCCAATTCGCCTCCATAATGTCACCGTCATTTCCACCCACTCCAATTCCAGTACTCATTGATGAATCAAAGGACTTTTCCTATCTCAGTGTTACAATAAGCCGGCACAAATTGATTGCACTGAGTTTACAAAACTCCAGTGTGGAGCCAGAATTAGAAAAACCAATATCAATTGGTCCAACATACTTGACAAGAAGATGTTGACAGTAAACATTGCTGTAAGTTGCACCCCTTTTATCTCATAGTGGTGAGGCCTCAACATAAACCAATTCCTGGAAGTAGCAACACCTAATCCTCGTACTGATTGGGCTCTAATTGCTCGTAAATCTCTCATATACTTTATGTGCATAGTGTGCATAACACACAGGTGAATTGTTTGACCTTTATCTTGTCCAAAAAAAAAAACACTGGGGTGAATTGTTCTTCTAACAAAATGTTATAACTCCTTTTGATGGTAATCATACATATCACAGAGGAGGTAGCACTCTAATATATAGTAGTGTATTTTGTTGTCAGACTTAATAACTAATGCAGTGCTAATTTTGTTACATTGTAAGTTGTATTTATTTGATCTGAAAGACACAGATTGGAAAATCATTAAATTGAAGGCAGTATGTCACTTAAATTGCAGGTAATATGTTTGGAAAGAGATTCAGTTTTCATCCTTTTTCATTTGCCAGGTGTTCCTCTTCCATTGATTGGTATGGTTGCTTATGGAGTAGTTGCAATACTTGGGATACAATTGGGCCAGAAAAGCAGGCCTCTTGGAATTGGTGAAGCTAATGGGCGTTTGGTTTTACTTGGAACAACTACATCCATGGCAGCTGCCAGTGCATACTTCTTGTACATCCTAAGCACAAAGTTCACTGGGGAATTTTGTCCGTACTGTTTAGCTTCTGTCTTATTGTCATTTAGTTTATTCATCAGCAGTATGAAGGTTATCTCTACTACAGACTTGTTTGTTTAGCTTCTATTGCTATATGCAATGGTAGTGACAAAGATATTTCTTTTGTATACAGGGTTTGGGCTTTCAAGAGGTGCAAAAAGATGTGGGTATACAGTTACTTATAGTTCTCTTGGTGGTTTCTACCCTAAACAATTCATACAGTGACTCTCAGCCTACAAACACAGGGTAAACAATCCGTATACATTTACACATTGTAGGATGATATTAGGCAAAGTGTCTTCGGATTGAAAGGACAATAGGCAAGAGTTTCTTTTTTTGCATTAAGTAGTGAATGTTTGATTGGCATTGATTACAGAGATAATCACATTAACTTACATAAAAACTTTCCATGAATTATTTAAGCTACAATCTTAAAGCAAGTAAGAGAAGCTTGTTTCAGTTTCTAGATTTAGCAGCAACAAGATATCTTGGTCATTTTAAGATAGAAAAGCTCTTGATGTGCAGTCATTTAGTCACAGGTAAAACTCTAGATCATCTGAAATGTATAGTTGGTGAAAAGATCATGCACGTTATTCAAGAGAACAATTACTCAAAATCCTTTTCCCATCATTTGCAGTTCTGCTCTGGCTGAGATGGAATACTTTACAACAGAGATCACATCAGAGTCTACACCTTTTGCTATATCCCTAGCGAAACACCTGCATTCAATTGGGGCAAAAATGTATGGGGCTTTCTGGTGTTCTCATTGCCAGGAACAAAAGCAGGTTCTCTTTCTTTTGCAAATGTGCTTTCTTAGTACTGCATTTTGATGGGTTTCTCAAAACAAAAAACATATGAAAATGATGTTTTTTTCTAAAATTATTTCCATTTTGGTCGCCTCAATGGCATAGTGACATCATTTCATTAGGCAAAAAAAAATGGTGAGATTCAGAGAAAGAAATACTTGCATACATAGAAAATGGGAAAGTAAAAATCTTTCCCCATTATCAAATCTGACATGATGTAGGTAGGGTGAAGCGTGGATGTTGATTGGACTCCAGCCACGTTGTCTGATTGCTACATTCCTAAAGTAACATTCTATAAGGGAAAAGACAAAACATGATATGGGTAGGGAAGAATATGAATATGCATCAACTACTATTGGGTTGAATATTAACGTCTTCCATAAAATAAGTAAGAGCATCATTAAAGGGAAAAAGAGAGACCCTTATATTTCCTTCTTTCATATACTGGTGCTGGAATTTGGCTAAGAGCTTCTGTGGATTAATCTTTAAAGTTCAGAAGCAGATACTCAGAGTTCTGACCCCAACTGTTTGTCAATATTGCAACTAATCTTTAAGAATATAAAAAATGACCTTAAAGATCCCACTAGAAATTCTGATTTGCATCATGCACTTAGCAGTATAGGTAAGAGTTGCTTGTATTCTGTACTAAATTGGTTTATTCTTGTGTCACTGCAACAAGATGTTTGGACGAGAAGCAGCAAAGTTACTAGACTATGTAGAATGCTTTCCTTATGGACTTAAGAGGGGAATTTCTATGATCAATGCATGTCAAGAAGCAAAACTCGAAGGGTTCCCTACATGGGTTATCAATGGGGAGGTGAGCAAGAACCTTCTTCATGCTAGAAAAATATTTTGTAACCTATACAAAAGGCACCAGTCATTCACACGTTCAATAAGAAAATGAACATCTTGCTGTGAGGGACCTTATAACTATAATATTCTGGCAGGTTCTTAGCGGAGAGAAGAAGCTTTCAGAGCTGGCTGCACTGTCTGGTTTCGATATGAAAGAAGAACTTACGGAGGCTAAATGAGCTCTGTTGATCAACAGTCATATATTCTTAGGATATCTAAGTTTATGAATTCTTATAACTGCCCTCTGGTATTTACTTAGTTTCATAATGTAATTACCTTCTTATGTTAGTAAAACTGAATAGGTAGTATGATAAAGTGAAGGATCCTAGTGGATCATCTTCTGAGTATATATATAAAGCAAAACCTATTACCCACAATGTTTTGGTAATGTTTTCTTCTAAAGTTGTACATGTCCAATTTCCCCCTGAAAGTCTATTTCTCTTGTTTTTATCCTATGCCAAACTTTGGCGATAACTTTTTCCCTAATCTGAACCCATTGTGAGGACAATCTAATGGCAAGTGTAATCTGAAGATGAAAAAGTATCTCATGATTATTCTTTTTGTATGTAAGAGTGATTGTATCCCATAATGTGAATGATCAACTCTTGAAATGAATTTCCCTGGTTAATTTCCTATTTACAAATGTTTTCTAAAGTGAAGACGACACAGATTGAAGGAGTAGAGATGTATGCTGTATGTGATATGAGTAAGCAAATCGTACCCAACAACCTTTATGAGATAGAGATGTTGTTTTTGTTAGATATTAGGACCTTGGATGGCATTTGTAGTTGTTTTTTTAAAATATGGGTAGCTGGTGACCTTTTTTTGAAACCTTGGATGAAATTTACTCAAGGAGTCAATTTCAAAGAGTACATGGTGACTTCTGAAAATATTCAACACTTCTTCATCTTAGTGTACAATGTATATTAGCTAAAATCTATTTTATATTAAGGAGGAACTGACTTGGAATTTTTTCTCTAAACTTATCAATACTAATATTCATTATTTTGTGATCAAGAACATCAATTGGAATACTTAACTTCTTTTAAAAAATACAAATCATTTTTTATTTTAAAATTTCAGTAATCGTGTCAAAGCAAAAATAGAGCACATAATTGAATGTTAGAGTTTACTATTGTAGTCAATATTAAGTTAAACAGAACTGAATATTTAATAAAACTTCACTTTTGAACATGGAAACCCCCAAATTCAATACTAGATTGATTTAGTTCAAAATTAACTTCGCTTTATTTAAAAAAGGGTCAACGTTTGACTCTATTCAAGATCCAAACTGTAAATTTTATATATTTAGTGAAATTTAATTCTTGAAATAAATGAAACAGAATTGTGGAAAGTCATAATGTTTTGTTTTTAAAAAGAAAAAATAAATATAAAGACCTTTTATTAACTACCTACCTTCCTCTGTTGTTTTGGGTATTGAGCGATCAGTTCCTGAATGATGGTGACTGTAAATCTGAAGTCGCTGCTGATATCCTCAGCATTTCTTAGGGTGTTTTTGATAATCTATGGAGAATGGCAAGATACCCATATGGAGGTTCGATACACAGATGTGGACTATCTTGTTTTCTCAGATGCAGCTGCTTTAGTTGCTGCCGGAAAATCCCCTTATCAAAGATCTACATATCGTTACTCACCCTTGATTGCTTTTCTTCTTGTGCCCAATTCTTTCGTTCATCCTTCTTGGGGAAAGTTTATCTTCTCCGCTTCAGGTAAAATTTTCCCTTTCTCTTCTCTTTTTCTTTTTTCTTTCTTTGTCCCTTTAATTTTTTGGGTTCTTTTTACTCCCGTTGAATGCTGAAGAAGTCTGAGCTTCACAATTTTCGTATGATTTGGGTTTATTATTTGTGAGAACAGACAGATACATGAAATCCTACTTTTGTATTAAGCTCTTGTTAGGTTCTAATTTCAAGACAATGCAAAGGTTCCATTTTTAATCAACTCATTTGGAATTCTTGTTTTTCCTCATACAGATGCTCCTTGTATATGGTTTCCAAGATATTTTTGCATCTCTATTTGCTTAGGTTTCATTGGCAATCTTTGGGGTTGTTGTGGATGTATAACTAAAGACTGGATGAATTGTTGATTGGGGCATGAACTTGTAGATGATCAATCTAAGAGTAGAAAAATAGCTTCTGAACTTGCACTCTTGTATGTGGGTTTAATGTCTCTTCTTATTGCAAAAAATGCATAATTGATATTCTTAGAAGACATCTTAATTATGTTTCCAAAACAGATATGCTTAATGAAACTTACATTGAGTTCGTGCGGCAGATCTTCTCGTGGGATTTCTTATCAACGCCATTCTAAAGCTAAGAGGGGTGCCTGAGAAATTATGCACCTATTCAGTGATGGTATGGCTTTTGAATCCATTTACCTTTACCATTGGAACTCGTGGGAATTGTGAGCCCATCATCTGCGCCATAATCCTTTGGATTATTCTATGTCTAATGAATGGTAAAACTTCCAGTACCTTCTAATTACATTTAATATAGTTATATTGAGAACTTACTCCTAAATTTTTCTTTTTCAATGTAAGTTTATTTTCCTACTGCTATTTTCTCTGTTATTATCTCTTTCAAAATGGTTCCTGTCTCCTTAATCTACCTTAAATATTATTGTGGGTAATGTAAATGACTGTAAAGAGGGGGGCAGATGGAAGGGGAAGTATTTAGGGGAATCATGATTTAAGTGATGAAACTGTAAAAAAGAAGGTATTCTCATTGAACACCGATCAAGATTGAGTCTTTCTCCCACTCCTCCACAGGGTTAGGTGTATAGGCCCAACCCAAAATTATCGGACAGTGAATGAGGTTTTAGCAACCAATCAATGTAAGCTGAATATTCTTCTTTTACTTGATTTCTAAATAAAGCATGAAACAAGATTTGCCCTGAGTCTACCTCTGTTTCTTTTCATAGTTATTATGCAATTTGAAGTTATAGTGAACCTCTAGTTTAAAGGGAAAGTAGAAACCGAGAATGTTAACTCTGGAACTTTATAGGTTACACAACAAACTCTTTTTTTAATTGAGAATTTTTCCAAGAATCCTCCGATATTTTGGGTCAGATAACTGTATTTCCACTTGGGTTAGTGGGAACTGTGGTTTCATTTTTTCTTTGGAAGTTATAAATCGTCACGCTCTATTGATATTGGTGATGTTTCCCTGATCAGGTCGTTTAGTACAAGCTGCATTTTGGTATGGGCTTGTCGTCCACATGAGGATCTATCCAATAATTTATGCTCTTCCTATCATTTTAGTTCTTGATCCCTTGTTCTTCCAGTATGGTACAAAACCTGCTCTTGTGAATTGGAGTTCTAGAAAAAGCAAGTCACAGCAGACTTCCAGCTGTAAAAAGCTTATGGATCCTTGTTGTATATGCAACTTTTTAACAAGCCTTTTTACCTGGAGGAGGATAATGTTTGGGCTTATTTCTGGAGCTTTGTTCTTTCTCCTTACTGGGATTTTCTTCTTTTTATATGGCTGGGACTTCTTGCATGAAGCACTGCTCTATCATCTCACACGTACAGACCCAAGGCACAACTTCTCAATTTATTTCTACCATATATATCTGCACTATGAACACGAGTTATCTATCTTGGAAAAGCTCGTCTCGTTTCTGCCTCAGATTATGGTGCAGCTAGTTCTTGTTTTCCGCTTTGCACAAGATTTTCCATTTTGCTTCTTTGTGCAGACTGTGGCATTTGTCGCATTTAACAAGGTTTGTCAGCAAGGCTTGATTATTTTTTTATGTTGAGAATCAGTGAATATTAGCTTGATTTTCCTTTAGCAAGATAACGTTCTTTTGCTCTGACAGGTTATGACTGCTCAATACTTTGTTTGGTTCTTCTGTCTCTTGCCACTAATCCTGCCATGGACCAACATGAAGCTCGGAGGAAAAGGACTGGTCTGCATCTTGTTGTGGATGGCAGCTCAGGGTCACTGGTTATTGTGGGGTTATTTGCTTGAATTTAAAGGAAAGAATGTCTTTCTTCAACTCTGGGTGGCAGGTTTGCTGTTCTTGGCTGCAAATACTTTCGTTCTTATCAATATTATTCAGCAACACACATATAGTCCAGTCTTCCAACAGTCATCTCGTGCCTCTTCAAAGAAACATGTCAAACAGAGATGAGGAATCAGATCATATACCTCCTAATCTCTGGGGGAGGAGTTTTCGAGCTAGTAGTGTATTTAGCCTTGTTCGGTACTTGTAGAGCCTTTCATCATCAGGCAAAGCACTTGGCTTATTCATAGCTCCATGCTTAAAAATACCTTCACTAAAGATGTAGCAAGAGATCGTAATGACGTTATTTTGAATTTTGTCTGTTTTGCTTAGAGCATACGGAATGATAGCAATTTACAATTGTTTGTTGCATTTGGTATAAGTTTAATTCAGTTAACCTCTCATTTTAGTTTCACACCTTTGCTAGAGTTTGTTAGCCAGCCTAGAGGAGTGATCTCACAACCTTTCCATCTGCAAAACTTGCTTAAATATCATTCATTGTAAAGCCAATATGATTGGGTATATATAATAAAGATATCTGTTTTTTATTGTTCCTTCCATTTACCAGTTTTTCTTTTCTTAAGAGTGATTCCTTGTTTCTAAATTGTCAGCCTCGACTGACGACGTTTACGGGCATTACCTTCATATGCTATATGACGTTGAAAGCTACATCTCTGATACTATACTTTAAACTGAGATATGATTACCATAGTTTTGAAACGATTGATTAAAATGAATATAGCATGAAAAAATTAGACTAGAATTGTAGGGCTTACCAGAGAAGGGAAGCCCTTGCAAAAATTCTCAGTGGCCCAGGCAAAACCCAGGCCAATGAGGGGGTTTGGAAATAGTTTTCAACCAGCAATAGACGCGCCTCGGTTAGAACCTCACTAGCTGCGTCATTGCCCCAAGCGCAAAGATAACTCTCTACTCTATCTGCTATCCATTATTATATGTCTCCTTCCTGGAACGTTGTCTTCATATGTCCGATGTGGGAGAACCGACTCCTCGTTATCATAAGCCATATTAGCTAAACCAAAGTTATGTACTCATCCTGAATATTTGCACTAAAACAGGAAAAGCACAAACTAAACGTTAAGTAATCTTGAATATAAAAGATAAGAATTATAGTTAGATCCAAATTTACATCTGTAACTCTGAATCTAGAATAGTATACTTGCATTGTTTGGAAGGTTGATAGTTGTTATCTATATTATGTTATGTACTTGCATTGTCTGTTAAAATATAATATTTGTTTTAACTGCTGCTTAAATTTTATTGTATTGTTAACTTATTAAGTAAAGTAAAAATATCATTTTATGTAAAATTTGATTTGATGAGACGGTGTTTCTTTTACTCTCTCATTTTATCTTATTTATTACTCATTTTACTCTTCACTCTATAATTTTGTAATAATTCTACTTTAATTTTATTGTGAATTCATCTTTCTAATTGTTCAAATGTGACATTATATAATGGCATATTCAAATATTATATTTAACAATATAATTTAATACATGAAACGAACAATCATCCAAACTTGGACTCGTGGCATGAAATTTCCCGGAAAAAAAATCGACAAATTTTATGCTATAAACTCGATCAAAAAAGGGTTGCGAACCTTCCTACCCCTTTGATTAAGAGATCTTCCGTTCAAAGTTGTCAATCTTGGACAAAGAAGGGAACCCGTACACGAGAGCATCATGAAAATATTGTAACCTAGTTGTGTTATATATATATATATATTATTTTTTTTTGTATTTATAAACCAAAATTGACTACTTATTCTAACTTCTCATTTGATGAAATAAAGATATAACAAGAGGGCTCTAAAATATAATCGTGCGAAAGCAGTATTTGCCAATTTGGTTATGATTAATTCCATATGGTTGAAAATATTCCAATATGATAATTTGATGTTTCATCATTTTCCATTTCTTATGTTGTAGTGCTTTGGGGCTTTGTTTAATTATTATCTATTGGAATAACGTATTAGAAAATGCAGGTTAATTAGGGACCAAGATTAATAATGTACAATCATTATCTTCAATAAAAGTGGTCAACAACGTACTAAAGGTAGGGAAATTAGTGCTTACTTTTACTAATATATTTCTTTTTCGGGCTTATGCTTTAACTTTTCTGTCTTTTACTTCTTTCTTCTAATTGAATTTCCTTCTCTTGACTTGAATTATTCAAACATAATAGCTTATTCAACTTGCTATTTGCCTTAATTTGAATATAAAATCAACTTGCTTGGCAATTGGCATGGATCATTCTCTAATGCAATTTGCAACATCACTAATTATCTCTAAAGAAGCCGGCTCTATATGAATAAACTTTATGCTTATAATGATGTTAATATACCTTTGTACATACTACTATCAAACAAATTATGCTTCAAATCTAAAATCAATTATTGATTATTAGCTATATTAAATCCTCACATTAAAAGAAAACCAATATTCATCATTATTAAACTTGAGACAATATTCTAATCAATAACAACCGATTTAATCGGCTTTACCCTAAAATGAAAACCAGATGATTGACTGAGCCATGGATTGTGATCTTGTCTGACACATTAGTCTTTTAGATTACTGTGATAATTCATGGAGAAAAAAAACAAGGAGAAGTATGGTGGGTGATTTTCTTTCATTGTTTTATAGTACAATACTATGGGCAAATTACAAACTACTCGTATAAAGTTTGTGCAACATTAACTTAATTATTATACCCACTACTTCCAAAGAATACAAAAGTGTTTATTATTTTATTAGTTTTATTTAACCACAAAATTTCTCTTATTAGATGGAATTTTGTTATGAAGAGACAAACTTACTCTTGCAGTATACCATAGATTGTGCCAATCAAATGATTAAAAAAAAAAAGAGAAGAAATTTAGCACATACGTTTGAGACGGTGGCCAATCCTTCTTTCGCAATTTTATTTGTGAAGATTATTTATTCATCATATTTTATTTCAAGAAATTAATTCTTCTTATCAGTTTGAATAATAGGCCTTCTTCTAATACTATTATAAGATTGCTTGTTTTATATGTGATATAATGATATATGAGTGGGTGCGTTATTACTATTTCATTATTAACATGAGAGTTGTTTCGCCAATTAGTCAAGTGGTCTATGATTAGTCATAAAAGATAACTTTTTTTTGTGTGTGTTTTATTCTCAGTATTAAATAAGACTTAATATGAATATTATTTAACATGGATAGTTTGATAAAATATTTATATCAATAGTTATTTTCTTAATGGACATCAAGTCAACCATTAACAAATAAAAATAAATAGAGAGAGTAATAATTAGGTAAGAGCAATCACCGAACCTAATAAAAGAGCGAATCAGACCACGAGACATGGTTAAAAGAGAGATGCTTGCAGCGGCTCGAGGATTTTGGAATGAACCACAGACTCGAGTAAAGTTACTTCCTCTATTCCATATTAATTTATCCTTTTAAGTTTTTACATTGTTCAAAGTTCAAGATGGATGTTTGAATTTTTTTTTTTCATATTTGCCGTCTTATTTATTACAATTTTTTATTTTCTTTTCTAAGAAAAACTACACTAATTTTTTTTTAAAAGATAAACTACACTAATATTATGATTCCACAACGGGCAATATTGAAATTTTATGGCTTGAATTAGGGAACAAAGTTTAAAAATACTCCACTTTTGATTGAATTTGTTGTTACGATATCAAAATTTATGGAGAACCTTTTATCTCATGCACTACATAATAGTTATTTACTTATTTTAAAGGCATATCATGCTCATGTGGACACATACTATTTATAATGATGCAATATTTCTGATGTCCAGTACATGGACATATATATACCTTTAAAACATACTATTAAATATTGCAGAAGATCCTTTTCAAAGTTTGATATTATTATCACAATTTCAATCAAATTTTAAATATATACAAACTTTCATCCCTTTAAATTATATCCTTGACTGTTTTCGTTAATAAGTATGCATTCTTTTACAGATTTAATTAATATGAATTAGAGCGAATATTTCATAACTGGGAAACATACGAGACCCTTCTCTCTCTAGGTATTTTACAGTCCAACATAATGATTCTCGAGGAGATCATAATTTTCAATTTTAAATGAGAAGTCATTTTTTATGTGGTTTCAAGAAATTTCAATATTGCTTATATAATATATTATCTCATCATTATATAGATTTTTTTACTAGTAAATGATGATTTATTAAGAAGCAATTAATATTATTTATGATAAATTTATTTTATAATGGATGATTGAATTTATTTTACAATGAATCATTTAATTTGAAGAAATATTATAATGAATCATACACATAGATTGTAATGTATATAATTTTTTTTTTTTATAATTATTCAATAAATACAAGATATAGTTTAGTAAGATACAATGATTTTGATTTTTGATACATTCATTATATTTAATATACAAATAAATTTTTTATATGAAATTTGATACATAAATTAATAAGATACAATAATTTTAATGTAATCAAATAAATCTCATTAAATTTCAAAATACTCTTTAAACTAAAAAAACATTAATTATTAATTAAATAATACCTCCACGAACTAATAATATTTCAAGAAAAGTCTTTTAAGAAGATAAAACGGCATAAGAAAATCACAAAAGTCAGTCTAGTTAGCCTCTTTTATCTTTAACAATTTATAGTTTTGTGTTTGGTGTATAATTAATAAGAAATGAACTTACAAATAATAATAAATGGTCAGAAATTTTAAGTATTTAGAGTATTTTTTTTTTTAATTTTGATATTTTTATTTTTTAATTAAAAAATACTAAAATGAGAAAGATAACAAATTTCAAAAAGGGCAAAATAATATAGGTAAAAGACAATTCTGACTTTGTACTATTCCTAAACTTAATTACTGTTAACTAAAACAATAATTTTTTCAATAAACGAGAATTGTGTCATCTAATTAATGATAGATTATACATGAATAATGGACTGTAATAATAGTAGGGAATAAAGAAATAAAAAAAAAGGAGATAAAAAAGAAAGGGCAAATAATTGATCCAAAATCCGGAAGAACGGGTCCCACGAGTGATCCAGTGGATCACGGGGAGTGTCTCAATGATAAACACAAGGAAAAAAATTCGGTCCCACCTACAAAACGGAAGATCCTTACGAATATTCCCCTAATATTCCTCTCCTCCTCCCTAAATGGATAACATTTCTCTTTCATCACACCGCCCATCTTCTCCTTTCCTCATTCACTATATAAATCCTCTCCGCCCATCTTCTCCTCTCCTCATATCTCATCCCAAAACAAACGTAGCGTTTTTGCTTTTGCAACAATCGAGATTCAAAAAACCATGTTTACAGAAGTTGAACAAGAACAGCTTATTGAGAAACTCGAAATATTCAAGATCCAAGGCAGAGATAAACGTGGCCGCAAAATTTTGCGCATCATCGGAAAATTCTTTCCTGGTAACCTATTTTTTTTTTATGTATCGTTTTCTTGATTATTCTTGTTGAGATTTTGGTCTGAATTGTGGATTTGTTTTTGATTGTGGATAATCAGCTAGAAATCTGAGTGTTGAAGTTGTGAACAAGTATTTGGCGGAGAAGATCTTTCCGGAACTTGAGAAAAGGCCGTTCGCCGTGGTGTATGTTCACACCGATGTGGAGAAAAGCGAGAATTTCCCCGGAGTATCAGCTTTACGATCGTTCTACGATGCGATTCCGGTGAAAGTCCGAGAGAATCTGGAGGCTGTTTACTTTCTTCACCCTGGTCTTCAAGCCAGGCTCTTCCTTGCCACATTTGGTCGCTTCATCTTCAGCGGAGGGTAAGAATGTCAATTCCTAAGACACAATACATTTTTTTTTTAAACCTATTTTAGAATGGATCCAATTTGAGATCTAACTGGGAGTTATGTGCACAGGTTATATGGGAAATTGAGGTATGTGAGCAGGGTTGATAATCTGTGGGAACATGTGAGGAGGAATGAGATTGGGATGCCAGAATTTGTGTACGATCATGATGAAGATCTTGAGTTCCGTCCGATGATGGACTATGGCCTGGAGAGTGATCATGCCAGGGTCTATGGCGATGCGCCTGCCGTAGACTCACCTGTTACAATGTACTCCATGAGATGCATCTCATAAGATAATTGGAAGCCTTTTGCAGTCTTTTCGGTTCATAGTTAGATGTGTAGGAACCTCGTGGCTTTCTTTTTTCTTCCTCCATCTGATGGAATTTTTTTGCTCTGTATATACGATTAGATGGAGGTTAGCAACTAGCAAGCACTTTTTTCTTCTTGTTGTTATATAGTAATAGTACAAAGGTCATCAACTTTGAAAGCAATGATGATTTCCTATCTGAAAAATCCTGGAATGTTGTCATCTTTCTTCTTGAAGATGAATATATATACTTTTATGAGGAATATTGTGTTGTGTTGCTGATCAAGAAAATAAAATGAAGTAGAAGAATCGTAAGACTGGTTTTTAATTTCATTGAGTATATATAGTGCTTGTCCTCTATCAGTGAATAATGATTAGCAAATAAAAAATCATACTCTGGCTGGGTGGATAATCTGAGAACTATATTTCTTGGTGGATATGTGGTGTTGTACAAAATGAAAAGAGACTTGTATAATAGGAATAGACCAACAAAATGATCATATTGTTGATAATTTGTTTATCATATAATAATTATTGCATGGACGACGAAAAAGGTGAAACAAATCTATCTTCGACTAGATTCGCGTTGAAAGATAATGTGATATCGAGTCTATTGGAGGATGCCTTGCACGCGAAGTGATACGTTCGGGGGTGATGCACCAAGAGCCCCATCTTGGGGTAGACGCTGACCCCGAGGTCGAGGTAGGGCCGCAGCACCGGCCCAGGATAGGGAGGAGCCTCATGTAATGACCCTTCTTGTCTTTTTAGTGTTTTATCTTCTGTGCATCGTTTAGAGCGTTTCTATAGCGATTTTCATGTCATTTATGACTTGTTGGGATTGATAGATCAGTCATCTGGTCGTTCGTTTGGTTATTTTGTGAGCTTTAATATTTTTGGAGCTTATGAATCTTAAACGATCATTTTCGATCAAAAGTTCAAGAAGATGGCATCAGAAACCACAAAAGGGCTCAGAAAAATGTGGGTCCCACTTACACTGTCATTTTAAGTCAAAAATCACAAAAAGGCTCGGAAAAATATCGAAAACCTCAGGAAACGAAAGAAAGGTCAAACTAGACCAAACTCGACATTCCGGAGCTAGCCGCGCTAACGAAATTCTCATCCGAGCACGTTTACTCAGTATGTTGACTAAAGTCAAACTTAGCCTTAAACTTAAAGTTAAAACGCCTAATTGCACCAACTCACACTAAAAACTTCAGGAGCCATGTTGACAATGCTACTAGCCTAAAATAATCCTTCCGCATGTTGATTAGTTGGGATTTGGGTTGGGTAGTTATTGGATCATGCATACTTAACATCACTCTCCGTATCAGGTTTGATATAGGAAGGTAAAAATAGGGTAATAACCTTTGATCTATAACCGGTTAAATTTCACAGGTAATATAAAAAAGATACTTGCACGGTAAGTGTGTACATACCTGAGTAACGACTAATTTCCCCTAAGAAGCATCATTACCTGTTCAGTACCATCAACAAAATTGTTCAAGTAGTATTGCGTTAGGGCATTACCTTCATCAGCGAGAACGCGCTGGGTTGTTCTGTAACCATATCTGTAGATCAAACAACAATGTAGATTTTATAATGACATTGATCGACGAAAGAAAAAGCTTGAGGTCATAGTATCAATTTGCTGATGTTAAATCAAAAAGTTTCTCATTGGTAATTGATGAGATGGGTGGAACTCTTTATAAGGTTAGGGCAATCCTCCTCTCTTTGAGCTAACTTTTGGGATGTGAGTTAGACCTAAGACCTAATTTAACAATTGACTATAACATTTTTAATTTGTGCTAATATCCATCATGATCTCGAGACAAATTATCAATGGAATTGTGCAGTTAGCATTTAGAGATCCAATCCCAGATTCTTTCTCTTGATATGAATGTAATTGGCCAAAAACTAGTACCAATAATGCAAATGATGGCTATATATTGTTCATTGATTTAGAATTGTGCAGTTAGCATTTAAAGATCCAATCCCAGATTCTTACTCTTGATATGAATGTTATTGGCCAAAAGATAACTACCAATGCCAATGATGGTTATATAATGTTCATTGATTTAGGAACTTTGTCAGGGTTTTGAATCCTACTGTGTATGCATTCATATTATTGCACTCTCCAAATATATGTTTTGCACTAATGCAGCCTTCATATGATCTTCTTTAAGCAGAACAAGAAAGTTGTTACCTGACAAAATCTCAATTTAAAGCTGAGTACCAGAATACTGGATGGATGCTTATATCATCCTCATGACTGGCCCACACTGCAAATAGTTTTTAAGGTAAAAGAATAAACAGGTCAAGGTAAAGAAGCTTAATACTTATCCAGCATAGAAGCTTTAACACAGATATTTAAAAAATCTCAAGAGTTTAAAGCTTTTGTAAAGGTTGGGGTGTGAGCTAATAGTTTCTTCAGCATCGAAAGCCTTCTCAGTTGGAAATCAAGCATTTTCAGACCTATCATGCTCTGCAAAACAAACATCATCAATTAGGGTGCCTGTAAAGTGTAATGAGAAGTTGAAAAAAGTGGATCGAAGTGTGTAAGTTGGTACAGGCTTCTCTAGTAATTCAAGTCCTAAGGAGAAATATATCGACCCTCCCAGTCATGATTCACTTCCAACAACCAGCCAATGAATAATTTAAAGAAAACGATGTCAAATACTAAGCCAGAGGAATCCTCCAACTTTCTAGTATTAGGAAATAACATTAGCTCCCACTTGGGACATTCTCTAGAAGCCTGCCTAGAACCAAAAAGGCAGTATAGATGATGAACTTGCAGATCATCTCTAGTTAACATGTCTATTTACAGAAAAAGTGTCAACTGAAATATCTTGAAGGTAGTGAAGGAGCTTCAAATAGGAGCCTAAAGTGTAAGTAGAGAAAAGAGAAAACTAAGTGACCATTATGTTGTATCCTTCCACACTCGACAATTCTTCAGAGTTAATTCGAATATATGCACAAGCAGTTGTGACGTAAGTATTTTCCTATCTGAAATAAGAAATGAAACTCGTCTTTTATATGCATCCACATCAAGTACCAATGATAGTAATGTTTCCACAGGAGGGGAGGTACCTAAGTTACATGTGTACGGTCTAAACAGTCAATGCAGTTAGTCCTCAAAACTCAAAGATGAGATTGCCTCCGAATTATAATTACATATGCACAAAAGAAAGAGAATCAAGCCAGAACCAAGTAATGTCGCTCAACAACTCTAGACTCGAGAATGCTACACGACAGAGTCATTACGAGTGGAAGGTCATTAAGTGTGTTATAGAATCAAGAAACTAAAAGAGGAAAAGAGTGCTACTCAAATGCTTCTATAATTCTCACTATCTCAAACTTGGACATATATGTCAAATCTACAATCTGATTTCATAGTAATGGGATTGACCCTCTGACCAACAAAAACACACTTTTTAATGAAATAACAGAATATCTCGACAAAAAGTGAAAAAATGTACAAATGCACTTAAATCTATCACATAAACTACAAAGCATTCTAATATGTGATGTTTCAGCAAAGCTCAAGCATTTCATTTAAGATTTGTGAATTTCCCAACCTTCCCTTCCTCTTGCTAGCCAAAAGATGGTGGGTTGGGGGACTTGATCTTGTTATACGGCCTTTGGAAATTCTCGCCTCCGAGCTATATTTTAGATTGAGTTAGGCCCAAGGTCCATTTTCTTATCATGGTATTGATGCGAGATATTATCTACTGCTTCATAGCTCGAGTGCTACTCCATTCGTGGATTCAATCTTTTCCTTTTGACAAAGGATGTTATAAACCTGTAGGAAGTAACTAATGAAAGTTTTAGCAAATGGAATATGTGCTATTGTCAGACAGAAGATTCAGTTTTATTTCCTTCTGCCATACCAAAATGTACATTGCATCTGAGAGGTCCTGTACTGAGAATTGAACAGAGTTCTTTTATGAGTAAGCTCATGGTAAAACTCTGATAAGTCAAATGAAAAATGCAGTACATTAGAAGTGGGATTTCTATATATAGAATGGTCCGAACACCAAATCCTGTCTTTATTCCGACAACATCATGGTGTTCCCCCCTATTCCTATCTCATCCCGTTCCTTCTTCATCTTTTTTATCCCCCCTCTCTTTACCATCAATTGTACAAATTATTCCCCCCTCTCACCCGCTACCACTTGCACACAGAGAAAGTAATACAAGTTAAAAGAGTTATTAGTTTAAACATTTTATCACAGCAATACCAATTCAACAATAAACTTTAATCTGACAGAATTTTAAGTTTCCCTCTCAGTTATCTACGCATGTATAAAAGGGCATTTCATAAGCAACAAGATTGTTGGTGTAGAAAAAAGTCATAATCAAACTTCAAACAAGTGTACCTGAACAAATGATGTTGTATACCCTTTCAACTGGATAATGTTTTGCTCGCTTCCACTCCACAAATTTGCAGTACAAACCATCATAATCAGCCGCCCCTCTTCTCCTTCCTCCACATTCGAGTGCCTACAATTACGACCAACTTGAGTCCTACTACCGATTAATTTATATTAATATATGCAACTCCTTCACAAAAAAATATGCTTTGACAATGCTGCGTTCATGATGATACCCATCTTCTTTTTGCAGAACCGAAAGTTGTTAACCTGACAAAAACCCCTTTAAAAGCTACAGTACCGCTGCTGCCCACCCTGCAAATGTTTATTAAGCTTAAAGAGTAAACACAGGTCAAGATCCGAAGCTTATTATCTCTCCATCATGAATCTTTAATAACACAGATACAAAAAACTCTACAGTTTATAAGCTTTCGTCAAGGTTTGGGGTGAGCTAAAATTTTCTCCATAAGCATCCTTTCCCTACCCACTCCTTTCAGTTTTTCTTCAGCAGATTAGAAGTGTGGGGAGAAAATAGTTTGGAGTACCCTTTCCCTTTCACTCTGTCCTCGTTCTCTTTCAAACAAACACTCATCGATTAGGGAATCTGTAAAGTGTGATGGAGTTTGAGAAAAGTGATCCAAATGTGTTAGTTGGTACAGGCTTCTCTAGTGTTTCACAATTCCCATGCACCAACCATATCAACCTCCGTCCTCACCCACTTGGTCCTATCCCATTCCCCCACAACTCGCAGAATAATTATGAAACGGTTCAAATATTAAGCCAGACTGAATCTTCCAACTTTCTCTAGTTTTTAGGAAATACATTCCCCTCTGTCGGACCTTCAATGAATCTCCAGAAACCAGAAGGCAGTAAGAGATATGAAATTGCTAGTGAAGGAGCTTCTAGGCACCCCAATGGTTATTTGAATAAAAATGTCAATATAAAGAGAATTGTCAACTGAATATCTGAAGCTAAAGAAAGAGTCTTCAAATATGACCCAAGTGTAAGTAGAGAAAGCTAAGTGAAATTATGGTTGTATCTTTGTATCTTGTTCCACAATCGAAATTCCTCAATTTCAAGTTAAAAAAAAATGGAAAATATGCACAGTAGTTGTTCGTGCAGTATTTTCCTCTCCTGAACAAAGAAATGAAACTATCCCTTTAATATGCTCCACATCAGCACCATGATAGCAATGTGTAACAGAGGGAAGTAACTGTTTTACATTTGTACTGTCAAGCAGTCCGCAGTTGGTCTTTCAAAACTCCAAGTTGGCATCAACTTCCTAACCTTTCTATTTAATAGAAAGTACCTATACCATAAGAATCAGAAATCCAAAAACTTACAGCAAGGTCAGTTGAAAACAACAATTAGTACTCCAAGAACAAGGGTAAAGCAAGCATATCTGTTCCGTGACAAAACACCAAAGAGAAATATATACTACTTTTATATGATCAAATTTAAGTCTCTAACCACAACATCACAACAATTCATTGTTATTGTCCCCCTCCTCTCCTCACTCTCCTTTCTCATATATTTCCCTGACTAGTCTGCTTTTGGTTTAGCTTTTTAGTTTCTCCCCAATTTTCAAACCAAATAAGAAGAAGAGTTCCCTCCTCTCTGCTAGTGTTGGCTGCCTCCTGCATTACATACAGGTGTTATGCATAAATCTTTTTGCTTTAGAGGAGATTTAACATGACATGACAAAACATTCTGTTTGACTAATTTGTTTTCTTATAGCTCATTTTAAACGACAGAGTATATAGAAGTGTGATAATGCCTTTAAATTGCACACATGCTGACTTACTCTAGGTTCCTTGATTCGTTTTGGTAATCAATGTTTAAAAGCTGTTTCGTGTCCCTCCCAGCAAAACTAACTAATAACAAGAACAGTTTAAAAGTCTATACATTACCCCCAACCCCGTCCCGGTTAACAGAATAACCTCGCCCAACGGCTTTCTTCTGGGCAAAAACGGGTTCCCAAGACACATCCCTGCTCCACTTCCTAATGGATACTACTACTTAATCTCAAAAAACTTTACTTTTTCAAAACCTTACACTATCATTTTTGGCCTCCCGTGAGCTTTGAGTACCAATTTCCCACAAAAAACGTAGTTATAGCTCTCTTTTGAAGTCGAAGCGTCTGGAAAGCATGCATATCTTTGAAATGATGTATTTTGATGTGGTGGTGTAAAAGAACATAAGAAAAACATGGTGAAAAAAGAGAAGGACAGGGCGCCAAGTCCTACAAGTACCATTAAGAACCAACTAGTCACCAAAAGAGATTCTTGAAAAGCACATACATAGCTTTATATTATATTTTCAGGATTACATAATTGGTTTCAAGGTTCCAACAAAGGAGTTAAATGCTGCTGCAACATAATGTCTTCTTTCTGGCAAGTTGATTTTCACATCTAAATGCAACCAAAATGAACAAGTTAAGTGTTTTCTTTTTTTGTGGCGATAAATCAAACCACTCCTCTCTTAACCTATACATTCAAACAAAGATCATATCCTTGGGACTATGTAAAAAGGGACACCATTTATTTTGACATGGGCGGTCATTCTACATAGAATACACTCCACAGCACAAAGTGGATGTAAGAAAGATAAAAACAAAACACCAGTATCCTCATTCCTCCTCTTCTTCTTCAATACTATCACAAAATGGCATAACAAAATAGCAAGACCTATTTGGTTTAAAGTACTCATATAAGGGACCCTGTTTATGCAGTGGATCTAATGGTACAAAAACTGCTTCTGTGTAATATCATGTAGGGATTCTAACAACGCGGTGAATAATCACTGAGTTATGCTATGCCGGGTTATCTACTATACAGGGATTTTTTGGGCCTGTAAATACTCATCCGTTTCCTGTTTTTGGCCTTTAAAACAGGACCTGGACAGCTTCCGCAAAGGCAATGAAAACCAGTCCTGAAACAGCCTTGAAGCAAACCACCACCGTTCCTCTGATGATTACGGGGTTTTAGGGTTTCATCAGAAATCATCAATACAAGAGAACCCAGACCGACTGCTCCAACAGCCTCACCCTTCACTTAAAATATAACATATAGGGATTACAAGAATACATTTATTTTACTTGAAAAGGACAACAATTCCTTTGATATCATCTAAAGAGTTACCCAGTTTTACTCAAAAATGAAAAACTTTCCTAAACACATGCATTTTAAAAAAACCAACAAGTTCTTGATTTTTTTCCTTGACATGGCGAATCCCAAGATCATCAGTTTTTTTGTATTAGACTTCCTTTCCAGAATAAACCAAGTTACTTGGGCAGATGATCGGCCACAATTTGAATTTCTTTGGGGTTTCCGATCGGACATCGCCACGGAGAGTTCGTACAGCATGCGGTGAGCAGCCGTTCGAGGCAAGGAAGAAAAGGAAAAGGATGACTCTAAAATGCTAAAACCAAACATTTCAACAGTAGATAATGATAATTTTTATTGTAAAAGTTGTTTCTAAAATGATGAAATAAACCGTAGGATGTTATTTAACTTCTAATGGTACCCCAAGACAGAGGAAAGAAGAAATGGCAACATACAATCAGTCAGAAGCGTTGGAAAGACACCTCCACCTCACCGTTCTAATTGGCATCATAGAGAAGTACAACAGACGCGGAGTCCGCTCTACGACTTTAAGCTTGCAGAAAACTGAGCCTCCATGGTTTTTCTGCCATTGCCGTAGCAGATATCATAGGAAACAGAACATAGTACACCAGCATTAGATTTAAAAGAAATCGGGTAGGAATTAATAGTAAATGGAGACCAACTCAGATTTCAGACAGTGGTTCTTGAGAGACTGATCGCAAGGAAAAATTCCATCGTCAAACTTTAGGGTGCCGAATAAGATCCAACACATTCACTGGTTTGTCTGACAGTACATCTAACCTGCAAGAGCAGCCCACCCTACATCAGAAAACTTTTATTGATATACCTATCAATGCATAATTGATTATTTCTCTCCAACACGCTCAACATCATATTCCTTTCGATAACTCCCCTCCAAAGACTGGCAACCGGGTACTATCAGTGCACTTTCCCTCTTCATTATCACTCTCTATTCTCTATTCGGAAGACTTCCTATTTTTTGCAACTTCCTTCAAAGAGCTCTTTCTAACGATAGTTCCCCATCCAGCCTTATCAATGTCTTTCTTCAACAACCAGGTTCCTCATAGGAGACACAACCCCTCCCCTTTCTATAACTCTCCTTTCAGATGATCGTCTGGTCATGTCATGATCTTTATAAAGGAATTATCAGTCCTGCAAACACATTTATATATGAATACCATTACTCACAAATTCTGTATGACATGCCCTTGTAAAATTGGTCCGTTTGGTTTTGCACCCAAAAGAAGCTGTCACGTGTTTTGCATTGTTCTTCATAACAAAGGGAGATGATTTTGCTCTCCAAGAATAACTGTGACATAAGGACCTTCTTGCAGGGTCAGAGGGTCCCTTTTTAATACTAATACTTTGAATTCTATAATAGTATAGCCATAAATAAATGATAATTAGCCAGGTTTGACTTATTAATTTCACCCATAATTAATTTCCAAAAAGTGATAGGATAGGCGTTTTTGATTCTTTTTTAATAGAACAACAAGAACCCAAAAAAACCCCAAACCACCACCAAACATACACTACACAAACTCACTCTATAAAATAAATCTAGAGCCACACATTCGTTCCCACACCCACACAGATTAAACCATAAATCACACCAAAACATCTCACCTTAAATTCCAACAAGTCCCTTTTTGAAGGCTCCAAAGTAAAATCATATAAAGATTTGGAAATTAGGTTCACATAACCGGTGGTATATCTAAGATCTACTTCAATCTTCTTCCTGTTAGAAGCACTGCTGTGAAAAACTCATAGCTGTGTTATTAAATATTTTGTTTGGTCCTTCGGAAACAAATCTTCAATTGATATTTGCATTACGGAGGTCAAGGAAAACAAAACACCGTACAAACAAGCATTCTGATCTAAAATCTAACCACAGATTGGTCTTTTTTTTTTTTTCCGTTTTTTCTTTGTCTGAAATATACGATTAACACGTGGAATACAGAAATATTGAGGACCTGCAATTGAAACAGTGTTTTTAGGGAAACAGAGTGTAGAAAAGGATCACTCATAAACATCTCTTATTCATTTTGGGCATGTATAACCCTTCATTGTGTAAACATCAGGACCTGAAATGTAGCCTGAGAGCTTGAATGAACCATCACTTGCATTCATTTGGTAAAGGGAACTCAGATGAATTCCAAACTCACTGGACAATACCCGCAAGGACCGAGAAGCAGGGTGCAAGCAGTCATCCTCGCTGCATGTCAAATGAAAAAAATCTCAATGAACCAGAGACAGCAAATATCAAGTTAGCTGTAGTAACAAAGTACGACCTTCAATATCAACAATTTTGAAGGAGACACTGGGATGCAACAAGGCGATTCTCAGCAGAGACTTTTTTCAAGGAGCATGCAAAAAGACCTTCTTTTGGTCCTTCCAGATTATATTCAAACCAAAAGAACACTCAGGTTAGAGTACAAAAACCTTCATTAAAGCAATTCCTGCATTATTTTCATTTGTTTGAATTTGTGAGAAAATTATAAGTACTTGGAGTGCTTGCTTCCTTCGAGCTGGTTGGTTGTACAATACATCATGAATAATGACTGCAAACAGAAAAATTCAACACAAAATATGTTCATTGGAAACAAGTCCACTCTTGGAACCAGTTAGGACAAAGGACGAGAGCTTATACATAATTAGCTTATATATAATAACCTGTTGTACAAACATCCTTCCTACAATCATCAATTCCAAGGAGTAAAACAACTCAACAAACTATAAGATTCGTTCCTTAAACAATGGCTAGAACAAGACACAATTAGTAGTTTTATAATACCTATACCTAGGATACTCCCAGCAAAATCTCAAAATAAACTTTAACCGGAAATGGATTATGAAAAATCGCGATAGAGGAATATAGAGGAACAATAGATTATGCGGGTAAAAGGTAGTAGGGGGGTCTGGGTCGGTAGTGAGATGGATTTTTGGTGGAGGAGGGAGTGAGATTGGTTACCGAGGGATGGAGCTAGTTAAATTGGTAAGGTGTGTGCGGGTAATGATCTGGGATAGAGTCGTGATAGGTTCAAAACCTACGAAAATCCATTTGGTCTCCTGTGAGTTTTAGTAACAATTTCCAACAAAGAAACGTCAGAAATAGAGCTCAGAGCCTCTTCTTTAAAACCAAACCTTGCTGAGAAAGCATGCATATCATCTGGCTGTATTTTGATGTCGCTCATGTACATATATGGTGAATGCTCCAGAGTTACAACTGCTAGACAGCAACTCGAATATACAAAACAGAACAATCCTACATTTCTAATTCAAACTCAAATATAGTTGGCCTAATTTTAACAAATGCTACCTAAAACTATCTTATATTCAGATACCACAAAAAAGGGTTAAGGTGAGGGGCAATGTTAATTGAATCACTAGGTAATTGTTTGAGTTACCTGGGCAGATTTGATGGCCAAAACCGTAGTTAAAATGGCCAGAAAAAAATGAAGGCATGAACATAAATGAAGAAAACAGGGCAATCTACTGTCCGTCCATAAACTGTACCTTACCTAGCACCAAAATTAGTTCCGCTCAACTTTTAGCAAGATAAATAATCAAAACTCTCTTTACATACAATAGTGAACACAAAAATATTCATGTCTCTCTCCACTCCACCCACCCCACCTCCCTCAAGCTACCAACCACCTAACCCCGTTTTCCTTCCTTTTGGGGAACGGTTCATGTAAAAGAAAGTAGTTATTGCAAATGAGCCCAGAAGGCAATGTAATGAACACTTACAATATCAAGCAAACACAAAAATGTAAGCATCAATATTTGGTGTTGTGTACAGTCATACAAGTTAGCCCATTTACAAGTTAAACCACATAACAATAAATAAAAGAACATCTGTGAAAAGATACTAATGAATGCAGACCGTCAAACAGCCTACAGTTGAGTAATGCATGCAAGCAATCCTATAGATTACAACTATCATTCCAAGTTATGAACATCATAGTTGTCAGGCAAAAGAAATTACGTACAACAGCATCACTAAAATAGAAAAGATGATGTCAGTCCAACATTTTCCAAAAAAAAATACCATATTTTTCTCCCATCAACACATATCCATCTCGTGAAACACCCACAAGATCCTTCAAGAGAAAGTACAACTTCAGATGATAAAATAAATAATAAATTGAGCAGATAAAAATTGATTAGATCAATGTTAAATAAACTTAAACTTACCATTGTCATCCACCTTAACATAGCAGGTCGCAATGTCTATAGCAACAGATACCTGGTGGAAACTAGGTTAGGTTCAAACTAGGGGTACACTACTTATAAGAATAACAAACATTAAAAGAACAGCCCTATAGGGAAGCAAATCTCATGGCAAAAAGAAATAAGCTGTTATATATACTCATTTGGAAAAAAATAGTTATAATACTAGAATGGAACATCATACTAAGAAGAGAAAATGTATATCAATTTTGATATAAAACATATGCCTGCAATATCAGAAGTAGCAAATGAAGCAACATAAGAATTAAATTGCATAACAGCACGACTTGCCATTTTCTCAGCAGCTTGCCTCTATTTTATATTAGGTGGAAGGCAGGCTGAAATTCGAACTTGGAATACGAATGAGATCAAAAAGGCCATCTCAAATAACAAAATCAGAGAACATATAATTCCCATCCTCTTACATAGCACAATTTTCAACTTAAAAGAAATAATCAAAATTATTAGTCAAGACAATACATTGCGAGAATGACAACACAAACAACAATGTAACTTCAGAAAGCAAGTTCTTGAATTTATTTATTTTTATAGCAAGTTCTTGAATTTATTTATTTTTATAGAGACTGCATGCAAGAATTCAAATAAAATCTTACAATAGTGAGTTCTCAAACTTCCCTTTTATTTTTTTGATGGGAAGTGCAGTAGTATTACTAGAGCAGATAGAATGACCGGAAAATTGATTCAAGGTTTAGGGTTTTGATCAGAAATCGTCAATACAAGAGAACCGTGACCGAACTGCGCTCCAAATAGCCTCACACTGTCGCTTAAAACATGCATCTTAAAAAACCAACAAGTTCTATGGGAAGAGCAAGTTACTTGGGCAGATTGATCGTCGGCGAAAGTTGAATTAGGGTTTATGGGTTTTTGTCGGGAATCGTCGCCGGAAGAGTTAGTAGCAGCAAGGTGGTGACTTCTAATTTACACGGTGTCTCTTTTATAGTTTTTGAAAGGTGGTGTCTTCTAACTTACGCAGTGTTCTTTTTATAGTTGTGCTTCTAACGTACGCAGTATATACGCCGGTGAAAAATAAGTACACGCGGGAAAAAGCAAAAACTACTTAATATCAAATATAATATTATTTTTTTTATATAGAATTTTATCCTACTATACAATTACTTGTAATTTATTTATCTTTTATTTTAATTTAAAATTAGAAGAGTCTAATCTATTGATAATGTGGTGAAATTTTTTATCATCCATATAACTTCAATGATTACTTTCTAATTTTTTAACACTCTTCCTTCCGCTGCGCTTCCTACCCTTCCTCTCTCTTCTCTCTCTCCCATTTCCCTCTGCCTTTCGCCTGTACTCTGTTTCTCCCTTCGCTTTTGCCCTTGCACTGCTCCTCTCCTCCTCTCCCTTTTACGCCCTTTTCAACCTCTTCCTCTTGCTTTCTTTCCTTCCCTCTTTCTCCCTCTTCTCCTTTTTCCTCGTTTTCAACCCCTTTCCTCCCTTCAGTCTGCCTATTTTTCCTTCTTTTTTTCCCATCCTCTTCTTTGTTTTGTCTTTCTTTCTTTCTTCTCCTCTCGCTCCTCCTCTTTTTCCCTTTTTTCATAGTTAATATTGATTAAGTTGAGGCTGATCGTCGATTTTTTCCTTAAATAAATGCATAAATTTCTATTGACAATCTTATTTAAGATTTGTTCCGATCGAACACCTAAAATATACACCTATTGAATATCGTCTCAATCAACTAAAATTAAAGAGTGAGTGACATACACTCGCGGATGATGTGACACAATAACCAATAAAAAATGACATACGGTATAATAATAATTAAAAAAATAAATTCAAGAAGAAAAATAAAATAAGATAAGTTTTTAGCCCAAAATAAAAAGGAAAATAAGGAGAACCTTTCTTCTCCATTTCTTCTTTGCTCACCCAACCACATTGTCTTCCTCAGTACACAGGGAGTTGCCGCTGGCTAAAATTTCAAACAGTCTGATAATTATAGTAACTCCACTTTTTCTCTCAATTCATAGGAGGATTTTTTTCCCCGCCCAGCCCCTCTGCTTTATTCTAAAACTCATCAGCATTGTTATGCTATTTCTCCAAATCTCATTTTTTTCCTCCAAACAGATTCATATATTTCTTTAATTCCTCTTCGTTGTAAGTTCTTTAGAGTTTGAATTCTTCAACAATTTTACGAAAATGACTTTAGATTCGTATTAGTCTTGCTGGAAAAAATGAATTTCCACCGAAATTATTTTTTATACAATTTGATTATTATTTTTTGATGCAATTCTTCTCTACTACACTTCCAAATAATAACAGTGATCTTGGATAATGGCGGATGTGCAAAAAAACGAATTCCACGAGTATTGGGGAAGGGTGTGGCCGGGGACAGTAATTTAGGAATTTGATCGGTAAGAATTCTAGGTAATATGAAATTGTCTAATAGGAGAAAGACAACTGCCATGAATTTAACTTGCAGATTCAATTTCTCAATTAAACAAAAAAATGAAGGAAAAAAGTGGAATCAAAACAAAGTGTATAAAATCTTAAGACTAAAGTAGACAATACTAAAACAACACAGTATCAGAAGTATGTGGATATGATTCCCAATAATGTTGCTGAAATTCTTCAGTACTGCAGGTGACTGGTGATATAGGGCAAAAAGTCCAGCTGTTACTGTTCGTTCTTGGCTAATTAATTGACATACTGTCCTATCTCTTTTGACATAAGACTTACCGTTAGTCCAAGGGAAGTAAAATAAATTGTTGATATTTTCAACAAAGATGCAATCATTAGTACGCAACTATTGTAGTATCTATCAATAAATCACATGCCCATTTCTCCATTGGCTCCTTTATGTGTATTTTGACTATATGGCATAAAACAGAAACGGACTTGCTTGGAAAAAAGTAACATTCGGCTCATTGGCAACCTTATCAATAACAATAATTGAAGATATGGGAGGCCATCCATAAGATTTTTTTTAAAAAATGAACCTATAAACAGCAGGACCATCCCAATGAGCTTGTAATTACTAGCCTTCTATAGCAGTAGCATAACACTAATAGACTCTACTGGTGAAATGGCAGATGAGATATTGCAGATGGAGCAAACAAGATCTCTTCCCAGGAGATTCTTTCCAGAATTGGAGTGCATACCAATCAGCAATGTCCCAAATATTTACCAGATTGAAGGACCGAGTTGCAAGCTCTTCTGAGGATGCCGATGAGATTGAGGAGCTAAGGAAACAAAGTGAGATAGAGTTGAAACGTTGCCTTAGTTGGTGGGACCTCACCTGGTTGGCTTTGGCTCCGTTATTGGAGCCGGCATCTTTGTACTCACTGGCCAAGAAGCTCATGAACATGCCGGACCAACTACAGTTTTATCCTATGTGGTTTCTGGCATTTGCAGTAGAAATTCCCATAGCAGGAGGGTCATTTGCATACATCAGACTAGAACTGGGAGACTTTGCTGTTGCTCTGCTTGTGAGGAGATACTATGTCAGAGGCATCAAAATACGTTAACGTTTGATGCTATCATCTTTCCAGAAAGATCCAAAGATTAGGCATCGGCATTTACACTAGACTTTGATTAGCCCTTCTATTCACTCTCTCTCTCTTACCACATGAAATATTATATACAGAAAAAATAAGCAAACAAAATTTTCAACTTACTTTCACAAGCCATACACAACAACTTTGTTAGCATTTTCAAACTCTCATAATTTAACATTCTAGACACGTCTTGATACAAATTAAAACAAAGAGAAAGCAAACGGCAAATAAGAAATGTAAACAACTACTTGTTAGGACCGAAATAAACAGGTGTAAACGCGGAAGCTAGCAAAGCGAACCTCGAAAGACCACGATTAAGAAGACAACGAGAAATAAATCAAAAGACACAAAGATCTAACGTGGTTCAGTCAATCGACCTACGTACACAAAGGAGATGAGCAATCCACTATAAATAACAACCTCAACCAATTCATTCAAAATACATGGAAAGTTCACACAAGTGATAACGTATCAAACTTGTGATTACAATTTCTCCCCCTAACCAAAACTCTCAAAGCCCTTAAGAATACATTATGAATGCTATTATAAATGATGATTAAGTTAGAAGAAACATACCTCTATTTATAGAGTAAGAAATCAGGGCAAATAAAACCCAACACTACTTATAAAAGAATAACCTTTTAGACTCCCTAAAACCGTTTCAAAATGATCGTGCATGACTAGAGGTATTGAAGTATCATCAATATCCAAAACTGGTGCATTACTAATTTGTAGATTAGAACTTTCAGATTTCAAATCTAACAGATTGATAAGAAAGTGAAGAAGGAAATTTCAATGACATCTTTTGATATCCTTTTGATGAAGTTAGAAGTTTCATTAATGGCATCAAGGAGATGCAAGAGAGTACAATATGTAAGAAAGATTAAAGATTATGATATACAGGATGTTAGCTCCATTACATAATAGGCTATGCTAAGAACAGGGAGTTTCAAAAAATTGTCACGGGAATCTACAGGGGAAACATTTTGCCCTTTAATATCCTAATGACTTTACGATGCTAGATTATCATAAATGAGAGGTTTCTGTATCCATTTTAAGAGCTTTATATACTTAATCGATAAAATATGTCATTTTTAGTTAGATACATGTGCAGCAAACATGCATTCAAACAAACAGAACCTTAAATTATGGATGCAAGTGTCTGTTAGCAATTATCATGTCATTGTGTAATTGCTTGGTGTATCAAGCACAAGGACCCAAATTCCGAAATGTATAGAATGGATCTTCTGAAAGAATCTCATATCTTGGAATTATATACAATTTGAATTTGTATAAAACGAGAAAGAGAGAGAGGCAAAAGAAACTGTTTATATAAGTATATATTGAGAATATGTATATGAATGAAAAATAGAATTCGTTGTAGTTTATATACATATACGCATTAGTGTTGTTGTGAGTTGTATAAGTATATGAAACTGTTGACTATTTTTTCAAATTTGTATTTATACAGTGAAGGTTCGTCCTTAGTTTGAATGTATGATTATGTATATATACATTATACAAACAGATTTCAATTTATGTATGTGTATAAGTTTGTGCAATTGTATATGTCTAAATGATCATTATACAAAAAAATATCTTTATGCAAATACAAAAACAATGTACAAAATTGTATCAAATGTATAAATGTTTATATTGTATATACAGAGAAACTGAAATTGTTATGACACTACTAATACAATAACTATGTATTAGTGGAACTATACATTACAAATTTAAGAAAATTATCTATAATTAAAATCTATATCAGTGGAAACTATATATAATTTTTTAAGAAAATTATAATTTGGAGAGAGATTTTAGGAGAAATTGGAGAATAAAAATAGCTAATGAATTTGTATAAAAATAGAGCGAGTGCCCCGATCAATTGAAAAAGAAAAAGTTAATTTGGGGAGAAATTTTAGAAAAAAATGAAAGAAAATGAGAGAGAAGACATGAACTGGATTTGTATAAAAATAATTCTTCTCCTTATCAAATTGGCAAAAATTGTGCAATATTTGTTGCGCTATACAAATAATTTAAACAGTAGCTATAGAATTTATTTTGAATTAAATATTTGCATGTATAATTTTCCCTATTTTTTTAAGGCCTCTTCAGGTTTTCCCTCCTTGAACAACCCACTTACTAGTACTGAGTAGACATATTCATTTGCCAGATGCCCTTTTTCCTGCATTGCCTACAAGATCTGCACACCATCTGTGGCTCTTCTTTGCTTAACAATCCCATTGATAATCTTTCCATAGGTTACGTCAGTTGGTATATACGTATTTGACACCATTCTATCCAATCATAAACTAACTGCTTTCTCCAAACCGTCTTAACTAACAAAAATATCCGTTTTGGACATGTACACTTCCCTGTTGCTGTTCCTGTTCAACAACCTTCGGCCAATTCATTTACCCAAAATCCCCAAGAAAACTACTTTCAACTTCATCACCCAAAAGTACACTCATTTTAAAGAAATTTCAACAAGAACCCACCTCAGAAACACCCTCTACAGCTTCATGGATCGATACACTCCTGATAATTTTGTTTTCCCTTCATTTCTGAAAGCTTCAACTGGTCTTCGGTTCTTGAATCTTGGAAAACAAATACATGGGTCTGTTGTTAAATTTGGTGATATGGCGAATTCTGTGATCCATACCTTGGGAGGTGTGATGGGAGTATTTGATGATGTTTATCAAGTGTTTGATAGAATTACTCACAGAGATCAAGTTTCTTGGAATTATGTGATAAATGCTCAATTTGAGAAGTGGGAGTTAGCATTGGAGGCTTTTGGGTTAGATGGATTCGAGGCTAGTTCATTTACGTTGGTAAGCATGGCGCTTGCTTGTATTGCCTAGGACTGATTGGGTTGGCGCCTGAAGTAGTTTACTTGGTGCCTGCAGGATACATCTTGGTGAAATTTCAGCTAGGAATCTCTTTGAGTTGGACCCAAATGTAGCTAGACACTACGTTTTACTCTCCGACATCTATTCCTCTGCTGGGTTTCGGGAAAAAGCAAAAATTGTTCAACATAACATGAAAGAGTTGGAGTAAGAAAAGAACCTGGGTGCAGTTGGATTGAATTTGGAGATGAGTTCACAAGTTCGTAGCGAGAGATGGCACCACATCCACAAAGTAAACAGCTTTATGGCTATCTCGAGACTTTGTCAGAAAAGATGAATACTTCCTGCGTTCTTCACAATGTTAACTAGGACAAAAGGAAATTCTACTTTGTGGACACAGTGAAAAATTAGCTATAGCTATTGGTATCCTCAATATACCTCCTGGAACCCCCATAGGGGTTGCAAAGAACCTTAGGGTATGCAATGACTGTGAAAAGAGATATTTGTTAGGGATGTGAGGAGGTTCCATCACTTCAGAAATGGAACCTGTTCATGTAGGGATTATTGTGATATAGCATGTCTTGTAGATTTATACAAAGTTCTGTTTATAGATTCTTTTAATGTCTAAACATAGCATGTCTTGAGATTTATACAAAGTTGTTTATAATGGATTCTTTTAATTCTAAACATAGTAAATGCCACCAACTGAATAACTACATTTGCTCTGATGCTTGTTGATGGAGCAGAACCTCTGGGCCACTCTGCTGCCTGACTTGATCGCTACCAATGAATGACTTACTTGAAATGCAGTGACCTGGGGAAGTCCCGTTGGAATATTTTCTTGCCTATAATGGTAAGTATATTTGTATTATATAAATGGTTATGAAATAGAACTTAGAAAAATCTTGTTACTACTGGCATTGCCGATTTATCAAATAGTCATTAGTCAGATGGTTGACGAGTTTCTTTTGACAAGCAAATATCTGGTCTCTTGTGCTGAAAGATGTGGTTATTCATCATCTATGCATGGATCATTCCCATCCAAGGGATCTCTTTATCGGATATAAGTAGTTCGGCGATTAAGAATGCCTGTGAAGATAGACTTGTTAAGCAGTTAGTATAATACTCCTATTCAGTTTTCTTCGTTCGAGTAGTGAGTAGTTAATTAGTTAGTGCCTGGGAAGTGGTTAGTGAGTAGTTAGTAAGAAGCGATTTGGCGCTTGTGATCTGTCTTGGGACGTAAGTAAGAGGCGATCTCCTTGCGAAGGCAATGTAAAACCTGAGCCATAGGTCACGGGTGCGATTCTCCTTGAGGCTGCGAGCAATAAGACTGGCGATAAAACGAGCGACTAGAGCCGTCCATGGCAGAGACCATACCCCTGAGTATGTGCGATCCGAGATCAATTGAGTAGAGGCCGATCTCCTTGGGAGGGAGTAAAGCGCACCTAGGTACGGGCTTCGATATCTCCTTGAGGCGCGAGCATAAGAGGGATAAAAGAGACGAATGGCCGCCCATGGCAGAGACCAATCCTGAGTATGTGGCATCACGAGTCGGGTTGTCAGATCAATGGCGTAAGAGGCCGATCTCCTTAGGGAAGGATGTTGTATAAGTAAGGGGGGGCATAGGTCACGGGTTCGATTCTCCTTGCAGGCCGCGAGCAATATGAGGAGATTAAAAGCAGCGATTATGGCCCGCCCATTGGCCAGAGACAATACCTCGAGTATGTGCGATCCACGAGGGGGGCTTTGTCACATAAATAGTGAGATTTATTAGACTATCTAGTAAATAGAAAATCTAATTCTTCATGATAAATGTTGGATTTAATTTAGATTTCGAATTAAAATGGAAAAGTTATTTTTCAGGATAAATGTTAGAAGATTTTAATTTAGAATTATATATTAAAATAGAAAATGAATTCCTCATGTAAATGTTGAGATTTAATTTAGAATCTAATTAAATAGCAAGAAAATTAAATTATTCATGAAAATGATGAGACTTAATTTAGAGTTCTAATGTCATGAATTAGAAATAAATCAATGAAAAATTATAATGATATTCACGGTGATTCAGAGTACTAATGTATTGAGTTCCCGTGCCAAACCTTGTATGATACAAATTCATAACGCTGAGTAAAACTATCAGAATATCTCATCTACATTAGATCAAAATCAGAGGGTTCTTGGGCATATATACACGATACATAAGTCTTGTAATACATAATTTTAGGAATAGTACGAAATCACTTACGAACTATGAATGAAAGCCGATGACTTAGGAGTATAGACACATAAATCTAAATACGATTCAAAAAATAAGTACGAAACCTAGATTGTACGTAATGAATGATGGAATATTGTAGGTTAGTACGAATTTAAGATTACACTAAATGGTCAGTGCATGGCATATGATGAAATAGAACTATGAAATGTTAGAAGAAATGAACATTCACGTGAATAAGAGCGTGAGACTATGAAAACAAGTTAATGCTAATAAGAAGAATGTCGGTGCACAATAGATGTGAGGCTAATGTATATGATCGAGAAGCTAACTCTCAAATAAGAGGCCTAAGTAAATTGTTACCAAACGTGAAACTCACCAATGCGGTGGAAGATAATGAGAGGACCAGTCTACTAGGAACACTCTACCTGAAAGATGAGTTTAAAACACTTAATAACTAATAGATGAGATGAGAAATCATAATCTATGAGCTATAGATGTCTCATACTAGAAGCCAACTTCTATAGAGTATGAGTTGAAAGTAATAGAACTTTATACTGAGCCCACAATAGGCTAGCATATCGAGCGGTTAGCCTTCTATTCGCCGAGAAGGGCGGAGGTTCACGTAACTCTCATGAGATGAGACGGTCCGGGCTTGCCGAGGTATGAGTCTCCCATACATCTCCTAGTACCTCTTGAAACTATACTGCCACTATAGGATAACGATGCGAGTCGTTAAATTCCCATATACGCTAGCATGTTACTAGAGTCACTTTGGCGGTGATATCACATATTCGGCTGTGGGGGAGACACTGAAATTTCATGATGCTCACAAAATCATGTCGGTTAAAGGTTAAAGTTCCCAATGAATGATTGAAGGCCAGCCTTAAATGAATCATATAAATAATTTTTTTGAATGACTACCGAATGCCGTTGCTAGCGAAATAGGATAATCAAAGAAGGTGAAGCTAGATTCAGCGTTATTCCGGATAATTGCCGCCAAAGCAACCGCCATGAAAGTACTTTCTAAACTACAATCCTAGGACCTTATAGCTAAGTGCTTCACATCTAGGCCATATGAATGAACTGAAATGAGCGTGGTATGAATGTATGAAGCCAGACTCTAGTTTGCTAAAGAAGACTATCTGCTAGAGGTCTCATGGGGTTGAGCCCTCATTGGAAGAGTCTTAAGCCGTCAGCTCCTGATAACATGAGTACTCATGACATTGAATGAATAAAATGGAAAGACGTTGTGGATTTGGTGTTATAAGTTCATGTGTGATCTGAAGACTATATGCGTTTGTGTCATGTGTGTCTACGATAATTATAATGTGAATTCGATTCTCATACGGCATAACTTTCCAATCTCCCCAATTTGGCAAGTCCACTGACTTGACTTCCAAAATCATGGTCGTTGGAAAGAGTTATTCTTTCTCAGACATGTCTATCGAGTGATGATGACTTGCCAGTAATACCCATACATAGTAAAGTATCGTCTGTACTAATCCTAAAACATATACTACTTTATAGGTGCAAGGCTCAGGTGGACGGCTCGTATAGTTAGAGACTCCAGCGCTTCTTGTTGCAAGATATAACAAGACGTCAGCATTCATTACGGAGTTTGGCTAGGATCTCATGCGTATCAGAGGATGCTACTGGTTTACTTCTAGAACGTATAGTTTTAGAGTTTGAGCCTAGGTGGAAGACATTTTCACTAGCTTTCCGTCCAGTTTTGCCGTTCAAAAATTGGATTGGTGCTGTTTTAGCCGATGATACAAATTAAATATTTAATTGAATTATTTCTTTCAGAAAAAAAATTAAATGTTAGATGGTTAGATTGCCATGAACGCTTACAAAAATATTATGAATGCTTAAAGTAGCATGTAAGAAACAAAAATTTCAAATTTCCCGCATAAATTAACCGATGCTAAGGTAGAATGAGTAAAGTAGGCTTGTTATGCGACCTCAGGCAGAGCGTCAACGACGCCGGTCTCTCTGCACGCCGGTATAAATTCCAGTATCAGAATTATGCAGAGAGACACGACCACTCCTTCCATCTTATGAGCTCAAGATTAGACCAAGTTTGTCCTCTTCATTCATCAGTGAACGTACTAAGCAGAAATGGTAGCAAGCCCATTAAGTGCACTGTCTATTTAGAACACCTCTATACATAAATTATAATCCGCATTCTCACTCGTTTGAATAAAACATCAAAATAGGAATGAGCGTGAGTTCCTGGACTGTTCGTTATGTCAATCAGAGTCTAGTCAACTGGAATTAGACTCTAGCGAGCTCAGAACATTTTCTTCTATCCGCTGAGCTTTCACTTACCATTAACTCCTTTATCCAATCCTATCTATGTCAATTGTCTGTCTTCGAAGGTAAAAAGCAATCTCATATAGGAAGTGTTGCTACTCTTTTCCCTGATTTGATCATTCATAGAGTTCTTTATGTTCCTTCTTTTAAAATGAATCTTCTATCTATTCACATTGGTATGCAATTAGAGTATTTTATCATTTCTCCATTCTAACATGAAGAAATAAAAAAGACATGGGACGACCGAATTTGCAACATTCCAGAAAAATACAATCAGAAACTACCAAAATCCTGATAATCGTAAAGTAAATAGAAGCCTATCATCTCCTTAAAAGGTCATGTGATGCTAATAGTAGAGAAAAATCACTGATCTATAAAAAACTTGTTCTAGACCTCCCTGGACAAACTGAAACCGCCAAAATGTTTAATGGTTATTACCCACTTATAATTTAATTGATATCACAAACATCAAACCAGGTAGTAAAAAATATATGATCAGTAATTCAATCTTTCTTAAACAAAAAAAAAAGAACAAAGAAGACAATTCACTGTGCACAAACTTTTAACCTAACAATTCAATTCAAGTCAATCAAAGTACCGCATCCGCCAGAGTTTTGGAGCAATTGAAGCAGACACACCGAAGGACACTAAGAACAGGTTTCATAAACCCTATATGAAACTAGAGTTCAGACAGCTCAGGTGACAAAATAGCCTCGGACCCGACATATCAGCCATGTAAGCATACAAAGTCTCCACACTTCCACTTCCGAATCAATCGTCCAAGCCGAGGATGCTCAACCCTCAGGCACTTGGTTCTCCCTACTCTCCCGATTTAGATACTCACCATGCTCCATTGCACCACAGACATTGGTATCTGCGAAACCAAGAACGAAAAACCAAATCAAATTTAACCCTACGAGAATTCAGCAAAAAGAATCAAGATTAGTGAAAATACAATTTCGTACGAGCCGCGACAATGCCAGAACTGGTACGTCACGGACTTGGCAACCCCGCCGGCAGAGAAGGGGGGACGCGCAATCCATTGGTGAGCGCACCAGCGTAACCTATCCCCCCCACAGAAGAAAATATTTAAACAGATAGAATAATTGTATTTGCCGAAAAGATAAATAATAGAGGGTTTTGATTAATCTATATGTAAGTTTCTATTTTAAGACTCCATTCTTCAGTCAATTTCACTTGTTCAGTACAGATCTGATTTTCGCTTCTTTCGTCTCCTCTCAGTTTCAGAAAGGAGGCTAAGGAAACAATGTTTAGACAATGCACCTCTATTTATAGAAGGATAGACACCGCCCTATTCGGAACAGGTCGCTAACTTACGCTATCTGGGTTTTTATGCTAAAGTGCGCTTTAATGCGCGTCAGGCACTACCTCTTCTGAATAAAAATCCTTTCTTTCTGGTAAAAAATCCTAACCATCCTACCAATTCTTCATATTTTTTTTCTTAAAAATTTTGAATAAGAAAAGAGGGAAGAAGAAAGATGTTTGGGGTTAGGGAGAAAGATTCAATCAATTTAACTTTTAATGGGTATTCTAATTGAGCTTGGGTCATATATTATCCAATAAAAAAATGACATGTAACAAATAATAATAATAATAATTTTTTTAAAAAATGGCTGTTAGTTTCAAGGGTAGAGATGGTCAAAAAAGATAGATAGAGGGTATTTTTGGCCCAATAGATATATGAAGGATATTTTTAGACATTTTCAAATAGTTCAAAGATATTTTTGACTTTTTTTCCTAATCAATTTAAAGTTTGAACGTGTTACTCCAATAAAATAATGACACTGATCAATTGTTTTATCCAATTTACAAGTATATTTTTTGATATCAAAGAAAGAATTTTAAAATATATGTGGTACTTCATTTTTCTCAAACACATGTCATGATATATTGCAAAATTTAAATACATAATAATATAATAATAGCTATTTCACTAATTAAATTTATCCATAAAAACTTCTAAATAATTTATTTTTATTTTTTTGTTGAGTTCATATTTATATATTATTTTGTCATGTCAAAATTCTCCCTTAAAATGGATTTAAAACATCACAGTAAATACCATCCAAAACTTACGTTAAAAACTCAGCCCACTGCCCACTATCTTCTTCATTTATCACATTTTCTTAAACCTTTCCCTATTCCTTCTTAAAGATATTATTATATTACAATTAAGTCACTTAATAGCAATGTAAGTTACAATTTTATTTATCACTATCTTATTTTTTAATTCATATAATTCAATCAAGTCAAACAGTTATTGATTACTATAAATACTAAAGCATATCATCCTCATCAATGGTAAGAATTTCTTTCCTTTTTTGTTATATTTACACTTAAGTACATCACTTTGTTATGCCTAATTTTATAATATTTAGGTTATTTATGATTAATTTTTTTTGTTTACGGTATATGAAAGATAATATGAAGATATGCCTATGTTTTTTGTGAGAATTCAAATTCAAAATTTAAACTTCATAGGTAATTTATGATTCTGTTTTATAATTTAGTTGATGTCTCTTATTATAGCTGTTTTTGATCTTACTTTATTCTCGTTATGGTTCATTTTCTCATTAAAGTTGGGTGATTTGCCGCAAATTTCAATTTTCGCATATTTCTTTATGAATATTTTTATTGTTATGTGAAAGATAAGCATGAACATATACACTTAAAATAAGTTCCAGGGGCTAATATAGGACATTAATATAGTATAAGTGTGTCTCTAGCCCCGCTTTGTCCGAGGCGATAGATTGAGGTAATGGTCACATTGTGCCATTTTCCCGAGAACTATAATAAATCAATATAAAAGAATATTGTAAAGTCATGAAAGAAAAATGATCATAATTTAAAATACTAAATCATAGCTACAATAAGTAAGCAAGTATGACTACTTTACTAAAAGTAAGAAAAATATAAAAATTACATTTGTATTTTAATATCTAAACCATGAAAACTCAAAGAACAAATATCAATATTATGTGATTCTAAGGTTGAATACTGCTTTTCTTTTGCTATTGCATTAATTTTATTTGATTTAGGGTGTCGATCTATAATTCATCAACATCTTGAAATATAATCTTTATTGGATCATTTCGAATACTAAGGTTTAACTTGAAATAATTTGTTTTTAGATAAAACTATGAAATCGTTATAGAAATATTTTATTACAAATTTATATCAAAGTAAATATTTTATTTATAAATAAATTTTAAAATGACATATATGCATTTCGGTTGCGTTGCGTTCTCGAGTTATTTTTTTTTAGTTAAAACCAAAGCAAACCAAATATAGTCGGGTTTATTTTTTTCTAATCTCAAACCAAGTCAAATCAAACCACTAGTCAATTTTTTTTTAGATTGACTCAATTTTCTATTCAATTTTGTACACCCCTAATTTAGTTCATCCATATAGTTCTAACCTCTTCCTTAGTTACAAACATCTCATTTCCTTAATGTAATCACAATAACATCCACCCCAAGGTATAGTTTATTGGTCAATTTATGAACATGCGGTTTATGTCTAATTTTTATTAGAGACAAAAATATTAGATAATTATTTATTTATTTTTTTAGAAAATTTTAGAAATAACAAACATAATAAGACTTTATAACTAATTTTGATAATTGATTTCCATAAGACCATAACTATAGTTCTTTTGCTATAGATGTTGCAGTTTGTATATTTCTGTCCGTTGTATATTTCGCTTGTGAATACATACAAAGTAATAAGTATAATACAAAGTTATGTGATTATAATCTTTATGAATTTTCGGAACTTGGATAAGGTCATATCGCTTGTCAGTTTACAAACAAAATTTATTATGAATTTTTCATTAATCGTATAGGAGAAGTTAGATTGAGCGCGTATTATACAAAATTATAAAGATTCTGATACATGAGGAACAAATATAAAAATTTGAATTTATAACAATCAGATGAATTATACAAAATATATAAATTAGGCGATATATACAAATCAGGTGAATAGCAAAATCGAGCGAAACTGTGGTTACGAATTAGAATTTCCCTAAATAGTAGCTATAGCATTAACTGTTTAAATATTAGGTCTATTCTAAACATTTTCCTTATTTAACTGCATAATAAATAAATATGCGAATTTATATCATTATATAATTGTACTAAACAAGGTTAGTGAGAGCTGCACTTAGTGTTAAGTCGTCCAGTGAAAACGAATAAGCCTAGCGTTGGAACAAGCTTGTTGCTGCCAAGATATATTAAACCCGAAGAGCGCCAAGAATAAACAAGAAAACCATACATTACTTGCGAATTTCGATGAGTAGAGATTAAAGCGGTTACGTTTTTTTTTTTGCAATTTTAGGGAGTTCAGGGTATATGTGAAAGAAATTATGTGATTACTACTCATAATCTTCGATAGAGGTCTAATTTTTTATCCTTAGCCGAATACATGTAAGTGAAAGAAAAAAAATTTGTTGTTGCCTCGCTCTCATTTATTGTGGAGTGATTGACTGGTTGCAATTTGGCCACTAACTTCGACGCAAAATTTTTTTGCAAGATCCCAAGTTACTCAAATAGTAAAAAAGAATGTATTTTGGCGATATTTGAGAAAGTATATTTAAACTTTAAAAAAATCAAAATTACCCTAAATTTTTATATTTTATAAAAAGTATCCTGTCATTTATTATTTCTTATTAAAATATACCTACAGAAATAGTTTGTTACTATCATCTCCAAAAAAGTTCAACTGATTCTTCTTTCTTTCGTTAAAACTGTTTCTTCTTTCTTTATCTTCTGTTTTCTTGCATAATTGTGTGTTCATCTTTTAGGTTCCTGCATCATTTATGCATTGTGTATTAAATCAGCATGTGAGGGTCAATTTATTTTTACTGAATATTACCCTAGGTAATCTTGCAAACGCCTGCAACACTCAGCCTATCTTACACCCACAAATTTGACTAAGTATAAAAGAATACTTAAGCCAACAAAAGATAAATCAACAACCAAATATTTACAGAAACTTCGTCGCCAACCTTTATCTAACATTATAAATTAATACAAAGGGGAAGGCTTAACGAATTTTTGTCTAAGCCAAGAACACCCTCGATGTTTTCTTAAACGAAATTTCCACCCTTAATAAATTTCTGCACATGACAGTATTACAAATAGCAACTGTCCGGACACTTGTATCACAGGATTCAACTAAGTTTCCAACAGTTATATTTCAAACAGGTAAGAATCTAATTCAATTTACATCCTTATCCACAACGAAATTTTAATTAACACTTGAATTTTCAGGTTACATCCAACACTTAGAATATTTCAGCCAGCTGTTCAACAGTTTTTAGAAATAGTTTAGCTGCCATCCAGACACTTTAGATTTTTATTTCAGCAATTCACGGAAATGCCAATTCTGTTATTATGCCCATGTACAAGTTCTCACAGCTTTGGCCTTGTATCAAGCCAACACGCTCGCATTGTCGATGACTCTAGCCCCGCCCATGTAAGCCTGCATAGTCAAGTTCTATTGCACAACACCCAAGCATCTTCTTGAACCTGTGTTGCTTATTTTGCCCTAATTCATCGTCAAGATCAATGGCCTAAGCCTATGACATATCCTTAGACACATAGTGTTAGATACAAGTAATACGGTTCTAAAACAGTATCGTATGGGACTTCCAATGGCAAACCCACTTCCTTCTTCTATGCAGAATCAACCTGTTCATTGTTTTTTGAACAAAAAAAAAACTCAACTACTTGAGACCATGATTTCAAATTTCTTTATCATCAATAACAAAATAGAAAATTATGCGTTGAACTGTAACATTAGATAAATCATCCAAATGTTAATTTCTGCAGAGAATTTGTTCTGGAATCTCTCACAAGGTAAAAGGGAAACATGTGAATGTGTTGAGTTGTAGCAAGAGATACTCTAAACGTTAATTTCTCTGGGTAGCTTTTTTCCAAGCGGTTAAGAATGCGAAAATATGTGCAACACTCAATGAGTATGGTGCAAGAAATCAAAGTCGTTATATTATATTAGGAAATAGTGCATTGCTTTTTTGGCACTCTATTTTTTCTAGAGGCATTAAGCACAACACTTGTGTTTCTGTGACTGTCCATCATACATCTACATCTCGAGGCTCCATCATCTGATTCTTTTGAGGGAAGCCGGCTCCCTTCTTTACAGTTAGTATTGATTCTCACGGCTTTGAATTTAAGTTTTGTAAATATTACTATTAGAGTTTGGATTAAAGCTATGATAGCCGGATATGTAGGTAACCTTCTAGTTACCCAACTAAAAAAAATGGTTGCGCATAACCAGAGCAAATATTCAGTTAAACGAAAATGACTTTTGTCTAGAATTTACTGAAAAAGCAGTGACATACAATACTTTTCACATAATATTTTTGACATTCAGTCTAACACATAAAATGGATCATAGAAATAAACTTAACCATGTCATTGGAGAGAAAATCTCAGCTGAGCCAGCTAGGAGGTGGCCAGAAAAAATCAGTGTAACCGGGGAAACATGCCATTGGCCCAATAAACGCGTTCTCCATGTCAAATCCCCCAAGTGAATAGTCATTTTCATGTTTTAGCGCATCCCAAAAATCATGGAGATCTCCATCCCCAGCTTTCCTGAATTGATCTATGAAGTAAATTAAATTTCCTCTGCACCCTGGAAAATCTTTAGCAGACACACAGTAGGACCAATACGATGCATCATCTCCAACAAATATGACTTGGTCATTCAAGGCTCGTAACTCCTTCAATAATGCCTCCTACTTCTCAAATTTCTTACACTCTGAACACCGCCAGTATCGTATCTGCGTCTAGCTGTGCATCATCATCGAGGGGTATTGCCGCATGGATTCAGCGTAATTTGTTTGCTCAGATGGTTTTTCCAAGTACCTGTCCACTAGAAACAGATCTGCATCCCCTGATGATTTCACCAAGTATGATCGGTGGTTACGAAAGTAACCGTTCCTGTTTGGATGAAACAGAGGATTTGTAACTAGACTCACTTTCGAATAAGAATCCACCATAACTCCTCGCCCATATTGATCAATAGCGAACCATTTCTCCTTGTACTTCACCACATCATGATAAAAAGGCTTTTTCAGGTTATGGTCTCTAACAAGACTATCCATCAAATAATTTAAGATAACTCTCTCTCTTGTATTAATTGTAAACAAAGACACTTTTCCACTTCCAAGAACAGCAGCTGCTTTAGGGATACCCCGCCGTGTTCCGTACAGAGGAATTGTCGACGAGTGCGAAGAATAAAAACTTTAACCAATAGAATAGCGGATGTTAGTGTGTGGATGAAACATCAAGGAAGATTTATGCAGTATAGAAACGCGAAATTTGTTCAAATTAATCTCTCTTGGAAACAACAAGTTTGAGGAGATAGGAATAGGACTTCCAGTGACAGGGTTCAATAGGTGGAGTCGGCTTTGGCCGTCTCCGTTGAATTGTTCCGCCACAGCTATCAAATAACTGGTGGGTGACGGTGATGAAGGTGGAAGTTGTTGAAGATCAAGCCGGAAAACTAACCTATTCATGCATTTACTTTCAGGCTTTTTACTGCCAATGTATTTAGGGACAATTGAGAGTCTTTTATGAAGGGGAAATAATGGAACTGCGGATCTCCAAGAGGTACAAACAGCACGAAAATGACCAACTTCAAATGAATATTTGAGGCACTTGCTGATCTTAACAAGTAGTTCTTCAGGAAGATCAGACCATTCGGCAGAAACCCCGGGGCCCAAGGAATACAGCTTATTCTTACTCTTTCATCGTCACAAATTAGCAGTTTAATATGATGCCCGACTGATGAATATCCACCACTACTTAGAGAGACTATCTTACTATCTGTAATTATAGTCCATGACTAGAACTTTGAAGCAATCACCCTATTGCGTTGAGCATGAAAAGGCCGAAATTAGAGACATGAAACTTTCGGAGTACACAGCTCAACCATACTTTTTCTATGAAAAAAAAGTACTCTTTTGAAAAAAATGTAAAGCTAACTAATTTCCTTAATAAATTAATTAATATTTCGCTCGTTTAAAAAAGAATGATCTAATTTAATTTAGCACGAAGTTTAATTTATTTTTTTTTAATTTTGTGATCCTAAATTGAAATAATGTCAAATGTACTAAAATGTCATTTAATCTTATAATCTTAACATGTCATGCAAAAAAGTAAATTAAAAATGATTAACTACTAAAAAGATCAGACTTGTTTAAAAAAAAAAAAGGATTTGGAGTTGTTATTGTAAAAAAAAAGGAGACTAGGCACTAGGGGAGTACCTGGTACATTATCTCGAGTAGCACCTTCTTTATTTTTTACCTAATAATTAAAGGATTGTCATTTACACGTCCCACCTTATGAGGAACACTTCTTCTACTTTTTTTTTTTTCTTTTTCTTTTTTAAGCCAAAAAGTCCCACGCTGCTGAAAAAATGAAAGAGAGAGCAGTGTTAACCATTTCAACTATTTCAAACCTAGCATCAAATTTTACATAAAAATTTTATTTAGAGTAAAATTTAGTTTTTTGGTGCCTCATCCCAACATTAAATTACACACTATTTTAGTGTGAATATTATTACATTAAATTTGACATAACATTATTTATCACACCAATTCATTTTATTGAATATTTTAATATTATTTTATTATACAAATTTTTTAATTAAATAGTATATAAATAATATGTTTTAATTAAATTTCTTATATATTTAATCATTTTTTATGTAATATTGATTTTAGATATAAAAATTAGTTTTTTTTTATAAATTAATTTTTCAAGATGCGTCGAAAGATCTAACTCCGACTATAGAAATGACAATAGATAAAAATTATCGATTTCAATAATTTCTAGTTTGACATAAATAATAAATGACAAAGAAATTTATTTTAAACAACATATTGCAATAATAGAGTATTTATGAGAGAACCATAGTGATCTTGAAAGTTGAATATTTATGTAGAATTTAAAATAATTTTTTCAATTGTGTAATGTTTATTTAATTGTATTTCATTAATGATTTTACTTTTATTTGTATTATCCATTATTATGTATAGTGTATGATATTTGTTAACAATTTATATTAAATAAACAATCATGGTATAAATTAACTTTATATTAAACGACTATAAAGAAAACAAGAGGATTAGTATAGCAGGATGAATACACAGTAAGCCACTCAATCCTATGTTAAAATCCAGAGACACACTTATACTATATACTAAGGTCCTATAAAGCCTTAGTATAGTACAAGTGCCTGTCTCCTAGATTTCAGCACATTATGTTGAGGGAGTACTTATTCATTTTCCCAATTATATGCGTGACTGTTTTACAAAGAAGTTGTTGTAGAAATAAAATATTAAATGAAATAAAGAAATACATAATTATAAATAGTTCAGCCATGAAAAAAAAATATTTTTTTTATGGGCATTACTGTATACATGTAAAAGTTCTGATGACAGTGACATATTGGAGTTTAATTTACTCCTAAAAGTAATGCTAATCACGAATGTGTTTGGGTTGCCGTAAGCGAAGAAAAGAGAAAGGAGAAGGTAGACTGGGAGTCGATCGCGGGTGGTGGCGGACCGTGGGGCGTGGGGAAGGAGCTAGTGCAACGGGAGCGAGCGCGAGAGGGGGACTATATTTCTGCGAGGGATTCCAAGCCATGTTTCTGAGCAGGAGAGGATGGGAGTAGATGGGCTGGAAGGCGTCGGGCGAGAACGAGGGAACGGGCGGAGGGTTCTGTTGGTGAAGAGGGAGAGGGAGGGGGCGTGCTTGAGGAGGGGGAAGAGGGGAGGGGGGGGGTTGGGTGGGAGGGTGAGGGGCGGAGGGGGTCGGTGTTTGGAGGAGAGAGGGGAGGGGATTCGGAGATAGGTTATATATACATATAGATATATATAGGAGATATATATATATATAGTATATATAATAATATTATTATATATGATAATGTTTCCCTAATTGCCCTATATACGTAGATAGCAACTCTTTCGACTTTCTCCAATCGAAGGAAATCGGAGTCTTTCGTGTATGGTCTTCTTTTTTTACTGTTAAAGGGACTTGAGGCAACGAAATAATTGAAATTATTGTCGTTTAACTAGATATCTTGATTTGACTTTGTTAAATAATGACAAAAGTTCACATCGATAATTAATGAGATGAGTGAACTCCTTATAAGGCTTGGACAATCATCATCTCTTTGAGAGACTTTGGGTTGTGAAGTTAAGCCAAGCATCTAATTTAATAGGTATCAGAGAGCGGCCCATATCACCACGATGTAGTGGAGGTTCCCTCCTTAAAATAAAATTGCCACACGCAACACTAAATAGCCTAAACACTGGGCGTGTGGATCTGGCGATCCCTGTTAAAACATGAACAATTTAGTTCCCATAACATTACGAGATGCCTGCGGACTCCTTACAACTTGCGCTAATCCTCCTTACTAAAAACTATGAAAAATATTTGAGTCTCGAAGTTAACACAAATGAGGCTTATGGTGTAAACTCAAATTAGTTAAATTTAAATATGAATATTGAAGGAAAAAATAAATAAATTGTGTTTTTAACTTTATTTCCTTTTCGGAAAAGCTTTTTGTCTTTGTGATGCTTGTATTTATTCTTTACCACAAAAAAAGATGCATTTTTCAGATTATTTAGAAGAACTAAACTGTATTGTTTGGGGGGTTTGGTTTGAGTTAATTGAAAATTTAAAAATTTTGTTTTACATTTTCTTTTAGAAAAATTAACCTACTTAATCTACAATTCTTTCTTTTATTACAAATAGCGTACTGTTTTTTATGCATGATCATTATTCGGCAAGTATATTTGTTAGCTGTTTGCATTTATGCCCTTTTGATGGAGACTAGAGCGGATACTAAAATATGATCATCAAATACGTATTTGTATAATTATTATATAAAATATTATTTCAATCATATGAATTGAATCTAGGAAACACATTTAAAAAGTCAACATTTCTATTTTATTTCAATAATTTATATTTTCTGGTTAGTCAAATATAACTTTTTGATATTGGAAAAAAACAATTTTATGAAGTAAAACAATTTAATTATATCATACTTATATTATCTTTTGTGATCTAATCGGATGTTAAAAAATCAAATCAATTAAATACTTTCTCCGTTTAAAAAGGAATAATCCTATTTTCTTTTTAATCTATTTTACAAAAAAGATAATTATTTTTTTAATATATTTTAACTTTACTTATACCACATGACATGTTTCGAAGACTAAAGTTAAAAAATATTATTAATACATTTTGACACCGTGCAAATCTTTAATTTAGATACAGATTAAATTTTTTTCTTCTTTTCTTAACTCGTCTCAAATAGCGCCATCTTTTAAAATTACATGTTTTCAACGAATGGGAAATCATGACGACGATCAAACTGAATATTGATGTAACAAATACAAACCTAAAATAGTGTGTACTATTTAGCTTATAAAACCCAAATCTGACTTAATTCATTTTAATTTTATGTTTTAAAATTTCAATAGAAAATAAGTGTCCCTAATCGGCTAATCAAGTACAGAACCCCAATTCCAAATCTCTCATCTTCATCGGCTCACTGCCACTGTTACCTCAGTGCCGGCGGTGGACTTCCGGTAAAGATTCTTCCGATCTCATACTCATCTTCTATGCTCCTATTTATTCCATTCATGAATAGTTTCTACGTTCGTTTTTGATGCTCGTATTTTTCTTTAGCAGAAAAATTTAGTGAATTCTTTACAGGTTAAGTACTTGATGAGTATTCTTGCTGGAACGCGCTCATCTCCTGCTCAAGAGCAGAAAGCATATGTATACAAACAAGTAAGTAATGCCCTAGCACTTGTTTCGATCGCCTTTATCCAATTTATTTGTCTTATCTTGCTTTTTAATCCGTTTACAAGAGATTCTAGACCGCTACATCGTTTTGGGACATTCTACGTATGTTTATTTTAAGATTAAACTCTGTGTCAAGTCGAAATCGGATAAACAAATTGAAATAGAATGAGTATTATTTATTTCCCTTTCTATTGGTTTAATTGTGGGAATCATTATTGAGGGTTTCGTTTGTAACAGGTCTGGTTCCTTTAACTATGATAAAAGATTTAGAGGAACTACTGAGAAACCTGCTCCTCTACTTAAGCAAGACAGTGAGCTTGCAAAGGATGGTTTCTCTGTTAATTGTGCTCGTGTATTAGTCGGTTCAGGCCGTGAGACTTTTGAAAAGGGAAAAGCTGCCCTTCAAAATTGGAGGTTTGGTATATCAGTTATTGTTGTAGAAATATCATGCGATCAATGGTCTGATTATGTACCAAACTAACTTTGCAGGCATTTTGGATTGAATTGGGCGTTTGTTGATCCAAAAGCTCAAATTCAAGGCTGGGAACAACAGTTCTTGCTGTTTGCTGCATGAAAGGAGTTCTTCGTGGCTATGATGCCTTCTCCTACAAGGGATGTTTATGTCAGCGAGAACAAGAACTCGAAAAAGGGGGCTTCGTTTAGTTTTGGCAGTGGAACTCTGCAAGGACATTTGCTGGTCAGTTTGCTCTCCTTGTTTTAATTGTTTGTCTTACAATATACCTTTCAACTGTTCAGGTTTTCTGGTTATGATATCATTAGGTTCATTTCAATCTAGCTATATAAAATAAACATTAAGGATTTAAGATTCTGTTTCCTTTACAAGCTGCTAAGCCAGCCATTGCAAAAGGTTAATATTGGTAGTGGTAGTGTCTAAGTCCAACACAATGCTTACTAGAATGATAATGTTTTGTCCTATTTTCCTTGTTTGAAGTTTTAAAGCTTACCATACATCTTAGACCTATCATTCTCCTTATATTGCTGCATGTAAAACTTGACAATATATGAGTTTGTGATACCTAGTGTGTTTGAGCAGGCTGGTGAAGAACGTTTTTCAATAGCATTGGACGAAAATGATCTAGTTTGGTACGAGATACTTTCCTTCTCGAAGCCTGCACATCTGCTGTCACTCTTTGGATACCCTTATGTTCTTCTAAGGCAAAAATACTTTGCTCATCAATCAGGTAGTGCGGTGAAGAAACATTTATCTGCTTAAAACATGTGAGGCTATAACTGTGTGTGAACAGGAACTCTGTTGTAAAATATTCCCATCCATAGTTATATTGGGTCTTCATTTCATGTATATTTCTTTGCATTATATGCACGACCTAGTTACTAATACTGCAATTCTAGTCCTTGTTTAAGAAAAATGTAATTGTAGTCCAATAGCTGGATAATCAGTGTGATTTAATTAAGTGAATGCATAGAAGAAAAACTCCAATAGCGAGAATCATTTCAAGAAAGGGTCATTCCATTCTATGTATATCTCTCTACTTCTCCATCTTCCTTTGAGTAGCTGTTATTCTTGTTCTGGTGGACTTACAGAAAGTGCGAATGTGAGTTCCTTATTCACGGGATGGTTAATTACAGTCGTTTCCTAGGCCTCTCCCCCTCCTCCCCCTCCCAGAAGAAGAATAAAAACAAAACGATCATGTTCATCTGCTCATGACTCAAAAGAGAAAAATGCCACTCATACTCTTATTTTGCTCTCAATTATCTCGCAATTTTCTAGCATGTTAAAAGACCTATACAAGTTCCTAGAATTGTGACCATCTCGCACCTTGTTTGAGCTTTTATTCAGCCAGCTCACGTTTTATACTTTGAAGATCTGATGGAGGTTTTGCTTGTCCAGGGGGTGGCTTTTAGAATGGGTAAGTTACGTGGGAAATAGTAAAGGAAATATTTATAAAATAATTTTAGGGGACTTATTTGAAGCTAACCGCAAAAATATTGAATCCACAGCTGATAGTTCCATCATTGGTATATATACCATACAGTCGATGGTGAGAAATTCCGAGAAGTCACTTTTGCGAAGAAATCTTATTTTCTTGAAACGTTCAGTTGTAGTACTATAAAGTGAGATGAATGTATAAGTTCTAAGAAATGGGCTATATACCTAACTTGATAGTTGACCATAGAGGGAAAGAAAGGAAGGACTGAGACCAGAGTGCTGCACGGAAATTGATTAAGTTGGGGCTTGCACTTGTGCGTCTGAGCTATGGAGGAAGAAGCGGTATGCGTTTGTGAAAAGAAATTGTCTAACCCTCATATCTCTTTGTAAAATTTCAAGTTTTTTCATCCTCATTTTTATCTCAATCTTTAGTTACTTGTCATTTTTAATACATATTATAGATTACTAATCTCTATGTCCTATTACAATAACACAAAAGAAGCAAAAGCAATAACAATTTCAATCTCCAACTATTAGGTTTTTATGAATTTTGACTTTTATTGCCCTCCTTTTCTGCTTATATTTTCCTCGTTGAGAAATGGAACGAATTCTAATTTTAAATATAATAACCATGAATTAAGGGATCATTTTCCTTTTTGTAACCAAAATTGTCGAGAACTTAATAAAGTGTATAATCAGTTAAAGTAGAAATATACAAACGCAAATCAATTTAGTCGTTAAAACTATAGCTATGTAAATATGCAAACTCTAGCGCCATTAACTAACACAGAAGAAGCAAAACAAATACCAAACGAAGTTCCTAAATCTTCTGTTCATTAGTCATTAACTAAGACAAAAAGAAGCAAAGCAATACCAAAAGCAAACTAAAGGTGAAACGACAAACTAGAAAGTACACAGAGCAAATGGATTCTTGCATCTCTTCTTCAAGACTTGATCTCGCTTGCTGTCTCATCCTTGTTTATGTATAGATAATAACGACTCTGCAATTTCCTGTAATTGAGAAGATTTGCATTTTATTGACAAGTTACAATTAGGCCAAACACTTCTAAAAAAATGAAACAACTTTGAAGACTTACATGATCATGTGGATGAGGCTCATCCTCACCGTTAAGCCAAGATGGCGGTGGCCATAAAATTTCTGCATAATCAAGGGATGATAACAGCGATCCAAGTTTACCATCTTCTATGGTAAACAAATAGGTGTTATCATCAAATACTCCTTTGTATCTATCTACCACTACTTCCTCCTCTCTAACACCACCTGATTTGCTAGTAGAAGCATTAATCCTATGATCACCATTGGTGCTGTCATCATAATTGCTAATAGGGTAGCTAATCTCATCACCACCAACAACATCATCATCAAGAGGACAACAACAACCACACATACCAAAATCATCGTCACTATCTTCATCGTCAAAATACATCGACCCCTTTGCATAGTAAAGGCAGTTTCCTCTACCGTACTTGTCACCAAAATCATGCGATGAAACAGAGAAGCAACAGTCATTCACAGCAAAGAAAATTCGATCACCCAAAGTATGCACTTCAATCCACTCATATTGTTTTTCATCCAATCGGTAAATTTTAATTTCATGGCTGGCATCCTTACCGAAATCTGAACTTTTATCAACCAAAAACAACTGCCCTCCTGATTCTACCAGTCGTTTCTTCTTCTTACCACCGGATAATCTGGAAGCCACCTCCTCATCAAACGAGGAATCAAGTTTCGTGGTCTCACCATAAAATCTGGAAGCCACCGTTGTCTCACTAAACGAGGAATCAAATTTCATGGTCTCACCATATCGATCAACAGCATGATAATTCCCCTTATACACAATTATATCATCAATGTAAGAACTGGAATTTTTTAACTTAGTCCACTTGTCATTCCCAGAGTTCAAATAACACAAGCGATTATCACGATCAATAGCCATTAAAGAAAAACTATCCTTCTGACTCCCTCCATTGTGGTTCATAAGAAGCAAAATTTTCCTAACATAACCTACATCATAATCACTGTACAAAGGTTTCGACGGAATGTAGTACTGCACATGATAAGATTTGCAAACCTCAGAAACGCGAAAGTCCAGTAAATTCAATACCTTAGGCATATGATTCTGTATTTCCCTGCCTGTCAGTGGATTCAAAACCTTCAATTTTCCATCTGCTGTTTTTATAACCTGGATCAACCATCCTTTACAAGGCGAATGAATTGAATCTCCGTCAAGTGGTTGAAAAATGTAAACAGTGCTTTCGATGAGATAGTAACCAGGCCTTCCTTTATAAATGTTACGGTCATCGAGAGGGTAGGGGATTTCAACAGGAAAATGAGGAACTGTTTTGAAAGGAGCAAGTGATGAACGCCATGTTGTGCAGACTGAACGGAAGCGAAGAACGTCAATTTGAGTGTCCAGGCAACTACCGATCCTCTCGGCGAGTTCTTTCGGAAGATCAGACCATGGAACGTACCTTCCACTGCCCACAGTTTGCTGCTCCATCAGAGCTTGGATGATAAATTAAAGCCCTAGTATTGCTGCTATATATTTTGGGGCAGGCGGAGTGAAAACGTGAACCGCTTGGGATCCACTATAACAGTTGTCAACCCAACGCGGATTCTGCGCAACCGTTATTGTTTTGGCAATAAATTTATATCCAGCTGGTAATTTTTTAAAATACATTCTTTTTCTTTTTTGTAGTGGGTAACAAAATTGTTTTCCAAAGTTATAATCTTATTTTTTTTAATTGAGAAAATACATTATTTTTCAAAACTAATTTTAGAAAAACATTTTTCGAAATAATCTATTAAACCTTTAGCTAATAGAGTATAGATTTCTTTTCTATGTGAATTGTTTTTTTAAAACAATTTTTGGAATAATCTATTAAACGTTTGGCCAATAGATTATACATTTATTTTCTATGTGCACTCCAAAGGTGGTATCTTGGTGCTTTATTCGAAATAACTACGTTTGTTTTGTATTTATATCTTTTAATTTTAGATGTATACAAATAGATATTTAATATTGAATATATAAGCATATATATATATAATTTAAAACATAAATATAATGCGAGGACAAACTAAACGACACATTCATATATTATGCTTAAAAATGATAAGATTACTTGATGAAAACATGATATATCTAATTCAGTATGATATTTATTTGTACATAGAGTTTATTTAATTATAATATATTATATATAATGAGAAACTTTCACATATAGCCACTTAAAAATAATTAATTACTCTCCATAGTTATAGTTTGATAATTACAATTTATAGCTACATGTTATATGGAGGAAAGAGGCGAACTAGACTGGGAGAGAGAGGCGAGAGAGAGGGGGAAAAAGTTGAATTGTATATGTATATTGGTTAGATAATTGTATATTATACATATGTATTGTATATATGGCAAGAGATATTGGGAGAGGGAGGAAAGGGGCAAGCGAGACTGGGAGATAGAGATGAGAGGCAAGAGAGATCGAGAGAGGAAGGGAGAAGCGAGCGAGAGAGGGCATAGAGTGGGAGAAAGGTGAATTGTACACTCATACAGACTTTCACATTTTATGGGTCAGGCCGGGCTAACCGATTTTTTGTATGATTCAAAAAATGGTCGGCCCAACCCACAAGTTCTAACTTAATACTAATTTACTTGAGGAAAAGCTCAAAATAGTCCCTCACATTGGGCTAAGGCTCAAAGTGATCCTTGAGTTTTCAAATGAAACACTAATAGTCCCTCCTGTTTGCAATATTAGTGAACTTTTGATCCTCCCAAAAATTTGCCTATTTTTCAACATTAATTTTGTCCAAATTTTTATATAAGGAATGTCCAATCATCTTTATATATATATATATTATATATATCTATATATAGAAAATAATACTCTATTTGAGAGAAGGTGATAAGAAAACCACTTTGTTCTGGTCACTAAAATATTACTCTGCATCTAACTAAAAACATTCACATATGAATTTTGCAGGAAAAAAAAAATTGTACGATTGCACGTGAAATTATCGTGATAAATCTCTTGACTTTACCTGCCATCATTTTTACTAAAACAATAACCAAGTTTTTTTTTCTTCTCACGTTCTTTCATATGGATTGTTATTTCTACTAAATAGATAAAATGCTTATAAGAACATCCCATAACATAGGTTATGAATAAAATCAATCGAAAAAATAGGTACAATTTTGGAGGAGGACCAAAAGTGCACCAATATTGCAAACATGATGGACTATTAGTGCTCCATGTGAAAATTCAAGAATCACTTTGAACCTTAACCCAAAGAAAAGAGACTATTTTTATCTTTTCCTCGGATGAGATAGCCCATATTTTTATCTTTTATCTTGTAAATTGTTTTTCTTAAAGTACAAATATTTTTTTCCCTTTGGAGAATGACATCTTTACATAGGCTATAGATGTCGTGGTCTATTTGCTTTTATTAAAATTAAAACGTCTAAAGAATTGCATTTAATTATTTTTTAAAAAGTGAAATTCATAAAACACTAACTAGCTTGATAGAAAAAAAAAACTTTGATGTAAGATTTGAGAGATAGGAGTGAATATTGTGTAACGTGAAAGTGAGTAGCAAAATTACTGGTGAGATTAGTTATAAGTTCTGATACAAATACATTACAGTTCAAGCAAAATTAGTTGAAGAAATCATTATTTCCCACACTTATAAGGTAAGCATTTTGTCGGTTCAATTTGAATTTTTTTTTTTTGGACTTTGATTTGATGAAAATATTTTTTGTCATCAAATTAAAATAAATTTGATTTATTCAATTTTTATATTATTGAGGGGAAACTAAGTGAATATCTCATAAAAATAAAATAATTATAAATATATATTCCTTTCTATTCATATTTCACTAAATAATTACACTATATATCTCCAATTAATTTCACTTTTAACGATACTAATTTAATATCTATTGGTATCACTAAGGCGATGGACGTAAATTTCCGATTATAAATCAAAGGTTTCTTGTTCACCAACCAAACAAGTTATATTAGGTAAGTTTTGCTAATAAATATATTCCGCTTCCCATTTTCTTTTTAGTTTATAACGCAAAAACACTATATATTCTCATTTAAATTAACATATAATCTACATGTACAATACAAACATAAACGTATCATTTAATTGATCTTATCTCAATATGCTCTTTAATTTTGAGTGTATATTTAAGCTAGTATAAAGTTAAGCTCGTAGATACATGCCTACATGACATAGTATACATAGGACTCAAATTGACATGTAGTATATTTATATTTGTATATTTAATTTTATACAAATTTAAGTATTTACTTGTATATACTCAAAATTAAAAAATATAAAACTATGTTAAAAGACGTATTTATATATTATGCATGATTTATACCTAAAATATTCTTACTAGTAAAAATTATTTTAGACCACAGAAGTTTCAAAGTTTTTATTTCTCATATATTTGGGGACACAAATGGAGTATTTCACTTGCAATACTATTCCTCTCTCATCAATCTTTTTCATATTTCACTAGTATTTCAAATGCTCATTTAGCATCTGCAAAAAATAAAATAAAAATTGAACCAGTGCATGGTGTGTCTTTTTAGGCACCAAATAAATGTTAAAAAATAGTCCTTCCTTCTAAAAAAAGATGACTTAATTTAATTTGAAATAAAATTTAAGAAAAAAAAAGAAGATTTTTATAATTTTGTGATTCTAAATTAAAGTTGTGTAAAATATATCAAAATATTCTTCAATTTTGTGATCTTAAACATGTCACGTGAAAAGTTAAAATTAAAAGTATTTTCAAAAAAACAAAAAGGTCATTTTTTTAAACAAACTAAAAAAAAATAATATTTTTTTTTGAACGGAGAGAGTATTAATTTAGTGCTCATAATATTTGACATATTGGTTTATTAGCACCAGAACACACAGTCCATAGAACAAGGATTCTTTTTAACAAGAAACTAAGCAGGAAAACAGATCAAATATATATCGGATTTAACAATGGTTTTTAATTACAATATCAGACAAAAGGCCATATGTATTATTTTTACAAAGAGGAACAAAACAATATAACCCCCTTTTAATTAGAGCATAATCAATTTTATTGATAATTGATGAACGTTCCGTTCTAATTAACTAAGCTGTTACCCGGCCCTCATAATTTTATTTCATTGTTTTTGGTCACATTTAATATAGTTTTAGTTTCAGTGTTGAATATTTGCCAATGTAGTGAAGTTGATGGGTGTCACAAATTCCTGCCCAGTTGCATAAAGAAGAGACAAAGCTGCCATTTCAGATGCTTTTTGGGTTGGGTGAAACCAATCCCAGAACAAGTATTCATCGCGCTTTTTGCAAAGATCAGAATTTTCAGTACATTTAAACCCTCCTTTGTAAGGTCCCGTACCACAGCATGCTGCTTCAACTTCAACAAAACCTATACAATTTGCATTTAATTTCAAAACGTACGTAGTTCAAATATCATGTCTAATCTTTATAACTAGTAATATTTACCTGATGCAACTGGATTATCAATAACACCCGTGGTCATCAAGAAATAATTTCCGAGTGAAAAGTTCATTCCTGGATTTGCTGAGCTGAAATCCTGCAGCAAACTGAGTGTTGTGTTGAAAAATATTTGAGCATAACCATTAAGTGTCTCGTTACACGCACCGCCAGGTGTTGCAGCACGTATACCCGGAAGACATCCAATCCTTGGAATCCCACAAATTCCAAATTTCCTTGCACCTAGATTATATAAATTCTGCATTAAAAAAAAAAAAAAACTTTCAACTTACCATAAATTGTACAAGGAGGTCTTACGTCTAACTCACATTCCAAAAGCTAGCTCAAAGTGAGAAGGATTAGCTCAAAGTGAGAAGAATTGTCCAGGAGTCCACCATCTCATTAACCACCGATATGAGACTTTTGTCATTCTTTAACAAAACTTTATAATAGTACTCTAGTTAAAATTAAGAGATAGTTAGGAACGAATATTATAACCTGTAAGTGAATGGTAAAAGTATCGCTGAGATCAGCGACAAGTTCAGGTGTAGATATATTGTAATTGAAACGAAATTGATCGAAGAAATCATTGCTTCCCACACTTAGAAAGTAGAACGCATTTGCAATCAGCTTTGAACCTTTCACATCTCCCAATATTTGTGTAATGTTCTCACATACTGTTTGGAATTGTTCTATTTGTCGAGTAAGTGATGTAACATTATGCTGCGAAATCGATTATTTAATTAATTAACTATAGAAAAACATATGTGTCTCAGTCTCAATTTATGTAATTAACAGTCATAAAAATTTAGAGATCTCACAAATCCTTTATTTCCAGTATCATCAAGAATGCCAGATCCTGCTGATGCAAAGTTGACACCACGAAGTATTCCACTCTTGAATGTTGACTGTTTCTGAACTAAGGCTAAAAACGCTGGCGGGCTTTCTGTATAATCACCCAAATGCCTCGCTAAACAATCATCATTAATTTCCTTGTTAGATAGTCTTATTCTAAAGCATATCGATGAATAATGATAACTATTATACGTACCGATGAAATCTGCTGGGTTATAGCCATTGCTAAACCTTCCTGTAGCAACGTGGTGTGGATAATCAATTCCATAGTAACGATTGTTAGCAGTAGCGAGACTTCCAGCTAAATAATTATTAGTTCCAACATCTACCGTTGAATCGCCAAATACAAAAATAGCTGGTACATCTGCCATGACCATCAACTTATAATTATTTGATGACCAAATAATAATATGTAACAAGAAAATTGCAACGCTGTAACGTAAGAAAATATTTCCCAGCTTCACCATTTTTGAGAGCTTAAAATTTTTGTATGCTTCTTTTTGTTTCTCACTTCAGTATCTTGCTACATCTCACAACTTATTTATAAGTAAGTCTGATAAAAAATGGACGTGAGCAAAAGGTTAAAAATTGCCGTATATGAACGAATCTTATATATCATCAACCTAGGCCAGTTGGTTTGATTTACCTCGCAAAAATTAACTTTGTACACTTATATTAACTACATATGGATTAATCTATACTTCAGAATTTATGGCCTCACTTTAGTTAGGGACGCTAAAACATATGTATGCAATAAAGTTGATCAATTCCTTTTTTTTTTTTTGTGTTGCTTATAAAGGAACAACTTATATTATTAATGATTTTAATTTAACAAAAAAGAAAAATTAAATAATCGTTGGTAAAAATTACTTGTCTCACTTACAATTATCTTCACTTGTAACTTCGGTTGTAGAATTTGCTCCACCTATAACTTGTTTTGATGCGCTAAATAACTTTAAACATATATTATATTCATTTAGAATAATTGTTCACTACTAATTATATGGAGGGGAATAATCAAAATACTTCTGCCAATATTCCCATTTGAAAACAGACGATAAATTAGCATAGGGATATTAGTTCATTGAATAAGAATATTAATTAATCAGGTGACGTTTTAATGAATTACCAAACAAAGAAGATCCATCTAGAATCAATTAGTTGTCGTCGCGGCGACATGAACAAAATGGAGTTAATTATTAATTAATTACTTCTCTAAACGAGTATAGCTTCCAGTCTTAGATAAAAAAAATAATAATCAAAACAATGTACATCCTTTTCAGTTTTACTATGAGTATATTCCCTTTTAGCTAATCATCATGTCCATATCAAGAAAATCTAGTATGAATATCCTCCACAAATTGCATCTTTTTATTTTATTAATTTCTTAATTAAAGCAGGCCTATCATAAAACATATGTCAAATTAGTGTGAAGTTAAGATCCTTTATTTCATCATTGGCAAATTGCAAGTCAAAAGATAATTGTCCATTCACTTTGGTGGAGCAACATTAGCAAACACCAAAGAGAAGGACATGCAATTTGATAATTAAGCTCTAAATCGATTAATTAGGCGAATGTAAGAATACATTTGTCAAATTACTACTACACTAAATTAGATTTTCCAATAATAAAAATTGACTCCTAGAAGTTACCCTTTCTAAAATAAGAGAGAAGAGATAAATTGATTGAATTAGCATGTTCGAATCTTCAAACATTAGTTAATTTTCATCATGCAATTTAAAATATATTTGATTTGTGTACAGTTTTCAAGCAATAATCGTGTATTTAACTACTTGTTTTTCTTGATGGACAAAATCTATTTTGTATAGCCAATAAGCAGTGGCGTAGCCACATCCTTTAAGAAATTTCCGACTCCAATTATGTAATAATTTGCTTATAAAATTGTATGTTGAATTAGAGGAGCTTTTGGTTTTGGATGCACCAACCCTTACAAAAACGACGCCTAACGTTACTAGAACAAAAAAAAAATACCATTTTTATGCAAGAATAAAGTGTTTAATTAAGCATATGATGAGTGCTATTGGACATGCAAATCGACACTAAAATATGGTAAAAACTAAATCGACATAACTTATTATCTATATCTTCTAGTAACAAAATAGAATAACTAAAGATAAAATCACAATAAATAAACAAATTAATAACCACTACATACATCACCAATTAATTAGTTTATACATCTTATTATGGAAATTCAAGCTTACACTTTATGTCAACCTTACAATTTATGTCAACTTTATATATTCATAAGGCTTTATAAATACACAATCAACATCATCTTCGTAGTTTATAGCTTTTAGAAACTTTTAATTTTAATGAATCTAAAAATGATTTGAAGCAACTCATAAAATATTTATAAATCACATCTCCTTAATGTATATATTTTATATTTAACAAATGAAATTGAAATACTTTAATTAAAGTTTCTCCATAGATATTTAAGATAATTTTTCGTTTTTACTTAATACAAGAAATTATATAGTTGACTTTTGTGTATCTTTCTTGTTAACGTGACTCTTAAAAAAACTGTTAAACTCTTTTTGTAATACCAAACAAAGGGATTATTTTAATTAACTTAACCAAATACAAATTAAATTACTCTTCTAGAATAATTTTTTTCTATAGACTATAGGTCCATTTGAAAATAGTAATTCATTCCAAAATTTGGGAGTTTGGCACGAGGAAAAAATAAATAAAATACCCCTAAATAAGTGAGGGCCAAGTGTTACATTTTGAAAAATGAAGGGGTTGATTCGTTATTTCAGTAGCTTTGCTCCAAACGTCGGGCAAATTCTGGACCGAACCCAAAGTCTTTCTCTCTCTACATTATCTCTCTAGATTTGTTGTTTTCAAGTTTCAACTCTGCGGTAAGTTCAGACTAAACTGAAGAACACTTGTATACTCGGAGACGGCGAGGAATGTGTATTGAGAAACAAGTGTTATCTAGTGAATGAATTTTCCGAAGAAGGTGAAATGGGAGAATTATGCGCTGGCCACTCTCGGGACACCTTGGATCGTTTCTCCGACCGTTGTCTCCACGTTTTCCCATGTCTCTCCGATCCCGGTATCAACTTTTTCATCTATTCTATCCTCGTAGTTTAATTTGAATGTTTTAAACCTTACTCTTTTTTTTTGGTTGTTGGTTTGATTGATTTTTAGCTCGGAGATCCACTTGTTGCTTGAGAATAGCGTTGGTGATGCTGCACTTGATCTATCTGGGCGTTCTATTTGTCTTTGACGAAGATTTGATTCATAAAACTAAAGAAGAGCCATGGTATTTACTCTTACTTTACTTATTGGGGAAAAAGTTATCTTTATTTTTCTTCACTTCAGAATTAGCAGGAGCCCAAGTGTTTCCCTAAGAGGGAATCGATGATGCGAGAGCAAACCAATAATTCAGTGCAAAAAATCAGTCTTTGTTCACCTAATAACTTGCTCTGGCTTTACTTTATTGTTTGGTTCGCCTAATTTCATTAGTAATTAGTGGTCATGTTATATTTTAGCTAGAAATATAGTGCATTAAATAAAAAAGATAGAATCTTAAGTTATGCAGCAGTCTTTCAGCTTGGTTGTTCAATGCCTGTATTATGGTTCTTGCTAAAATGCACCCTCTTCTGTTTTACGTGATATTATTTACTCATTAGTCTATCTAAAAATAATGAAGGCCTTTTTATATTTGGATAATCTGACCAAAAAGAAAAACAGTACTCCAATTGGATATAATCCTATTCAAAGTAGTCCCCAGTTCAAAAGGAAAATGATGGAGTTTGAATAAAGTGGTCCCATCTTGATCATTTTTAATGCTTTTGTAGAGATTTTACTTTTACTTGAGTGTTTATGGTATAACTGCTGATACTCTCTTCCTTGCCTTCAAGGTACACAACTGTCTATTTGATCCTGTTTGCTGCTACACTGGCTCAATACTTCATCACTTCAGGTTCTTCTCCTGGGTAATTTCATGCACACTCTTTACTTTCTAATTTACAGGCCATTGTTATTCTTTATGCGCTTCAGTGCCAGTAAAGTTGCATTGTGTGATCAGTATAATCTTTTATTTGAACATGTAGCTATGTTGTTGATGCAATGAGGGCTGTCAATGAGGCAGATGCATCATGTAATAGGGCATCAATTACCTCAAAGTAAGATAATTTCCTTTGTGGTTATTTACATGGAAAGTAAATTACTGGATTCTCCTGCCATATCTGTGAAATATCAAACTGTAAATATATGGAGTGTTCTGCAGAATTATCTAATTGCTACTATTTTCTGCCTATTGTGATGTAAAATGATCAAGCAAAGACAGCCTGCTTCAAGCAAAAACGGCGATGTAGTTATTGCAATCGACCGGAACCAGTTGGGAAGTAATCTTCAAGGCCGTGGTACGATAGCATGGACAAAGCTAGTGATGGATATGTATCCCAGTGGAACATCTCTTAGGTAGGAATGACTTATATAATACCTTGTTTATGCTTTTCCTTTTGTCTATAAAGCAGCTGGCATAGTTTTCAGCCTATTTTGCAGCCTCTACTGTAGTGCTATTTGGTTCATTTAGTTTCATTTTACATATTGACTCAGTTTGACTTAAATTGTTTATGGAGCAAGAAAAGATTTCATTCAATCATTCAAAATCTGCTGTTTTGGATTGTCTTTCTTGTTGGACCGGGAGGATATAGGCATATACCTCCCCCCTCCCCACTTAAAGATTTGGATATTGGGAGCACCTTATGGTGATGGCAAAGTTGTCTCCACTCATTATCGATTTCACAAGTGATGCTTATATAACAACTATGAGATTTAGATTAAAAGTTGTCAATAGTCTTATATACAGAAAGCATCTCAGCATCAGAAGGTACTCCCAACTGGCTAACTGGGATATTTTGAGGATTTGGCTAACTGCAGCATGCTGTAGATTTTATATGGAGGGGAAAAGCTGTAACAACCCTGTATGATTTCCTGTGAATGTTCAGAAATTCGTAATTTTTCATTCGATAACAAAGGAAGTTGAAATATAATGAAAATTTCTGCAGAGATGTGTTATTATTGAATCATTTCATGGAATAGCTAATAGCCATGTCATACAAGTGCCTCCAGCATGATCTGTGGGTTAGTCCCTTGTTACAAGTTCAAATCATGCCTCAGGAAAAATCCTGGTATTTAAATGGAGAACAGGGTGGACCCATTATCCACCGAGGAACCTTGTGCCATTGGTCACTGAAGATTTGGGTTTCTTAGGGCTATGGGTTTTAGGCCCTTAGGGTTAAGGGAGTTCATGGATGAATAATGTTCCTTCCTAATCCCTTAAGACCTTATTAATGGCGTGAGTTGGTCCCGAGGGGAAAACGTCCACATTTTCAAGTTCAAACAAGGCCCAGAGTGGGCATGACCAAATTTACCGTTTTACGTTGGCTATAGTCCATGGATTTTAGAAAAAAAATTGACCATGTTAATTTAGATTTACTTTTATCTTTCCCATTTTCTTTCCCCTTACACAACTTTTGGATAGAAGTATGACTCTGTTGATTCTGTAGTTATAGATTGCATGATTCAATTTGCAAAAGCATCAGTTCCCTTGCTAACTCATTTTTGTTCTCTTCTCCAGAGGTGTGACTTGCAGTTACTGTAATGTTGTGCAGGTAAAAATTTCTTCTTTCTGTCTTTCATTTGTTTGCAGAACAAACATTTCGGTACTTCTGATGATACTTAGTGATTATAGGAGTATTTTAATATTAGCCAAACTAGTGACATGATTTCAAAGCCAAATACTGACTACACCTAGATTTGGAAGGAAATGAGGCAAACTTGTGACAGCAATTTGGTGCTAATATTTTTTTGTGTTGTGCCTCACTTAACCCTTCACATTGAAATGAGGTTGAGGACAGATATATATTCAATTGTTTCAAATGGTTTATGACCTTCTGATTTCTGATTTACACTATTGTGCTTATCCTAATATTTGCACACTTATTTATCCAATAAGTTTATGGTTGCCATTTGCCAAAGTTAAAAGTTTACTTGTGTCAGAAGAATCAATTTCTATAATGGACCTTATACGGTGACTTCTGTCTTGTGAAGTGCCTAGAGCTTATACTTCCACTAGACTACATTTGTCAGTTATGTCAACAACGTTTGATTTTTACTCTGCTTGATTTGCAGCCTCCACGCGCTAAACATTGTCATGATTGTGATAAATGTGTTCTTCAATTTGATCATCATTGTGTTTGGCTTGGCACATGCATAGGACAGGGTAATCATTGCGCTTTTTGGTGAGCATCCATGCTACTAAGTTGATGCACCAACAATGTGTTTATCTTGCTCGCAGTTCAGTGAAATTTTTCTTGCGATTTGATTGAAATGTTTATTTGTACCTTCAAAAAAACTAAATGAAAGAAACCTTGCTGTGTATTATAAAGATTTATTGATTTCTATGATGGTTTCCACATGTTATTTTGGAGCTAAGTGGAAGGTTGGTGTGGATTTAATATGATTAGAACATGTCAATTGGAGATTTAGGTCCTAGATGTAGATGTTATTTCAGAGAATGATACTAATATAGTTATCTCGCTAATTAATGAATATAAAGTCTCATTCGAAATTCTTGCTTTCATGAAGAGGCTTCAATTTTAGCTTGAATCTTTTGAAACGTATCCGTGTCAGCATAGTTTATCAGTTCGAGAAACCTATAAGAGGATGTTGGTCATTTTAAAGATCATTGTGAGAACATATTGAACTAGTTATCTGGGCTTGGGATATATGTGTACTTCGATGTGTCTAATTCAATGTTATAAGTCTTGTGTAAGTGACATGATCACTGTGTACTTCGATGTGTCTAATTCAATGTTATAAGTCTTGTGTAAGTGACATGATCACTGTTCTACTCTTAAGACCACAATGAAGACACTATTTAGTAGGGGACTTGTCATACTGTACTTTCCTGTAATTTTATGTATTTTTCTTCATCTATAAACATGAATGAAGCATGTCAGGGTGCTTGATTTTCCTGAACTTTTAACTGGTCATAGATTCTTTTTAGGGTTTCAAGTAATTGGTCTTGGTTCGGTTATTTATTTTCCCAAGTATAACAGGTGGTACATTTGTGGAGAAACAGCCTTATCCCTTTGGACGGGCACGTTATATATTCAATTCTTGAAGTCTGATATATCAAAGCCTTGGTATGTATATTTTATGATGCTTTATCATTTAAGAGCTTCTCTGCTTAGCCTCTGATTCTGCCCTTATTATGTTTCTCCTCTGCTCCTTACTGATCTTCCTTCCCAGAAGAAAATAAAGATGGAGGTTCTGGGGGAGAGAACTGGAGAAGGACTATATGCACCCCAAAAGAAAAAACTAAAAAAACTAAAGGGAGATTAAACTGCTCAGTTGTCATACCCAAACTTATACTAAGATGTTATTCATTTGCTTTAGTTGGCAAAAGGTAAGCTTGCACGTATTGGAATATTTTACTTGCTGTTTGAAATATCAGATCGTCTTCTGAGAAATAAGAAGCTTGAAGAGAGTCATGCCACTACCCTTATTGGATCTTATACAACCATGAAATGTAAGCTATTGTGATTGTCCTAAGATAGATAGCAGTTGAAGACTTATCCCAAAAAAATTAGATGATTATCTTATATTGGCTGTCAGCATACCGTAACCCATATTCTATTATCTAGAATCTAGATAGGACCATCCATACAAAGCTCATAGGTGGAATATGCACTACCTTGATTTTTAAAAATTGCTGACAAGTACAGCAGTTAGTGTGAAAGCAGCAAGTGAGCTTCATCTGGTTCTGACTTCTGATTGGGCTCCCTTAAAATATCCGACTATGAGCTCTAATTTAGTTGTATAGGTTGCAAAAACCAAATTTCAAGAGATAAAATAACAGTGGGAAACAGTAGTTAAAGAAAGGGCCTGCATCCTCATGACAAGATGGTACTGACATAATTGATATTCTTGCTTCTGTTTTCATGTTTTTGTTGAATCCGCACATATCCTTCAGTAAAAGAACAAAACTTGTGAAATTCATCCAATTTGAATCTTTACATGAATCTGAAGAGAAATGCTATAATGGCTTTTTTGGCAGGTGGTTATATGCAATTATGATCTTGCTGCTAGCTACTCTGTTTTTCTGCCTCATCTTCCTTCTCCTCCTCCTACTTTTTCATAGGTAAGATTTCTCTTTGCTGAAGATGGACTTCATTTAGCATTGCCTAGCACATTAATTTTGAATTTGTTGGAAGTTTGTTAGATTTATGTTCTTAAAACTATATGCGTTGGTCCTTCTAAGAATAAGGTTATATGAAATTCTGGAACATCTGTTTGGTCAGCAGAGTTGCTGATTCTTAAGATAATAAACATCTCGTGTAAAAAAAAAAAAAGATTTCAGTGTAGGATGTTTAGTTACCTCCTTTCAGTCTTGTGAAGGAGGTAGACACATATTAGAGCTAAGCTATGCAAACTTCATAAGTTGTGAGTGAAACCCTGTTATTTGTGCCTATATTATTCCCCATACTTTTCTTGCTCCTGTAGCTAAAGTGTCTGCACTCATGTTTGTTGATCAGCTATCTAATTTTGACAAATCAGACCACGTATGAGCTTGTGAGACGACGGCGCATTCAGTATTTGAGGTTGGTTATATCCTTCCAATTCTTGTGTGATATTATTTACTGGGTAGTTGCAGAGAGATGTCTATGTTGTCTCTTTGAGCCACTACTCTGGATGATATGGTTAAAAACATTGGACTTAGTTGCAGTTATGGTCAACATCTTTGAGTGATTAATTGATATCTCAAAAGCAAATGGAACATGTATTCTCATCAGGAAATTGTCTCGTCTTCAAGCTCAAGTTTGAACTTGCTTTAATTTGCAGGAACATTCCTGAAAGAGTATATCCATTTAGTAACGGAGCATGCAGAAACTTGTATGAGTTTTGCTGTGCCCAGCGTAGCAAATATAGGATGGAACCGCTGCCAACAGGACAAGAACTTGAAGATAAGTTGAGACCCTACACATGCTCAGATGTTTTATCCTGTCGGTGTTGCTGTTGATCACTTGTGTTGTATCCCAATACTTAAAGACATTGGATTCCAGGCGTGCTAGCACGGCCCCAATACATATGGAATTCGGAGTCTCATTTTAATTTGTTAATTATTGTAATTTACATTATTGGTAGAATCAAATCATGATATATGTTACTTTATCCATATCAATTTATGTGACATTGAAATAATTTTGAAAGTTAACCACGTTTTATATATTAATTTTTTTGTTCTAATTTATATGGCACCGATAAAATTTTAAAAGTCAAATAATTTCTCTATGTAACTTATAATTATTTGATTTATAATATTTTTTATGTAATTTTTCAATTTGTAAAAAAACAAATAAAAACAAGAAAATCATAAAAAATAATAATAAGTAAGATGACCCAAACAAGTACATACCAAGCAAACATGTTGACTTACTTTGATACATTTTGCATATATTTTAAATGGAAAAGGGTCAAAATTGCTCGTAAACTATGTGAAATAGATTACTTATATCCTCCATTACATTTTGAGATAAAACTAATCCCTCCACCAAAGCGTTGCCAACTAAGATCTATTACAAAAGAACTTGATTTTTAGTGGCGGCAAAGTTGCCACAAAATATTGTCACTAAAGGTTATAAGTGATTTTTAGTGAGGACCAATAGTAAAATCTATTTTTTCAACAAAAAAATATGATAATTAATTTTTGATTGCAACCTTATTTTCTAAAATAATTAACTTGCAATATTAATATTATAAACACCCAATATTATTACGAAAAATCATGAAAATTACTTCTCGATTCACATCTCCTACTACATAATGCATTATTATACATTTTATACATTTTCATATAACATAAAAATTAAACAGTATATTCAAACTCCTACTTAATTGACATCATTTTTGTTTTTTTTAAAAATAATGAAGAAAAAAACACAAAATTAAAATTTTAATGTTAAAAACTTTCAGTAACGATTTTTTGGGCTTTTGTGGCGACTATTGTCACCCTAAATGTTTAGTTCTTTTGTAATGAATCCTAGTTGGCAACACTTAGGTGGAGGATTAGTCCTATGTGGCATGCCACATCACTAAAAAATTGGGGTGTTAACTCTTGAGGGTATTTGGTCTCTTAGGATAACATCGGAGGTATTTTTGATCCCAAAATGTAACGGAGGGTATAAGTAATCTATTTCACATAATTCAAGGGCAATTTTAACCCTTTTCCGTAATTTAACTTATGAAATTTAATTATTATTTTCTATCTTTTAAAAGCTCAAACTAGTAATACATAAAGCTAATGTATGCATTATTTTTCCTAAGACACTCTACCAAGTGACACTCGTGTCACTTGCAGGTTGAGGCTTGGAAGTAAAGGATCGTCTTTGAACTTGAATGAAGAGGATCATTTTTGCTTTTTCATTTTCCATCTCTATGGACCTTTGTGTTTAGAAAGGAAGAGTGGAAATGAAAGACGAGACACAAACTATTTTCAGCATCATGCTAAATTACAATTAGTGTGGCAAAAGCTCATATGATTATGAGATAAATGAATCTTATGTTATGGTTTACAAACGCAAGGGCAGATAAGAAATGGAAAATATGTATTATCAATGCGTACATGCTATGCAAAATTGATTTCCTCATAAAACTAGCTATTTCTTATAAGCCGACGAGAAAAACTCAAGAGGGAAGAAAGAATTGGCTAATAAATTTATGCTAACCATATGTGGATGTGCATTGTGAATTGAGACCTGTACAGATGATTCTTAATGGAGGTAACATCACTTTCCACTACTCCTCCACTTTTTGATGGGGAATATGGTGACTTTTTTCCGAGGGGGGTGAAATCCACCCTCTGTTGGTCGCAACACTGAAATAGATGTTTCACGTTCATCATCCTTGTACTCCTTGTCGCCTGTTAAAGGTTTTAGCTCAAAGGTCCCTTTGGTAAAACCTCTAGCAACCTGGTTAATCACAGCTTACAGAATCAGCAAATACAGAAACAAAAGTGATATTTTGTTATGAGAATGAATAAAATGACTAAGCATACCTTTAGAAGAAGCCAAACTTTGAGAGAACTACTCAAGATTGCTAGCCTTGTCCTCTTTCCTGAAGTTAAATAGTTAGACATGTACTGATCAACCCTGAGAATAAATCTGGGCCAAGACTTGGGGTTTTCAGGGTCTGCCTTCAGATCCGTTGTGGACTGATCAACACAAGAAACAACAATCAGTTTTGGGGAAAGCGGTCATTATGTCAAATCATGTTAAACTATATTCAGAAAGATCCAAAGAAGAGGAGGAAAAATGGAGACCAAGTGGTAAGAATGGATTAGCTTGCCAAAGACAAAAGATTATGGATCAACCTTTTTGCAGCTTAACAGATAGTAAGGAATCCAAGAAGATAACCTTGCAAAGGCATCTCAAGAGTAGTTAGTTTACTTACTAGCAACCGGCAAATTTCACGTTCAATCTTAGAGTATGCAGTCGCTAAAGCTTCCACTCTCCCCATACCATGGCAGCACATACATGGTTCACTGATCATGAATGTCACACTAGGTCGAACCTGTCAGGTATAAGATGAAATGACCAACCATGATTAATTAGATATTTCCACTAGTGTAGTTATGACAGAGAAATTCAGCACCAAATAACATACTCTTTTCCTGGTTATCTCCATAAGCCCATGTCTGGACAATTCAGACACCTTAACTGTTGATCGATCTCTCTCAACAGCCTTCTTGACCTCCTCATAGACCAATCTCTTATTTGCTGGAAAACAAAATAAAAGAAAAAACTTTCAAACAATTGCATAACATATGTTCATACAGGTATACATTTTATATAAGTACATCCGTACCAAATAAAAAGAGGACTACATCTTCAAAATGTATTGTCGATTTCAAGATATCATCTTACAAATCATATGGTATGAGCTTAGTGTCTAATATAGTTTAGAGAGAGGCATAGTAGGCTGGCACTGATTATGAAACTTTCAGTCTGATTACATGCCGGTTGTAGATGATGAACAGTAGGTGTTATGTACTACAAGTAATGTCGTTTAGTTACCAAGCATTCGACAAGGTTAACTTCAATTTTAGATTTACATAGAAGACCATAATATAAATTTATGTCTCTTCTTTTTTCTTTCTTATTTTCAGTAGTAATCCCGTTTAAACAAAATATTGTGCATCAATACCACATAAAGACCACACACATCATAATTTTAAAAGAACATTGAGTTCTGTGCTAAGAATTTAAAGGTTGAACTCATCAAATTTAGTCTTGGATCCGCCTGTGACACATACACACACATAGAGAGGAGGGGAGTGGGCGGACAGAGGGTTATTTACTTACAATCATCCAACATATCTATGAAATCCACCACAATAATGCCACCAATATCTCTCAGCCTTATTTCCCTAGCAATCTGAGAATAATTTTCAGTATATACATAAATGACAACAATTATCAGATAAATAAAAAATGGGAATCTGTCGCAAACAATAAACTTAACATATAGAAAGAAAACCAATGCAATACTATGTTGTCTTTATCAACAAAAAAGATTCAATGTAATCCTGTGTTGTCGTACATTTCAGTAACTACCTCGGGGTCTCAGATAAAAGGTTCAAATCTAACCAGAAACACCTAATGAAACTAGAAGTGCAGTATTTCTTTGAATTCGAATGATGGATACTTGCTTATGGTTAAAGCAAAAATGAGTAAATAACATCTCATTTGGATTGGTTTCTGCTTCCTTCCTTCTCCTTTAAAAATGTGTGTAATTCTGCAGCCCAGGCTGACTGCTAAATGGATCAAATTAACGCGACTTAGATAGAGGTGCATAAAAGCAACCACAGATTACCCCCGTTGGTTTGGTCTAGTGGTAAGAGCGCAATGTGTGATGTGTGGGTTAGACACGTGAAGAGCTCGAACCTTCCTATGACAAAAGCGTGGTATTTAACTGAAGAAAGGTAGAGAGCGGGCACATTATCCACATAGCCCTCAGGGATGTCTTGGTTATCCCCTCCAATAAAAAAAAAATAGAGGTTTAGCACGTAATTCAGACATGCTATGTCCAAACCAATAGCAGAATAAAACGGCAACATGGACACGATACCTTGTGTAGTTTCTGCTTTTTAAGCAAGAATTAATTCTCCATAGAAGACGCATCAACAGAATATTCTTCTGTTCTGGGATCTGACAAGATACTACTAAGCTACAAATGAGGCCTTGTCTACCACAGGAAAAAAGAGAAGCAGTGTAGCTTGTCAAGAGACATATTTTAGTGTTGGATTGAAGTATTTCCATCAAACACTAAGCATCTTCTAATTCATTAAAAAGGATCTTCTAAGCATATCCTAGTTTGTTTTCTGATAACCAACTTTCCCATGTGTAGAAAAACTATGCTCTTGGAATACAATGTGTAATCAAAACAGATGCAGGTCTACATACCTGTCTAGCAGCTGCGAGGTTAACGTTGAGAATAGCCATCTCTTGTGAAGTCCCTTGACCAAGCACACAATGTCCACCATTTACATCGATGGAGACTAAAGCCTCTGTCTGTTCGATCACTAGATAACCTCCATTATCAAGGGGAACCCTGCAAATTTTATAAATCAAAGGATTAAGGAGGAATATCAATGAAACATGAAACATGCTGATTCACGAGAAGTTAAAATACATGTCATAAAAGACATAAAGCTAAAAGAAAGAAACAAAGTGATCTCCACCTTTTGCTGAGAATGTTGTTTATTTCTTCCTCAATGTTGTATTCATCAAACAGGGGAGTTCTTGTACCATGCAACTCAACTCTTTCACAAAGATTAGGTGCCATTTCTTGAAGATAGTTTGTAACCTGAACAGAGTCCAATTATATTAGGGTACACCATAATTTAAAAAATTCCTCAACCAATTCTAGCCTACAGGTAGTGGCACACTAAACTGCGACTATTTGGTGTATGACAAGATCTCCAAAATAACTTTTGCAGAGTTGGAATAAAAGAGGACACAACAAGGCGACAAAAGTTGTGGAACACTATGCCGCGAGTATATGCTGAACTGTGTGAAGCGAAAGAAATCAGGACACTTAAAGTCAAAAAGGAAAATATTTGTAACTTAAAGCACAAATGCCCTTATAGTTTAAAGACGAAAATCAATGTCATCAGTTCTATTCAAAAGTACGTAATGTACTGAGATACAAATTGCAGTGCTACTCATCATTGCACACACTGGGCGCTATTCTTAAACAAGCTAATTTTACTTCTTAAATGTTTCATTAACTTGGGTTTAATTTAATCCAAGATAATCTCATTCATAGACAGTAAATGCAAATCTTTATACCAAAAACCACTCACTATTGTAAAACTGCTCCCATGTGAAAAATCAACCTAGAGGAACATTAAAGCAAGAGAAAGACATGCAATCATGCTTATAGGTCAAAAATCTTTTCATTCCATTGACTGATAACTGGCTAAGTCCATACCTCATGATATGTCCTTGGAGAATCAACCACCAAACTATTCACCTGAAAATCAGTGCTAGAGTAAGAAAGTATAATTGTGTTTTCATGCTAATTTGAGAAAGCCCATGAACAGAAGTTGCCTAAAAAATAAAGAACTGAACAAATTATGAAGTAATGACCCGAGAATGAGCAGACCTTATCGCTAAAATAATCTTGAACAACAGAAAGTGTTTGGCCCATTGCCTGGTGAAGCATGACAGGAACTGCTCCATCAACACCTTCATCTGCGGCAAGAGCTGCAGACTTTGCATGCTCAATTATACTTTTCCAAGTTGAAAGCAACCCTTCCAAGTCCTTCTGCAATTCATTTAGTGAATGACCAGCTGCAACTGTCCTTACTGTAAGACCATATCCTTGAGGCTGTAAAGTTTTTGCAATGACCCTTAAACGCGTGCGCTCAACACCAGCAATCTTCTTTGAAATACCTATCGTGTTGCCGCGAGGAGCTAAAACCTGGGAAGAGGAGAACCAATTAGATTGGGTTTTCTAATAATGGACTTTCAGCTGTAAGACACAGAATACATGATCATGAAACATGTAATACCCAGAATCTGCTCCTTAATTTCGGATAAGCAGTCAGTGTTGGGCCCTTCGTACCCAATCCTTCTTTAACAACTTGCACAATTATTTTAGTGCCTTTTCGGACCTGGACCCACTTGTTTTCATCTCTTTGTGAAATTTTCTTACCATTCATAGCACGCTCAATAGTTGGATTCTGCCCTCGGTACCCAAATCCACTGGATTCTTCTGGATATTTCTCTGAATGAGTTTCAAGCCCATGCTCAGTTACACTACCATTACAATTTTCTGCAAGGACTTCTAAAATATCACAAGCATCACCACTTTCATGATCCCCAAACTCACTGTCCATGTATTCCATGGATTCATCCTCTATATCAGCATCATCAATCTCATCCGCATCCACTTCTTCTAAAGTGGATTTATTTCTAGGAAGACCTAGGTTCTCTTCAAGCATGTCAACAGAAGCACCATTAATTACCTTTTCCCTTAAATCATGACAAAATGGAGGGAAAATAAATGGTTCTCTGTTGGGCTTTATATCCATAAAGGAGGGTCTTGAAGTGCCAATATTTACAAATGCACCACCCATGTGTGGAGCTAATTTTGTAACTACTCCTAGATAAACACTATCGCACTGCACGTTATTTTTCACTGGTTCCAGCAGTAGTTCAACCAGTTTCTCATTTTCTAAAACAGCAATTCTTTGCACAGTACAAACCGAAGAGTTAATCAGAATAATTGTTGTGAAAGAGTCTTCCTTGGATATAGCATCACATTGATCAACATCCAACAGCTTCTCAGGTATTTGTTCATGTTGATTGCTAGATGAAGGTTGAGCTAACTGTTCGAGTTGATCGCTAAATGGAGGTTGAGCTTCATCCTTATTATCTGACTGTTCAACTTCACAGTCATCAGGAGCCATCTCAGCATCAAAACTAGGAGATAACGTACATGCTTGCGATAGCCAGGGCTCCTCTACATGGGCATATGTTGCACACAAGGTTCCTAACGAAGCATCATTAGAATTGACCTCATACTTGGACCATAAAGTCTCACTAAGTGTGGAATGATTTAAGAATCCTGATTCTAAATTTTCACAGTCAAGACCCTCAACAATCTTGTTGTCACAAATGACATCACCAGAAGCATTAGACTCTGCCAAATGATGAAGAAGAAAGGAAGAATCGCATAGCCATGGCTCTTCAATGGTCAAAGGTTCAGTTGAAATACTTTTGCCACAGTCTGAAGTTGTATCAATCTCATCTGAGAAAAAACTATCCTCATCTATAAAATCACTAAAGACCTGCTTTAGGATGGAAGAATTGCTGTTCAAGCATTTCACAGTAACATTCCCATCTGCATTTCACTGGAAGCATTTAATATCCAAAAATAATGCATAAATTAGAAAACTACAAACGAGTATAACTGTCCAGAGAAATATTATCATAAAAGTAATACCTCTAGCGCGAGCTGAAATGAATAGATGGATAGGTATAGACCTTTCTACAAGCCAGGATCCAAACATGCTGCCCAAAGGCATCCTTGTATGAGATTTAATCCATAAGTTCCTTGGGAAAAGTTTTCCTCTTTGTTTAGAAGGTACTAACACGGAGACATCATGCCTAGCTTTGCATAAAGCAACAGATGAAGTCAACATATCTCCCTTCACAGAAGAGTTGCAGCTCAAACGTCTTGAATGCAGTATCTGCTAAGACCAACATGAGCTCAGGCGCACTAGATAATGAACAAAGTATCTAGTAATTTCTCAAATCATTTACAGAAGATATAAACCTTGAGCTTAACATAGCTAGCTCCTGAGGTGATCCTTGTCTAAAACCATATAAGGAGATCAAGTACCTCATCCAAATCCGATGGGGAAAATCTAACACCCCCTCCCTCCCCTCGCATGCCCAGGACTGTGCATCTTGAGTGTGTGCAATATAATATGGGGGTCCAACATCAGCTAAACTAAGAATTGTAGATTTGATATCAAACTCTATTGAATAGATTAGATTAGTTAGATATTATTCTATTCTTTTCCTTTTCAACAAGAATAGACATAGCTAAAAGGAAATTTTTGAAATTTTCTTTACCTATGACTATTTTAATGGTATACACTAGATTGAGATGGTTACCTTTGACGTCTCCCATAGGCTAGAGATTTCAGTACAAGACAAGAGAATAACCATCTCCAGAAATTGACCATCCACTGAATCAACTTCTCCAAGTCAAGGCACCTCAAATGATACTTCCAATTCAACAAACAAAGTGCTTGAGAAATCATAATGTGCTGCATCAAGCAGCCATCATAAAACTTAACTACCAAGCGTGTGAACTGATTCTGAAAACACAAGGAAAAAGAAAAGAACTCCAATAAGAACAAAGGATGCTAACTCAGCACAGTTAAATTACCCAAAAATCAGAAATATACTTCAAATTGCCCTTAACAAAAGACATACGTGACCCATAAAATACACTAATTCATATCCTTTCTTGATTTTGTCGTCAAAGAACTTAATTTTTAAATGACAGAAGTGGAGGGAATTCTTTTAAACCAACGAATGTAATATGCCAATAGCTTCAAATAAAGTATCCAATCACAATTGCATTCAAGAAAGAATTTCTTGAATTTCTACCGCCACCTACAACAGGCGGCCAACCCTCAAGAAAATTGAAGAACCCCAGAAGAAAAAGAATGAAGGGAAAGACAACATAAGCATTCAATAGCATAAACTCAGAAAAATTAAAGTACAAGACTCGAAGGAAACCAAGCAGCAAGTTAATTCGTCCGAAAACTAAAGTCTTACAACTGATAGAGGAGAAGTTAAGATTATGGAATGAATGGGGAGTTGCAAATATAAAGAGAGAAGATAAAGAAAACAACCTGATAGAGCTATTGAACAATAACGAAGAAGAAGAGAAACATATGTAAATTTCCCAGTGTTATCTAGTACTACCTCGGACAGCAAAGAGAACGGCTAACTCTGGTTCTTGAAAGATAAGGAGCCACTCCTTCCTATTTTCTACGGGGGTTTTCAATTTCTCTTTTATTTACCTTACTTTCTTTCTTCCCCTTAAAAAAAATATATATATATATTGCAAGTCGATAATTATATTCGAAATAGAAGTCGATAATTATATTCGAAATAGGAATCAAATGAGATAATATATATCACACCAAAATTTGTTTCAATTTATAATGAAGATATCACATTATATATGAAAAAATAAGTAGTAATTGTGTTTTTCTTGTTGTCTAAGATTTATATATATTTATTTATTTTAAAAAAATATTGAGATGGGGAAATGAAAAAGGAATTATAATATAGAAAATTGTATCATCGTTCATAACGTGAGAATTTAAGTAATCAACCACCTAAGTTAAAAATATGTCATTATTTTTCATTATTTGGTTGATTGTATTAGGATTTAGAAGTTATGCTGAGAATGTATAAAAAATAAACAACTTAAATTAGGGTAAGAAAATTTGAAACTACAATGAGTATGTTCTTATTTTGAAACTTGAAAGATAAAGGTTACTAACAATAACTAATGTCATGGAATAATAAAAAAATCTTAAGATCACTTTAACTTTTTTAAGATAACGATAAAATACATAAACTATTATCTTTTCTAGAGTTTGATGTATTAATTATTCATTATTTCATTTAACTACCTAAATTATCACTATTTTCTATTAGAACACATCGATGCTAAGTTGACCTTAAGGAGCAAGACAAGAAAAATGCTTCCGAACCTTTTTCTCAATTGATCAAAGATTTAAACCAAAATTATAAAAAATCTTAATAACGTAGTTGATTAAGTACTTCAACTTTTACCTCTTGGGCGAGAGTTCTCCATCTTCCCTCTCCCTACCCCAAATTGTCTTTGAAAAATAAAAAAGAACCGAAGTTCTTATTCTCTCAAAATTTCAACTATATAAAAAAATTCAAACTCAAGTATTAGACAGGAATTGCTTGGTGAAACAGCTGCATATGGATATCATATATACACCATCAAACTCAAGAATTGACAGGAAATATATCTAACAAAGAAACAGAGTGATCCGCAAAATGAACAACCTTGTAAAATGGATATCCAAGATTTATTACACCAAAATTTGTAAAGTCAACACAAAGGCAATAAGTGAACTCCACGAAATGACCTACTATAAATGAACCATTTTTCACATATCATTTGGTTTCTGTACTGTATACAATAATATTGGACTGGCACAAAATGTATCTGACTTCATGAACCCTGGATAATCTAGGTACGACGAGATTTCTGGGACTTGAGAGACTCGAAGCGAGCAGTAAGTTTGTCGTAGTCAGGTAAATTGGGATGAACCCGAGGCACATGAGGTGCAGGACGGTTAGGGGCTCGATTGGTTCCTCTACTGAATTCGTGAGTTCCCATCTCTTCTTCACCATCTGATTCATCAAACTTGACACCTGAATGTGCTGATGGAACATTGTAGCTGTGCCTTCTGTAGAACTTCCCACCATCAATATCATCAGTTGGTGGACTGGGTTTATATGTCCCACTCGGCGGATCTTCCATCTCGATTTCCTCGTCACAGTCTGAATCATCATACTGAACATTACAATTTGAGGATGGAACATTATAGCTATGTCTCCTGTCAAACTTCTGTGATCTTTTCATATCTAATGGCATCGCTTCACCAGCAGAACTATGAGAATTTTCGGAATTCCTGATGTTCTTACTACTCCAGTGCATATCATAAAGATCAACTATGGACTGAGAAGGTGGTGCCACTTCATTTTGCGAGAACTTGGGAGCCTGAGCACCAGAAATGAAAGGGATATTGTCAGCAGTTGCATTCTTCGGAGAGTAGTGACAACCAGCAGAAGATGCTTTTGCGTCTTTACTGGCTAGATATGCAGCTGCTTCAGCAGCTGCAATTGCTTGCTTGGCAGATTCAGCAGCTGCTTTAGCAGCTGAAGCTGGGTCATCAAATTTGGCAACTACCGATTCTCCGTCATCTGAAGAGCTGTTAGTAATTGTCCAACCAAGTCAAAACTTTTTTTCTCAAAAAAAAAACAAAAGAAAAATCATGGTTTAATAGTAAGGCGGGAAACAAACTTTAACCTATCAATGAATACCTTCGGAGATTGTTAGGCTCAGCAGGTTGCTTTGAGGCTGGCTTCAGGGGTAAGCTAGTGGCACTTACAAAGCCATTTGGTCCTTCCTGATCAAAGAGAATAGTTGCTAGTTAGATGGTCATCGAACACGTTTGGCATCATATTCAGATATAGATGGATTTTGAGATAGAGACACACTATACGCTCTTCTGGTGGCTTGAGAAGCTCCATCTCTGAATCTGCGGTGTCCCATTCAACCTGGTATTCTTTGGCTATTTCTTTCATGATTTTTAGTTTGACTTCACCACTTGGAGTTTTCACAGAGAGCTTTTCGATGAGCTGTAGCAACAATTACCCACTTCTCTTAGACCCCTCCCAAGCACACAAATATAGATATATTTATTATGATAAAGAGAGCCACAAGTTTCAAGAGAAGACATATGATTACCGTCCGGTTTACACCAGCATTGGGTCGCAGGTCAGTCGCTGCTGAAACAAAATCTTTTCCATATTTCTTCTCAAAAACATCTTTGATTCCCATCAATTCTGGAATATCTGAGCACCTTGGGGCAGCAAAAATCAAACTTGATATCCCCTCTTTCAAATCAGCTGGACATTGCCTGCAACAGGCAGATAAATAGAAATCAAGGTTATTTGTGAGCTTTTTCTTCTAACCTTAAAAAAAAATTAATAGCTTGAGACATCTTACTTTTGCTTTGCAATAATTGTTAGTCTAGCCACAATAAGTTCACAGAAGAGCTCGAGGATCTCATTTGCTTGCAATATATTTTGTTCTCTTATTACATGTTCGACCTATAAAAATGAAGCATGTGAGTGTTTTTTCCAAACGATTAGTAGAAAGAGACAACCCTAAGAAAAGTAGTTCTTAAAAAGGATCATGAGCAATAGAAGTAAGAAGATTCCACTTTAACTTGAAAAATATGTCATTCTAAAATCACATGTTGGTGTATCAAAATAGAAGAGGTTTATTGATATCCACCATTATAGACGTGAAAGATAACTTTCAACAAAATCCCTTGCCCGAAAGATAAACACATAATGTATTTCTGCCCCCTCATAGTGCATAATATTATGGGTCCTTTTAAGCAACTTCAAGATCCCCCACAATGTCATGCCCAGTGTAATCCTACAAGTGAGGTTTGGGGGAGGGTAGGATGTATGAGATCGTACCCATACGTTTGTGCAGTAGAGTGGTTGTTTCCAATATACCATCGACTTTGCATTAAACAGAAGAGTTATTTCATATCACATTGATTAGTCTGATCTATAGCCACCACCAGAAAGAGGTATGGCAGAGGTATCTTGGCTCAAAATTAAGGTAGACATCCAGCATAGCTGCTAAAGCTTGGAGGAGGAGGGAAATTCAGTAACTAAATTCCATGGTATAAATTGCAAAAGCACATAATTTAGAAGTAAACAAAGTGTTTCAGAATGAGAAAAATCATAACTACAATCAAGATACTTCTACGAGATTAAGTTAATCACAGCCTCCAGGTTTTGGTGAATAGCCCCAAAAGATCCTAAAAAGAAGTCAGCTCTATCCCCATGTAGAAACCCTATAATCTTGAAGCAAAGCAAAAATTGTATGTTTCAAGCTAAATGATTCACAAGGGTTTCAATACTAGTTCTAAACAGCAACAGGAGAGAGCTAGCCACCATGACTCGGATTGACACCCCAAGCATGATATACCAAATTCCCCATTCCTACGATTTGATTTCGAGATTACATATAAATTATTCCATTAATCCATTAATCAATCAAACAATCCCCAACCCTAAATCAGAGGTTAAATACGAAAATGGAAAAAAAGTACCCTAATACGAGCAGTGGCATCCTGATGGGATTCAAGAAGCATAGCAATGTCTCTCCTCATTTGCCGCACAACCACCTCCCTCTTGTTTCTCAGCAATTTTATTCTCGCCACCGTCATTTTTGCCATTGTCTTGCTGCATACACACACAAAAAAAAATGTAAAAAAAAAGGATTGATTTTATCCAAAAAAAGAAATAAAATTGAAATTCACCATTTAGAAGAATTGAAGGTTCTGCAGAAGAGAGAAAGACCCATCTTCATGGCCTTCTTGCAGTGCTTGGTGGCAGTGTTTGCTACTGTCATTTTCTTGTTAAAAGAGAGAGAGAGAGAGTGAAGCAATGAGAAGAGTGTGTGTGAGAATGGTAGTGAAGAAGAGAAAGAGTTGTATGTGTAACGGTCGTTTGGGACGACAACAAAAATATGATTATATCAAAAGTGGATGACGTGGCGGTATTTGTGGGCCCAGCTAGGAGCGACGACCGACATAGACAAAAGAGCCGTTGTTTTACTAACGACGTGGCGTTGGTTTGTAAGGGTCTTATTATGGAGGATCCCATGTATATTCAAGATTTCGAACAGTGAACTTTGGACTTTTCTTCTCCTTTTCACATTGCTTTTTCTTCCCTACCTTTTTACACACTACCGTCTTCACCATTGAGATACCATCAATATGTTAAATAAACGAAAATTATGATACGTTTATAAAATCAAATCTATATATTATAAATTATTATTATTCTTCTATGAATTGAAAGAAAAGTAACATTTTTTTAAAATAACTGATCAAAAAATTCAAACAATTTGGAGGATAAATACCCGATTAACTAATATTAAGTCAAGTAATATTCAATGACCTATGACATGTGTACTATTAAATAATTTATCATTGATATTCATTTAAATTATATATTCATTATAATAATAAAAAAGAAAAAACAAAGCTGTTAACTTTTTTATTTTTTTAAATTATTAAATAAAGTAATTAAGTGTATCCAAACTAGTATCTTCAAGAAAAAAAAATTTAAGATTGAAAATAAGCAAACTTTCTGACTTTAACCAACTAAACTTTTTTGAAAGTAATTTCACTCATGCTTTCTCCAAATTTTGAAGCAATCTCCAAAAATAGATCAAACTTAAAATTACCATTAAATTATAAATAAAAAGTCAAGAAGTTTGCTTATACCCAACAATCTTAAATTTTTTTCTTGAAAATATTAGGTAGGATACACTTAATTGTTTTATTTAATAGTTTAAAATTTTTTTTTGACTATTTTGTTATTTTAATTATTATAATGAATATATAATTTAAATAGATTTCAATTCTAAATTATTATATAATACATATAGCATGAATTTATAAGATAGTTGAACATTACTTAACCTAATTATACTTGACCAAATATCCTAATTTTGAACATCTTAAAGTTTGGTCCTATTTCTTTTTTTTATTATTATTTTATCTTTTTTATCTTAGAACTTTATTTAAGTTTGGTCCTAAATTTGTAGTGGTTGAATATCAATTTCCTCTTGTTCATAAATTTCTACAAGTTATCTCAGTCTGATTATTTAAATAAGTTTTAAACCCCAAAGCACATTCTTTTAGAAGGCTCTCTTGTGGTGTTTATATTTGTTAATGAGTTAAGTCATATGTCGCCCTTAATTCATATTTTGTTTGAATATTTTATTTTATTTTTATATTTATTAAATATTTATTTATTCAAAAATTATTTATATTAAACAAGAAATATTGACATGTTAAAAAATAATGGAATCCACTCTTTTTTACACGGGGGTGTGGGGGGGTCGTCGTGGAATTTATCGTAGCGAATCTAGGTGTTTGGGGTTGGTGGGGGTTCTTCTTCTTTCGTAACTTATATACCAAAATTAAGGAAAAAAGAAAAAATATTTTTTTTAAAAAAAGTAATCTTCTTCCCCAACCCAGTTCCCTGTGCCATTTTCATCCATAATTTTTTTTACACAGCAGACCACCCCACCTCTCTCTCTCATCCTCTGCAATTCTTCTTTTTCCTTTTTTTTTTTAATGTAGATTCACTCTTTCAAAATTTTGGTGAAGCTCCATTCATTCCGATGAAAAAAGATAAAGATAATGAATGATTTTGATGATATGAAAATGGAAGAGAATGGGTATTTAGCTTAGGTGGACAACGCGTACAACCGACGTTAGTGAAAGGAATATAATTCGATGGAGGAAAGAAAGATGTAGGATGATGATTTTCTAGGCTGCTGGCATCGGCGTCAGTGTCAATGGAAATTGGAAGGCCATGGAAATAGGTAAGAAGACAGGTGGGGAGGGTAATTCAAAATGATAAAATTTTATTTCTTAATATTCATTTTGGTTTATTTAAATAGAGTTTTTTAAAAAGTTAGATCCAATGACATATGTCATTCTTTTATTGGTATGTTTGTTATGTGGAGGAGTTTGAAACAATTTATTTTTAATTATTTTGTGTTAAATAGGTACAAATTTTTTAAGATTTAAGTGTCGGATAGGTACAAGGCTAAATTGAGATATCTAAGTAAAATACGTGAAAATTTTTAAGGGGTTGTATATGGTTTAAACCTTTGTTAATAATATCCCATTGGAGTTGTTAAAAAGATTCACTATCATTCTTGTTCTATAGATATCTAGCATCATTGTTATAGTATTAATTTGAACACATTATTATAACCAAATAAAAAGGAAGGGGTTTTCACCCATTTAGTTACTTCACCTGCAACAGATCAATTTAAGAAGCATCCAAAAAAAAAATCCACAAATTTCATACACAATGAGCAATTAGATCCATTAATTAATGGATTATAGTACAGAATGAACATACACAAGAAGGGGCTAAAATCCCTTAATGGACTGAAATACTGAATGGGCCTGCTCATATCATATCAGCCCATTAACAACTACATGTTACTTGCACACACTCTTGGACTTCTTTGGGCCTAAATCCTTACAAGTCCAAATAATAACTAATCTTGGCCAGAATTAGCACCTCTGCAAAATTTTGGCACTAATCTGTAAAACTGGAATAACACAAAAGACAAACAGAGAAAAAGATTAGGAAATTGGAAAACTTTGTCCATGTTTCTTAATCCTCTTTACCCTTAGCTGCTAATACTATACACAATATGTTCATCTACAGTACTCAATGACTAGAAATTCAATATCTATACATCACAGCTTCAATCATGCAAAAAAATACTTGAGCTGTTATGCATGATACCTCAATTTATCTAATGAGAGAAAGTATGTTGAGTAGTGACACCCTTGTCCGGATCAAAAGCTTGAACAACATTTCCAATCCATTTTCAAGATCCTCAATGCTACTCTCCAAATTCTCCAGATTCTTTTGTGCAAATTCAAAACTTTCAACTTCCTCTTCATGTCCAGAAACATGATCCAACAAGCTGTTGAGTGCAGTGTCAACTTTCTCCAACTCAGTTAGCTTTTCCCTTTGCCCTTCACTGCCTACAACCCCTTTATGTACTAGCTTCGAAACCAATGACCATTTATTGGACTTTGGTTTCGAGGCTGGCACAGAAAGGAACATTAGCAATGACTGGAAAGTAGAAATAGTTGTGAAACTGGCATCTTCAAGAACTCTTATTATAGCAGAGAGCTGAGAGTCTTTCATTGTGGCTGATGGGGTGTTATGTATCTGTTTCAGTATAGTAAAGGATTTTTCAATTTCCTTTTGAGCGTTTTTTCTTGAAGAAATATAAGCATTTACACTACCCTCAATAGTCAATAAATCATCTCCTGCTTTGCTTCTTCGAAGCGCGGATTGTAGTTCTCTCACGCTTTCTTTCAAACACATAACGGTATCCCTTGTATTGCTACAGATATCTATGAATCTCACTGATCTTTCCAGCAATTCCTTCACAAAATTGTCATCTTGATGCTGGAGAAGCGCCCTCTGAGTCATTGGCAGCGCAAGGAGTTCCTCTATACACTCGTACAATTCTACAAGGCCGCTTGACAGGGCATTTTGGGTTTTTTCTTCTGCTTTTGGAGATAAAGGAGAAGATGATTCCCAAGTTTTGATTTTGTTCAAAACTTGCTCAATCTTGATTGTGCTGGGGTGTGATCTAGCAGGAAAACTAACACAACGGGTACGATAAGAGTTATGAGAATGAGACCTTGGGGAAAGAGCAGCCATTGTTCGAATTGTTGAAAGGTTCATTTTTATTTTTCCTTTTTCAAAACAGGTTATGTTCATGAATCATTCTTTAAGCTGGTTGTTTTATATATGCAAAATATCATGGAAGGAGACAAAAGTTGGGAGAAAAGAATAGTTAATTTGGAATAATGTGTCAATGTGATGTACATGTGAACAAAGTGTGGGTTTTTTTATTTTTTTTGTAATGGCTCTATCTGTCAGGGGCTTCAACCAACAAACAGGAGTACAACTTTAATACTTACATCAACTATAGTATAATGATAGGGATAGATGCATATCTCTCTTATTTTTTATTTGAAGGATTTATTTGGTACAAGCTTAGATTTTTTATGCTTAAGGGTGTGTTTGGTATGAAAGAAAAATGATCTCTCAGAAAAATAAATGTTTCTTTTACTATTTTTTTTTTATTTATGTTTGATTAGTTAAACCAAAATATTAACCAAGAATATTTAAGAATGACCTAGACAAATATTATGATATCAGATCTAAATTTTATTTTGTAACACGGATCCTGGCTCCTGTTCCGACAACGATCCTAGACCTGAGAATGACCCAAGAGAAAACCCTAACCTCGACCTCGACTTAGAACTTGATCCCCTTGACTAGACCTTGATCTAAACTTAACTTAGGCCTGACAACGAACATACGCGTGACTCGATGCTGACTCAACTCATGACCTAATCTTGACATGATTCCTTAGCCTTATCCCAGGACCCAATCTTGACCCAAGATTCGACTCATGACATTGACTATACTTCTACCCTATGCTAATCCAAGACCTAATTTACTCTTGACTTCGACGTGAGACTTTACCCAACTCCAACCCTAACCCTAGGTCCAACTCCCAATTTACTCTTGACTTCGATGCGAGACTTTACCCAACTCCAACCCTAACCCTAGGCCCAACTCCCAATTTCTGGTCGAGACTTGATCTGAATTTCACTGGGGAGTCCCATCAAGATTAAACTCGGGACTCGCCCCACTCTTGAGCATAATTCATAAACTGTAACCAGATGTTTACGTGAAATCCGATAAAAATCATAAAAATTTATAACTATAATCTTATTTAATTTTTAAATTATTATTTTTCATAATTCTATCTGTCAAGACTTCGACCAACAAACATGAGAAAAACTTTCATACTTGCATCAACTATAGTATAATGATAGGGATAGTGGCATATCTCTCTTCAATATTTTATTTATTAAAGGATTTATGTAGTACAAACTTTAGATTTTTTTAAGCTTAATTTATTACTTTTCTCAAGCATCTAGGCCACCGCCAGCTCGGGCTTAACAAAGGTTCATTCATCCAGAAAAGTCGGTTGGCATAGAGAAAAATGGGGGTGGGCTCCCAAAATTTGTCTGGATTGGAAGTACTTTTGGATTGGACATTAAATTAAAGCATAAATGTACAACCAAAGATTGAATTTAAGTTCATAGAGTAAGATCTAGAGAGACATACTATTGCTACATTTGGTGGTTAAATCTTGTTTATTGAGAACAACTCATCAAGTTATAAGGTGGGTACTACATCTGTGCTCGTATGAGTGGCATGTTATCTCAGTGTTTCCAGGTCCAAGCACTTACCCAAATAATGTTAATGGTATCAATTACGCGATTATGTTTAATTGAGAAAAATATTAATCATATAAATTGAAATAAAAGAGATTTCATTTAAATTTATTTATTTTTTAAAATTTGATTTAAGAAAGTAAAAAAGAGTTTTTCGAATTTTATGGTCAATATAATCTATCAAACTAAGCTTTAGTTTTGCAATTTTAATGATATCATGTTAAAAATTATAATTAAAGAATTGTTAGATAAAATTAGACATATTTATTTTAAGTAGACTAAAAAGAAAATTAAACATGAAATAAAGGAATGCCATTTATATCACGTTTGGTTCTTTAATCCCAGTGCTTCATTGCATTGACTTTGATTTTGTATGGACAAAATACATACATATTCTTTTAGTCTCCAAAATGTAACCTAAAAAAGTTACATTAGAACTTATCATAGGTCATTAAACAATGATCCCAAGAGTTGCAAATTTTGTAAGACCTAGAGACATGCATCAACATGAAAACTATAATAATTAATCATGGTAGTATATTTGAATATAAATCATGTTGGGTGAATAGAAGTTTCTAGGATCATAATCATACTATTGCAAAATATAAAAAATAAATATAAAAATAAGCATATAATGAAAGTTTAGGAGGTGGTGTGGCCACTCACTATATATACTTAGCTATGGCTAGCTAGTAGTTGGGTTTGGACACACTCATTAAATGTCAAATGAGAGGGGCACTTGTCACAAACAATGAATTTGTGTATAGCTGTTTGGTAGTCCCTTTCTTAACTCCTCCATACCGTGTTGTTTTGGGCTACCTATCCACATCTTAATAATTTAGATAGAAGCAGTAATGCACTTCAATTGGTAGGGTTGTATATTTTATTTTCTTTCATTACTAACCATGACTATAGTTCATAACAATATACTGATAGTTGAAAAAATATTTATGCTTTCAATCTGTCTAAAAGTTAAAAAAAAATCGAATATAAATCTAAACGCTATATATCAATGATGTAAAAATATTTACATATAACTAAAGCAGGCTCCCATTTGCTTGCATTGAAGTCTTAAATCTAGCAGAGAAAAATATGAAATGTTTGCTTTGATGGCAAGAAAAGTTTTGAATAAGAGTAAATATAAAACACCTGGTGCAATGTTCAAGTGTATATTTTTGGTTTATTTTCCTCATATCAAGGAAGTAGGGGATGAATATACTTTTTAAACTTCAGTGTACCATATCTGAGAGTGGTTATAATTTATTGTATCTGAAGATCCTCACAAAGTCCCATTTAGATTTCCCTCTAATTACTCTTTATCCAAGAGCTAATTATATGCATATGTACTTAATTAGCAATCAACAAGTGTCCCGGAATCTTTACTTAGGTAGCTCAAAAGTAGCAGTATTATACTTCACCATTCATCATGGAATGACACGTTATAGTACCTTGTTGCATACATATATACATATGAATAAACTATATTTGCTTTTAACTTTTGTTTGTTTAAAATTATTATGTGCAATAGCAGCAAGGATATGGTCCTATCTAGAATCTCATCATACACTATGATTATTCTTTTGCAAAAAGTGGAAACTTTTGTTTGATGCATCCAAAAAGAAGTTGAAAATTATTCTTATTGGCGTGGATATTATATAATACTAGCAATTAAGGATATATCTAGAAGATTCGTCATACACTATGATTGCACAAAAGTGAAAAATAACTTTAGATTGATGTATCCAAAAGTGTTACATGATTTATGAGTGACAAATGAGTCATCGGAAGAAAAGTTTTATTGGTCTCCTACTTAAAGTGTCTCTTCAACACTCATCATGAGGGTGAGATATACATACGTAATACCTTCTTCTTTAACTTCCTAATTTGGCGTTAAATTCAGGTGATACATATACATAACCTTTTTAAAGTAAAGGAAAAAACAATTCTTCATCAATTTGTGTTTCAGATCTGATCACACACCATTTTAGTCCAACCACTCCTTCTTAATCCAAAGAAGGAGAAAAAGAACCCTCGCCCACCCTAGCGGCTCATCCTCTCCAACCTAACGCTATCCGAAAATCGAAATGAGATAAATAAAAATATTCTGATTGACTATAAATATTTCACATTAAACAAAAGGATGATTTTGATTCAAATCTCAAATTCAAAGGATTAATTTGGACGAAGCAATGATTGAATTAATTTTTTTTAAAAAAAACTGTATGTATTATTTCTTCAAAATGTGTATTATTTCAATTTTGTTCTTTTATTTTCTATTTTATATATATATATATATATATATGTATATATATATAGTGTATGTATTTGGTAGAAAATATTTTTCAATTTTCTCATGTTTGAAAGAAACAAAAGTTTTGGAAAATGTTTTTCAAATCAACTAATTTTCCTTAAAATTAAGGAAAATGACTTCCTTCAAACTTAAAAAATTAAGAAAAACATTTTCCAAAACTCTCCTCCAATTTTAAATTACATTTTTTTGAAGAAATAACAATTTTATTTTAAAAAAATTCAATTTTAAAATTTTATGTTTTTTACCCGATCTTTGACCCCCACCCACTCACTACCGGCCAGCCCTATCCCCTCCCCGACCCCACCTCCTGTCCCAAAAAATTATTTTACTTTTTTAAAATATTTTCAACTTCAAAATTTTTACTTAACTTCTACCCCCTCCTCCCTCCCTCCCCGGCCAGCCCCCTACCCATCCCCAACCCCCAAAAATTTAATTTTGTTTTTTAAAAATGCTGTAAAATTCAAAATTTTATTTTTTCACTCCTATCAATCCCCTCCCACCCCCAGAATAAAAATTAATTTATTTTTTTTTTTTTTTTTTCAATTTCATAAATTATTTTCTATTTTAGTAAAAATAAAAAATGTATCTCAAAAATATTTTTCATTCATAAATTAAATACTAAAAATTATTTCAAAAAAATATTTTTTACTTATCAATCAAATATAAAAAAATAAGTTCAAAATTTACTTATTTTCAATTTTTTTTTTAAAAAAAAAATATTTTCCTCCGTGCGAAGCACACCAACACAGTACTTGTATGTTTTCTTGTTGAAAAGATACTCGCTCCTATTTTAAAATAAGTTTCATATACAACAATTTGAAGTATGCATTTGAAAATTTAAGAAGTCCAAAATATATACTTAAGCAATTTAAAAGGTTCAAATAACAATTAAAAGAGTTCTAATTCTCTCTTATCTGATTATTACGATTAGTGGAATGACATATTTAAAATATGTTGGAATTGGAAATAAAAGATAAGGTTAGAAAAAATCACCAACAATTAAAAGGAACATTTTGACTATTTTCTATGGAAGATAAGAAGAACAAGAGATCATTAATTGTAAAATAAATCGGTCCTGAATGTAAATAACTGAACTTGTGAACCATATCATCGTGGACTGTCAGTCTTGTTTCACTTTTGATCCCAAAATTGCTGCTACTGTGTTAGAAAATGGCCAACAAGGTTTCCAATTTCTCGGATCTGATCCAACGTGTCACTGCTTCTTGCTTGCTCCACCCACTTTCCTCCAACGGCCACATCTCTGGTGCTCGTGACGCCGACGAATCTGAAGATGACAAGTACACTACCGAAGACGAAGAAGAAGAAGAAGAACACTCACCTTATGTTGAAACTCTGGAAAAATTCCAGAATGTCGAGGTAAAAAATGAGGAAATAAGAACTGAGAAAGTAAATGAAATGGAAATGCTTTTAGGGGAAGTGTTTGATGCAGTGTCGGCAATGAAGAAGGCTTACGTTAGTCTACAGGAGGCGCATTGTCCTTGGGATCAGGATAAAATGCGCGTGGCTGACGTGGCTGTGATATCTGAACTGCGAAGGCTTGGAGTGTTGAGGGAAAGATTCCGGCGGAATGTCGGCGGTGGAAGTGCAAGAGGGGACTGGAGAGTCGGGGCTGCGACGCTGAGAGAAGTGGTGGCGCCGTATGAGTCAGCCGTGGAAGAACTGAAGCAAGAGGTGAAGGCAAAGGATATTGAGATCGATGATTTGAAGGAGAAGCTAAAAACGGCGACGTTGCTGAGCAGCAATAGTGGAAAGAAAAACAAGTCAAAACGGAGAGTTAACTGCAGCAGTCAAGCTCCAGTTAATATGTCGCCGGCACCTGACCTGTTCGAATCTACAATAAGCTCAGTTAAAGAAGCCTCAAAATCCTTCACGAGTATGCTCCTCTCTTTGATGCGCTCTGCTCACTGGGACATTGCGGCGGCAGTGAGATCCATTGAAGCTGCTTCATCTAACTCCACCACACCAACGGCGGATTCAATTGTAGGAGCCAACCATGCAAAGTACGCACTGGAATCTTATGTGAACCGCAAAATGTTCCAAGGATTCGATCACGAGACATTCTACATGGACGGAAGCTTGTCATCACTCCTCCACCCAGACCAGCACCGCCGGGAGTGTTATACACAGTACAGGGACATGAAAGCCATGGACCCAATGGAACTTCTGGGAATTCTCCCAACTTGTAGTTTTGGGAACTTCTGTTTCAAGAAGTATTTGGCCATCGTGCATCCTAAAATGGAGGAGTCTTTGTTTGGTGATTTGGAGCAGAGGCGTCAGGTACTGGCTGGGAACCATCCGAGGAGTCAGTTTTACGGAGAGTTTCTTGGGCTAGCAAAGGCCGTTTGGCTGCTGCATTTGCTGGCCTTTTCTTTGGATCCTCCGCCAAGTCACTTTGAGGCAAGCAATGGATCGGAGTTTCACCCCAAGTACATGGAAAGTGTGGTGAAGTATTCCATTTCCATGGGGATAGGAGGGAGAATGGGTATGGGTCTAGTTGTCGGGTTTCCAGTTAGTCCCGGGTTTAAGCTTGGAAATGGATCAGTTGTTAAGGCTAGGGTTTATTTAGTCCCCAAAAATGGGTTTTAAGTTTGGGATGGACATAAATTAGTCATGCACTACTTGCCTTGTCTATGTATTAGTCGTATTAGTTGGTATCAAAATAAAAACTGATATATTTGACTTGGGGATCTTTTCCATGCAAAACAATGATTGAAATTATGTCTTTTGTTTGCTGGTAAACTTCAAAAGGTTAGTATAAGTTTTGCTCCAGTAGACTTAAAAATGTAATTTTTGCTCGGCTTTGTGAAATGAATCTATCACCTATATAATGGGTATCTTCAAACCTTAAGTTCCCTTTTACTAATTTTTGCTGTTTTGTTACAACTTTGTGCATGTTCATCTTTCTTTTCTTGTTACTGATACAGTATGCTAATATTGGACTTAGTTTATGATGCTTTGAGTAAGTTGATAAAAGCCCCTTTTTTGGGTCTAGGCCACTGGCCATAGGATGGAAATTCTTTGTATATGTATGACATTCATTTTCTTTTCAAGATCAGTCCTGTGAACTTTTCATGGTTATTGTTTTTGACGTTTCATTGAACATATAGGGTTCCATTGCAGCTGGAAGCTTATATTCATTCTATATAATGTAGTCAAACAGAAGGATATAAAGAAGACTGACTTCCTGTGTAGCTTCTTCCTAGAAGGTTAGGTGGACTTCTTCCTATGCTGTATTTATTTTTGTGAAACATGTTGTCACAATAGTTTCTGTTTCTATTAATTTGATTTATTTTTCTGTTTGGATGTTGCATATTCTAGATGCTTCATTTATAGGAATGCGTCTTATGAACATCAAAATTGCGCATCCCACATTGGTTCAGAGATTGAGCTTGTTGTCTACTTAATGGTCTTTGGCTATCCTTATCTCACGAGTTAGCTTTCTAGGTTGAGGTCCATTTTCTTAACATAGTATCAGACACAAGACCTTATCTCAATTGTTCTGTTTTCCGATATTGGCGGCTCATGTCATGTTAGATGTCCAGCTCGATCTGTTAACAACGTTGGACCCCTGTGTGTGTTAGATGTCCAGCCATTAGCTTGTGAGGGATTATTAAGTGTTCCACATTGGTTGAGAGAACAAATTGTTGTATCCCTATATAGTCTTGGACTCTTGGGCAATACTCTTAAACTCACTGCCAAGTCAAAACCAGACTTGACTTGGTTTGTGCACTGCAGGTTAAAACTATTTTGGGGATAAAACTTAACCTGACATCAGATTTTGACAAATACTGCAGAAACTCTTCCTATACTCTAAAACTCTACATATAACATGTTAAATTGGACTCTTATTCAGGAATTTGAATTATAGTTCTACTAACACAGTTTATGGCGGTATTCATGCACACTCCATATGTACTACTACATAGATATAAATAGATAAAACGACACGAAATTGATGTATACTCAATCACCTGAAGATTGTATATTTCTACATAACTACAAAACTGTGTATATACAATTTAAAGTATATGGAATATCAACTGCCACATTAACAGGAGAAAACATTCAGTAGTGAGCTTCTACATCTAATCAGGCATCTAAATGTTGCTTCCAATCCATCTTCGAAGCTGACAAGATAAGCCTCAAAGTTATCAAGCTTGGTATCTAAGCTCATGTTTTCTTCTAGGACTAGTGGAACTATTCTTTCTTTGTTTACCAATCTTGGAAGCAGTGACCATTTAGATGGCTTAGGCTTCAAAAGTGGCACACACAAGAAGGACAAGAGCATTTGGAAAGTTGAAAGACATGCTGCATTAGCTTCTTTTATTGCTCTTATTGCAGGTAATGTATCTTGATCTGCATCTAGCAAGACCGATACTGCAGTCACTCGATCCATTTGCTTCAAAGTGGAGACTAATCTTTTGGCATCCCTCTTGATCTTCTTGATGAAAGAGGTAAATCTTTCAATGCTGTCATCTCTAGTTGAATCTCCTTTTCTCCTTCTGAGGGAGGATTGAAGATCTCTTACATTTTCTTTACATTGTGAGACAAGTTCTCTTATTGTGCCACAAAGGTCAAGAAGCCTCACTGATTTATCCAATAAATCGTCAAGCAATTTTGCATGTAGATTCTGGGAGAGGGCTTGAAGGGTTTGAGGTAAGTTGAAAAGATCATCAATGCACTTGTATGATTTCTCCAAACTAAGTAGACCATTGCTCACAGCTTCTGGTGCAACTGATACTTCTAAAGATTTGAGCTTGTTTAGTTCCTCTTCAACTCTCCGGGTGGTTGGGTGTGATCTGCCAGGAAAACTGACTGACCGAATGTGATTAGGTTTTGAAGAAAGAGCAGTCATTTCTTATGATTTTCTCTCTGGTGAGGGGAGTTCTAAAACTTGTGTTGGCATTGAAGCTCGAGTGTTGGTATTTATAGGTAGACAACCATAGTAAGAGTGACGAGATGAACAGTGGCCTAATTAAATAAGCATGTGATTGCACGGCTGGATTGCTTTATTTCTTCAGTTGTTTAGTTAGTGTTTGTCATGTAATATGTATCCACGAAAGGTTGTCTCCTCCATAAAAGCTTAAATCCATCAACTACTATAACACAAAATAATTAGATGATTGTGATACAAATAATTACATATTAATGGGATTATTTTAAGGTGTCAAGAGTTTCAAAGGGGCTAGTATATTAAATATAAAATTCATAATGCACGACTGAAGTTTATTTTAATGGAACATGTACATGTATGGAAGTTTTCTTTTGGATTTGTTTGGCAAGGGGTTGGAATCATATCTCTATAAGCTTCTCAACTACATGTAATGTTCCTAATAATTCTGAGAAATTTAGAACGGCCTAATGTACTTGATTAAAATAATGAGTGGTTTCCATGAGTAGCTTATTTATCAACTGTAGAGAGCACATATGAGCTGTATAATCTTATTGTTTAAAATGTTTATTATATGGTGGGCAAGGTGAAATAATAAAGTAATACATCATTAAATAGCAGGAGTGGGCTTCTTTCCTGATATTACCCATGTCTCAGTTTCTGATATAGTTGGTGAGTTCTAATATCTGTGGAATATTGATCTGTTCTCATGCTTTAGCTTTTTCTTTTTACTCTGCAATTTTTGTGAAGAACTAAACAATGAAATCGGAATTATTACCTAAACTTAGAAACAAAACTTACTTACAGTATGAAAGATTTAAAGATAAAAAATCATATAGGCAGAGCTAATTAATACATGACAGTGCAATGATATCCTTTTATTTTCTTTGGCTCCATTCGGAAGATTACAGCTAAGAAGTTCTTCTCAAAGATTTCCAAGATATGGTTATGATTTCTATCCTTTTAATTAGTTCAGCAGTAGGTGGCTAGCAATTTTTAATTAAATAAATAATGGATACATGAGTGTATTGGAAAATTGAAATATTTAATTTTGTGCATGCATGTATGGCTGGATTTGCTGTGCTTGTTTAATGTTTATCAAATTATTGACTGAATAATTGTTGTCCTCTACAACTCACCCTTCAGGGCAAAGAGAGGGAGGTTTTACATATTTTACAAATTTTTGCAAGTCAAAACCATGAGTTTCACATTCTCTCTGGGATATCTTATATTAAAGTATGCAGGGAAATGAAGGAGAGAGCCCCTCGATCTAATCAGGCACCTAAATGCTCCTTCAAATCCATTGTTAAAGCACTCAGGGTGACGGTCGAAGGATTCCAGCCAAGTTTCAAAGTTAATGTTGTCTGCATGACTTTCACATGCTATTCTTTTGCGAAATTAAAATGCACACTAAATTGGCTTCCCTTAGTAACTAATCACATATGTAGTGTCCAAATCTGAATCTTGGAATACTGATTCACCAATCTCTTCATCCATTTATTTTAAGAGTTAAGACCAGGACTAACTTTTGGGCTCCTCTGGTTAAAAGCTGGCTTCTGCACTTGAGTCTCCTTTTTTCCTTCTGACAGAGGATTGAAGATCTCTGACACAGGCACAGACACACTTGTGAGTTGGCTCTGCAAAGTCTAGCAGGCCTGTCCATAACACTATGCACTTAAAAGCTAGCCACGGGGCGCCGTGAGGCACGACCAACAGGTCAAAAGGAAGGCTGTTAAGCTTCCCATGAACATTATATATGTGAAAACTAATTAGCCAACTCCACATGTGCAATAAAAGTTTCGCAATTCGCATAAGAAGAATTTTAGGAGAGAACTCTGTGATGTACAGGCACCTATTTCCTTCCAAATTACCTTTGAAGTTGTCAAGCTGAGCCCCAAAAGAGTGCTAGTCACATTTTAGTTAGTTAAGTTCCCTTTAAATCTTTATTTGGGGAGCATACAGGTCGTTTTCAGGAACTGCTTATGAACTTTTTGGGAGCAACGCAATTAAGCTTGCTGAGCAAGGCCACAGTAATCTGTCAGATTAAACTGATATTGACTCAAGTAAAGTGGCAGTGTTAATTTTTCCATTTAATTGTTCGAAAGAACGTTATGTTGTCTGTTTTGCCCTGCTGATATCTGTGCCAGATCTTTTTGCTGGATCTTGATTTTTCTTTTCTTTTCTTGAATTTGGCTAAGGAGCTAGAAAAAAAAAGACTTGATTGGATAAGCCTCCTGATTAGATCTAGTGCTTCCAATTATCGCAGAAGATATGATGAAATTAAGATTGTCATAGTTACAGTGGTCACCATATCTAGCTGGACTGCTGGACTATGAACTAAGATTAAGCAGATCATAAGCTATAGTTCTAACTTTTTAGTGATGCATAAAAAAAATGGTGGATAAGTAGAATAATGAAGAAATTCTTCATCGTCATTATGATCTTTCATTAGTTTGATTTTTGGAGCCAATTATGTAAAGTATGTATGTAATGAATGTGCTAAGAATTTTATCAGTTTCCCCTCTAATTTTAAGAGGATCATTTCAGTGGATATGAGCTACCCAAACATAAACCTGACATACTGCTAAGTGCTTTCTTTTTGGTAAAATTCACGGGCATAACTTTTAAATTTTGATCTGAGAGAGAGAGGCAATAAGTGGTGTATAATCTTTCACTTGAAGTTTATGTATTTCTAACATTACTACAAAACTGTTCATATACAATTTACAGAGTATAGAATAACAACTTCCAAATTAGCAGGAAAGAACATTGAGGAGCGAGCTTCTAGATCTAATCAAGCACCTAAATACAGCTTCCAGTGCATTTTCAAAGCTGTCAAGGTAAGCCTCGAAGGTTTCCAGCCTGGTTTCTAAGCTCGTGTTTTCTTCTTGGACTCCAGGTGTTATTCTCTGTTTGTGTACCATTCTTGAAAGCACTGACCATTTTGATTGCTTAGGCTTCAAAAGTGGCACACACAGGAAGGACAAGAGCATTTGGAAAATTGAAATGCATACTGCGTTAGCTTCTCTAAGTGCTCTAATTGCAGCTATTGTATCTTGTTCTGCATCTAGCAAGACTGGTACTGCAGTCTCTTGATCTATTTGTTTCAGAGTCAAGATAGACATTTTGGCATCCCTCTTGATCTTCTTGCTGAAAGAGGTAAATCTTTCAACGCTGTCATCTGTAGTTGAATCTCCTTTTCTCCTTCTGAGAGATGATTGAAGATCTCTTACTTTTTCTTTATATTGTGAGACAAGTTCCCTTGTAGTGCCGCAAACATCAAGAAGCCTCACTGATTTGTCCAATAAATCGTCAACCCATTTAGCATCTAGACTTTGGGATAGGGTTTGACGGGAAGGCAAGTTGAGAAGACCATCTATGCTCTTGTATAATCTCTCCAATATGAGTAGACCATGGTACACAGTGTCTGCTTTTGGTGTAGCAGGTGCTTCTAATGATTTGAGCTTGTTGAGCTCCTCTTCTACTCTCTGGATGGTAGGGTGTGATCTCCCAGGGAAACTGATTGACCGAACGTGGTTGGGTTTTGAAGAAAGAGCAGCCATTTCTTATGTGTTTTTTTTTTCTGATGAGGGGATATCTCGAACTGGTGATTGAATTGAAGCTTCAGAATTGGTATTTATAGGCAGACAGACATAGGAGGAGATAAATTGAGCAGTAACCTAATTAAATCAGCATGTGATTGAATTGCTGGATCTTTTTGGAACTCGTAAACCTGCTACACATTTGGCCAACAAAGGCTCTGCTGATTACTTTTATTAGTCCTCGTATTATGGGATAAACGTGAGGCATCTCATTATCATGTGGGTATTGAATAGATTCCCTTTTTGGGTCTCCAGAAATGGTGCCAATACTATGACACATGATTTTTTTTTATTGGTATTATGTGATTGAAGATGCATTAGCTTCAAGGAGCCTGTTTTACTTGTTCAGTTGTTTAGTTAGTTTTTGTCTGTAACAGGTGGCCACCTAAGCTTGTCCCCTCCATAAAAGCTTAAATCTGTCAACTACTAGAACAACACATATTTAGATAACTGAGATATAAATTATTAAAGAATAGTGGGATATTTTAAGGTGTCAAAGACTTTAAAAGGGGCTAGTAGATCAATATAAAATTCATATCGCATGTTTGAAGTTTATTTTATGGAAATGTACACGTATGGGAAGGTTATTATTTGAATTTGTTTGACAAGGTGCTAGGAGCATATCTGTACAAGCTTCTTGACAAGGTGTAATACTTCTTATAATTTTGAGGTCAAATTCAGAAAGGACAAAATTTACTTGGTTCGGTTTCCACACACCACAAGTAGTTGGATATATGAACCAAAGAAAATCAGATTGTGAGCTGTATTAACTAATTGATTAGGATGTGTTAAGATATGGTGGGTAAAGCGAATAGCAAAGAAATATTTCATATTCATTTGTAAACGAGCGCATTTTTGTCCAGACATTACCCTTAAATCAGTTTCTGTCATGGTAGGTGAGTTCTAATACCTGTGAAACATTAAGCTGTCTTCATGCCTTCAATTATATTTTATGAAGCTTCACACCTTCATGTTTTTACTCTATGCAACTTTGGAGAATAAAGTGAAATTGCTCCCTTTTTTTTAGTATGATAATTTTAATTTTCACTTGTTCATCCATCAAGGGATTTAGCATGCGGAGAAACACTTAAAGTTCTCTGAAAACGAAATAATCTCAGATGAAGCTGATCAAACACAATTAAAACTACACTTGCAAACCTAATTAATATGACGTATGTCCTTTGAAGAATTTATGAATTTCTTTTTCATTTAGGTCCCAAAATAGGTTAAATTACTCATTAATCTTTAAACAATTTTTAGGTTCTCATGGCTATATCTTTATAGAAAATGACAACAAAAATTGGAGACTCAGAAGCCTATCCTGTTGTTGGAACAGCCTTAGAAACTTGTGATATGCGAGAGTAGTATGATTCTATTATAAATTTAGATATCTGTTAATTGCACACAGAGGGGAACAAAATCATGTAAAAAGAGAGACAGATTAGATTTTCCATATAATCTTTCACTTGTATATTGTTCTTTTCTATCATAACTACAAAATTGTATATACAAAATTTGGTCAACTATACTGTTTAGAAGGAAACTGTATTTAGTAGGGAGCTCCTTGATCTAATCAGGCATCTATATACTCTTTCCAATCCTTTCTCAATACTATGAAGTTGAGACTCAAAAGCTTCCATGTTCATGTTTGGTTCTTGGACTTCACATGATACTCTTCCCTTATACACCAATCTTGAAACCAGTGACCATTTAGATGACTTAGTCTTCAAGAGTGGCACATACATGAAAGACAAGAGCATTTGGAAAATTGGAATGCATGATGCACTGACTTTTCTCATTGCTCTAATAAAAAATGCTATTTCCGGCGCTGCATCTAGGAACAGTGATCCTTCAGTCTCCTCATTCATTTGCTTTAAGGACAAGACTAATCTTTTAGCGTCCTTCTTCATCTTTTTTCTGAAGGAGGCGAATCTGACTATGTTATCTGCCGTCTCCTGTCTGACGATTGATGCTACAATCCTGTACAATGTTCCTTACATTGTGGACCACTATTCCCTTATCCAGTAGGCCACCAACATCAGAGATTCTCATGGATTGTTCCGATAAATCTTCAAACCATTTTCCATGTTGGGAGAGGTGAGTCAAGTTAAGATGATCATCAACACATTTGTGTAGGTCTTCCAAAACAAGTAGATGACTGCAAATAGTCTCTGCTGTTGATGCAGTAGATACTTCCAGCACCTTGAGCTTGTTGAGAATCTCTTCCACTCTCTGATTGTGTGGTCTAGTGGGTAAACTGATTGACCTAATATGGCAAGAAGTAGTAGCCATGGTTTTTAGTGTTTCTATGTTGTGAGAAAAGCTGAATGCTGGGATGAACAATAGGTACAAAGAAAGGTCATTTATATAAACAAAGAGGTATCAAGAAGCGAAAATGTGGTCATGTGGGTATCCCTTGGAATTTGGTAAATTGCTATGCATTTGGCAAACAAAGGCTCTAATAATTAGTCATGTAAATGAATAAATTATGTGGCTTTGCCTTCATATGGGGTTCAATTACAGGTTGCCTCTTCCCTAACTACTAAGAATTGTCGCATCACTTGGTGGTGCAATCAAGATGCTAATTATGTGGGTCCACTGAGGCTGTCTCGTTTGGAGGAGCTGATGTCCATTAATTACACAAAATACAGATTAGAAGATCTGAAAAGATATTTTTTGCCAATTTTCAAATGGACGTGTAGTGTATATTTAATTTATACACGTATGTGTGGTTGTTTGCCCTATTTTATTTGGAAAAGAAAACTAGTTGATTACTAAATTGCACCATGGCCAATGAGTAATTTATTGCCAGAAATTATTTCAAGTAAAGTGGCATGGGTAATTGCCCATTAATTTGTTCAAAAGAACAGTCTGTTGGCTGCTTTGTCTGTGATTTCATGCCAAATCCTAGTTTGAATCTTGATTTTGTTTTTGTTTGATTGGCTGGGGAGCTTGATGAAGTTTAATGATATAGGATTAGCTTCTTGACTAGATCTACATCTTTTAATGAACTCGAGAAGGAATTCAAACAGATGCTAAATCAATATGGTCAAGTTAAGGTGGTCATGTCATAGTTAGTTGGACTTTTAACAAAAGATAAGCAGATCATGAACTATATTATCTAATTTATTTGTGATGTATATTTTACTGATGAGTTCAGGTTCAAGGAGGCTGATCAAGGGACCCAGGTTTGGTCTTCCTTTATAGAGGGAGGTTTCTTTTATATCAAGAGCGTCTTGGGGAGGCCGGTGGAGTTTATTAACACCCTAGGGTCACTGTGCAGAGGAACTGTTAGAAGAACTCCAGAAGCCTGTGTAACAAGAACTTATTGTGAAGCTTCCTTCACACAGACCTCATTCTTCTGCTATTCATGTTATGAATTTATATCACTTTTCAGGTCAATTATTTACGCGATCTGACTTTACACGAGAGGCTTCCTTGGTTTGATTAACAAAACCAATTATGTGGCGTAAGTGTGTAACTGACGGGCTATGAGTTTTTATCTATTTCAAGCCCCACAGTTTTAGGAGATCCATTTCAACGAATAGTTTGGGCTATTGATGAAAGTACACGCATAGAGAGTGATATTAAATTGATGTATATTCATTCACTTGAGATTTGTGTATTTCTAGCATAACTACAAAACTGTTTATATACAATTTACAGTGTGTGGAATAACAACTGACAGATTAGGAGGAGGAAATATTGAGGAGTGAGCTTCTAGATCTAATGAGACACCTAAATGTTGCTTCCAGTCCATCTTCAAAGCTGTCAAGGTAAGCCTCGAAAGTTTCCAGCCTTGTTTCCAAGCTCATGTTTTGTTCGTGGTATTCAGATGCTATTCTTTCTTTTTGCACCAATCTTGAAAGCAAAGACCATTTTGATGGCTTAGGCTTCAAAAGAGGCACACACAAGAAGGATAATAGCATTTGGAAAGCTGAAAGACATACTGCATTAGCTTCTTTTAGTGCTCTAATCACAGCTACTGTATCTTGATCTGCATCTAGCAAGACCAATACTGCAGTCTCTTGATCCATTTGTTTCAAAGTCGAGACAGATCTTTTGGCGTCCCTCTTGATCTTCTTGCTGAAAGAGGTAAATCTTTCAACACTGTCATCTGAAGTTGAATCTCCTTTTCTCCTTCTAAGAGATGATTGTAAATCTCTTGCATTTTCTTTACATTGTGAGACGAGTTCCCTTATTGTGCCACAAAGATCAAGAAGCCTCACTGATTTATCCAATAAATCGTCTAGCCATTTTGCATTTAGACTCTGAGAGAGGGCTTGAAGTATTTGAGGCAAGTTGACAAGATCATCTATGCACTTGTACAATTTCTCCAAACCGATTAAACCATTGCTCACAGCTGCTGGTGCAGCTGATACTTCCAATGATTTGAGCTTGTTGAGCTCCTCTTCAACTCTCTGGGTGGTAGGGTGTGATCTCCCGGGCAAACTAATTGATCGAACGTGATTGGGTTTTGAAGAAAGAGAATCCATTTCTTATTGTTGTTGTTTTTTTCTCTAATGAGGGGATATCTCAAACTGGTGATGGAATAGTAAAACTAGAGTAGGTATTTATAGTCAGAACACCATAAGGAGGAGATAAGATGAGAGATTGCCTAATTAAATCAGCATGTGTTGCACGGCTGGATCTTTTTGGAACTTGTAAACCTGTTACACATTTGGCCAACAAAAGGTTCTACTGAACGTGCGGCATCTAATAATCATGTGGGTGCTTAAAAGATTTGATCCTTTTTGTCTCCAGAAATGGTGCCAATACTGTAACCCTACATTTTTATTTGATAGAAAATGCAACGACTTCAAGAAGCCTGCTTTATTGGTTTAGTTAAGTTTTTGTCATGTAGTAACAGGTGGCCTGAAGTTTATTTTATTATGGAACTGTGCACGTATTGAAGTTTATTTTAATCCGCTCGGTGTTTACATCAAACTTTACCAACTAGCAGAGGCGGATTCAGGATTTTGAGATATCAAATGATGCCATGCTTTTTAAAGAGAAGCCAAGTAAGCCTTCAAGAAGAAAAAATGTGTTCATGTGGGTATGCCTTGAAATTTGGTAATTACTCTGCATTTGAAAAACAGAAGTGAAAAGCTCTAATAGTTAGATTATGTGGCTTTGGCTCTTCATACGGGGTTCAGTTGCCCCTTCCCTAACTAGTAAGAATTGTCGCATCACGATGCTAACAGCGTGGATGTCCCATTGATAATACATAATACAAATTAGAAGATCTAACATGTAGTAGATATTTAATTTATACACGTATTTGCCATATTGATTTGCAAAGGGAAAACTAATTTATTAATAAATTGCACCACGGCCAATGAGTGAAATTATTGCCAAAAATTTCTAAGCAACATGTTATGCCCTATTCTTTTTATGGTTGCAAACTTGAGAACCGAAGACTCAGGTGTCCAAACTAATGTAGGCAATATGGATGGAGTAAGAGATGATTAGTTCGTTACCATCTTTTACTCTTTCTCTAAGGTTTTACCATTTTATAATCAAATTTTGTAATGGGTTTTAGTACAAGAAATAAAATTGAAATTATTTGTAAACAAAATTAAATGTAATTATGAGACAGTCACCTAGAGGTGTAGAACTAGATCTTCATTGTTTAAAAAATAAAGTAAATTACATAATAAAGAAAAAATAAAATAAAATAAATATAACATAAGTTGGGCGGGTCTTTGTTGGGCAAGGCGTTGTGGGTTAAAGAATAGAAAAAAATATTAAGCTGGGCGTACCCGCCCTATCGCCATCCCTACGGGGATCAATGCAACAAAGGTTGCATTAATGGTCTTCTAGAAAGCGATTTTTTATGGAAGTTCTCTACCAGTGCTACCAAGTCGATTTCCCTACCGTGTTTCGAGGAAATCCCCATTTGGACGTGGGACCTTGTCCTCAGCACAAACTCTGATATTGTCCATGAGGCTCAAAGGGCGCCTTAAGCCATGTTGCCCTAGATCTTTGTCTTCAAGTAATCTGGCGTTCTTGCAACTAAATCATCTTCCCACTGAGACCTATGATTTTGGATTTTCTTCAATTCTGCTAGTTAAGCCAGCACATGTTGATTCTGAAGATCCAGGTTCCCATGCATAATACTGCCCTTACCCCATTCTTTCAGCTAAGCGACCCGCACAAAATCAGGATTACTATTGATGTTGGAAGGACGGTGCACTACCTTATGACAAATCCAAGAAGCAAAATTTTCTCATGAAAGCAACATTGATGTGGATGATTAATGATTTTCATGCTTTTTCAAGAATTTGAGATTGTGATTTGAAATCTTACCTGAGACCTCATATGATCACATTCCAAACGCAAGCTACGTGGGCCGCCAAATCAGCCCGGCCCAAGAATGAAAAGACACACACGGGCCGAGTTCATACCCTTCTAATTTTACCTGAACCTGTCTATCTCCCCCGTTTCCGTCTTCTTCAGTTCCTTTTTGTCTCAGGCAAGGTAAGCTCTCAAGTCACAACAGAGAGGCTTTAAGCTCTTAGTTCTTCGTTTCTTTCCACAGAGAGTTTTTTTTTTTCTAGCTTTAGTTCTTCTCGTTGATTTTCTGGTAAAATAAATAGTCCTAATACTTTTGAGTTTCATAGACAATAATGTCAATTTCTGATCAAGTTTTTGAATTTTAGATTTGGATTTGACTCACGAAAGGATTTTGTTTTTCATAATATATCCAGAATTTAAAGAATCGTGATCAAGTTATAGAGGGGATGGATTTAGTTGTGATGAACCAGGTATATTTTGGTTTCCTTATATGGGTACTTTTTTATTTTCATATTGTGTGGGTGGCTGATGAACAATGTTTTGACAATGTGTAACTAGGTGTGATTGGCTTCATTGAAATCTTTTATTTTGCAGGGCGTAGACGGACGGGTATTTGGTATTTGGTAAAGAAAACTCGGGTTCAAGGGAAGATAGGTAAATTTTTGTTTGATCAATTCCGTATGATGCTTTAACATGCTAAATTCCAATGTGAATTTATGAATTCCTGTTGTGTATGTGATAAACAATTGGTGCAACTGAAAACAAAAAAAATAACTACAGACTCAATCTCAAATTAATTGAGGTTGGGTTTATGAATCCTCACTCATTGGGATAATACTCAATCATGTGAAAAATTTGTACTCCAGAAAACAACTAAAACGAATTATTTGATTCAAACTGTATTAGTAAAGTTAATACGGAGAATGAATGTCCTAATTGCAGGACAAATAATTCCAAAATGGCCACGAATGCCTCTTTAGTCCAAGTGGGTAAACTTCTTGTGTAAATGTATCCATCCCCCACTGGCGGGTGAGAAATTATAGAAGAAAAAGTATGTCTAATGGAAACATAAAATATACAGGAGAATTTCCTCCCGCTCTTCATCCTATGCACGTCAGTCACCTGTGTATGTTTGTGTTTGCATGTCCTTTCGGGTGAGATTTCTTCTTTGTTTCCGCTGAATTCATGTTCATCCTTTTTTTTTTATTTCATCATTTTGTCTTAATGCAATGAGAAAACATAGTATTTAGATGATTTGTAGAGGAGTACAGAAAGGGGACTCATTGTCCATGAAGCACATGAATGAAAATCATTATAACTAACTAGTGCTGTTAAATCACTTTAATAGGCCTAAAGGATCTATACTTATCCAAAGAATTACCACAAGAAGCTGTTGCCACTCATCTTGAAGGATTTCTCTGTTACCAAGAAAACCGTTTTGAAACTAATAATCTTACAAGAAAAGATAATAACACAAAAGATCCACTTCCTGGCAGGAAAATAGATTCTGGTCCGCATTATTCACTTTGAATTCAGAAAATACCTTTTCTAATTTGAGTATAGTCTTTCAATTCGTGTAATATATATTTCTAGTATAAGTACAAAATTATCCATTTACAAAATGTGGTGAACTACTATATAATTTGGTGTAGGAACTTCCAGATTAGCTGGAGAAAACATTCAGGAGCGAGCTTCTCGATCTAATCAGGCTCCTGAATGCTCCTTCTAATCTCTTCTCAATGCTGTCAAGTTGAGCCTCAAAAGTCTCCACTTTTGTTTCCATGTTCGTACTGTTTTCTAGGCCTTCATGTTCTATTTTTCCATTGTGTATCAGTTTTGAAACCAATGACCATTTTGGCTGTTTCGGCTTCAAAAGTGGCACTGACAAGAAGGGCAAGAGCATTTGGAAAATCAAAATGCAAACTGCATTGACTTCCCTTAGTGCTCTAATCACAGCTATTGTCTCCTGATCTGCTTCTAAGAGTGCTGCGGTGAGAGTCTCACAATTCACTTGCTTCAAGGACAAGGCTAATCTTTTGGCGTCCTTCTTCATTTTCTTGCTGAAAGTAGTGAATCTTGCAATTCCTGCTTCTGCACTTGAATCTCCTTTTCGTCTTCTGAATGAGGATTGAAGAGCTCTTATGTTTTCCTTATAGTGAGAGACAAGTTCCCTTGTAGTGCCACAAACATCAAGAATCCTGATCGAGTTCCCCAGTAACTCCTCAAACCATTTAACATGTTGGTGCTGGGAGAGTATCCGAAGAGTTTGAGTCGACTTAAGAAGATCATCCATACACTTGTGTAACTCCTCCAACCCGAGCAAACAATTACAAATTGTCTCTGCGGTTGGTGCAACTGATGTCTCCAATCCTTTAAGCTTATTCAAAACCTCTTCAACTCTCTGAGTTGTGGGGTGTGATCTGTTGGGCAAACTGATGGATCGAAAAGTCTTGGTTTTTGAACAATCAAGAGCAGCCATGGCTTCTTAATTTGAGTTTCTTTGTGAGAAGAGAGAATAAATTTGGTGAGCAATGAGCATCAACCAAAGGACATTTATATAGGTCGATGTCACAATAAGTGGGACGCTCAGCATGTGAATTGTAATTCGGCCATGTGAATATGCCTTTAAATTGGTAAAATGACACGCTTTTGGCAACGAAAGGCTCTAAATAATTGTAATTTATTAGCCTTCAGTGTTTTGCAATTGGAAAGAGTTGTGTGACTTTGCTTTCATATGGGGCTTCAGTTACCTGCCAAATGCCAATGCTGCCGGATGGCAATTAATAATATGCTTACCATGTGGCTCCATTGATGCGGTATCAAATATTATTGGAATATTCAGCCACTATTTAATGTGGCACACGGTTGACGCGGCTCAATACACAATAATAAATGTTTAAAGTGTAGATTAGATGTGGTGCTAATTCAGGGTAAGGGGTATAATCAAACAAGGTGGTATAACTGACAAGGTTGTAATGAAATAATAACTACTTCATTTTTAATTAACAGGTCTCTAGTTTTACTTCAAAGTATGGAGTTGCCTTTACATCTAATATGGGATTCGATGCAAATTCAAATTTAAATTGAATGAAAAAAAAAATGAAAGAAGATGTTCTAATAAATAAATAGTTGTGCACGAGTGGCTTGTTCTTCTAATGCTCCCTGCCATCCACAGGAGACTTAAAAGTGTGGTGGAGCCTTATACAACACGTCTTAATTAATGCTCAATTGATCTTTACTTGCACCAAACACTAGTAATTGTTATCAGTTAGAAATAGACTAGTCTCAGAGGTTACTGGTGGAGGAGCTAGAGGTCTCGAATTAAGAGGGCCATTTTTTGAGAAAGATCAAAAGGGACAAGTCGCTTGAAATCCAGTAACAAACAGTTTTCTTAAAAGAAAAGGCAGTTGGGCTATTTTTATTTTTTATTTTCAAAAAATGATTGTTTTTCACAGTTGGTTTGCTTTTTTATTTAGTGAATTTTTCAGCGCTTCTCATGGTTATAAAATAAAGTAAAATACCAATACTATATATATTGAATCACTATAATACCCCCAATTAAATACTTAATTTTATTTACTTATTCATCTAATTAATTATATTATATTTACACTAGATACATATTCACATTAAAGGGTTTTGACTTTTCTAATGAGTTGTGCCTTTTCAAAAGGTTGTGACCTTTTCTACGGGTCGTGACATTTTCGATAAGTTTTTACTTTTTTAAAGGGTCGTAATTTTTCAAATGGTTGTATCTTTTCCAAATGGTTGTGTCTTTTTCGATGAGTTGTGACTTTGTCGATGAGCAGTGATTTTTCGAAAGGTTATGACTTTTCTGAATACGACTATTTCTTATCTACATATAGAGGGATTCCTTTCATTTTTTATCTACGATTTTTTAAGTTTTCTCTTCTTAAAAAATCTCAAATGTTATTTGCAACAATTTATTAAGTTCAAAATTCAACGAAATTCGAGGCACCACATAAGAAAGAACTGGTGAATATAGTTTAAAAGTTTATTGAGTCCGGAGCCTAAAGGGTACAAAATATTAACAAAAATTCCAAAAAGGTATATAAAATTTTAATTAACCAAAAACGGTAAAATCGCTGCACAAACCAACAGCACTTAAACCCGACCGAAAAAAGGCAAAATTGCCTGCCTCTGTAGCGATTTTGCAAAATTTTTGATTTTTTTTTTTAGAAAAATAAAATCTCGATTTATAGAATTTTTTTTAAAAAAAAATTAAAAACAATTTTTTTTTAAAAAAAAAACAGACTCTGCAGGCTTTTTCTGGTAGGGTAAGTTGTTGTTGGTGCAGCGATTTTACCGTTTTGATTAATATAAAATTTTATATACCGTTTTAAAATTTTTGTTAATATTTTGTACTCTTTAGGCTCCGGACTCAAAGTTTATTCATCAATTCACACTCATATTTTCCTCAAACAATTTTCATCTCATACATACTTCAATATGTTTGTATCCATATGATTTATGAAGTAGCAATTCTGTCAAAACCTGTTACAAATCCTCGGTTAGGATCTATCAAATCTATAACGTCCCAATGTGTGGATGTTAGGTCATATGCTCTGTTCAAACTTAGCTTTTTGCTGAATAATACGAATTCAAAACTTGAAATTTATGAATTTTCAATTATTTCAAATAAAAATGAAAAATACCTTATAAGTATGTATCTAACGGGTAATAAACCTCATTAGTCTTTATAAAAAGGCTAGTTTAAGTTAATGAGTTCCTTCCCTAAAAACCGGATCAATTGATTGGTTTTTGTACTACTTAGATTCGAAATAAAATCTATATATCGGCTATATATATAATATATAGTATATATTATATATATAGAGATATATAATATAATGATATGTCTCGATTTTTTTGTATATAATGTAAAGTTTGTGCCAAAAATCTTACCCAAAACCCTAACCTCGGTTTGCTTAGTACAAGTTAGTTCCTCTGTATGATTTGTGAGTTATTACATAAGAGTGACAGAGTCGGGTTTTACCCTGTGTTTCGTCTGTTTTATTTTGGTGCCCGGCGGCGCGTCCATTGTGGGTCAAACTGTGTCGAGTTGTCCGTGCCGTGTTGATTTTTGGAGGTGTTTCTTAGCATGAGCGCGACGGAGCGAGGTTTTACCTTGTGTGTGGCAGCCCAAGAATGCGGGCGGAGTCGAGTCGCCTAGGATATCGCGCGATCTGACCATGCATGCTGTATGAATTGTACCCCACCGAGGCGAAAACCGCTAACCCAGTACCAAAATTTTGCCTTTTGCCCGAGCTTGGTGGGACCATTATGATGCTTAAATTTTTTCCAATTGTTCCCCCAGTAAAACCACAGAATTCTGCTCTGGCCTGCCGACGTAGCCCAGTTCATGGAGCTGTAAATGGTTCATAAAAAAAAAAACCCTTACCCATACCTTGATCCACGAGTAGACTTGGCCATGCATGCTCAATTGGGTGGTCCGCTGCCCTTACCCATACCCGAGATGCGGGGGGGGGGGGGGGGGGCCCCCTTGGGTGTATAGTGCGGAGGGTGTGTCGGGGATACGTAATGATTCTCGAACCTAGACCTGGAGGGGTACTTGCAGTACCCGCCCCGCTGCCCTCATATGCGACCATGGGGGCGACTTTGCAGATCTTGATCAACTGCGTTCTTGTAAATATTTTGGTAGCTACGTTTACTAGCTTCATTTGGTGTACCGTTATCGGTGGTGCCGACGTCTTGATTTCGCCAGAAAGGGCATCAAGGAGCCATAGAAAGCATTCAAATCTCAAGGATCCTGACAAACCCAGTTTCTCCGAGACAATTGGTGAGGAGAAAAAGCCCAACCGTCCAAGTAGATCCGACCCTTCCAATAGAAGAAAGTAGGGAGTTCCCAACCCACAACCTCTGAGCTGTGAAATTCCGACCCTGTCCCCGTACCTAACGTACAAATCTGCTGTCCAGAAAGTTTACTTTGCTCAAAAAAAGCGTACCGATAGGAAAGATCGCTTCTAATCTTTGTCAACCTTGGAAGCAACTTTACCGTTTTTTCTTAAAGATCGCGTTTAATGGTCATCTAGTGTGGGTGTTTAGTTCATATATCTATATATCTATAGATATACTCATAGGGATATTCCTTCTATGATATATCGGTCCAGACAGGTACCGTGGTGATTGTGCATAGGAAACATGTGTAGAGTCGTTGCACAGGAAATGAATTGGTCCCCGGGAAGGTATTAGCCAGGGAGAACTACTTATCATCGTTGAGGGTGATTGTTACCGAGTTGACGTTGCTTGTATCTGGTAATGGGAGCAGGGGAAGGTCAATGGAGCCAGGATAAAGGAAGAAACACCAGTGAGGACTCGGTGTCAAGGCGGGGGTAAGAGAGGATGGGTCGAGGCAGAATTGCACCAACAATGTCCATGGACAAAGTGTGTGAACACGACAGGGTAATGGAGGGTAGGCACTTCCGGGTCCAGGAGTAAGCTGGGAGAAAACGAGGCGATGGGAGGCAGTGTGCTTGATCTAATCAGCTCCTAAAAGGCGCCGGCGAATCCGGCGCAATGGGCGTCAGTGAGAAGGCCTCAAAAGTCCGCCACTTTGGTGTTTCGAACGGGCCTACTGGTGTCTAGGCCGGCATGGGGCGGGGGCGCCGGGGGGGGGGTAGCAGTGGGAGACCAAGGAACCAGTGGTTGGGCGGTGTGCGGCGGCAAAAGTGGGAGCACGTGACAACCAGGACAAAAAGAGCAGTTGAAAATCAAATCAAACTGCATTGGCTGCCCCTAGGCGCGAATCACACTAGTGTGGCTCCCGGATACGCCTGCCAAAAGGCCGGCTAGTGGAGGGCTCACAATCCACTAATTGCTTCAAGGACAAGACTAATCTTTTGGCGTCCTTCTTCATTTTCTTGCTGAAACTGGTGAATCTTGCAATTCCAGCTTCTGCATTTGAATCTCCTTTTCGTCTTCTGAGTGAACATTGAAGAGCTCTTATATTTTCCTTATAATGAGAGACGAATTCCTTTATAGTGCCACAAATATCAAGAATCCCATCCGAGTTTCCCAATAACTCCTCGAACCATTTGATATGTTGGCGTTGAGATATGATTCGAAAGGTTTGAGGCAACTGAAGAAGATCATCTGTGCACTTTTGTAACTCCTCCAACCCAAGCAAACAATCACAAATTGTCTCCGATGTTGGTGCAACAACTGATGTCTCCAGTCCATTAAGCTTATTCAGCACCTCTTCAACTCTCTGAGTTGTGGGGTGTGATCTGTTGGGCAAACTGATCGATCGAAAAGGCTTGGTTTTTGAACAAGCAAGAGCAGCCATGTCTTTTTATGTTTTTACTTTTAGCTTTTTTTGTGAGAATAGAGACTAAAATTTGTGAGCAATGAACTTCAACCAAAGGACATTTATACAAACACAAAAAGGGGGTCTAATGCTGTGAGCATGTGATTGTAATGTGGTTATGCCCTTTAAATGTGGTGAAGTGATATACATTTAGCAAACAAAGACTCTAATCAATTGTCCTTTTTAAAATAATTGTGTAACTTTGCCTTCATAGGCAACTTCATTTACAGGTCAGCTCCCTCCTGGCTGCCAAGAGTTGTGCCATTGTTACCGGATGTCAATTAATCATATGTCTACCATGTGGCTCCAACGCGGTATTCGATTAGGCACACGTTGGCTCAAGAACTTCGTGTTCGATAATAAATGGCTAAAGGGCAAATTTAAGGCGTATAATGGAAGAAGGTGATATGATTAATAAATAGTTATGCACGAGTGGCTTGTTCTTCTAATGTTCCCTGCCATCCACAGCATAATAAAGTGAGGTAGACCCTTATACAACACGTTTTAATTAATGCTCAATTGATGATTATTTGCACCAAACACTTCTAATTTCCCCCTAATTATTGTTAGTTAGAAATAAACAAGTCTCAGAGGTTACTAGTGGAGGATATACAATGCTAAAGGTTGGCATAATTAGTGTTAAAAGAAAGGTTGATAATGGTTTATTTGTTGTATCATGCAGAAAGATTATGGATAAGTACCCCTTTTAAAAAAAAGCCAATAAAGAGGGAGACGAATCTTGAGATTTTACAAATCAAAAAAAGGAGATGAGAAGATAATAACGAATATAATTTAGTTTAGTGTGCACATTGGGTTGATACTTATTTCCTCCATGTTTTCTACCAAGAGAATCTCCAAATTATTAATGCTTATAATTATTGGTTCTATCGTAAAATCACTTTTTCACCTTTTCAGGACTAATAAAAAAATTAAGTAAATGTTGGGTGATGGGATAAAAAAAATTTAAGTAGAAATTTTAAAAATATTCTTATGTGAAAATGTAAAAGTTGAAGCTGTGTTTAACTATTATTTTAAAATAAATATCTCTTATATATGTAAAAGTTCTCTATGTATTTTTCTTAATCAATTACAATAATTTGTAATTATTTTATGGCTGATGTATTTAATTTTATTCTGTCATTAGATTTCTAAATCAAAATGTACAAACATTTATCATATAGTAGTTAATTTTCTTTCGTAGTATTTGTGGATTTCTTCGTCTATAGAGATTAATATCCCAATGGATAATTAGAATATCTATTTATGATAGTATATTTAATTGTGTAAGAAGACGTGATGAATATATTATTGTTTATATAAGTGGGTCACTTTTTTTTTTTCATCCGATCCATCTTTTAATCCGAACCATAATTTTTTTCTCAAAAATTATGTTTAGCCTAGCTCCGTCATATAAAGAGTTTGCCCCAATTGCTGTCTCTATACCCCATAAAAGCATTTTAGAGACAGTGAAAGCAAAGGTTGAATTCGTTGATTTGAAAAAAATATTATTGTTGGTTTAATTTGCTTTATATATTCAAAATTTGATATATTTGATTTGATTTGGTAAATGAAAAAAATAACCACGTAGGTACACTCTTTAGAGCCTTGGAACAACATAGTCTTAACTAATTGGTTCATCAAAGAAGAATTTCGTGGATTTAACCAAAGTATATATTCTAAGTTCATTGAGAAATTTGTTTGATAAAAATAGAAAAGAGAGACGAGAAAAAAAGGAGAGGCGGAGTTTTTGAGTATAAATATGATTTATGTATGTTTTTGTATGTGTAATTACAAAAATGTTTTTTTACATGGATTTCATAAGCATATCCTACAAATATTTGGATATGCTTATACAGTACAATAATATGGTATTTTCATTGGCAAGAGACAACATTTAGTAGTGTACTTCTTGATCTAATCAAGCATCTAAATATGTTGTCAAGACCATTCTCAATGCATTCAAAATGAGCTTCCACTCTTTCCAATTTGCTTAGTACAAATTGGATCTTCTCCGTTTCATTAGGATCACACTTGGGAAGGCTGCTTAATGCAGCATCAACACTTTCTATCTCATTCACATTGTCTTGATCTCCACCCTTGTTCACTAATCTTGAAACCAAAGACCATTTGCTAATTGGCTTAGAATTTGAGGCTGACAAATAATTTAACAACATCTGCAAAACTGAAATTCCTATTGTGTCAACTTCTCTTAGGACTCTGATAACAGCTGAGACAAGTTGATCATCAACTTCCATTACATCAACTATTTCCTCATGATCCAGTCTTTTCAAAGCGGTAATTAAACTTTTGGCTTCTTTTTTCATCTTCTTCCGGAATGTGGTGTAGTTGTTGATGCTCAAATCTCCTTTTCTCCTCCTCAATGTAGACTGAACATCTTTAACATTTTCCTTAAATTGTGATGTGACCTCCCTTATAGTGCCACAAATATCAAGAAATCTCACAGATTTATCCAAGATTTCATCGACCCATTTCTTGTTTTGACACTGGGAAAGGGCTTGAAGAGTCGAGGGCAAGTTTAATAGATCACCCATACACTTATGTACCTCCCCAAAACCAATTAGACCATTATAAACAGCTTCAGCAGTTGGTGAAGCAGAGAATTCCCAAGTTTTAAGCTTGTTTAGCTCCTCTTCAATGTTCTGAGTAGCTGGATGTGATCTGCTTGGCAAACTGATGGATCTTTTATTAGATTTTGATGAAAAACTTGCCATTTTTCCTCTGTTTTTCTTTGGACTTAGGACTCAAATGTTTTGGGGATATGAATTTGCCTTTAAAACTGAATCCTATTTATAGCAAAAGCTGTGTAGGAAGCGACAAGAAACAGAGTACTCTGTTTTTTTTTTTTTGATTGGCATGTGCCAAAAGAGAATGGGCATTCCCTATTAGTTGGGTGAGCTTATTGTGCCACTTAGCATTATCCTATTGCTTGTTAAGTCACAAAAGATGTCTCAGCAAATACGTGGCTTCTTAATATTGTTTTGATTGGAAGAGCCATAGTTTGTCAATGACCGGTAACAGCAAAACTCCATTATTAAATTCAGATCAAGATCTGTTATTGCTTATTGAACATCTTTTTCAGAAACTACTTTTAGTAAAGTTAGATTACATATTGAAGGGATAAGGAAACTCTAGTGCTACTGTGGCAAAGGTGATACCACTACACGTATGGCTTGTTGGTTACCTTCCTCGCAAGAAAATAAAATTAACAGAGAAGGGTCAAAATATCGTTGAACTATTTGAAAAAATTTAAATATATTTTTGAACTATATTTTGATTTAAATATATCTTTTTGCTTAAATTATAGGATCAAAAATATCCTTCTAATTAACAGAATATGTTAAACGCTACTTGAATGCCATGTGGATATCACATGGCATGCCACATAAGCCAATAGAGTTTCACTTATGCCACGTAGAAAATAAACTTATCCTTAATTTTCCTCAATTTTGTGAAATCGTTATAAGGAAATGGAGAAATGAGGAAAAGAGATTCTATGTTCTTCAGTGAAATCGTTTCTAAATTCTACGGAAAATGAAGAAAATTGAGAAAAATCAGGGGTAAGTTTATTAGTCTACGTGGCAGGAGTGAAACTCTATTAATTTATGTAGCATGCCATGTGATATCCACGTGGCAATCTAAGTGGAGTTTAACCGATTCTGTTAATGAGAAGGATATTTTTGACCCTATAGTTTGACGATAAGGATATATTTGAGCCGAAATATTGTTCAAAGATATGTTTGAGCTATTTTTAATAATTTAAACGTATTTTTGATCCTTTTCCATAAAATTAATCAACTGAGTTACTAAAATTCGAAGGCCATACACAAATATGTTTCAGATTAATATGTCCATTAAACTAGTTGACCTGTCACATTATTTGTGCAACAAAAACCAATAATTTGCTAATTATTTAATTTGTTCTAGTTATGAGATGGTATGACAAGATCATATAGATGAAGCCACGAGTAAATACTAGGCTCCCTTCCTCCCGGCCATTGCGCCAGTACAACCACCTCATGTGTTAGTTTTCTTAAATAATATTTTTTTTCCACAATTTTGTCTGCTACTACATAGTTGTCTTAGCTGGAGGAGAGAAATTTTTTGAAACCACAAGGAGACAATAATCGATATGATTATATTATATTATATTAATCAACTGATCGTAATGGAGATTAAGAATAATGAGACAAAATTTTAAATTGTGCACGAATGGAAATTTGGATTTGTTTGTCCATGATAATTAACATAGCAATCCATATTGTATAACCTGGAGAGCACAATCCTATTCTTTATAGTATATTTATAAACTGCTTAATTCCAAATTAACGCGTTATTATAAATGTATCCCATTTTGTGATGGATGAACTCCTAACTAAGATCACCGATTTCTTCCTGATATTTAATTAAATATTGTTTTAAAGACGGATTTTCATAATGGTTTATTTGTATCATTCCAAAAGATTATGGAAGAATATTTTTTTCAAAGAATCAACAAATGTATAGAAGAATAGGTAATAAATTATAACTTATAAGTATTTCAAGGATTTGAGATCTAATTAAACAGACAAAAAATCTCGTGATTATATTTTTCACTAATTAATAAAATAGATTTAGTGGTTAAGAAGAATAACACATACTTTAAATAGATGTGCACGAGTGACTTGTTGCATAGATGTTTCCTTGGTCCGTTTAAATACAGCTAATTTCCTTTTTTAAAAAATCAACATATTACCATCATTCATGAGATCATCATCTCAGCCATGTCCTTTATTTGCACTTATATCATTTTAATGCGTAGGAAATAAATTTTAGATGTGCTTTAAATCATTTTATTTTACGTGGCTCGTACTAAAAATTAATTTTCCTTTTTTAGCTTATCTAAGTTAGCATATATCAATAAAGATTTCTTTTTTCTTTTTTCCGATATTATAAGTCAAACTTAAATTTCTTAAAAATAATTAAAATGAAGAATATATAGTAAAACGAACCCCTCAAAAATGTCAAAGTTAACTTGAGTCAAATGAAATGATACCACTAGGTTACTTTATTGATGACTCATGATAACTGAAATTCATGTTTTGATCAGTTTATGAGTTAGAAAATTATGTATTTGAAGTATTTTTCTGTTATATATGTGAGAGTATATATATACTTGCCAGATTGTTGTTGATGGTAAATTAGAAAAATAGACAAGAGAAAGACAGGCAAAATTTGTGAGTATAAAACTAAGATTCTGTATGTGTGTAATTACAAAAAATTTCCTTTACAAGGTTTTCATAAACAAGTCCTACAATTACTCGGATGCTTATGATATACAAGACTATTTTCACTGGCAAGAGACAACATTTAGTAGTGTGCTTCTTGATCTGATCAGACATCTAAATATGTTGTCAAGACCATTCTCAATGCATTCAAAATGAGCTTCCACTCTTTCCAATTTGCTTTGTACAAATTGAATCTTCTCTACTTCATTAGGACCACACTTGGAAAGGCTGCTTAATGCAACATCAACACTTTCTATTTCATTCACATTGCCTTGATCTCCACCCTTGTTTACTAATCTCGAAACCAAAGACCATTTACTAATTGACTTAGAATTTGAGGCTGACAAATAATTTAACAAAATTTGGAAAACTGGAATTCCCATTGTGGCAACTTCCCTTAGGACTCTGATAACAGCTGAGAGAAGTTGATCATCAACTTCCATTACATCAACTACTTCCTCGTGGTCCATTCTTTTCAAAGCTGTAATCAAACTTTTGGCTTCTTTTTTCATCTTCTTCCTGAATGTGGTGTAGTTGTTGATGCTCAAATCTTCTTTTCTCCTCCTTAGTGAAGACTGAACATCTTTGACATTTTCCTTAAATTGCGATACGATATCCCTTGTTGTGCCACAAATATCAAGAAATCTCACAGATTTATCCAAGATTTCATCGACCCATTTCTTGTTTTGGCATTGAGAAAGGGATTGAAGTGTCAGAGGCAAGTTTAAAAGATCAATCATGCACTTATGCACCTCTCCCAAACCAATTAGACCCCTGTAAACAGCTTCTGCAGCAGTTGGTGAAGCAGAGAATTCCCATGTTTTGAGCTTGTTGAGCTCCTCTTCAATAATCTGGGTAGCTGGATGTGATCTGCTTGGCAAACTGATGGATCTTTTATTTGATTTTGATGAAAAAGTTGCCATTTTTTCCCTCTGTTTCTCTTTGGGGAGGAAGAAATACCTCCAAAACTCATCTTATTTATACTAAAAAAAAAAAAAAGAAGCTCCACAGAAAGCGACAAGATACAGAATAGTCCGCTACTATAGCGTTGGGATTGCCATGTGACGAGAGCGTGGGCATTACCTAAGAGTTCGGTGAGCTTATTATGCTTCAAAATAAAAAAGAACTTTAGTCATTAGTGAATTTTTTAATAATTTTGTCTTCCAGAGGTTGCAACTTGGCTTTACCTAATTGCTTCTAAGAAGATGAAACATGTCTCAGCACATACGTGGCTTGTTGATGTTGTCCTTGGTTCAAAGAGCTTTAGATTATCAATTGGAAACAGCAAAGCGCCACTATTAAATTGAGATGAAGAGTGATTCTCGTATGACTTTTTAAAAAGATTATATTGAAGGGATTAGGGAAGTCGAGTGATACTGTGGCAAAGGTCACAGTACTAATAAAAATTGTACATTTATTTGTTTAGTTATCTGGTTAAATTATATCACATAAATAAATATTTATAGAGGAAGTTTTTATTAATTAGTCCTCGTAGTTATGAGATTTCTTTCCTCCCGAGCATTTATATATATATATTTTTTTTATTTTTTATTTTTATTTTCCTACGAGAACATGATTTTAATTTTTATGAGGGTGTCTTAGCTGGAAGAGTGGAACTCTTCCAATATGATTATAGAAATGAATAATGAAGCAAATTATTTAATTGTGCACGAACTGAAGGCTGGATTTGTGTGTCCATGATAATTAATTTGCTCTATACTTACAACTTGTGATTAATGTTATACATTAATTACTTATATTGTCTTCGAGTTTGTATAATTAGTCACGTTTGTATATATATGATTCGCCAGAATATATAAATACTATGCATAATATATAATTATCTTATTGATATACATATACAATTCATCTCTCTGTCTTCTCTCACTCGCCTCTCTCTCCCATTCTGATCGCTTCTCTCCTCCCTCTCCCAATCTCGATTGCCATATATACAAATGCATATATAGTATATACAATTATTCAACTGATATACATATACAATTCACCTCTTTCCCATTATCTGTCCTCTCTCGCTCGCCTCTCTCCTCCTACTCTCGCTTGCCATATATACAAATACATATGTATAATATATAATTATCTAACCAATATACATATACAATTCACCACTCTTTGCGCTCTCTCACTTGCCACTCTCCTCTCTCTCCCAGTCTGGCTCGCCTTTTTCCTACCTATAAATTTAGCTACGAATTATAATTATCAAATTATAGTTATGAACAAAAAATAGGTTATTTTTGAGTGACTATATATTAAAGTTTCTCTAAATTAATGCTTAAATACAGCTATATTCTTAGTACTTACAATCCAGTTATGCAGATGGTGTCATAATATTCAATTATTATAGGTTGAATCAGTTAATTATCACAAAGAAATACTATCCAACACGTCGAATTAATTGATTGGAAATCCCAAATTAAGTCACCTGAACTCGATCAGTATAATATCACGAGGGATGGAATTATAAGGCTCGAGCAATCTTACATCTTTGATTTAGCTTTTGGGGAGTGAATTAGGCACAATGCCTTTGACGTTGTATCGGAGGAGTAATTAGAATGGGTTAGAGTGTTGGGGAATACATTAGCAGTCTGCTTAAAAGGATTCGGACAATCCTACTTTCATGATCAGTTTTGAGGTTGAGTTACTCCGTTCAACAATAAATCATGAGATTAGGAGTATTATTGGAATTCATGAGTTGAGTTCGTTGTTTGCTAAGTAGAATGTTACGATGTATTTGAAACATCTCAGCTTCAGCTATATATGTGAAGGGAACAAAAGTTTATCCTTTCATTTTTGTTTGGTTAAACTTAATAGAAATATAGACAATAGAGAGAGAAAGGCACAGCTTGTGAGTATTATAACTTTGATACAACTATACAGTAAATTTCTCCGTATGAATGTAATTACAAAAATTGTTCCTTTACATGGAGTTCACAAGCATATCCTACAAATATTTGGATATGCTTATGCAATGCAATACATGACAATTGTAGTATTGTATTTTCATTGGCAAGAGACAACATTTAATAGTGTGCTTCTTGATCTAATTAAGCATCTAAATATGTTGTCAAGACCATTTTCAAAGCATTCAAAATGGGCTGCCACTCTTTCCAATTTGCTTTGCACAAATTGGATCTTCTCCATTTCATTAGGATCACACTTGGAAAGGCTGCTTAATGCAGCATCAACACTTTCTCTCTCATTCACATTGTCTTGATCTCCACCTTTGTTCACTAATCTTGAAACCAAATACCATTTGCTAATTGGCTTAGAATTTGAGGCTGACAAATAATTTAACAACATTTGCAAAACTGAAATTCCTATTGTGGCAACTTTCTCTTAGGAACTCTAATAACAGCTGAGACAAGTTGAGCATCAATTTCCATTACATCAATATTTCGATGATCAATTCTTTTAAAGCCAGATAAATGAACTTTTGGCTCTTTTTTCATCTTTGTCCTGATGTGCGGTGTAGTGTTGATGCTCAAATCTCCCTTTTTCCTCTCAATGTAGGATGAACATCTTTAACATTTTCCTTTAAATTGTGCATGTGGATCTCCCTGTAGTGCCACAAAAATAGTCAGAAATCTCACAGATTTATCCAAGCATCAACCCATTTCTTGTTTTGAGACTGAGAAAGGGATTGAAGTGTGAGGGGCAAGTTTAAAAGATCAATCATACACTTATGCACTTCCCCCAAACCAATTAGACCACTGTAAACATCTTCTGCAGTTGGTGAAGCTGAGAATTCCCAAGTTTTAAGCTTGTTAAGCTCCTTTTCAATATTCTGTGTAGCTGGATGTAATCTGCTTGGCAAACTGATGGATCTCTTATTGGATTTTGATGAATAAGTTGCCATTTTTTCCCTCTGTTTTTCTTTGAGGATGAAGAAAGACCCTTCAAAACTCATTCTTATTTTATACCAAAACTTCACAGAAAGCGACAAGATACAGAATAATTCGCTAATATGGCGTTAAGATTGCCATGTGACGAGGTGTGGGCATTACTTAAGAGTTCGGTGAGCTTATTATGCTTCAAAATATAAAAGAACTTTAGTAGTCATTAGTGATTTTTTTAATGATTTTGTCTTCTCACAGGTTGCAACTTGGCGTTACCTTATTGCTTCAAAGTGGATGAAAGATGTCTCAGCACATACGTGGCTTGTTGATGTTACTCTTGGTTCAAAGAGCTTCAGTTTAGTCATGAATCGAAAACAGCTAATCACCACTATTATTTTTATTTTTATTTGTTTTGAGATATTAACTCGTCTTTCGTTTTGGGCATTGGCCGGTTGAACCATCTTCCTCTTTCATTTGTAGGTTTTTCATATATTTTTTTTCTTTTAGTACTTTGTCTGGAAGAACATGGCTTTCTGAGATTGTCTTAGCTGGACGAGTGGAACTCTTCAATACTTTGAAGGAGACAAGCATCAACATGATTATATAAATAAATCATCTGCTTATAGTTGAGATTAAGAATAATGAAGAAAGTTATTTTAATTGTGCACAAATGGAAGGCCTTGACTTGTATGTTTGTGATAATTACTATAATTTATTGTTTAATTCTAAGTCAGCATTTAAAGGATATCAGATCTAATTATTAGAGTTTCTTATTTAGTTAGGTGTGCACGAGTGGCCTGTTGCGTTGATGTTTCCTTGGTCCCTTTTTTCTACTAAGAGAATCCTCAATAATTAATGCTTAACAGCTAATTACTTACAATCCAGTTCAACCGATGGTCATGATATTCAATTATAAGTAGAATCAGATCATTAGCTCAAATAAATAGTACTTAACATGTCAAATGATCATAGAATTCTATGCGAGGGTGTGACCTAGTGGTCAATGAAATAGTTAAATTTGAGCTTTCGAGTTCAAAATTTAGTAGCCTTGGTGGATAGAGTTATCTAGTAATTGATGCTGGTGGGAGATGACAGGTACCCATAAAATTAATATAGGTGCGTGAAAGCTTTGTCCAAACATGACATTCATCAAAATATGTTTAAATTCGTCCTTTAATTTTTGTTTGGTTGAAGTTTAATTAAAAAAAATACAGAAAAAGAGGCACAATTGACATAGCTATATAATAGTAAATTTCGTTGTATGTATGTGTATTACAAAAAATTTCTGACATGGATTTCATAAGCATATCCTACAAATATGGGATATGCTTTAACAATACGATAATATGTTTTTCATTGGCAAGAGAAAAACATTAGTAGTGTGCTTCTTGATCTATCAAGCATCTAAAATATGTTGTCAAGGGACCATTCTTCAATGCATTCCAAAATGAAGCTTCAAATCTTTCCAATTTGCTTAGTACAAATGTGGATCTTACTCCATTTCATGAGACACACTTGGGAAAAGGCTGCTTAATGCAGCATCATCACTTTCTATCTTCATTCACATTGTCTGGATCTCCACCCCTTGTTTCACTACTCTTTGAACAAACAAAAGACCATTTGCTAATTGCGTTACAAAATTGGAGCTGATAGAAACTCAAACACCATTTGAATACGCAATTCCTATTGTGGAACTTCTCTTAGGACGCTAAATAACAGCTGAGACAAGTTTGATCATCAATTTCCATTACATCAACTACTTCCTCATGATCCATCACTTTTCAAAGCCGGAAATCAAACTTTTGGCTTCTTTATTCATTTTATTCTGAATGTGGTTTTTTTTTTTTTTTTTTTTTTTTTTTTGTAGTTGTTGATGCTCAATCTCCTTTTCTCCTCATCAAGGTGATTGAAACCTCTTTAACATTTTCCTTAAATTGTGATGTGATCTCCCTTGTAGTGCCACAAATATCAAGATATCTTACAGATTTATCCAAGATTTCATCGACCCATTTCTTGTTTTGACACTGAGAAAGGGATTGAAGTGTCAGAGGCAAGTTTAAAAGATCAATCATGCACTTATGCACCTCCCCAAAACCTACAAGACCATTATAAACAGCTTCTGCAGTTGGTGAAGGAGAGAATTCCCAAGTTTTAAGCTTGTTAAGCTCCTCTTCAATATTCTCAGTAGCTGGATGTGATCTGCTTGGCAAACTGATGGATCTTTTATTGGATTTTGATGAAAAAGTTGCCATTTTTTCTCTGTTTTTTTGGGACTTTATTTGTTTTGGGGATATGATTAAATGCCTCTGAAACACAATCCTATTTATACCAAAATTGTATTAGAAAGCGACAAGAAACAGAGCACTCTGTTTTTTTTAGATTGGCATGTGCCAAAAGAGAATGGGCAGTCCCTTGTTGTGCTTCCTAAAAACAAACCTTTAATGATTGCCCATTCTTTTAATTTTCTTTGTCTTCAATAGGGTTGCCACTTTGCATTACCTTATTGCTTGTGAGTGTTGAAGAAAGATGCCTCAGCATATACGTGGCGTCTTAATATTGTGTTAATTGGAGGAGTCATAGTTTTGTCAAGTGGAAACGGCAAAGCGTCATTATTAAATTGACATGAACATCTTTTTGTGGCAGATTTTCATACTACTCTTTTACGCCAAAAAAAAATGGAATTTTCTAGAAACACGATTGTTGCAGTTTTGGCAAGGTTTATATTATATTTGGAACACGTATGATTTATTGGTTACCTTCCTCTTTTAAATTAATGGTTTAAACCTAATGAATTCTAGTTTCTAATCCATTATGAAAGAGAATTGTCTAAGTTTAGCCACGATATACATATGAGATTATTTAATCAACTTGTAGATATTCATCATCTTTTTATGTTATTAATAAAATCATCGATTTGGCTTTTTAATATATGATGATTGTGGGTATCACAATGTGGTCATCAAGCTGAGGTGCTAATCTCCTAATTGTGGGTTATTTGCAGTTTTCCCTCCATTTTATTTGTGTTATCATTATAATTTATCATAAGTTATGTATGTATTTTTACACTATGCATCAATTTCTAGTAATATAAAAGGTAAAAAAAAAATTAAGATTAACTTATTTAAATGATAAAAATTAAAGACGGACATTTAAAGGACAAAATGTGTCATTTTATGCCTAATTATCTTGGTTTGAATGGAAACATTTTTAAGTATATATATTATACGTTTCATCCCAATTTGAGCTTCACGTCGATCCAAAGGTTTACTAATTTTCTTTCTATTAAAATAATAAAAAACAAGCAGAAACTAATAAAGGATTGTATAATAATAGTAATAATAATTTTTAAAAAATCGTAGGGTACCTAGGTCCCAAGGAAATTAAATAAAAGAGAGATGGAATAGAACAAGCTAAACATTTTTCTCCTATCACCATGAAGAAATGCAGTGCATAGACAATTGTATGACTATGAGCATGAACAGACAAAAACATTAAACATATATGATATAAAAAATGTCGAATGAGTTGAATCTGTGTGATGCAAGAAGCAGTACAAGTAAAATTGATATCTATACAAAGAACTTATAACCAAAACACAAGTACACAGCAGCATGTACTCATGTTATTATTATATATACATGGGAACTTAATGTTAAAGAAGTGAAAAATTGACCATTCACGAATGTCTAGTTATGGGTATTGGGGATGGTGGAGCCACAAATTTTATCTGTTTCCTATTATAATTAGGAAAATTCAAAAATTGAATGTTTGAACTTACCTAAAGTTTTATATGAATTTTATTTGATCAAATTTTATATAGTAAAAAAAAAACAATGTGTTTAATTCAACTCTTTCCAACAAGGCTGCTCGCTCCTCCGTTGTCATACCTATATTAATTACTTATGTATAGTACTTAATTAATTACAGATTGACTAATTTTACATGAAATTGGCTTTTAGTTAACTTCAATTAATCAACATACATGGGGCATGGGCCTTTGGTGGTAAGGGTGACAAAGTGGAATTAATATGGACATTATATTGAAACATCACATGAAAGATGGGCTTTGATTTGATCATACAGTTTTACTAGTAAGATACATTGAATTTCAGTATATGTTCAAGTCGATTCTCCTACTAAAATTTCACTATTCCACAATCGTACGTAATTGGCTTATAACTATTATTATTATTATTATTTTTTCTGGTTCCTATTAAATTTTTTTCTTGTCGTTATTTATTTTGTTATAGGTATTGTATATATATGTAAAATCAATATATTATGTTATCATATAGGTCAGGATGGCTGAGTGGTCTAAGGCACCAGATTCAAGTTTTGGTTTTCGTATTTGGGCGCGGGTTCAAATTCCACTTCTGACATTTTAGAAATATTTTTTCCTTTATTAACTCACAATATTTTAAAACCAATAATCTCAACAATACATTTTTCTTTTTTTCCTTTATGGAATAACATTTTTCATAATACATTTTAGAAATAATTATTTTTTCATTTATAACTCACAATACTTCAAAACCAATAAATCAACAATACATTTTTCTTTTGTGCTACTTTAAAAACTAATTATCTCAACAATACATTTTTTTGTCGATATCTTACCTAAAATTCTGTTTTCTTGATGGAATACCATTTTCCAAAATACATTTTAGAAATATCTTTTTCCTTTATAACTCGCAATACTTTAAAACCAATAATCCCAACAATTCATTTTTCTTTTGTCCTTTTGTAACTCACAATACTTTAAAACCAATTATCTCAACAATACATTTTTTTGTCGCGATCTTACTTGAAATGTTGTTTTGTTGATGGAATACCATTTTTCAAGAACAAATTCCCTTAAAAGTTAAGTTAACCTATATCATAAAGCCACATTAGAATAATAAAACAATAACTTAACCTATTTCATGAAGCCACATTAGTTTAGAATTACATATACATTAATTTATTTTATATATATTGAATCAGGAGAGCATGCACTTAACAAATACAAAACAAATTGTTCGGCTAAAGAGTGGGATTAATTTGCAATTAGTGCTTGCAATATAATCTCAGTTTTTTTGGATGATGCCATCAGCCATGAGAGTGATTTCGTTGAGGATTAAGTTAATTAATTGGAGAAGATTTGGACAAGACCAAAGGAAATGTGGGGACATACATTAGCAAATTAATGTTATGTCTCAAATTAAATGTTACTTTGGCCAAAAAATTTTTTTAGTGAAAATAAGTGTTACTCGTAGATAAAAATGTTTACACTTAGATGCATTGTGAAAAGTTTGGTCACACTAATTGCTACTCAAAATAATTTTTAAATTGTGAAAAATGTACGAATTATATCTGAATTTTGATCGAAATTATTGTAATAATATCAAATTTTTGAAAGGACCTTTTATTCTCAACACTATTTAATAATGTATTTTAAAGGTATTTATGTGTTCACGTGGACATCATAAATATTGCATCATTATAAATAGTACCATGTCCATTTGGACACATACATACATTTAAAATACACTATTAAATAGTGCAGGGTATTTATTGATCAAACACAAATGATTTCGTGTTTTTAAAAAAAAAATACTCTTCTGTGCAATAATAGTTGTTCACTATTGACTTACCTACCCTTTAAGAAAAAATAAATAATAGGGATAATATTACTATATTATCCTTTGATTTTATTAAATTTAATATTTTGAGAAATTGTTAAATGATAACTAGTATCATTTGATGTTCTAAACTGGACAATATTGTTGACCAACTCTTTTTAATATAATGAACAACTATCGTCGAACTGAGTAATTTAAATTTACTTCAAGCTTCTGTTACATTTGATTCGTTGATCTTGATTCAAAAGAATAGAGTAAATTGGGAACTTGATGAGTCTATAAAGTTTAAAACGAAAAGATTACATAGAACCAAACAATAGTAGTAATATTATTAGAGTAGAGCAAAGAAGAAAGAGAGCTTCTTCTTTATTTCAGAAACAAGAAAACTCTCAGCAATACTCAATACTAAGCAACATAAGCTGCTTCCTAATTTGAGAAAAAAATAAACAAGAAAAACTTCAAACTTTTGAAAGGAAAAAAACAACCCATTTGATTGAACATGGGTGTTTATTTGTTTAAGCCAGTCGCATTTTTAACTGCATTAGTCGCATCCTGTGCCTTGGCCTGCATTTGCTGCCCCGCCTGTAAACCAAATATATCACATCATTTTTTTTGTCTAATAAATCAGCTAAAAGTGTGTGTATATATCAATGGCCAAATTACCTCCTGGATTGTTTCCCTGGCAGATTGTGCAGCATTGGTGGCCCTGTCCATCATCTGGTTACCTTTTTCCTGATGTAAATATAACAACATATATCACACGTTATCAAGGGCTGAGCTACATAATCTGAATAGAATAGATTCTATTTGTGCAAAAATCATAGGTAAATAAGTGAACCATAGTTTTGTTTGTATATACATAATAAATTGTGCATTTCCTCGATTTGTTATTCTTGCATTTTTTTTCCCAAGTCCATTTAGTATTAGAATTTCTGGTTCCATCAATGATCTTCGAGCATGTTAAAGGAAAATTAAATGTTCAAGTAATATCATGTAAATTACCTGAGCTTGGCCCTTGGCTTGGCCAGCTTGGTAGCTCAAGTTCTGGGAGTTATCCATGAGTTTTGGAATAGAAATTGAGAAAGTAGTGTCACAGAGTGAGAAATCAAACTATTTGTCGAAGAAATTATGAATTGCTTGTTGATGTTTTGTTTTAGTAAAACTTTGGTATTTATAGATCTTGAAATCCATTCAGTGCTCGACACTTGTTAACCTTGGTTGAAGGGTAAGACACATTTCTAGGCCTCAATATTGGGAAGCAGTTGACAAAAAATTAGCCTTGTAGTAATGAAAAAAAAAAAAATTCTACAAGAATGGGTCTCATTATCTTTTGGATCTGTCATATAGTAAAATATTAATCGAAATGCAAAATAAACAAACTAGTAAAGAGGAATAATTGAACTTTGGTTTTGCATATTTCACTTCCAAATATTACAAAAATTGATGATCAAGAATATATAGGCACATCCTTATAAAAATGTATGCCTTAATTCTTAAATATTAATACTAATGTACAATATCTTCTAAGGAGTAAGGATGTTGAGAAGGCAGACTCTGTTTCTGATTAATAGCCTTGACAAGCACTCTGTGCCAGCCTCAATAGCTTGAAGACCTGTATTTAATATCTGCAATTTTTTCTGAATCATCGATACATCAACTTTATAATCGTTGTTGTGAAGGTAAGAACAGAGAGCAAGATCAACCCATTCAACCTCATTGATTGTCTTTTCATCTCCCTTATAAGCTATTGATTTTGTTAAAAGCATTTTTGATAGCAAAGACCACCCGTTTTGCTTCACCTTTGAAGCTGGCGAAGACAAGAAATAAAGTTGTGAACTTTGGACTGAGATGGTCAAGATTGATACTTGTCTTAGTACTCCAAATAGCTTAGATAAAGATTGATCTAAATCAACTTGAGTAAATGATTCTATCTTGTTTTCTATTTGTTTTAGTACTTTGAGGCTCTTGGCTATATCCTTTTTCAATTTTTATCTTAAACTTATGTAGGCATTGAAGCAACTCTGCGTTAATTGATTTTATCAACAAAAAAAATCTGTCTTTCCCACATCGTTTCTCAAACAATTTTCAATTTTGCAGTAGTCCCACATCGGTATTTCATCCTTTTTGAGGATTTTTGGGTTTCTATATAAACCACTTCATTCACTATTTTAAGGGAGGATTTTTTAGGGGAAGACCAAATAGTACTCATAAAATTTTGAGAATTCTTGGTTTCATAGTTCAAAATTTTAAAGTGTTTTTGTGGTTTTTCGAATTGAGGAGGTGGAGTCGTCTCCTTCAAACGCGTAGTTTCGGTTCGCACGCGTAGTTTCGGTTCGCTGAACCAGGTAAATTTTTTTCTTCTGTAACTTGTTTATTTATTTTCAACTTCTTTTATGACTTTCTATTATTTTGTGTATTCTGCTTTGTTTTTTAGTTTTCATGTGTTTTACTTTGGTTAACACTTAAGTAGCCAAGAATGTTTTCTATATTCTAACATATTATGATTTTTGTTATAAATTTTTCCTAGCATCTTCGGTGTTTGTTTGTGTGTCTTATCTGAGATTAGTTTTAAAGTCTATTGTATTTGGGCTTTTAGTTTTTGCATTTGTTCTATGTAACAATTAAGCATTTGGATTCGTGTTTTTGACACTTATTTAGAAATGTCAAATATATTGTTAGGTTTCTGTTGCTGCATGTCTCAACTGTTGATATCATGTTCAAGTTTTAGGTTGTAATTGTTTGGTATAGTTTTGAGTTCCTTTTGTAATTGTTACCTCAAACTTTGTTTCTTCAAATCTGTGAGTTCCTTGTTAGATATAGTGTTGGGAACCCAAATATAGGATTTTTCTAGAATTCTAAAGCTGACCATTTGGGAAATTGTTCGATCACTCCTGGTTCCCTGTTAAAATTTTTCGTTGTTTCCCTAGTGCTCATATCTTTTCCCTTGCATTTTTGTTCATAAAACATCCTGTTTATTTAATTCCCGCTTGCTTGAGCAATGGCTCGAAAAAGTTGATTGGGCTGGTAAACGAGTAGTGAACTTGATCAATTGATCAACGTGTTTAGCTTTAAACCATGTATGACTCTGTTTTGAAACTCCCTTTTGGTTTGAGTCAATTGTTGGGGTTTAAGTAGTTTACTTGAAGTTGAAGTAGTTAGGTCAGGGAAACTTCTGTTTAGTTATGTCATGTATTTGTTTGGGCTGTTTATCACTATTGCTTGTTTATTTTTTTTATTTTTTTCTCTTTGTGAATTGCCATTAGACAAAGTTGAAGGATAAAAGATTGAATCTTTTGTCTATTATGCATTACAGAAAAAAAGGTGTTCAATTTGCAAATGTAGTTAACCAACTCATTGCTAAAGTAGATGATTAAGTCATGTTGTGCAGAATTTTAGGAAATCATGTGTTGCTTTTATTTTCTGTAAATTTCTCTGTGGATTGAATTTATATCACTGTTTGCATGAGTCCATGCATATCTAATAAACAGAAAACATCAAAAGGAGGTTGGAACTAAATAAAGAAGAAAAAAAAATTACTTGGTTCTGGCAGCGAGCGAACGGAACTACGAGTTTGAAAGAGACGACTCCATCTCCTCAACTCGAAAAACAACAAAAAACAATTTAAATTTTAAAACTATGGAACCAAGAATTCTCAAAAATTTTATGGGTAATTGGTCTTCCGCCCTAAAAAATCAGTCCCTTAAAAATAGTGAATGAAGTGGGTTTATATAGAGAAACCCAAAAATCCTCAAAAAGGATAAGTACGAGGTGAGGACTGTTTGCCAAAATTGAAAATTGTTGCAGAATTTTTTTTTTATAGATAAAATCAATTATTTTCATTTGTTTAAGATCTAAGAAGCTTTAAAAATTAATCAAATCGTGGAGGGTCAAAATTGGGTGTCAACAGCTGCCTCTCGTTTGCTTAGAATGGATGAAAGAGATCTGAGGCAAACGAAATTGACAAATCCAATTTGGTCCGACCACTAATTCATTTTCTCCTAAACGAAATTGCCTCTCCCACATCGTTTCTCAAACAATTTTTAATTTTGCAACAGTCCTTCATCGGTATTTCATCCTTTTTGAGGATTTTTGGGTTTCTATATAAACCCACTTCATTCACTATTTAAAGGGAAGATTTTGGTGGGGACAAAAGACCAAAGAGTTACCCATAAATTTTAAGGAATTATGGTTATACATTAGTTCTCAAACTTTTAAAGTGTTTTGGGTTTTCGATTGAGGAGAGGTTAGGTGTCATATATTTAAATCGTAACGTTTCGGTTTTTTCCAAAAACCAAGTAAATTTTTTTATCTTAGCCTTGTTTATTTAAGTTTCCACTCTTTTTGTTTTCGTTTATTATATATGCTTAGGCTTTGTGTGTTAGTAGTCAGGGTTAGACTTGATTTGACCTTTTTAGGTAGTAATTAATGTTTATTTTGTTCCTACTGTTTATTAATTTTGTATAGTTGAAAATTTCCCTAGAATCTTTTGATGTTCTGTTCATATTTATCGCCTGTTTGGTATCACATATTAATGTTGCGTTTCGGCCCTCAACCCTTTTTGGTGCCTATAGTGATAAGAATTCAATTGATTGTTTAAACACTGATTCATACAATATTGAATGTTAGTTCAAAGGTCCTCCCTTAAGAGTTGTTGCTTCGATTTTGAAAATGGCCGGAGTTGTTGTGATTTGTCTCTGCACTTATTTCGGAGATGTTTTTCAGTAATCTCTCAATTTCATTGTCTTGTTTATTCAGGTTTCATCAATGTGTTACTGACTAAAATGGATAGACTTCATGAGTTAGTAATAAAAGAAGGGATTCAGTAAGCTAAGTCTTTCCTTATATATATATATAATAGATATATATACATCCGGTTATTTTTTTGAAATATGAAGTTGTCTTCTTTATAAAAATTTTATTAAATCGTATTGCTAGAATTTATTAGTTTACTGTTAATATCAAGCTCCCTTTAGAAACTAGTTGCTTATGTTATCAAGGATCTATATGTATTGATATTTATTTGTATTCTCTGTAAATGTTTTCATTAGGTTAAGATATTTTACTCAATACATAGAGCATTTTCACTATTTGTTGGGAGGTCAAGCCACTGTTTTTTTTTTTTTTATGTTAGGTAGTTTGGTTATTTGGTTTTGGTTGATAGCAAGTTGTGTTTTGTGTATTGTTTGTTGATAGTAGTTCATTTTTATTTCCATCTTGTTCAAGGACGCATGTTAGTTCTCGTAAGGTTGGCTAATTCTCTTTGGTTTGTTTTGAGATTAGATGTGAAATCACTTTCGAGTCCCCATGGACTTCATTCCCATCTCTTGCACTTCTTCCTTGAGCCATAAAGGCTCAAAACATCCTCCTCGAGTCGTAGATTTCTGTCAAACAGGTGTACAGGTTGAAAAACAGCAGAAATGCACTGCTGGAAATCGATTACTGGTTCATCAGAACCTGGAAAATTGCTGGAAATTAATTTACAGGTATTGAAGATGATGTATACCTTCTGTATACATATTGTATACACTTATATATACAGGTTGACAGGCGTACAGCAAGAAACAAATCGAAATCTGGGTTGATAGCCCTCCAGATACACTGCTGAAAAGAAGCTTTCAACTTTCAAAAGTTGAAAAACAGGCTGATATACAGACTGTATACATTGATATACAGAGACGCTACACCATAAATAGGTTTTAAAAATGCGAATTGCAGGTTAACGTACAGAGACCCAAATTCAGATATAATACAGGAATAAGAAATGAATACGTGCGTAGGATACAACCCGTATATATTGGTATACATCTTTTGGGCAGCGATATACAATTGTTAAAACATGATAAAGAATGGTACAGGTACAAAGGCGCTGAAATAATATGGAAAATACAGGGGAATCACGAGAAATGCGTATTCAAACAAAATATAGGGCTCAAAAGTCCAAAACGGAATTGAATGTATATCGTATACATCAGTATACATCATTATATACATGTTTCTTTTTTTTTTTAGAAAAATTGGGCGAGGGCCCTTCAGCAATTTTTAAAGGGAAATTTTCCAAAATATCAATATTTTAACATTTAAGAGGGTCTATTTCCGGTCTTGACATCTCCTCTCGTTTCTTTCTCCCCTATCCCTTCGTTTTCCTCCTTCCTATTCCTCTTTTTCTGCTTTCCTATCCCCCTTTTTCTCATTAGCAAAATTTCAATATTTGTAGTAAAAAAAATGTCAAGGGAGGGGGGGAGGGAGAGGAGGGAGAGGGTGAGGAGGGGGGGGGAGGGGAAAAAGCGAAGGAGGGAAGAACGAAAGGAGGAGAGAAAGAAAAAGCAAGGAGAGAGAGGGCAAGAGAAAAAGGGAAGGAGCACGGAAGTGGCGCAGCAGGGACAGGGGCACAGGAAAAGGGAAACGGGAGGGGGGGGGGAGCCAGAAGGGGGACGGAGAAAAGGGAGAGGCAGGCCACGACAAGAGAGGCGAGGGAGTGAGGAGAGGGGGGGGAAAAGGGAGGGGAGAGGGGGGGAAGGAGTGAAGGGGAGGGGGGGGAGAGGGGGGGCAGGGAAAGGGTGAGGGGAGGTTATGGGGGGGGGAGGGAGAGATGAGAGGGGAGGGAGGAAGAGAGGTAACTTAAGGGTTTCAAGGCGTTCCGTCTATGACAGGGGAGGAGAGAGAGGCAGGAGGGAGGAGAAGTGGAAGAGGGAAGTTTCTTTCCGCTAATATTATGGTTGTTAGTTTTTGTTAATTGGATTTATTTTCCATAGGTATGCCAAATCTAATCTATATAGTCATTTAATAAATATATTTGTAGAGTAAGGAGAGTGTTGGCCCCGAAGTTAGTGGTGTTGCGGTCAAAAAGCGTTGGAGGTATTCATTATCTTAATATGTATTTTATTTAGATTTCTATGGATTCTAGTTCTTTATTTAAAAATTTGGTCTATAATAGATAAAATACAAAAAATTAGTATGATGAAAAAGTGAAGATGAAAGTATAAAATTGAAAGAAATAATTGAATATTTGGTGTGCTCATTCTAAAATAAAATACATAACTAGTTGACATACCTTTAGAATAAATACAAATTATAAAAAAAAATATCAAATTCAAAAACAATGCAACATAATTTTTGAATGAATGCAACTTTAATTGTAACAATACATTATTGACTAAACGAATATAAAATTCATACTATACTTTCCAAATGTATTGAATCCAAAAAACTACGTAAAACTATGGAAATTAAAAAAATAAATACTAACTGTGTACATTTGACATAACTATCATACAAAAAACTGATACAAAATGAATAAATATTATGAAATACAATTCACAATTATGGATACAAAATACAGTTAAAACAATGAAATATAAAATACATACTTTCAACTCTATGAATACCTGCAAAAAAAATAAAAATATGAAATATACATAATCAAACTCATATAATGTGTTACATTGACATTAACTAACAAAGAAAATAAAAAAGACAGAACAAAAAATACAACAAAATATAGGAAAATACAAAATAAATACTAACTGATAACATATTAAAAATTTTCATATTACACTTCCAAACGCATTGTAACATGATTTTTTTTGTAATCTTAAAAATTTACTAAACAAATTAAACTAAACATGCAAGGAACAAAAAATGCAAAAAAAATATCACTTCTCCAAAACAAATTTGATCCTTCGTCAACTTCATGATTATTAATTGTGTTGGGATTTCTGCACATCGACGGATTCAGACTTTTCCACGTCGTATATCCTCCTTAGCTTAGAAGCGGAACCTACATTGATGTTTAATTATTGAGTGAAAAAAAAATTAAATGATGCGAAAATAGGAAGAACTTTGATATTTTGTCCAATACATATAGTAAACTATCTTGAAAACGTCCATTGAAAGAGAAAAGTATGTAGTCTTTGTTCAAACCCTAAAAAATGTTTTTAAGAACACAAAACCCCCCCCCCAAAAGAAATTAAAAAAAAAACCTAAAAATCAATAAGCTAAAAAAATAAGGAAATCGGAAAAAACATAATACCAAATCAATGTTATCTTCAAATCAAATCTTGCAACGAAATTAAATGAGAATAATAGAAACATATTAATATATTGAATCGAAAATCTGTGGAATTGATTGGGAATGTTAGAGAGAGAAATTGAAAAAAAAAGATAAGAAACGAGAGAAAAAGTTTTAGGGATTTTGATTAGGAAGAAAGTAAAGAGAGAGAATTTGGAAATTGATAAAATTAAAAAAGAGAGAAAAAAAATCAAAAATGACATTTATATTTACTAATTACATAAATATAGGAAAAGGTGTAATCTATGAGAAGAAAAAAAAAGGGTGTGTGTAATCATGAGAGAGAAAAAAATTACTAATAATATCAGAATAATTATTTATTTTTAAAATAATGACATTTTTAACATGTTTACTAATATTATTAAAATATGAATATTATCACTAAATAAGTTGATTTTTTTGACTAGTTAACTAAATTTCTCATTTCTAAATAGGCCCAAAGGCCAAATGTTTTTGCAGGTTTTAATTTGTTAAGGGGGCCCAAGCCTACATTTTAAAAATCAGTATGGGACAGGTGGGCCAAAGCCCAATTTTGATGAATTTGGGTATTTAGCCCAAATTTAAAATGTTCTTTTCTCTTCCTCTTTTATTTATTTATTGTTTGAATTAATTAATATTTGGTAGAATTTTAATAATCTTCTAAAGGGCAGCCATTTCTTTTATTATTATAAATTTCACTATTTTTTTTACTTAGTTTGTTTTTATTGACTTTTGTCAAATGTTTAAGTTATTTCCCGTTAAAAATTTCCTCTAAATATTTTTCCTTAGAAATAATAAAAAGAATAAAAAATGGAATAAAATATATAAAACAAATTTTCTCTTTACTTAGTTAAAATTTTAAATTTATTTAAGAGTCATTTAGTCAAATCGCCGGTCAACCGCAAGTTAGCGGGCATCCCGAGGGCCTAACACCTTCTCGGGATGTTCATTTGAACTTTGAACCCTTTTCAAATGATTTTATCTGTTTTGAATCTTTTGAAATTAATTTTAAAGTTTTTCTTGGTTTTGTCAAAAATTAAGTGGCGACTCCGTAATTTAGAAAGTTAATAATAAGATTAATTGATTTTCTGAAACTTAGTCATTTTTACTATTTTTAAACAAAGAATATTTTTAAGCATAGAAACACTCTGTATGCTTGAATGTCCTAATTTTCTCCTCAATGCTGATTGATGATCTTGCACTTGTTCCTTCATCATCAAGACTAGTTCCCTCGTCGTGCTACACGAGTCAATTTATCGAACAGAGGCCTCAAGGGCGTCCTCCGCTAATCGTCCCATTTGATGTTTGAGGAGAGCTTGTTGAATCACCGGGGACACTAGAAGGTCTTGAACACAATTATACAACTCTGCTAGCCCTACAAGGCCTTGTTGAATGGTGTTTAAACTAAAAGGGGTAGTTGTTGAATGCTGATTCCCATGTTTAGCTCAATCTCAACTCTGAGATACTCTGGCTGTGAACGAGACGGAAAGCTAATCGACCTAACATGACTTGAATTATCCATGTCTATATCTATGTTTTACTATAGGGACTTAGTTATCAAGTGACTGCTAGAGAATTCCCTCTACTTATATCTTTGTAATGTTTTCAATTATTGTAGGTGATGTTTATTGGTGTAGTAGCCAACAGCCGGCAGTGTAGAATTGTTTTATTTGTTGGCTCTAAAATAGGTTACATTAGGCTTTAGTCCCTTTCTCCTAATACTTATTTTCATATTGAGGATAGTTATATTGGTGCCGCCCCAATCATTATGTGTAACCGGCCTCACTGCCTAAGAGTTGAAATTAGCAAAATGGCATCTTTTAGTAGTTATTCCTACAACAATTCTACAAGTTTCAACATCACTAGCTGGCTTATTATTCTTGCTAGATACCAAAGAAAGCAAACCTAAACATATCTTAATTAGTAAACTCTTAATTTCACCAAGAAAAATACAAAAATGAATTACTGGATTTTGTGTTCTTTAAATACAATCTTTCTCAATCGTTGTATTGTCTAGAGTTATTCCTATTCACTATTTTCTCAAGAGGGGTGTGTCTTTGGTTCGATTTTTTTAATTTTTTTTTATGAGAGAGTTATTTATGTCTTAAATAATTTTTGAGATTTGAGAGCTGTTAGTATGTATTACTAGAACATAGGATAATATGGAGCTTCCTTGTGTTATATTTGATCGTCAAGAACGTCAGACGCACCACACTTGCTTTGTGTTATATCAGAAGGAACGCTTGCTCATTAGTCCTCACTAATCTTTTTGTTTAAAAAGTTGTGTACATTATCTTACTATTAATGCATTCATTATTTTATTAAATAATTACTTGGTTAAGACCTAATATGATTATTAGCTAGAGCTAGATGACTTTTGTAAAACTACCCTCTGAATAATTCAACTACTATCCTGAAACCATTGATCAATAGATCAGTAATTATATAATCAATGACCTTTTGAAGTGTTAATTAAACATCATTAGACATGAATCGAAAGCCAATTAGGTGATGTTTAATCAACCGTAAACATTCTTTGTCTTGATGTCTGTCATTATCATGTGATTTTATAATTTAATTATGCTATTTTATTTTATTTTGGAAGAAAGGTCGGAAAGCACGTTATTAATAAAATAGAACATAACAATTTTTAATTTAATTAGGTTGACTATCCAGTGTCAGGTGATCGTACATGGCATAATTCTTCTGTACAAAGAATTAATTAGGGACGGTTTTACACCTAAATAGTTGCTAGTATTTCCGGCTAATTAAAAAGAATACGTTGATTAATTAGTGTTAATTTTTCATTATACGCATAAAACAAATTAGTCAGCAGAAAATATGGTTTCAAGAAACCATTAACATGATGCAAGGCCATTGGACTGATCATAGTTCAATTGCATGAAAAATAATCAAAAACTTAAAATCACATAGCAAATAACATTAAAGCCTTTTTGGCCGCCCAATCATATCAATGGCCAAATTTCCTATTCGAAAGTCCAAGAGAGATATATTCTAGCAAGTAGTTATGTTTTGTTTTTTTTTTTTTGACAAAAATAGTGTGAACTTTCAAAATCTATAGCTGGCTAATCATTTTTGTTATAGTACGTAGCAAGAATATACTGAAAACAAATTCAAAGAATTTGAAAGATTTTAATTAGCATGTTAAGAATTTCAATGTGCTAGATTTTGACTAGCTAACATCAAACAACTTTGATTAGGCCCATTTTCTGCGAGAAGATACACATATGGACAAATCCACTGCCACTCATAATATTTTACGATGAAGTGCATGTGATGACAGAAAGTTGTAGCTTCTTCAGGTGACACACTACATTATTTTAAATTCCTATTTCATGATCCATCACTGAAAAGTTCTACTTCTTGCCATCATTACTCTACTACTGATCAGGGATGGAGCTATACTCCACATTGTCCGAAATTATATTGTACAAAACAAGATCAAGATAACTTTTTTCGCATATATATACAAAATAATTGTTGAATCTCATAAGCATAAAAGAACTGATTCCTTAGTGGATGAAGGATAGTTAGCATAAAAGATTGATAGCATCATATTACAGACGTTTAGATCTATTGCAGTTGTCAGTAAAATGAAATAAGGGAATACATACGTTTTTATTTTACTACCCGTTTTGTTGATCATGGAAGTGGATTTACAAAGATACAATTTTGTCCATATGATCAGGTTCAATGTAATTAGGATTGATCACACTAAATTGTGTAGTCATTTTCTTGTCCCTTCAATTAATTATTCCTCCTAGATAAATTCATATAATTAAGACTAACGATGCAGCATTCATCGTAAATCCATGAACCTTAATTTGGACAAGAAAAGCTGAAATAATTGAACATGTTTTTATCAACAATGATCATCTTGTTCCCATGTGATCGTCATTATCATGTGTTTTTTCATAAATTAGTCTTGTACTAATTAAGTACATTGCTGATTGTATTCTCCACAAGACTAGAAAAATAATTAAACAAAAAAGATCTTGTCGATGGCAATTCAATCTCACATAATCGTACAAGACATAGTCCTTTAGCATGTCAAAATAATAATTAAGGATTCTACTCAAATGGTTACAAATTATTAAAACAGCCAACGCAATTCATGCATGTGGTTTAATTTATCGATGATTATTTGAGCTTAATTCATTGTATTTTGATTATACATTAACCAAATCTGAAGCACTGCTGGCTAAATATCTATCTAATTATTCCAATTATCAGTACACAATTTATTTGCTTTACAGCAGGAATCGATGACAATTATTATTAGTACTTTCAAATTCATGGATCCTGTAAATTAATTATAGATCATAGAATATACTACTAGTTTAAGATATATAAAACCTAAACCCCTTTTTCAGATCATTTTTTAATCATTAGATTATCATATATGTTATTAATCTAAGTGTTTTAAAAGTCGGAGGCGTGACCACATAGAAAGTTAGCCCCATATAGTTTTATTGATCAGATTTTTAAAAATAAATAGAGTTAAAAAGAATTTTTAAAATAAAATAAAAAAGAAGTTAGAAATGTATAATCACTGTATAATTTGTGTTATAGATTGGGTATACATCTGAAATGACTACAATTAGCTTGGAGGGTCCCAACTTAGGAATTGAGAATCGCCACGTACAATAAGGCAGGTTAAAGATAATCGCTAAATATAATTTGAGACAGAAGAAATAGTAAATTAATTAGCTTAGACTTAGTTATGGTAAAAAGATAGAACACAAAACAAGGAGATGTATCTCAAAGTTTAAGATTTAATTATAACTTTTTCTGAACTATTCATCTTCACTCTAACAAAATTTGTGTATAACCTATAGATGAACTCTTATATATGTACAAGTAAGAATATATGTTCTTAAAGTGCTAGCACATTAAGAAATGAAACTCTAGTTTGGATCAATTGCTTATACAAGCTTTCTAATCCAGCTTCAAATCCCTTTATACTTTCATCAAGCATTTGTAATCTCCTTCGTGCAATATTGACATCAATCTTACCATCATCCCTCTTAATCTCTTCGCGAAGATCGCAAAGAGCTATATCAACATTACCCATTTCATGAAAAAATTGACTACTTTTACAGGAACCTGATTTTGTGATCATCAATTTCGAAATCATTGACCATCCACTGGGCTTAAATTTTGTATCTTGGTAGGATAAAAATACCAAAAGAGCTTTAAAAACTGATCTACTTATTCCTGTTACTTCTCTAAAGTGTTGTTCAATGTCCAAAAACAGAGAACATCCAACTCTGTTCTCCATATGTTTCAATTTCCTCAAGTTTTTTCCAATCTCCTTTTTCATTTTCTTCCTCAAGGTTAAATAATTTCCAATGTCCCTTTCGATGCTTGAATTTCCACCTTTTCGTCGTAACGCTGATTGAAGATGCTGCACTTGTTCCTTAATAGTACAAAATAAATTTCTAATTGTAGCACATGAGTCAAGTAACTCAAGTGATCCTTCTATTGCCTCTTCTACAAAAGCCCCATTTTGATGTTGAATAAGAGTTTTTTGTGTGCTTGGACACTGAATTAGTTCCTGAAATGAATTGTATAATTCTACGAGCCCAACAATACCAGCCTGAATTGTATCTCCACTATGCGACGACGACGTTTCGGAGTTTTTCAGCTTGTGTAATTCATCTTCAATTTTTAGGCCATTAGGATGTAATCTTGTAGGCAAGCTAATAGATCTAACAGGAAATAATAAACTTTTAGATTTATATGAGATTGCCATTTGTTTTGGAAGAAAGGACTCTCTAGTTTTTTTTGATGTAACAAATTAAATGATTCAAGAGTCTATTTATAGGTACATGGCTTTTTTTTCCTGGAATTAATTTGTATGTGACAGCTATTAACCTAGGCAACAATTATTTATTTTTCAGTAATATTGTTACGTCATTAACCAACAATATGCAATTTGTTAGAGAACAATTTTTTATTCCTTGCGTTTTATGGCCTCAGAATTTGCAACGTTTTGACAATCATTAATTAATTGGATGAATTCTAAATTCAATCATTGAGTATAGAGAGTGCTATAGAGCTGTACTATGCCTTGTTTTTCTCCAACAATTTTCTGCAAGATTCCCTTTTTTTAGATTTTAATCGTATAGTTGAATTAAAGGATTTTATTTTAACATACATGGGAAATTGTACATGTTTCTGGACATTACATGCATCTGGAAAATTTCGATTGGTTAACACTTAACAGCCCTAGTTACCGGTTGCATTGATAAAGAGCTAGCTAGGTATAGGGTTTTTGGTGAACAAGAATCATATAGGCTATAGCTGGATAACATTTTTGTGTATACATAATGGGTTTCCGACTAAATCCGGATCGGCTCCTAACATGATTTTATTCATATTCATTACTCAGGGCTCAAACTAAAAACATCGATGGAGCAATTCCTCTACTGATACCACAATCCATGTTAGTCAAAATTTGTCTATTTGCTTGTAATGAATGGGTAGACAAAGGATAAGTTTAGGTTATAGAAAATTATGGTATCTTTGAAATTGAGGTGAGGTTGTGTTTAAAGATTATATTTACATAGGAACAAATAAAGATTTGGTAAGGAGAAGGTCGGCGATTTGTTGGGTGACTAATGCAACAGATGAAAATATAATATACTCCATGCTTCTTGAGTGAAGGAACCATTTGTCATTAATTCAATCACAACTTCACTTTTCAAAGCTCTTCTTACTTCATTAGACATACCAATAAACAAAGATTCAATGGGGTTCAGAACAATTATGAACTATATTATATTTTTTTCATAAATTATAAAGATGATGAACCAACACACCCAATTGGTACACTGAAACCTAAGGATAATAAAGAGAACATGTTATTTTCAGTGTCAGAAAATACAGAGCATAGAACCTTATCCATGTATATGCATATTGTCATTTTGAGAAGAAAAAAAAAAGAAAAAAATCATTGCTCTGCAAACAAACCAAGAGACAATCAAGAAGATTTCTTGTTCGCAGATCCCATGAGAACAAGAGACATCAACATGTGACAGAATCATAATCCAGAATTCATGGAATGGAGCAATACAAGATGATGTAGCCTGACCCATTCTAACCAGCCCAGTCAGCCACTTGCTTCAGCTAAACAATTTTTGGGCCTTGGAAGCTGTTTGGGAGTTAAGATATGGTCCAATTCTATCGTGGAGTCTAGTCTAGAATCGAGACTAAGAGCTACAAAACTACAACAAGCAACAGGGAACCAAATTGTAGAATTACAGAGTTAAAATGGACTCTCCTGCTTCATTTCAGAAACCTTATATCATATAAACTGAAGATGGTCTTCGGTTCTATTCAATCAGCCTCATATAAGGATCCTTCTTCATATAATGGTGTGGTGCTTCCAATCTCTTATAACACATACACAATAACAGGATGGTTTTTTAATTTAGGAGAAACAATAAAGTTTCTAGTCGGCCAAGCTGAGGAGGCCTCCCCCCGGGCGTTGAACCATCCAGCCGACCCAACCGTTGCCCTCCGCCACGGGATCACTCCTGCAGTCTTCCCAAATCTTTGCATCATCAATCAGCTCCATGAAAGGCCAGTTATTGACCTCATTAGACATCTTTAAGTGCTATACCCACGTTCAGTTCAAAGATTCCAAATAAGAGCACAACTAGACAAGGTATAGTTGGTAAATGCTTTAAACGCTCCCAAGTCATTTGTTCAATCGAGTGTTTCTACATTTTATTCATTTTCTAAATGAGTGGAAAATAGTTAATGTTCCATACTCTTCTATCTTGAGAATCCTGTTATATTTACAATTAATTCAGACACAGAGTTCCTGCCATATGTATAATAAATTCAAACACTCCTGTGTATTTCATAACATGAAAAAGTACATAAAAAGGATCAAATGATGAGAAGATTTGACTTCTCAAGCTCATAGAGGAGCACTTGGAGAAGTGACAAATCTCGAAGCAAGACTAACAATGCCCATGAATAAGTACAACACTTCAGATAAATCAGAGTACCAGCAATGGAGATCAAATGACAAGTCCATGCTCTCTAGCCTTCTTAAGCCACTTCAAAGTACTCTCCAATGTTGTATACGCAGCAACATCAGTCAGACTCTTGCTCTCTATTGCATAATCAAAAACTTCATAAGCATCTGCTACTCTGCCATTCCGACAGAGAGCTCTGAGAAAAGTTCCATAAGATCCTGTCTCAAGCTTCGTACTATTCTGTTTCATAACATCATACAGTTTCATTCCCTTATCCAACAATCTTCCCTTACATAACCCATGAAGCAATGTATTATATGTACATGAATTAGGAGCACAGCCCCGTGCTTCCATTTTCTCCAACAAAGCCACCGCCCCTAATGGATCTGCTTCTCTACACATCCCATTCATTAACGAAGTATACGTGACTGCATCTGGAACATGGCCTTCCTCCATCATAACATTCAAAAACTTCTTAGCATCTTTCACCCTTCCTGACTTAGACAATCCATATATCAATGTATTATATGTCACAAGGTCAGGCTTCACTCCTTCCTCCTGCATTTTCTTGTATACACCCAACACTTCACCCCCTTGACTTAACATACAATAACCCTTCATAATTGTATTATAAACATAGCAATCAGGCTTGTAGCCTTCCTCACTCAGAACTCCTAATAATCTAGTCGCTTCCCTAAGATTTTTACTATTACAAACATTGTCAATCATAATTGTATATGTAACAAGATCAGGTTTTATCTCAAAACCTTCCCTCATTTCTTTAATAAAGTTATTCATGGTACTCAAAGGCCTGTTCTTGCACAAATGCCTAACAATAAAATTATAAGTATATGTATCAGGGGGAGAGTCTTTGGAGGAAAGTTCTTTCACTAGCTCAATGGCTTGCTCTTCGTGGCCGGAAGAGCAAAGGGTCCTCACAGCAATGTCTGTGGAGACCTTATTAGGAGGGAAACCATTGGTAGTCATAAGATTAAGAACCTGATGAACAGGGGATAAAGAAAGGTCAACAGACTTACAAGATTGGACGAGGAGAACATGGTATGTAAACCTGTCAGGGGAGAAAGGAGGGTGAACCTTGATCATGTGATTAAGGAAAAAGATTGAATCTTGGAGAGTTGAATTGGAGGAAAATGATTGAAGAACTGCATTATAAAATTTATTGTCTGGAGAGGGGTTTCTGGTACTGGAAATCAGAGAATTGAAAAGGGTTTTAGCATCTGAAAGAGATGTTGAATCAAAGGCTAAAATAGATGATGGAAGCTGGGGTTCAGTATTTGATGTGGGTTTTTTCTTGGGTGATTGTGATTTTTTGGGATAATAATGGGGTTTTGAGGTTGGAGGTGGGGATGGGGATGGAGATGGAGATGGAGTTTTGATGAGAGTGTTTACAGCAAAGTTAGCTGACCTTAAGGAAGGTGGTAATTTCCCCATTTTCTCGGCTGTTTCTTCGTCTTCTTGTAACCAACCCAAAACTGTAACACTTCTTCCTTCTGTGAGGACAAAATTAGGGTTCTGCAAGGGTTTATCATTTCGATCTCCGTCATGCCAAAGAAGAAGAAATGCTAAGTACAGATACGGGTCATTTTGGCCCATTGGATTACAAAGGCCCATTTTCCTAATTAATAACCCCTGGCCCACTGGGCCTATCGGGGATTGAAACTTAAAGCCCAAAAAATATCACACAACATACCATACATGGATCAATTTAGAAAAAAAAAAAAATTTAGCTAACTAATAAAAAAAAATAACTTATTTAGTGATACTGGCCAGAATTTATAATATTCAGTAAACATGTCAAAAAATGTCATTATTTTAAAAAATAAATAATTATTATGTATTATAATTATTTCGATTCTCAGTATTTTACACCATTTTTTATCTCTCATAGATTACATATTTATATATTTATGTAATGGATAATATACTGTATGTAATTTTCTCTCTTTTCTGTAAGATTATCAATTCTCTCTTACTTTTCTCCTAATCAAATCACCAGATTTTTTTCTTTTCTTATGCTTTCTTTTCAATTTCTCCTTAAACACTTCCAATCAATGCTACAGAGTTTTGAATCAATATATTAAATTTCTATCTATTCTCATTAATTTCGTTGCAAGATTTTTGATTTGAAGATTAACATTGATTTGAGTATTATAATTTATCAGAATTCTTACTTTATGTTACTATTGATTTTAAGTGTTTGTTTTTTTAATTTTTTTGTTTTTGTTGTTGTTCTTAAAAAACATTTTCTAGGTGTGAGGACTATATTACTATCCTTTCAATGGACCGTTTTCAAGGGACGGAAATTTAATAGAGGTATTGAACAACAAAATAATCAAAGTTCTTTCGATTGTCATTCATTTATTTTTTTCACTCAATAATTAAACAAACAAGGTAGGTTCCGCTTCTTAAATCTAAGGAGGATCTCCGATGGGGGAAAAAATGTTCTGAATCGTTAATGTACAAAATCTCATACAACGACCAATTTGTTTTGTTGGAGATGAGGGTTTCTTTTTTGCTGTTCTATGTCTTGGCATGTTTAGTTTAATTTATTTAGTAATTTTTAAGATTCAAAAAAATTCCATGTTACAATGCGTTTGGAAGTGTATATGAAATTTTTATTATGTTTATAGTTAGGATTTATTTTGTAATTTTCATATATTTATTTGTATTTTGTGTTATGTTTTTTTTGTGTTAGTTATGTTCAATGTAAACACATTATATGAGGTTGTTGTGTTATATTTCATAGTTGTAATAAAAATATTTTTTGTATTCAGAGATTTGGAAGTGTTATTGAAGTTGTGCTGTGTTAAGTCAGTAGGTTTTAGTCAGTATGTATTATTGTATTTCATTGTTTTATTATATTTTGTATTCATAGATTTGAAATTGTTTGTCATATCATTTAAGTCATTTTGGATTCGTTTTTTTAATAGTTATGTAAAGGTACCTACCACAGTTAATATTTATTTTGGAATTATAGCTTTATTGTTGTTTTTGTATTCATTAAATCGAAAAGTATATAGTTGTGAATGTGATTCTGTTTGAGTCAGTATAAGTGATAGATTTTACCAATTAATAGTGTATCATTCAAAAAATTATGTTGCATTGCTTCTGAATTTGATTATTTTCTAATTTGATTTATTCTAAAGTTTGTTCAAATAGTCAGAGGCGGACCCAACATGGTGCGTTCCGCGGGTGCTTGAGGCCACCATTAAAATCATTACATGAGATATACTATATATATCTATGTAGAAATTGATAGGTTTGTATAAAATTAACATAGAGCACCCAATGAATAACAATTGATTTAGTTAGCCCAAATGGGCTCATACTTAAGACTTGTCAGTGTTGTGTACAGGTTGAATCCACATACAAAATTCTAAATAAAAAATAGAATAAATAGAAATAAAGAATTGAATGATACATACAGATTTTTTAAGAAAAAATAAATAGTAGGAAAAAAAATATATGTATACAATATATTTCTTAAATGACTATTATAGATACATTTGCAGACCTATTGGGAATGAGATGAAATTACAAACTAATTAAAAAAAACTATATAAATCTAAATAGAATATATTATGGCATGAATATAATTTTAAAAAGATAAAAATTTGGAGAAAAAAAAAAGAAAAATTAAGTGATCCTTACCTTTTTGAAATATTCTATCCCTTGATTTTCTCCCCTTTTCTTATTAAAAAATTATACTCTTTTAATAAAAACACAAAAAATAAAAACATAAATAAGATACCATAACCAAACTAAATTTAACATTTTTCTAAAATATTGAAAGTTGTTGCTTAATGATTCCTCTTAAAATATTAAAATATGAAATTTTGAAAAAATTTCCCTAGAAAAAATGGCACAGCATGATATCCCATTTTACTAATTGGCAACATATAGCCTCCTTTTATTTTATTGATAAAAAAGATTTTCTAAAATCAAATTTTGCAATTAGTAGTCCACATATTGGAAAGTTCTTTTTAATTAAATTAATAATTTTAAAAGGTGGTAGCATGATGTCCTTTTTTATTGGAAAGTGGTTTTTTTCTCTTCTAAGCCATACATACAGATTATTTTAAATCATGTTTCTTTATTGATTATCTTTTTCATTACTTTAAATAAAAGATGATTTGATTGACTGTTATTAGTTCCGCACCCAAGCACCATCTCTTCTTTACCTTCCCAACTCCCGACCCCTCCTAACCTGTCCCCCCCCAAACCTCCCCTCCCATGCTACCACATCTTATCTATCCCTCCCCCCTCCCCAATTATGCTTCTTTTTTGCCCCTCTCACTCTCACTTTTTCCATATTATTGGTCCGTTTCTTCGGCTAATCCCTTTGTCCCGGGTCTGGTTTTCCTCGGGACAGAGGGAATGCGAGAAAAAAGAGGGGAGGCAGAGGGTGATTGGGTTGGTGTGAAAAGCGGGGCGGGGGGCCAAAAAAAAATTTCTGAATGGGTCTTGTTTGGATTTTTTTTACAATTGTTAAAGCTATTTGATTTGTTTTGAACCCCAACTCTTGTATTTTTTTGTTTCTTTTTTTTTTTTTCGTAGGTTTGAGTCGTTTTTTGTTTTGTTTTTTTTAGGGGTTTTAAATTTTGATAAAAAAATAAAAACAAACAACTTTTCGGAAGGTTATATCTATTTTAAGGTTTTAAAAAAAAAGTAATGGGGGAGCGGGGGGTGTGCACTTCATGTGCTTTGGGGTTTGCTATGCCTGGGGGTTAATATTGTTGTACAAAAAGGGAATGGGGGGGGGGTGGGAAAATACTCAATTCTGGGCATTGGGGGAGCGGGTTTAAGATAAAGAAAAAAACAAAAACCTGTATCCTAGTGATTATTCATAAAATTGGGGAGGTTGTGGGACGTTCTAGGAACTAATTAGTTGGTTTTTTGGGGGAATTCAATACATTGTGTAAACCCCAAAAATGCTTTTTTTTTAAAAAAAAAAAAAAAAGCTATACTTTTTCTTTAAAAATAAAGGTATTTAGGTGTCATGTATAGTTCTTCTCGTTTATCTGATTTCAACTGTGTGTTTACATTGAGCATTTTAATTATTTAATCTGCAATCCTCATTTTGAAGAAGAGGAAGAATTTGCGTTTGGATTGGAATGCACTAAAATATAAATTTTAAGAGAATAAATACACGGATATGATACATGATCTTCTGATAAAAAAAAATTCAATGAAGTATATAATACTATGAGGAATGAATAAATCTAAAGGTTTATTTTTTCATATTGTATACATTGGACTAGATGAATAGCTATAAATGTATAGTAATGCTAAGTGAATAATAACACCATTCATTCTACATACCATCAAGTATACAATAAAGTTTTTATTATCAAAAGAACGAATAAAAAAAAATATGAAAATACATATTTATGTCTGTATGGCGGTTTTTTATTGTATATATATTGGTTCTGTTTCCTTGGTAATTTTGTTTGTGGTGATTTTGGTTCTACGAAAAAAAAAAAACTATAACAAATGTTCATTAATTTAATTTGGGCCATTTTGTGCTTATTTTTTATTTGTCTATTAAATGCTAATTAATGTTGCACTATTTATTAATAATTGTAACAATAAGTTCTATATATATGTCATTTCCTCATCAATTTATAATAAGGGAAATTGTATATAATGATAAACTAATAAATCAAATTAAATGCTATAACCACACTTTGATTTAATGAGTCCCTGTAGCAAAGTGTTTGTCAGTCACCTATCTCCCTCAGACTCTCACTCGCCACTCTCCCATTCTCGCTCAATCTCTCGCTTGCTCCCTCTCACTTTTATACAAACACAAATGTATAAAATGTGTTTGTGTTTGTATATAAAAGCTAGAAAAAATTGTATATATACATATTTTCGTTTCCTCTCCCCCCTTTCTCCCAGATCTCGCTCGTCACCCTCGCCTCTATCGCTTATACAAAGAGAAACGAAATGTATAAATCGTGTTTCTAGTTGTATAAAGCAAGAGAAAATTATATATATACCTGCAAATACATATATTTTCGTCCTATACACTTATAATTATACAATACAAATATTCTCCTGCCCAATTTTCTTTTGTCTTTCTCTATTTCTCGGTCTATACATACAAAAATTATACATTGATTTGTATACAACTGCTTTTTTTTGTATATGTATAGCGAATTATACAATTGGTTTCTTTGTATATATATAGCGAATTATACATATATATATTTATTATGGAGAGCAATTATGTGAACTTGTTATATTTTACAAATATAAATTTTATATTTTGCTATATGTGAAAATTACTCTAATAATAATTAATAGTAGAAAGAGAAGAACTACATTTTGTCAAAAAAAAAAAAAAAGAAGAGATTTTGAATTGGAAAGCAGGTTAGTGCCTGCTATACACCAAGTGGAAATTGAAGAAATACGATAAATAGTGGGTTATTCAATCGTTTAAATTAAAGGTAGTCATCAAATGTATAATATATGTTAATTAATACATAAATTAATGTATATTGAATAGAAAAAAGTAAACAGTTTATCTAACGAACTATTTGTGTAAACATCTTGTAGAAATATGCACATCATTAGTTTTTTCTTTCTTTTTTTACTATAAATCATATTTATAGAAACGGTCTTCTGAAAATGCTTACTTTTTCGAATAATAAAAAGAAATTCCATTCATCCTTCCTTTGTGGAAATAATCATGATCTTCTTGACCATTTATTGTCTATTTTTCTTTTCATAAGGTCCGTTAATGTTCGCTGATCATTGAAAAGGATAAACTTAAATTATACTATCTGATTAATTAACATAAAATATATGTAAAGTAAATTCCTCTGATAATATAACTTTGTTTTATTATATAACTTTAATATTTTGGATAACATATTTCTCACCAATCACCATGGCTGGAAGACGAATTAAACATGATTTGACATATATTTATTAATGAAAAAGGCTGTTTGTTTGAGCCCAGTATACAAATTGACCCCAGGATTGGCTCCAAGTATCTGGCAATATCTCTTGTAAAACCCAATTCTATTCTCCATTCTTGGATTAGAACCTTTTCCACATTCTATTCCTCCATTAATTATGTTGGTGATTAAACCATAGCCAGAGACACGACCAGCAGACAAATCAGCTCCTGTTGGTCTCCATTTACCAGTAATAACATAATGGGCCGATGGCTTTGGTCTCTGCGCCGTCATCCAGAACCACAAGGCTGTCTTGAATGAAACGACTGCATCATTTGCAACAGCATCTGGATTGTTTAACAAATCAACTCCTATGGCTCTTCCTGCTGGTCCATAGTTGTAGTTGCTGCATATCACAAAATTATTGAACTTAATCATGAGTTTAGACCCTACTATTTTGTGTGGAAAGTAGAAAAACTTACTAGGATATCTGGATGGGACCTCGACCAAAGTATTTTTTACCAGGAGCACAAGGCCACTGTTGATTTGCAATACAGTAATCTGGTGGGCTACCTTGTTCTTGCTTGAAGCAATATCCCCATGAAAATGGACCATCCGGAGCTGTTCCCCACCCCCCTAATCATCAACATAATTCATACTTTTATATCTCGTATTACATTAATTTAATTTCTAACAATTGATGTCATACTCGGAAATAACGTTAATTTTATCGTGACAAATTTAGGGGTGTCAAAAGTGAAGGTAATCCGCTCAGAATTTTAATGGTTGGGTTCAATATAATTTGAATTGGATTCATTTTCAACCCATTCAAGCTTAACTAAAGATTTCTCAATTGAGTCCAATTCAATCTCCAATTTCAATCCGTTTTAAAACTTTTTATTAAGATATGTTCCTATATTAAAGATATGAATTATTATCTATTTAACATCTTTTAGGATTTATCTATCAGACCCTTTTCCCTTTTAATATTTCTAATTTCAACTCAATCCGCTCATTTGACACCACTATGTACAATAATACATGGTTGTGGATGTTACGTTGCTTAAAATGTTGTTAATTAAGATCTCAAAAGAAAGTGTAAAATGACTTTTATTTGTTCTTGTAACGAGCTAGGGATAATTACTTAAGAAAATAGTACCGGTTGTTTCAAGAGAAGTTTGAGCCAAAAATGCAGCGATTTCCTTCTTACGAGTGTTGGTGTTTCCAATATTTCCAAAAGCAGCAAAGGACCTTGCAGCTGTTATAAAAGCATCATAAGTGTAAAATCCTTTGGCATCACAATTGGCATCATTACGATGCAATAGCATTCTCTCAAATGTGTCTTTACTAATAAGAGCACCAACATCTTGTGTCAATCCTCCTCTTAGAGACAACACACAAAACAAAACAAAACCCCAAAACATAATTTTGTTCTTCATTTAGTTTTTACCAAAGTTGTGTGTGATTGTTTCTGAGTGATGGGTAAGTAAGGTTGCTATTTATAGGGAACAGAGAGTGAAATAGGCTTTTCAAAATGAGTAGAAAGAATAAATTTTTGGGTCTGTTTATTCCAACACTTCCACTTAGCTTTGAGTGCAGCATTTGCTTAATTATATATTAAAATCAACTGGATGAATCATTATGGACAAAGTTGGGACTTGGGAGGAATCCACTTAAGTTAGTCTTGGGTAGGATTCCTTGCTATTACATATTCTTGGCATATAACACATAAATATGTCATTTAATTTGATGTTAACTTAAAATTATGTCATTCGCTTAAATTCAATGTGACATTATATATGTCAAACGTCACGTAGAACACAAAATGTTCATGTAGGAGGACGTCATGTTAGGTAACATATTTTTCATTTTGTAGGTTGTTACAAGAAGAATGACGCAATTCATTTAGCTACAAGAATGACAAACTTAAAGTGAGAATATAACTACAAAAACAATTCTTGCATTATTTGATTTGATATAAACATGTATATAATATATAAACCTTTTTTACATCAACAACATGGTGCACTAATTGAATCTTGAACTATGAAGGTGATTCATTTCATTCAAGAATAAACTAATTCTATCTTCTTTTGTACCAATTAGTCGCATTATGTATGGATCACAAGTAAACTAGGTGTGTATATAAAAAATGATTCCAAACATCAGGAACTCCAGGAAGGCACCAATGTATACAATCTGCATAACTACTTGGATTTGCCAATTGTTCTTTGGTTAGAGGATCCCAGTGCTTTCTGTATATTGATGAATGACCTTCCTTTCTATATTCAGAAAGTTGAGTAATGTTGAGCAACTCAACTTTGAAACCACTCTTCTCATTCAGTTTCTTGATGGCCACTTCCACCAATTTCATCATCTTTGGATCTGAATCTGATCCCCAATACTCTCTATTAGATATCGGCTCTGTTTCATCGTAGCAATTCTGACCATTTGCCTTCCCCCAATCTTCTCCCCTGCCATTTTTTATGATTCAAATATATAATTAGTACTCGTACGACTCAATAAACTAATTGAAAGTCAAAATCCAACAAGATGTATATACAATGTATAAAGACAAAGTCAAAGAATAAAAGATGATTCATGACATGATCTCATATTACACGAAGACTTGTTCGTACACGGAGCTTGACATCAGCTACAACTTTTTTAATCTTATTTTCATGGACGTCCTATCCCCATCTTGGTTTCGGTTTACAAAAGGAATAAATAATGGAGGCATTCAAAGATGCAACTAACAAATTCTTTTTGAAAGGGTTGTTGAAGGCACTAAAGTTTGAAAGGTTCTTCATAAATGAACTCATTTTGTCAAAACAATGGAGAAGTCCATTATACTACTTTCATAATAGCTTTAATTATACTGACCATTTGCCTAAACAAACCATTTATCTCCTGATCACGCTTAATTAACACTACACTAATTTGAATAGTAAGAGCAAACTTGAGAAACATATTCTATACCTGTTGTGTGTAGGTGATAAACTAACAAAGAAAACTCGAGTCTTGGAGCGATTAACATGAGTATCCAACCAATCTGCCCATGTCTGTAGCCCCAATTCGTATGTACGCAGCATCCCTAAATATTCATACTTTGCATTTGCACTTTCAAAAGATCCCCACCTGAAATTACACAATCTCCATCATAATTCACGAACATCGATCTTGTGCCTAAAATCTTGAAATTAAGAATCATAATTTTCTCATGAATTGAAAAAGGTTGCAAAAAGTGTACTCACAGAACCTTCAAATTCAATCTCCACCATAGATATGAATTAAAAACAAGCACATCAGCATCTTTCCAAATTCTGGCATGCTTTTCTATCGAATCGATTCTCACTATGCGTTCTTCCACACGATGATATGATGGATCGTCGCAATTTGATTCAACTAATAATGGTGCCCAGTAGAAATCAATAGTAGCATTGTACTCCTTCATTAACGTAAAAAAACAAAATTAAACTAATTAGAACTGCAAGCAAAGTTCAAGGAGAAGAACAAGGTAGCGTATTGGAGAAGCAATTTTCGAAACTCACAATAGCTTTAAAGGTGACCAAAGAGCCATTATAGTTAACATATTTGAGATGATTAGGAATTTCTGATTCTAATATGCAGACCATTGAAACCCATTGATTTCTATTAAGTGAATCTCCCACATAAACAACCCTTTTGTTCCTCAACTTCTCCAGCATAGCCGTAGCATCAAATCTTCGCAAAATCAACAACTATAATCAAATACCCAGAACAAAAAGTAGGATAAAATTGAAGAAAAACTGAATAATACTCTACCTAGGAAGGTCACAATCATTGGGTTGCCATTTCCAGTAGAGATAGTCAAGATTCTTTCTCCCAAACTTCTGACAAGCCATTCCATCATCCATGAACGAACAATTTGTCCCATTATACAGAGGGCGAGATTGATTATCAAATACCCATTTACCAGAATAGAAATTACAGCTAGATAACGAGCTTATCTGGGTCTGCTTCTCGACTAACTTTGGAGCTTGACCAATACCTCTGGACATCGACAAAGCCGTAAGAACTAAAACTGCAGTGATAATCACAACCAGCAACTGAAAACTTAGCTGAATACCCATTCCCTTGTTCTTTAAACTAGAGCCGAAAAGTACTGGTCTTCCATTCATTTTTTTTCTCTGCTTTTTCAGGCTTTTGCTTTGGATTTTGCTGTTTGTTCGTCTTTAAAAATGGTGGACATTAGTCATGATTGGCGGAGATAAAAATGGCGAGCATGTCAAAGAAGCAGCCATTAAGGCTAATTATATTGACCCAAATTTGGGACTTATTCGGAACCAGGTGCTTTTTTTATGTGCAGCAATAACAAATACGTACTTCTTTTTATTTATTTTGCAGTGTTCAATAATCTTATTGAATATTTTGTATTAATAAATTTAATTTATTTAATAGAATTTAGGTCGTTAATCAATTAAGCTATTAGAATTTTTGTAAAATTATTTAATTTTTAGATCTTGATATGATAGTTATTTATTAAATTACGATAAACTAGGAGTATTATTTTAATAATTAAATTTAAAAGTTCACATCAATCAATGTGCTTTTGAACTTTACTGAAAGCGAAAGTAGCTCTCCAATTTACACATTTGTGTAAATTGTTAATGACAAGTGACGACCTAATACTTTGTCGAAGTGGCAATCGACAAGTTGTAGAAGAAGCAGTTAAGGGCAAAATTGTCTTTTTACATTAAGTTGGTTAGGATCAATTGGCTTGCTAAAAGAAGTTATCTAGTTAATTAGAGTCCTAAATGTAGTCAAGCTACTAATTACCCTAGATACTATCTAATCACACCTATGATTACCTAATGTGTAGAGATGTATTAAGTAGAACAATTAGCGTTCTTTTTCCTATAAATAAGGTTTTATTCTTTGATCTCAATTGATGATTACTCAAAAGGAATTATTCTCCATTTGTAATTTTCTTCCCCATTTCATCTTTTTTTCCGATTTTCGATTTGAAGTTTGAACAATTGCACATTTCAGACCTCTACGTTTGGCAAAGTCCTAAATACACTATTCACTAGTCACGTACGGCTGCTAATTAATTTAGGAAGGCTCTTTGAATATATCACAAGGTCTTACTTAGGTAATTCTCAAAATTTAGATGAATTGTTGACCATTCATTTAAGTGCCTGATAATAATTAATTAATTTTCTTATAATTTATTTGAGTGCCTAATATTTGAATGTTTATGACTTACAAATCAAAGTTTCTTACAAGTCAATGTGAACTACATATCAACCTAACTTTTGGATTAGTTAACTAGATGAATCAAAGGAGTCATTAGACCGCCAAAACTTGGACGGATAATGATTTTACATGCTACTTTTCAAGAACAAATGAATCCAATTACACTCTTACTATTTCTGTAAGAACCAAGTCTCATTCTATATGGGTCACAAGTAAAGAAGGTATACATACAAGAAATGATTCCAAACATCAGGTACTCCAGGAAGACACCAGTGTGTACAATCTGCATAACTACTAGGATTTTCCAATTGTTCTTTGGTTAGAGGATCCCAATGCTTCCTGTAAATCGATGGATGTGCTTCTTTTCTATATTCAGAAAGTTGTGTAATGTTGAGCAAATCTGCTTTGACACCACTCTTTTCATTCAGTTTCTTGATGGCTGCTTCCACCAATCTCATCATTCCCGCAGATGATTCCGATCCCCCGTACTCTGCATTAGAAATTGGCTCTGTTTCATTGTAGCAATTCTCACCCTCTGCCTTCCCCCATTCCTCTCCCCTGACATTATATCAAACAACAGTTCTTTGCTTTACATACTTGATATGTTTTACTTGAGTCGACGGTATCAAAAACAACATATTCTTTGCATACACTCAGACCCCTACTTGTGGAATTACACTAAATATGTCATTAACATTTGAGTGTGTTTGTAGAATATCTCGAGTCCAAACAGATCTAGCAAAAGATAGATGATAGTAGAAGTTGAAAAAGCTTACAAGTGATACCAACTACTAGTGCCTACTATAGTATATGAGAGAACCCCTATGTTTAAAAAATTCTGTAGTACGGAGCATTGAAACATTATGGACCCAATGGAAGCATATGTTATTGAGGCTTCATACAATCGACCCTACTAAGTGTGATTGAGGAGTAGTAGTAACTGGTGTTGTTAAAGCATGTTCAATGTAGGGACAAATGTGGAGAGTCAGTTACGAGTTCACATGATCTCGATAACTTTTCTTCTAGTTCTTGTATACATATTTAGAAATTAATAAGTTTCTATAAACATTTGATGGACCTAATTGTTGTTATAATATATTAACTTGAGATCATTATAGCAACTCATAAACTTCAAATCTAAATCCGTTTCTCAGCAATTAGAAAAACTTTTTATAAAGAGAAGTGGGTGAATTATATACCTGCTGTGCGTGGGCGACATGCTAACAAAGAATACTCTTGTTTTGGTGCGGTTGAGATGAGTGTCCAACCAATCTGCCCATGTCTGTAGGCCCAACTCGTATGTACGCACCATTCCTAATTGTTCATACTTTGCATCTGCACTTTCAAACGAACCCCACCTGAAATTGCACAAATCACTGTCATTTTATTCCCAAAATCTTGAAATTTAGTACAACTTGTTATGATTGATTTAATGTTGTGTTTACTCACAGAACAGTCAAATCCAGTCGCCACCATAAATAGGAATTAAAAACAAGCACATCAGCATCTTCCCAAAATCTAGCATGTTTCTCTATTGAATCAACTCTCAATACACGATCCTTCACACGATGATGCCAGGCATCGTCGCAATTAGATTCCACCAACAATGGTGCCCAGTAGAAATCAATAGTAGCATTGTATTCCTTCACCAATATAATGTTTGGAAACAAGATCTAAGTCCACAACTTCATTAACCAAAGAACAAACACATAATAATAGTTGAAACTCACAATAGCTTTTAATGTGACCAAAGAACCATTGAAGTGAACTTGTTTGAGATGAGTATGGATTGATGACTCCAGCATGCACACAAGTGAAACCCATTGATTCCTATTCAGTGAATCACCCACATAAACAAGCCTCTTGTTCCTCAATTTCTCCAGCATAGCTGTTGCATTAAATCTTATCCAAAATCATAAATACCCAAAACCCAAATGACAAAAAACAGAAGATAAACAGAAATTTTTTTACTATACCTTGGAAGGTCACAATCATGGGGTTGCCATTTCCAATAGAGATAATCAACGTCTTTTCTCCCGTAATTTTGACAAGCCATTCCATCATCCAAAAACGAAATGAAGGAACAATTGGACCCATTATAAAGAGGACGAGATTGGTTATCGAATACCCATTTACCAGAAAAGAAATTGCATCTGGATAATGAGTTCAACTGGATCTTATCCCCATTTTCCTTTGGCCTAATAATGGCTCTTGACAGGGACAAAGTTGTGATAACTAGAACCGCAGTGATAAGTGCTACCATCAGCTGAATGGTTAGCTGAACACCCATTAACTTGTTATTCCAATAGCTCCAGAATAGTATTGGTCTCCCATTCATTTTTTCTGTTTTCAATTTGTTGAAATATGCCATCATTCAAACAGGTTCTACTCATACAAATAACAGCAACAACATATTAATATGTCAGTGTACAGGGAGGGTGGTGTACTCATAGCTCTAGAAATTGTTTTGAATATACATTCTTTTACTTAAATAAATCATAATTTCAGAATTTTAATTTATTTGGCTTATTTTGTCTTTTAGTTTATTTTTAAATGAATGATTGTTTTATTGAAAATCATAAGATTAGAAGATATTTTGAAGAAAAAAAAAGTACTATCTTTTTCATTTTATAATTGCACGATTCAAAATTTATTTATTTTTAAAATTTGATGTCAAGTCAAAATAGGATAAATAAATTGAAACTGTGAAAATATAAAATCAAGCATATATGAAAAGAACATACAGAAAGTGGCATTGAAATTATATGAAAAAATACAATAACAGTAGTAATAATATAATAAACGAATAAAAAAAACAAGAAAATAGTCCATAATTTTGTTACGCTGCTTCTAATAGTTGAGTGACCTTTTAAAGAAAAATATTAAATTTGGAAAATGACATTTAAGTAGATGTTAACCTTTTATCTTAGATTTCAACATCAATATCGTTCTATATAGGGTCACTAATTGAACATGCTCCTACCTGTCAGGATTATAAATAATTTAATAATACACTAATGGAATCCTTTTTTTTAATCACTTAAACTGAAATCGTTAAAAGTTATGTTCATCGATTTTCAACCTTGTGAATTGTATTACTACTACCTGAGTAATAAATTTAATTAAATAGGAAGCACATGTGTAAGATTGAAAGGTGACAAAGGATTTGGAATATTTAAAAAGATAAATTAGCTGTAGATGTGGATATATGTGTGTCTTATTAATGGCCAATCAACAACTCCTCAGAGCGCCAACTAGAAATTATTCTATTTATTCTTTACTCAAAAGTTCACTGCCTTTTGTGCAACTACTACTAAAGGTTTGAAAGAATACACTTTAACCCTCTAAATACACTCGTGTAGCCACTTGAATTATTAAAATTGCTTCCCTCAAATTGTAAATGCAAGAACTATGTAAACAAAGGGGAAATTAAAATATCGATGAGATAATAGTACATGTGGTATAATATATTATAAGATAAAGAAACTCTTATTTGTGTTTGACAAAATAAGAAACTACATATTCCAAATGGGCATCCAAAATCCCTTATTCATTCCCTTATATTCAGACATCATCATGACAAAAACACAAGGCTAGGCCTCAGCAAAGTTCCTCTGGTCGTAGCAATCAAGGTTGTCCCCGGGAGCAACATTCAATATCGTACAATACCTTCTGTAGAATCCAATCCGATCCTCCACTCGTGGATTCTGTCCTTTGCCACATTCAATTCCACCGTTAATTATGTTTGTAATGACACCGTAGCCTGGTTGTCTATTTGCTGATGCATCGGCTGCCGATGGCGTCCATTGCCCTGTGATAACATCGTGGCATGATGGCTTATTGCCTTGTGCGGTCATCCAGAACCATATTGCTGTTTTAAAAGATACAGTTGCATCTGTAGCTACTAAGTCAGGGTTGTTAACTAAGTCTTGTCCAATTGCTTGCCCAGCTAAGTCATAGTTAGATTCCCTAAAAGAAAATCATTTTATCATCAATAAATTAGTTACAAAATGGAGTTTTTTTCATCTAATATTTCCTAGTTAGAAATGAACTATTTTCCTCTGTTTTACATACCCTGTCAATTGGATAGGTCCTCTGCCATAAAATCCACTTCCCATTTGATTGCCTTCCCTAACAAAACAATATCCTCCGGCAAATGGACCATCTGCACTTAGGCTACCACCTGCAAAATTAGAACCAAATACTTCACTTATTGTAGTGTATATAACGTAAATCCATTTCTTAAAAACGCTTGATAACTAGACACTTGTGTTAATATTGAAACCAAGCTACTGTTCAAGGTGTATGGGTCCCAGAGCCTCAAAATTCTAGATACACCTCTGATTACGATTGATCGTCAGTTCAATTTTGTGTACTTATATGTTGAACAAATAACAGTAATTAGGTTGAAAGAGCCAAAATTACCAGTAGTTTCGTGAGATGTTTGACCCAAAAAGGCAGCAATTTCCTTCTTACGCGCAGTATCATCACCAGTTGTACCAAAACCTGGAAATGAATTGGCTGCAGCTATGAAGGCATCATAAGTGTAGAAGCCCTTGGCAGGGCATCTATCATCGTTTCGATTCTTCAGCATCTCGTTGAACAAGTCACTTGTCACAATTGTACCAACATCTTGTGCAAAGCTTCCCGTTAGGAACAACAAAAAGACACAACATAATACCATTTGTGATCTCAAAAACTCCATTTTTTTTTGTTTCTCTCTGTTCTTTCTTATGCATTAGATAGTGTTTACTGAATTAGTTATGTAGGTGGGTATTTATAGAGATCAAACTTACACTTCTCCACTGATTTCAACAAAATTGTAGGGGTGGGCATTCGTTATTTCGGTTCGGTTCGGGTTTTTTTTTTCGATTTTTTCGGTTTTCGGTTTTTGTAAATTGCGTATCGAATACCGAACCGAAATATTTCGGTTCGGTTCGGTTTTTGTTAATTCGGTTCAGTTTTTTAATTCGGTTTTTTAATGGGGCATGTTTAGTGGCTTTTTATTTTAAATTTTAACACTTTATTAATTTTTTTCAATTTTTGTGTGATTTTTCAACTTAATCGGCTTATTAAAAAGTAAAACATAGACATAATCAAAGAAGTGCATTAATAATTACTACAAATTTCAATATATCAATTATTCAAATCTTCAATATGTAGTAGGCATAACACCGCAAAATTTTAAATTAACATTATCACTAACAACAACAATTTGAAAAAATTACACAATGACACTAAAAACAAAAGTTACAGTGAGCTTGTAGTAATGTTTTCACAAATAACAAAACATAATAAACAATTAACAAGTAACAATAAAGTTCTTTCCATGGAATCATAATAAATAAATAATAAGCAACAAAACAAGTCATTTTGAATTCTTGTATTCGGGTTTTCTTTTTTTAAAAAAAAAAGGATTTATATTAATAATATTAAAATATTAAATAATGTATATAAAAGATAATATAATATTTCGGTTTAAACCGAAAATACCGAATTCCAAAGTAATATGTACCGAAAATCGAACCGAAATACCAAAAATATAAAAAATTAAACCGAATACCGAACCGAAAACCAAAATACCGAAACCAAAATTCTAAAAAATTTCGGTTCGATTCGGTATTTCGGTTTTCCGGTGTTTATGCCCACCCCTACAAAATTGTTGTAATTGTCAAGTTTGCTTCTTCGTTTCGGTCATATACGTGTGTCATCATAAATGGCCGAAACAAAAATAGATGCACAATTTTCTTTTCACCTATAGTAACCTAGAAGAGGTAGATATGAAAATTTGAATTTAATTTCTCAAAAATAATTCAACTATGTGAATTTATGTTGTACACTCGTATTAACTGAATTCAAATATCACTCTTAGTTTGTTTTTTTTTACGTGGTGAAATTAACTTAGTTTATCTTGTAAAGCAAAGTCTACTCATTATAATTTATCACTGTACGTAATCCCTATTTGTTACAAATTGTCGAGTTCTGGAATATCAAAGTTGGCTACGTAATGAAGTCGGTACAAGACTTTTCCAACTGAAGTAATTTCTAGTATACGCCAAAGTTTTTTTTTCCCCTCAACGGTATAAGTCAAGTCTTGGGAGCTATATTTTCCGCGCACATTCAAGTGAAAATTATGATGTGATTTCAAATAAACGAGTCGAGCTGAATTTTGTTAATGTTAATTTGAAACTAAGTCAGAAAATTTGGGTTGCATGAATAGGACAAAATTGTTTAAATAATGAGTCATAGTCTAATCAAACAAATAGTTTATAACTTTTGCTATTTTTTTTTTATAATTTATTTCAAATTCTTATTACGAACGCATTTACGTCTTAAACAAATTAAAAAAAACTTCAATTATTTTGATAAAATTCCAAATTGGATCAATTTAAACTACATATTCTTACAATTTTTTGATGGACTAAATTATACCGTCCAAATTAAATGAACAAGTTATTAATTCGTCCAAACTCGGATAAGTCATCTTTCGTTGCCTAATTTTATGTGTTGTTTTGCTATAGAAGTCTTTAGAAGTCAAGACGTTAATAATCGTAGTTAGGCTTTTACTAGTCCTCTAAATAGTTTTCAAAAGTATAATTACAAGTTTGGCAGGTTTGAACTGTCTATGTACTTTTAATTATCTAAACAGTAATAGTAAAGATAGTCATGAGTTGACAAATTAAATTTTTCATCAACATGAATTGCAGAGAAATTAATTATGAAATTCATGTATCTTTAATCAAAGGTCAAAAAATTATGTTGGGAGCTTTCCTAAACCTTGTAATATGTGAATACAAATTTAGTCAGATTTCAATGTAAATATTGAACAAAAAAAAGTTTATCCAATTTTTTTCCTCATTAGTCTAATGATTCATCTTTCCTCCAAGATTAAGTCTTAACTATTTTCCCTCCTTCGTAGACCCCCATATTTTCGTACTTTGTTTTGTCTTAGTTTAACTTTTATATAGTCTAATTTATAGCTTCTTGATCACAGAAGTCCTTGCATAATTTATTCTCTTTCTTTTATATGTATTAAAAAATATTGGTTTTTACCTATACGGTATGGGTGGGTGTCCATTTATTTTAAACAGGATATGTCACCGTTGCTAATTTTTTCCTTGATCTAACATCATTTGGTTTGACTTTGAACACACTACAATAAAAATAATTATTATCGATAATTAATTTTTAATTATTACTAAATATTTAGCGGTAAATGTCACTCTTTGTATATGTTCCTAAATTATTTAGCGACATTAGTTCTAATAACACTTAATTAATATCGATAATGCTTTAACACTCTTTATTAATGTCAATGTTTAATACCACTAAAAATTATTTTTGTCGTAGTGATAATTCTTATAACGTGACAAAAATGATCAACGTTAAGAAGAAGATTCAAAGCTGAAATCCATCATCTTTAACCATGACTGGAGTTGAATTCGGGAAAACATATTTACCCATCAAGTTTTGAAATGCAACTTAATTTGGAAATAAAATAAAAGTGTATTTATTTTTTTCAATTCAAGTTACTTATCAAAACTAAAAAAGAACAACTTCAATTTTCAAAATAATATTTCACTTCAAAAATAAATTATTATTTTTTTAAAAAAAAATCACAATAATACATGATCACTCTCCTACTAAATGTGTTGGATAGAGAATAAAGCAAGTCCGAATGTAAATTGTGGCCCATGTAATTAGGTAGTTAATTTAATTAACTATAAATATCTGTACTGGTGAACTACCAAGTCTTCTCTCTATACTCTTTAATTCAGTAAGACGTTTTCTCCTTTTTCACTTCCTATTGCTTCTCATCCTTAGAAGTTAGAACTTCATTTTTAATAGTTACTCAGTTCAAAATGATTCAACATAATTTATAACAAAAGATCAAAATCATATAACTTTAGTATTTCTGAAAATCAAGTTCCATTTTTCTAAATGGGCATACAGAATCCCCTTATTGATTACATCCAAATACAACTTATAGACTTCACAACGTAATACATAAACATAATTTGCATTCTCTATATATATAAAGACGCTTAGCCCTGGGCGAAGTTCTTTTGATTGTTACAGTCCAAATTTTCACCAGTAGGAACATTCAGCATACCACAATACCTCCTGTAAAATCCAATTCGACTTTCCACTGCAGTATTTGGACCCATATTACATTCAAGTCCACCGTTAATGATGTTGGTAATGACACCGTACCCTGGAACTCTATTAGCTGCCGTATCTGCTGGGGATGGCGTCCATTGTCCAATGATAACGTTGTGGCATGATGGTTTATTATCCTGTGCTGTCATCCAGAACCATATTGCTGTTTTGAATGATATTATAGGATCTGTCGCAACTAAATCAGGGTTGTTCACTAAGTCTTGTCCAACACCAATACCTTGTCCAGCTCGTTCGTAGTTAGATTGGCTGCATAAAAGAAAAATAACAATAATGATTCCAAAATTTTAAATGTTGATATTCTATTGAATTGTCTTACTGTGTCAATTGGATAGGTCCTCTGCCATAGTATCTATCTGACTGATCTATTTGCCTAACAAAGCAATATCCTCCAGTGAATGTTCCTGCACTACCACCTGCAAAAGAGCGAATTATATAATTCAATTGTTACCTATAAATTACAATGATAAGAAGGATGATCCAAATTACCATTAGTTTCATGAGATGTTTGACCGAAAAATGCAGCAATTTCCTTCTTACGGGCAGTATCATCACCAGTAGTACCAAAACCTGGAAACGAATCGGCTGCAGCTATGAATGCATCATAAGTGTAGAATCCTTTGGCAGGACATGCGTCATTGTTCCTAAAACTCAGCATTTGTTCGAACAATTCCCGCGTTACAATGGAACCGGCATTTTGTGCTAAAGTACCTGTTAGGAACAAGAAAAAGAGACAAGACAGTGCAACTGGTGATACAATATTGAACTTCATTTTTCCTCTGGCTTTTTAAATTGTGTTGTTTGAGTGTTTACTTATGTGTGTGGGTACTTATACTGATTAGATTAAGACTTTTCCACCAACAATGTTAAATGATACTTTGTACAAATATGACTATTTTCCACATAAATGTAGTTATCAAGTTTGCTTCTTTTTTGGGTCATTGACGTGTGTGTCATCATAAATGACCGATACAGTGAACAAAAATCGCAGGGGAATGAATAGATACAAAATTGTCATCATAAACTGCCTAACACGGAGTAAATCAAATCTAACTTTACTTGTCCCTTCGGGTATATCCGATAAAATTGAAACAATACAGGGAAATTATCATGAAAGCTACGCAAGAATGATACATACAAATAAAAAAAAATAATCTAATTTTCGTGTTTCTCTTATTCATCGGAGAAGAATCGGCATAATAAAATAGGAATATTTATTGAAAAGTGGAGAGTCCAACACGTTGATATTTGGTTAAATAGGTCACAAATTTATCTTTTATAATCAAGTGTAGTCAATAATTTGTCACTGCAATGAGTCATTTGGCGTGAAGGATAACATCAAATAATTCTTAAATTAAATTTTAGTGTCAATTTATTTTTTAGTGTGAAGGATGGGAATAACTTATACACAATTAATAATTAATATCAGGATAAGTTATTCTTCCCCTTGAGTGGTTTAATAATCTCGGGACAAATTATTCAAAAATAAAGGAGGTAAAATGCCAAAAATATCTCATTAAACTCTTTTATACATCATTTTTCACATTTATCTATATTTACATTATTTTCAATACCAAATATAATAATGTTTACAAGCTTTACTACTCCTTATTTTTAGATAATTCTTCACATATTTCTATAAAAAGAATATCTAAATAAAAATATTATTATCGATTAATTTATTTGACTAATTCTTATATTTAGTTATACACGGATTAATTTCTCAGAAATCCTTATGTACTTTAATTATTAACTTATGATGGATGTGCTAAATAAAAAGAAAGTTTTATTTTTAAATACATATGGTACCAACATGTTAATACACACAAATATTTAAGCTAAATGAAATAAAAGTTTTATTTTAAAGATTGAATAACTAAAGCTTGAAAAAAAAAAGTGAGTTCTTCTAAAAAACAAATAACTTATTTTTAAAATTTATGCAAGATATATTATTTTGAATATAACCAATTAAATACTTAATTAAAAATAATAATAACATAACTTATTCCATCATAATTAATCTCAATATAATTTATGTCTATCATAATTAATTTCATCATATAACTCGTTTTTAAATCAAATGACCCTAACAAAATCCATGCTTGTGGACAAGAGTGTATCTTACTGCTTCTAGAAGAGGCCATTTTATGTGTAAAGACTTTTCAACATGAAGAAATTTCTTTATAGTAGTAAAGTAATAAATTAATAGTAAGTCATCAATCAAAGTCTTTTAGAGCTACATTTTCCATACACGTTTAAAACTTACAAACCATAACTTGCGTTTGCCGTTTACTTCCGCTTCCCACGGAAGTCATAGTCAAGAGTCAAGATAACATTCGTTACATATGCTCTTACGAGGGGTAAAACGGTCATTTGCTATTTTGCCCTTATTTCGTATCCGTCTTTAATTTTAATTTCTCTGCATAAATAACTTTTCGGCTGAGAATAAGTTAATGTTTTTGCATCATGATAATCCACAACTCACAAGTTAGGCCTATAATAACCTTAAAAAAATTTAGCTCCACTAGATCTAAATTATAATGGGAAATATTAAAGATTAACTCATTTGAGGAACAACAATTACATATAAGTCCCTTAAAAGGAAAATCATCATTTTATTTATTTATGTATATAACAAATACATAATTATATTCTATAGATATTGATGATCGATAAAAGTATTCTTTACTCATTCAACTATTCCCTACAACCTTAATTTCATGCTCAAATAATGTTCACTTGCTGGCTACATACATATTGCGCACAAAAGTAATTACTACTTGACAACATTGTACGGTAAAATCATGCATGACTTAGTCATCGGTGAAGCTAGAGGATCGATGAAGGAAAATCACACTAATTCTTTTTGAAGCTAGAGGGTCGACGAAGGAAAAATCACACTAATTTTTTTTTTTCATATATATATAATAAATGTTAAATATTTAATAATTTTTTTAAAAAATTGCCTACGGAGTTGGTTAACTACGATATCCTTTTTTTTTTAATCCATCATGTGGGGTTGTAAAGATTAAGATTACATGGCCAATTCTCAGGCCTTGTTTTAGTTTGCAAACACCATTTGAAAAGTAAGGAAAATAGTCACGCTGTAATATACAAACAAAAATAATCTTATTTAAAATACGGAAGAATTATAAAAGCATATGTATATTGTTGTGATATTATAGAAATTTCTTATTCAGAAATTACTCAATAATGAGTGACTCTATAAGAATATATATACATTTTTATGGTATCACTAAGGTTTCTTAATTTATATAAATATACTATAAATAAAAATATTTATTATTTATAGCAATAATATTTTATTTTCACTTGATCATTTTTCATACATTTATAAAACACTTTTAATTCATAATACAAAGAACAATTTGTTATTTCACATATAATACAAGTTTTATTATGGATAATACATTTATCACACATTTTAATACATCTATAATTCAATATGTCAACTTCTTCCAAACAAACATAATATATTTTTAAAAACAGTTATAATACATATATAATGCGTACGTAATTCACTTTTAATAAATATTGCAAATTTAATATGATATTGCTATAAATGGTAATGAATAAAAAGTATCGCTAAAATATATAATTAATTATTAAAAGACATCAATTCAAGTATTTTTTCCTTCATAAATTATTCGTTAGTCAATGATGCTATATTTAGGGGTGCTAATTGGGCCAGGAAATGTCGCACTAATCACACTCTTCTAAAGTATTAGCCCAATTACGATCCAAGTTTTAACCCAACTTTAATGGCCAGCCCAACATTAGAGAAATATTGCAGCTTTTTATATAAATTTATAAGTTTTGTGATTTTGGTGAATATGGCCCTTACTAACTTTCTCTTAAACATAATTTTCTTAATTCCTTGCTACTTTTCAATAATTACAAGTAGTAATAAAAAAATATTAGGTATTCTCCCAACTAAAATTTGATATGGTAATTTGATATATGACTGTTTTTAGCATGAAAAGTCATAAAGAGCTTGCTAAAAATGTGATTTACATTTATCTCAATAAATGCATTATTAGGCTAAATCAATAAGGACACCATTTTGAAAATAAATTTATTTCCATACAATCAAACTAAGGAATAAAAATGTTTTATAAAATACTTACTCCTTCCGTCTTAATTCATGTAATATTTTTCACTTATTGACCATTAATTTGGCTGGGGTGGGGTTGGACATGAAAATTGTGAGTATTTGAACAAATAAAATAATTTTTGTTCTCAAAGTGAAAATGATATTTTGGATTAAAATTGTGTTTGGCCGTGAATACAAATTGAAGTTGTGTCTGTTTTTTTATTAGTAATTTAGAGTGAAAAAATGTGAAACCCCTTTTTGTTTTTGATGTTTTTTCAAATTTCAAAATTGAATTTATCAAATGTGTTTTTCAGAATCCAACTGAAGAAAGAAAAAAATAATAACCAAATGCCCCTCTAAGATTTTTGAACATAATTAACTCAATATTCAAAACTAAATTCGCATATTCAAAAGCTAGACATGACCTAAGGGCCCGTTTGGATGGGCTTAATAAAAGCAGCTTTAAAAAAGTACTTTTGAAAGTGTGAAATTATTTTTAAAATAAGCAAGTTATGTGTTTGATAAAAGTGCTGGACTGCTGAGTTGTTTGGCCAAACGTGAAACGGAAAAATGGAAAAGAAAGACGATTTTAGGATTATGTTGTAATTGGAATTGTAAAAAATAGTAAGGGCAAAAAAAAAGATAAAAATGTGGTGTCAAACTTAAAACAGCTTGATAAAGCTAAAAAAGAAAAAGCACCTCTCACCCCAGCCGTTTTAACTTTTTGGACTTAAAAATAGTTTTTTTAACTTAAAAAATAAGCTATTTTGAGTATTGCCCAACCAGCTAAAATAAGTCAAAATCAGCGCTTTTTTTAAAAGGTCAGTTTTGACCAGACTTTTGTAAAGCTGAGCCAAACAGGCCTCTAAGTACCTTTTAAATCTAAAAAAATGATGAAAAAAAAGTACATTTTAAAATATTAAACAATTAATTTAAATGTCTAGAAGTGAAAAGTGCTGCACATAAAACTTGACAGATAAAGAGTATAAAAAGAAGTTCTTTTCTAATGTTCATGTTGTATATAACTATATATTAACAGCGTTTTGGTGAATTAAAGAAGACTAAATTAAGTAGCACTCACATGTACAGCCATATCGAGAGTGGATTATAACTCAGTTTAGCATATGTAAATCGTATTATTGATGATTACGGAACTAAGCAAAGCAATTAGCTTAAGGAAAAGTTTATATTATATTATTATTGATGATGACAGAAGTAAGCAAGCAATTAGCATTCAGCTTGACGAATGACGATGAAGTCATTTTCTATTAATTAGCCTAACTTTCAAGCTTTATTTTCTTTTAATTGTTAAATAACATTCCTTAAAATGTCTGATTCATTTAAGCCACGTCAAAACGCGCTCTCAACGAATATAAAATAATTTATATTATTTCCACATTGCATAATGCGCACAAAATTAAACTGCTAATGTTGTAAATATAAATTAAATAATACTAAAGTAGTATGGCAATAACATTTCAAAAGTAAATGCTAATTGTCGAATTATGTCTCTTACAACGTTATCACTAGCGTGTAGAAAGAAGTTATATGTCGGTGAGAGCTAACTTTTAAAGTTGAGTTAGATTTGAGATATATTTTTGAATAGATGGCGGAGTTGGGGGTCGATCTAGGTGATTGCTACGGTGTTCATGGGGAGCTTATATAGAAGCTTGGCCAGATACAAGTTTGATCGAACCTAATATTTTTTTTTCTTCAAATAATATATTTGTACTAAGAAGTTTATTGAATATGAATGGATATTAAGTATAGAACACATTTATTATTGCTTGAACTTATCGTTGTAAAATTCAGATGTCATAATGTTAAAATTTTGATTTCGCTTATGAAGATACTCACCTGAACTTTTTCGACAAAAAATTACACTGTATATTTAAGGTCATTTTTCTTACTTCTAAATACATTTCAATTAAGGGGTATGTAACACTCAATAAGCCAACGCTCTGTTGTTATTATATATTATATCTATAATATATATTAATATATATATATATATATATATATTAAGTTTTTTGAAACCCTACACACGACTAGCCATAGTCAAACTCCATTGGCAATATATTTTATTTTTTTATCCTTAATGAAATTTCGGAATCCACCACTATGTAAAGTCAGAATTCAAATTTAATAAGTTTTGCCTTTTAAAATGCTATATATAGCATGTCCATATGGAGTGAGTTGTGGAGGAAAAGATGGAGGGATTGGTAGTTTGCCCTGCAAACCATGTACCATTGACACCTATAAGTTTTTTGGAACGTGCTGCATTTGTTTACCGCAAAAACATAGCCTTAATTTATGGAAACACAAGTTATTCATGGGAAGAATTACATGGAAGATGTATCAACCTTGGCAATCGGCTCCTCTTCCAACTGGGTTTATTGGTTGATGTGTAATCTAATTTCAATACTTTCAACTTACTCCTGCCATCTGTTAATATATATTTATGTACAACACAAACATATTTATTTTGTTCATGCTTCAGACAATCTGACTAATTCTATATACATATATAAGTGCACCATTTATGTAGCTGAAACAATCTGACTAATTCTATATACATATATAAGTGCACCATTTATATAGCCGAAACAATCTGACTAATTCTATATACACATATATAGGTGCACTATTTATATAGCCGAAAGTAGTTGCACTTGATTTATCTCCATTCAAGATCTATGCTTTTTTTTTCTTTGAACTCTTTCATAACATAAATATGATTAAGAACTCCTTGACGTGAAAATAATATTTTACACGTATAAACTAGACTAGAATTAGATCTAGTTTTTTGGACTTTGAATACTATGATTTTGATCCTTTTAATTTCATGCATGCCAAAAGTTAATTAGTAGAAGTGAGCCATTAGAGACGATATATTAACCAAGTCAACAGGCGCATTCATTCACCCAAATTAATTGATGCGTAGAAGAAGGGTTATTAATTATCATTTTTTTTTTACATTTACATTTATACTTGTAATAAAAAGAAGAATCGACAACAAACTTTAATTCCTCCACTTAATTCTTAGTTGATAAAAGCATAATAATTATGTCCCTTGCGAAGATAGACTTGACTTACGTATATGGTTCTACTTCTCTCATATTTATTATCTCACGCATTGACTTGACCAGCTAGATGTTAAAAAATGAAAAAGTCTACATCGATGGTTAAAGAAATAAGTGATCAGATTTGAACAATTCTCTTATTTGAGATAGTTTTTAGGGTATGACTTACACCTAGCTGCTAGAACTAAATTTTAAAGTTGTCCGCGCGTAAAATGTCCAAAAACATGAGCTTGAAGTGAGTATTGAAGAATGAAAATTTTTTCATCGATGGTTAATGAGATGAGTAGTTTTCTTATAAATCTTAGACAATTATTTATCTTTTGAACTAATGTTTAGAGCATGATAAGCCCAAAATCTAATTTTACAGTAACTACTTTATTAGTAAGTCATTGTATAAGATTATAAGAATATATATTGAGGGGTCTTTTTCCAATAACAAACCATCTTTTGTCTTCTTACTAGATATTCGAAACCATTTTGAGTGCTCATACTTGTAATAGTAACGACAAAACAGCCCCCTCGAGTTTCATTGCTCTTATATTTCCTTTGGCTTTTTCTCTATAAAAACGTTCATAACTTGCGTAATGGTGTCAAAATTAGGGGCTGAATGAGGACAAATTCACAATGTCACGTAAAAACGATTAGTTAATTATAAGTCATGTAATATAATAATGTAGTTAGATGAAATTTTGTGTTGTCTTAACTCACATACTAAATATGTAATGAACACATAGATTATATATACTATATATTATAATATATACTAAGTACTAACAATATTTCTATTTCATACTTTAAAAACGATAAAAATAGGAGCAATCATGTGTAAGTGTGAAAACACGTTTTGACTTTTTGGTTTCTTGTTTGAGTGCTTTATTATTTTTTAAGAAAAAAGTTTCTATTTTCATTATTTTTTATTTAACAAATGAGCTAACCAAGTCTCGTCCCAAATGGTATTAATTAAATACGTGGTCACCATCAAAATTTAAAGCTTTTAGAGCAGGAGCAAATTGTTGTGCACATGATTGAACACCTTGAAAGGGGAATTTAATTCTTTTCTTATATTAGTGTTATATTATAATCAAAACTCCTTAGTACTTGTATCTTTTTTTCCTCTGGCTGTGATTTAAATAAATTGATGACTAGGTACAATTGATATGCGTAATTACGACCAGAGGAAAACATCTAGATACATGAACTTGCTCAATAGTACTAAACAAGTCAATGGGCTTAAATATTCTCTCGAAATCATATTATTTTAGTTTAAGATAAATATCGAATATAAATAGATAGTTTGTTATGTCTCTCGTATAATCATGTTGGGGATGGAATATGGATGCACAATTAAAATTGCGGTATAACCTAATAGTTTTGGCTCTTTCTTATATACGTGTTCAAAATTTAGTTAATATTAAATTCGAATAGATAATACTCATATATTCATTATTATTTTATCTAGTTAATATTAACAAATCAAGAAAGAGTTATTATTTACTTTCAATATCAGTTCTAATGGAAAATCTTAGTAGCTCAATTGATTGACTACTTGAACTCTTGAGTTGTTGGTAAAAGTTTGATTCTACATATAGTAATCCACTCCCTATATCTTTTTCCCCGACCCCAATTTTTGTTTTTTTTCTAAAAAAAATAATATATAATCTCTTCATTAAGTGACCGCACTTCCAAACTTATTAGAATTATACAAATATTTAGATTATATTCTGAATCAATAAACTTCAAATTATGACGCTAAATTCAAACCTTCTTTCTGTTTACTCTTAGCTTTTATTTGTAGCTTATTTTGTCTAACCAATTAAAAAAGCTTAATTTATGCGCTTATTAATCTTAAAAGAAGAAAAAAAACCCGGTGAAAAAAGGGGCACATAATGTAGCAGCACAATAGAGGAAATTTTTGGTTTTGTTACACAATGGTGGTGCAGTCCATTTCTGCACTCAAACACAATCTAGGATGGCAACCCACATTGGCCTCAAAAAACTCCAACCAATATGAGGCCAAAAATCATTTTTGTATACTCTGATTTCATTGAACTAGTGCTTCAAGCACTTACCATTCTTCAAGAAAAAGACAAGTCTTGTCTAATTGTCTTAATCCATGAAGGTAGCAATGTAACAAAACCACCAGTGTCATCATCACGGCCATCAAAAATTCTGGATTACCAAACACTTCTTGAAATGGGGCAGCCTAATTTCAAGATTATGCATCCGAAAAATGAATTTGATCCGATTTCGATCAATTTTACTTCTGGATCAACAGGGAAGCCTAAAGGAGCTGTGTATAGCCATAGAGCTGCTTATTTGAATACAATTGCTGATATTTTTCGATACGAAATGGGAAAAAGCCCTGTTTTTCTCTGGACAGTGGATATGTTTCGATGCAACGGGTGGTGTCTCCCCTGGACAATTGCTGCTTTGGGTGGCACTAATATTTGCCTAAGTGAAATCAATGGAAAAGAGATTTTGGATGCAATTTACCTTCACAATGTATCACATTTTTGTGGTGCACCAATGATTCTTACGAAAATTGCAAATGCTATAGGCATAAATCAGCCTCTGTTACCTCACAAAGTGAATGTAACAGTAGCAGGGGTACTGCCACAGCCCGAAATTCTGATCAAACTCGAAAAGTTAGGATTTACTATCAATCATGCATATGGTATGAGTGAAGCACTTGGTCCAATGATATCGATGCCTTGGAAGTTTCAAGATGAGCATTTCTCCAAGTCAAATGAAGACGTGGATGTGAAAATTCGCGAAGGGGTTCACAACATTATGATGGAAGAAGTTTGATTTGTTAAAAAGATTCCAGAGAGTATGAAAAAAAAGGTGCCAGAGATGGAAAAACGTATAAGGGGAAATCATGTTTTAGAGGGCATTTGTCTATGATGAGGGAGGTTACTGAAAAGATTCATCAAGAACTGAAGAAGCTTTTGAGGGAGGGTGGTATAGGACTAAAGATCTTGGTGTTAAATATGCAAATGGGAATATAAAGTTGAAGGATCGCGCTGTTGACGTAGTCAAAACTGATGGGAAAACTATAAGCACACTTGAAATTGAAGGTGTTTTGATTAGGCATCCTATGGTTTTGGAAGTTGCAGTTGTAGCAAGATGTGATGATGTTCTTGGAGAGACCCCTTGTGCTTTTGTGAAACTGAAAAAAGGGTGTTTTATGACTGATGAAGAAATTATCAAGTTTTGTAAAGATTGGCTGCAGGATTACATGGTTCCTAAGGCAGTAATCTTTGGTGATTTACCATTCAATTCTTCAGGGAAAATACAGAAATTTATACTTAGGGACAAGGTCAACAATGCAATGAAGTTGTGTCTACAAGTTGGGTGCAACTCAGTTGGCGAGCTGCCCACACCTTCATCCTAGTGGTGGGGATTTGAATTTCGATATATTCCCTCCCCACCCTAAAAAAAAAAAAAGAACATTGAAATATGCATGCCTTAATAAAAATTGTCCTTTTTCAGTCTTTGTTATGTCTAGCAAAAACATTGCTCATGATCCCAAATAAATTTATGTATTTGGCATGAATTTACTTGATTGGAACTTTGTTTAAAAAGTTAATTTGAAATTAATAATATTGAAAACTTTAAGATTTGTTTTTTTTTATTATATTACAAAGGGATAATGTTTAAAGTGGACAAAACTAATAATGTAAAGAAATACAGTAGCGACTGTTTAATTTATTTGTGTTCCATTAGCAAAACGGTTTCAAACGACTCTCTCTCATATTCCTTGCTCGCATCTCCCTTCTGTCTCGATCGCCACTATCGATTGTCTCTCTAGTTTATACAATAGAAATGTATGATAAACTGTGTTAACATTTGAATAAAGCGAGAGAAAAAGTGACCATCACATCAAATAATATATGACATATATTTCGTCTCATATACCACTTATTAATTATACAATACAAATAGATTTAATTGGCCCAAGTCTCTTTTGCAGTTCTATCTTCGAGTGTTTATATACAAATTCAAATTGTATGTAATTCTCACTTTCTCATTTTATACAATGCGATGAATTATAATTTGCTCAAGTCTTTTGTCTTTCTCTCTTCTCATTTTATACAAATCCTCGAATTGTATATAATCGTCCTATACCACTTATAATTCATACAATAAAATATTTTTTCCGTGTGCCCAAATCTTTTGCCTTTCTCTCTTTCTAGTTTATTACAATTCAAATTGTATATAATCTCTCTTTCTCGTTTTTTATACAATTCGATTCAATTGTATATTCGTTTTGCCCAAGTCTCTTTTACCTTTTCTCTTTTTCGTTTTATACACCTTCAACTTGTAGTATTCTCTCTTGCTCGTTTTATACAATAGAGGGAAAAGGCTGAGAGGGAGCAAAACCAAGCCGTCCTGATAAAGGAGAGGGGGGAGCGAAGATGGAGAGTAAAAGAGAAACATAGGGCGGGAACAGGATTCCAACCTCGAGCGTAACGGCTGGGGATGTATAAAGTATAACACAAATCGTAAGTGTATTTGGTAGATGTGAGAAGAAAGGTGGCCCTATTATAAACGGAAGATAGAGAGAAAATGATGAGAAAAGTCAGGGGAAGTGGAGGAGACCCGTAGCCAGAGGAGCGGGTACCCAGAAGTTGCAAAACCCCAGTGGCACAAATTCAGATAATGTATCCGTGCATCAAAATTAATTATCTCGCGCATCAAAATTAGTGTATCGTCGTGTATAAAAGTACATAAGATTAGTGTAAACACGCAGAACAAATGTAATGGATCTTCCTTAAATTGAATGTATACTGTCTCCGTATGTATATAAATTATAAAAGATTATATCGTATTAAATTTTTTTATGATTATAAACTCATAAGGGACAAATGATAATTTTTTCTATGATTATTGTCCTTTGCCCTCGTAAAAATAGGAAAAACTACATGTCGGTCCAATTGGGTTTTTAACTTTGGGTGGATCTACCCACAAAAGTGACCAAACTCCTGTTGTTTCAGTCCAATTTGCTCTTCTTTAAAGAAATTTCTTTCCTATTCATTATGCAATTTCTACAAATACAATATAAGCATAAATTAAATTTTTCCAAATATACATCATCATAACATTCATAAAACTAAAGATCTTAACCCAAAAAAATGTATTTTTTATCAAATAAACCTGTAGACATAAGATATATCAATATACACCCTTAATTATACAATGCAAAAGTACCATACAAATATTTGAATGAGAAAAGTAAGTGTTGACAATGATATACATACAAAGACATTTTGCCTCAGTTGTTATGTTTGAACTTCTTAGTCTCTAGCGAGAAAAATAAGAAATTGAAAAAAAAAATCAAAAAATAGGAAAGATAATAAACACAATAAAATTTTATAACTATGATTTCGGTAATTGTGTTTAATAGCTATAATCTTACTTACTATGGAGACTGCAGTTTGTATATTTCACTTGTGAATATGCAAACAAGCTGACCATATACAAAGTTTGTATTCTACAGAGAAAGCGGGACGACAAGAAGGAGGCTCATCCACCCTAGACAACAAGCCACATACTTACACACCCCCCAAAGCCCCCCCACTTTCACCTCCAATTATCCATTCATTCCTCCTCCCCCTCCCACCTCCCCCATCCTTCCTCCCCTATTTAGTGGACAATACACAAACATGATAATTTATTATGATTTTTTTCATAAATCGTATACAAATGGTTAGGGCAAGCACATACGAATTCTGAATCTATACAATCAGGAACCGAATTATACAAATTTAATTTTATACATTTAGTAAACTAAATAGCAAAATTTCGCCAAATTATAGCCTCAGATTAAAAATAATTTAAACTAAAGCTATATTACATAATATACTCTAAATATTTGTCATTTGCGTGATTTTCCCAAAATTTAAAGCCCATAGATAGTGGGAGGAAGAGTTAAGCTAAATAGAAATTCTTCCGGACCCTTTCATAGATATTCCTCTAGAGCCATCAATACGGGCTAGGCCCGTTGGATCGACTTGGCCTAACCTATAATTTAGTAGGGTTGGGTTATAATTTTCTGAGTCCACTTAATAAAAGGATTTTTAGCTCGGCCTGAATAAATCTGTCCAACTATGATACTCAAGAAATATGGATAGGAACAAAATTGAAAATCTATCTAAAGTTTGAAATATTACACTTTAAATGCAAATTGTGTTTATGATTTATGTACTATATACAATAAAAATTTCCTAAAAATTCTAGAGAATCACTACATAGGTCGTAGCTTATGGAATATTGTCATAAATTTAATATTTTATTATGATCATTGAAAAACAATTAGATTAATATTTTTATTTAGCTATTTATGATTTTACTTGTAATCAAATTTAATAAACATTATAAAGCTAATTTTATTTATGGATTGGATCAACAAGTAGTAACAGTAACATCATGTAATATTGTCTAGCGATATTTATGATATATTTTTTTTAAATTATAATTTAATTTAAAAAATTTTAAAAAATATACTTTTAAGAAAAAAGTGTTGGCCCGGCAAAGTCCGTAGCCACGTACTTGTGGGTTGAATCGATCATTTTTTGGCTCACCCCAAAAATGAGCTAGCCCGACCTGATCCGATTAATTTCAAAATCGATGAGGGGAGCCATGGAGGGAAGGACCAGACGCAGAGGGACAAACTGGAGCGGCCGCAACGAAGAGGGGGGGGGGGGGCAGGGGAAGGGAGGGGAGCAACGGGGAAATCAATTTATTTTAAAATTATTATTTATTTATTTTAAAAATACCTTTCAGTTTAAGCCGTCAACGTGGACTATTATTTATTTATTTATTTATTTTAAAAATACCTTACAGAGTTTCAGTAAAATATTTTTAGGGGGCTCTCCTTGCTTATTACTGAATAGAGTATATCAACTATCAAGACCATCAAGCAACCCTCTTTTTTTTAATTATCACAATCATCAAGTATATCTTCTTTACTACTTATAAAAAGAGTTCTCTTTATTAACATCAAAAGCCATGCATGCAGACCATTTCTATTAATATTATATATTATATATACTATTATATATATAGTATATGATTTAAATAATCAAGTTTTTAATTTAGCTTTAAAAAAGCAAACTTATGCTACTCTTCAAAAAAAATACTTAATTTTTACTTAAAACTTGCATGGATTGAAAAAAAAAAAGTTCTCCATTAAGTACTTTCGCATTTCTACTTTAATACTTATGGATAACCATAAAGTGGTGGTCGACATGTCTGTTTTCACTTCATGTGGGAGGGCGGGTGAAGAATGGGAATGACGAAAAGGAGGGGGAGGGGCAGGGGGAAGGGACGGACCGGAGGGCGGGGCAAGGGAAGGAAAGAGAGAAAAAGGAAGGAAAAAGGACAGACAGAAAGCAGGGGAATAACAGAGGGGAGGGAGGGGAAAAAAACAGAGAAAAGGAGGCGCGGTGGAAGGGTGCGGACAGAGGGAAAAAGGACAGAAGGAAATAAGCGAGAGAAGCAGGGGGAAGAAAAAAACGGAAGGGGGGGGGAAACAGGAGGGAGCGGCGGGGACGGGAAGGGGGGGAGATTAAAAAAAAAAACACATAAAAATTGATTGTTTATAAAAAAATCGATTGGTTCATAAAATTAATCTATCTATGTCACATAAAATGAGATAAAAGAAATAACATGTATTATTTAAGTTTATGAAACTACATACTACAAAGTATTATAAATCTCAATTATTAACAACATATTGACTCTTGTGAAAAACCCATGTAGAAATCTCATGTATTGATATATTGATATGTGATCAATTATTACTATAATAATAATAATAATAATAATAATAATAATGCAATTATAAATAATTTAATCCTAGTTGTACTATAATACTAAGAATAATTTTAGATGAAATATAATCCTAATTAACATAGGTAGTCTAATCCTAGTGTAACTCTAATTCTTCAGCAGTATTGTAACTCGACAGTCAGCTTCGTTGGACATGTTACTTCGACATGTTTCAATCTCTAGTTTCCTTCTTCATCAACACTTGATATAGACAAGTCAGTCAACTGTGTTGAACTTATTCCTTTGACATGTTTCAATCGTTAATTTCCTTTTTCTTCAACATCTTGAATATTGTTTGTTCTACATATATTGGGACACATGAAGTAATAAGTATTATTTAAAAATTAAGTAAAAAATACTACAAGTTACAATTATTAACAATTTAAAATATTATTAAATCATATCAAAATTTAATCAACTCTCTAATTTTTATTTATATCAAATAAATTGACATTAAAAAAATAGATATTAGGCTCGTGCTAGTAATAATGATAAGCTTCAAAAGTGTTACCTTTCGTCTTAAACACGTTAGACCATATATTTAGTACTTTGGGGCAATTATTGATTGCAAAACTTTATTTATCATTTTATAAGTTTCCTATATAAGGCAGGAAATTGTCCTAAATTGACAACTTTACAATTCATTTCACAAGCGATTAAATTCTCATCAAGAGAGACATGAAGGCAATTATTAGGTATGGAGTATTTCATTTTTGACAGAAAAGGAAAAGAAAAATATCGTCAAGTAATTAGCATTATTAGAATGAACATTTATGATCGTCCATTTATTGATAATTTATATCAATAATATCATTCAGATTAAAATAAGTTTCCCCACCAAAGATATTCTTAAACATAATAACAAATTAAGAAAACAACAATTAATTAAGAACATACTTTCTCCCAAGCCGGGGGCTTCAATGGAGACGAGAGGAAAGGGGAAGACGAGGGGGAGAAAAGAGCGTTAGAGAAGGAGGGGGGGGGAGAGAAAGGAGAGGACAGGGGAAAAAAAACGAAAAGGAACGAGAGGAAACGAAGAGACGGCGGGGGACGAAGAAAGGGCAAAAAGAAAAGGGGAAAAGCAACACACAGAAGAGGGAGGGGAAAGAGGGGGGGTGAAGTGAATATAAAGTGAAAGAATAAAACAAGAAAAAAAGAAAGAAAAAGATGGGAAGCATTAAGCTTGAAATGAAAATTCATTTTTACATCAAGATTTCACTCTAATCTCTGGTGATGACATAATAAGAAACACGAATAATAGATGCAAATTCAAACTGAGGGGTTCTTTTTGTTCGCTTTTAATGTTTTACCGACAAGTTAGATTTTGTTTATTAATTTTAAATGAATCATAAATTTTAGTTTATTCAAATTTTATGGACAAGAAATAACAAAGTCAAATTCGGAAATTCAATAGCTACTAAACCAAATTTTTAAGTAAGAAGGTAATGTAATTAGTTCTAGAAAATTAATAAAAAATAAGTTAATGGTATTAATATGTTGTTTTACCTTTTTAAAATGAAGTTTTACTTCAAATTTTAATGGGAGGAAATAAAGAGTCCAATTCATTGAAATTCAATTAGCTTGTAAACCTAAATTTTTATTTAAGAATGTAATTAAATTAGTTTGGACAATTAAAGAAATAAGTTATGGGTAATAAAATAAAAGTGTTGTATTTAAAATTAAGTTTTATTTCAAATTTTAATGGGAGGAAATAAAAAGTCAAATACATTGAAATTCAATTATCTAATAAATCTAATTTTTTAATTAAGAATGTAATTTAATTAGCTTAGACAATTAAAGAAATAAGTTAAACAAATTTCAATTAGCTAGTAAACCTAAATTTTTAATTAAGAATGTAATTTAATGAGCTTAGACAATTAAATAAATAAGTTAATGAAGTTAATGAAATTTCAATTAGCTAGTAAACCTAAATTTTAATTAAGAATGTGATTTAATTAGCTTAGACAATTAAATAAATAAGTTAATAAATGATAAAATAAAAGTGTTGTATTTAAAATTGCAGTTGTGGGGATTCGAACCCATGTGCTCACAATGTCAATTTTATTTTTTTTAACTGTTGCAAATAACATTTTACTTGTATATATGGTATAATTTTCGGCGAAGGGTGTCCAATTGGACACTCTCGAGACACTGTAGCCCCGCCACTGCCTGGCTTCATTGAAAATAAGGTTTATATAATTATCTAGATCTATCAATATGGACTAACCTATCCCATCCAGGCTAATCATGCTTTTTGCATTTAAAGGTCAGGCCGGGGGGTTACCTATTTTGGTGTGGGCCCGAAAAATGGTCGGCCGCCCAAACCCAACAATACGGGGCTACAGCTTTGCCGGCCAGCCTACTTTTTAAAAAAATTATATTCTTTTCATAATTATTAAAATTAAATTATAATGATAATTAACAAATTTATATAAAAACCAAAAAATAATATTACATGAGTAATGTTAATTACTTGTTATCAAAATCTACAAATAAAATTATCTTAAATACTTATAATTTTTTCAAGTTAAAAAAATCTTAAAATAAATCTAAAAAAAGAAATATTAACCTAATTGTTTTGAGTATGGACTTTCTTTAATTTTAAGTTTTAATCTTATATTATATTTTTTAATTATTTTTTATTGACCTACGGACCGACCCTACCGATATTTCTTAAGCTCCACAAATCAGTAAGCTTATTCAGGTCGAAGTAAAAAACTCTTTTCTTGAATGAGCCTCAAATATCTTAGTCCACCCATATTAAATCGTTTGTTAAGTCAGATTAGTCCAACGAACCTAAACTATATTGACGGCTATAATTATCTCCATACATTACAAGATGTTATGTTTAATTGATGTATGACTTTGTTTAATTGTTTAACATTCACACTCGTTATAATTTTTGCATTTAAGGTAATCAATTGATATTACATGTGCAAATATTGAGTAACTTTTTATTTGAATTCAAACTTATTGCAAAGGGTAAACCAACAATATAAATCAATAATATAATCGACGTCTAATACTATATTTAGGGTTGTTCATGGTTATGGTTAACAACCAAATCAAATTGCAATTCAAATCAAATCAATTAAAAAATTGGATATTTGGTTTAGTTTAGTTAGGTTTGGTTTTTAAATTTTGAAAAATCGCTACTATTTGATTTGGTTTTGATTTTACTAAAAAGTGAAAAAATAATCAAACCAAATCGATAAATTAGATATATAAATTTTATAATTATTTATTTATTATTTCATAAATAAATTAAAATTATTTTGTTAAATTTTAATTAACAAGTCTTTAACTTTACTATTTTCTCAAGTCAATAATTTAACCCAAGTATAACAATCTCAAATCCAAGTCCATCAAAATCTAGTTTAGTCTTTATCTACTGTACTTCACATAAAACAGTCAAATTTTCTATTAAATGAAACACTTTGTTCGTGTAATGATATATCTAATATTGTTTAATTGTTTCACTAAATCGACATTAGTTTTTTTGTAGATTGTTCATGTACTTAGTGTTTGTGTCTATCGAGATACGTATGTCCTCGACAAAATTATTACTTTCAAACCGAATAAACCAGAAAAACTGAATCAAACCGATAGTTATTTTTTTCGTTTGATTTGGTTTGATTTTAAATTTTTAAAAATCGATTAAAATTAATCTGATTTTAATTTTAATCAATAACTAATCCAAACCGAATCACGACACCAGCGAGTTCTTAAAACCAAAGACCAATTCAGGCCTCTAACTTAATTATGGTGTTCAAAAAGTATATAAGGGGTAACCAATAACCATTCCACTCAATATGTCATTAATAATTTACTTTACTACTTACTGTTTAATAGTATATTAAAATGAAATGATTTAACCTAAATAACTTTATTAATATAAATATTTTAAGTAAATAATTTACTTACCCACTCTATCATTATATGCAAATAGCTTTATCAAGAATAAATAATTAGGGGCGTGCGAATTGCGAAACCGGTCTATACGGCCAACAATTTTCAAACATACAAGAATGGTCAATTATTAATTCAATCATTATATTTTATACGTTACCATTATTTTTATCAGCCATTCATTTTTTAATATTTGAAAGTACTTTAGCATAATTTTTTAATTTAATCATCACATGAAATTTAAATTTAGAGATTATTAAATTGAATTTTTTTTTAATTATAAACTTCAAAACATACTTCTATTTTTTTTAATGATAAGTGTGAGACTGTAAATGAGAGGCAAAGTAAAGTAGAAGGTATTGGTTTAGTCTTTTTTTTTTTTAAAGAAAAATATTAAAAATATTTTTGAACTTCACACAAATTATTAATTTTATATATATCTTAATTTATCACTTGACATAGCAAATGATTTTAAATTTAAACTTTTATGAGAATATTATATTCTTAATAAAAATATAAAAAAGCGTCTAAATTTATTTATATTGTAAATCCGAAATATGGTTATGATAGAAAGAAATGGAGTAGTAGATAGGAACCACATTTTATTTTTTTGTTATGATAAGAATGGAAACAAAGAGGAATACGAGTCAACACATACCTTCTTCTTTGCTGACGATTTGTAATTATCTCAAATGTTTATCCTTCATCTGCTCTTCTATTCACACTAGCCCCAACTTCTTCTTCTTCTACAACAACTGCAAATATGACTTCTCCCTCCATCTTTCTAAACCCTATTTTTATTTCACTAATAATACCCGTTATTCTAGGAACGGTTTTCTATCAACTCGATTCCTTCGACCCGGTTTCTTATCCGACCCATGTGCTCTCTACTGACCCGCCTATTGTTGCACCAAAGCGCAATAACCAGGTGCTCCGTGGCTCCGAAAACATCGGAGTTAACCAGCTGTTAGCACCCGAAGATGTAGCCTACGATCCGGAATCGGGAGTTATATACACTGCATGCGTTGATGGGTGGGTTAAAAAAGTGAAAGTCAACGAATCGGCGGCGGATTCCACGGTGGAGGATTGGGTTTTCACCGGTGGCAGACCTCTCGGACTTGCTCTAGGACATCACGGCGAAGTTATCGTTGCAGATTCAGAAAAGGTCAATTTTCTTCTTTTTTTTTTTTGGGGAAGAAATTGTTAATTAATAAAGGAATGGAAAAAGTCTAAAATACCCTTGAGCATATGCCCTTAGTTATCGATGTATACCCTACCATTATAATTTTGTTACTTATTGTTATTCCTATGTTTAGTACATGATCAGAAAATGGATATATTGATTGATGTTTATTTTGAAAATATTATTTACTTCATTTTAAAAAAGGATGATGTTATTTTTTTAAAAAAAAGGAATAAATTTTTTTTTTGCAACACTTTAAATTTAAAGGACATTTTGGTACATTTGACATAATTTTAATTTAGAAACACATTTTTTTTTAAACTCTATTCCAAGTTAGGCTTCATTTGTTTTCATTAAGATTTAGAGGTTTAAATTTGAATACACATCTAAATATTAAGATTTGCATTAAGATTAAGGTGTTTTGATATGAATATTAAGATTTGGTCTTTAAATTTGAACACTAAATAATTATCATTGTTTGTTTTCAATAGCTGAATGTGCATGTGAAATTAACATTAATTAAGAAAATATCATAAAAATTTTATTTCATACAAAAACATTTATAAACACCAATACACCAACAGTGTTTTTGACACAGTCAATACAAGAAAATTATTAATATAAAAAAATATTTAAAAGGATTTATGAAAACTTACTAGTTCAAGAGGGAAAAAATGGTATTTGATTGAGAAAAGAGAGAATTTTTTTAAATTGTGAGATAAAAAGGGCACGCTCAAAGCTGAAAAGCGATATTTATTATTTGATAACTTATCAAATGAATCTGAATGTTGTTAAGAATCTCCATTTGATTCATTGAAACCTCTTCATACCCATTAAGAGCCTTTTTAAAAAAATAAAACAAATAAACTTAATGAGCTGAATTTGAATGATTCAGATTTAAACTTAAAAACCAAACGTACTAAATCTAATTATTAAGATTCAGATCTCTATTAAGTGCAGACAAATGAGGCCTTAAACTAGGTTATTCTTTTTCAAACGATTTTGAAATGGAGGATCTAATAATGAAACTGATAAATATGGAGATAGATTGATACATTAATGGTAATTGTTCAATAAATTACGATAAAGAGCGTAGCATAACAGACAAATAATAGTCAGGCGTGATAACAGTGAGATCTGAAGACGAGATCTTAATTCCTCCGTATTTACACTATTTTGATATCAGTTCAGTATAAAATAACCTTGTATAATTATTTAGAATGAAATGTTTAAGTTTGACAGGGATTATTACTCAACGTTACTTCTGAGGGTGAAATTAAAGTGCTAACAGAGGAAGCTGAAGGCCTGAAATTGAAATTGGCAGACGCTGTAGACGTTGCAGAGGATGGAATTATATATTTCTCCGATGCTTCTTATAAATATAATATCGAACAATACATTTATGATTTTCTTGAAGGAAGACCCCATGGAAGACTGTTAAGTTATGATCCATCAACTAAACAGACCAAAACGCTACTTAGCAATCTGCATTTTGCTAATGGCGTTGCAGTCTCTCCAGATCAAAATTATGTTATCTTCTGTGAAACTCCTCTGTAAGTACTCTTCATATTTTTAATTTACTTAGCAGATACATAGAAGAGTACTTCTCATTTGCCATTTTTTTTGTAGGAGGAAATGCAAAAAGTATCATATAAAAGGCGAAAAAAAAGGATCCGTGGATATGTTTGTTGATAATTTACCTGGATTTCCTGACAACATTCGTTACGATGGTGAAGGGCATTATTGGATTGCATTTGCCTCGGTTAGTTTCTTCATAACATTTAAATTTGATGTGTTCAATCTTTAGGATACACCGCTCTCTCATATTTTGTTTCTGATAACTTGAACAGGAAAACACATATTCATGGGACTTGGCACTAAAGTACCCATTCATCAGAAAGATAATAGCCATAATGGTGAAATATGTTGGACAACCAAAGGCAGAGAAAAATGGTGGTGTTTTATCTGTTGATTTACAAGGAAATCCACTGGAACACTATTATGATGAGGATTTGACAATGGTGTCAAGTGGCATTAAGATTGGTGATCACTTGTACTGTGGCTCTGTTAAGTCTCCGTATATACTACGCCTCAATCTCAAACAATATCCTGCCGTTCAAACTTCATAAACAAAGATGACCATGACCATTTTCCTAGTACAGAAATGTAAGTGTGTGATTTCAAAAAATAATGGGTGTATTTGTTAGTTAGAGTCGTTCAATTTTGCATAAGATTTCCACTATATAAGATGTGCAAGTGTTTTCTTTTTAATTTATTGTAAATAATAAAAAAAAATCAGCATATGCAACTAAATCATGATCTACTTTTTGTATGTATTTAATTCTATTAAATTTAATAGGATAAACATTTTTATTGAAATTCTTTTTAACACCTTTGGTAAAAAAAATCAATCAATAATATTATAAATTAATATACTACTAAGCATTAAAAATGATTTATTACATTTAAACATGTAAATTGTACAATCTACTTTTCTATTTACAAATTATGTTAAATCTACTTAGGTTAAATAAATTATATCCTCTCATTAACAAGTTTCGGCATGAAATAAATGGACTGCACATATTCAAATTTACCCCTCAATTTTTAACTATATTTTAAAATTAATTTGAACTCCATAAAAGGCAAAAACAAAATATTTTCCTAATGACCAAGTGACATATTAAAGCAAGAGTTTAACAAATAACAAAATTGCTAAATTTCAGATCATACGGCGCCAAAATTGATTTTTTTTTTCCTTTTTTAATCGAAGGATTAGCAAATCTTTGAGAATTGATTTTTCATTTATTGTCACTCTAACTAATTAATAATAGTTATTCTCTTTGTCTCAATTTATTATGACAAGTTTGAAATCTTAATTTTTTTGAAATAAAATTTATATATTTAAAAATTAAAATATAAATTAAAAACTACTATAAATCATAAAAAATATAAAAGATATAAGAAAAAATTACAGAAAAAAATAAATTTGTTTGAATATCAAAATTTAAATATCCGTAAAGATGTCACACTGAGAAAATATTTCTCTATTATTATTATCTCTGAAAATCTAGTTTCCTTAACCATGTAGGGATGCTATAACCGAGTTCAACTTGTAGTGGGAAAACCTCATTAACCTAATCTAAGTAATTTAAACCTACATTAATCCCTTCTTATTAAAGTTTGTTTTTGTTCTTGTCTAATTTTATCTTCCTTCTTGCTCAACTGTAATTTTCTGCAAAAGATGTCTCTCCCGGACCCGGTACAAAATAATTGTAGCTTTTGTGACCGTTATGAACTAGACATGTATCGGGACGACAATATCATGAATAATTGGGATTGGTCTGGTTATGGTGAAAACGTATTCTATATCGAATGTAAAGTTGATTATATACTCGAAAAAATTGACAACGATGATGATGATGATGAAGAAAAAGTTGTTCATGAACTGATTGAGTCCGCGGTGAAACCTTATGTATTTAAATTTGATTTTTTGACACAATGCAGAATTAAGGCACGAGTAATTTGCAATATGTTAGGTATCTCTGAAGACTCTGCTTCTGATGTAGCTGAACAGGTTTCAACTTTTGCTACATCACAGATAAATGATCCTCAAAATAGTGCTAGTAAAATTGTGCCTATAGTAATGTCGTTTACTATTATTTATGTCCAACAAGATGGTGAAGATATTAATACTGCTCGTGCTCGTGTTCTTCTCAATACCAACACTGAGTTTCGTCTTCCTCCCATTGTTCCTCCTCCTAATCCAACAAACAGAGGTGTAAATCCATTTTCCTTTGAAATATTGTATAGGTGGACTTTAAAACATGGTGATCCAGTACATCCTATGTGTTCCATCTGTATCAATGATCCTTCGCTTGGAGAGACCATAGCAATCTTACCGTGCTGGCATTCTTTTCACTTACATTGTATCATCAAATGGCTGGAGATAAACCACCGATGCCCTATGTGTCGTTGGTCCTTTTCAAAAAAAATAGCAAATATTGGTACTGATAATGCCCCTTTTGACTAGTAAGTTTTAGTTTAATGAGCATATCACGATATGTTTAGGCTTTAATTTGCAGTGTTTGAATCTATGGATGAAAGACACAAGTGTCCTTCCTCATTCAGTTTCATGTTTGGTATCCATTGAATATGCATTATGTAATTTATATTCTTTTATGTATCTAGTACCATTGATTACTCCACTTATTTGCACAACTTCTGCAGCAATTTGTTTGTTGATTTTGCTTTATGTGTATGCGCCAATCCTTTAACTCTTTTAAGCAATAAGCTACACAAATACAGTAAATGTTGTTCCGATTTTCTTAAGTCGAAAACACTGGATGAAAGAGATGGTCTATTCATGTTTGTCAAGTTAATCAATTGTACACACTGACAATGTTTGAGCTTTTTTTATTCATAGAAAAGCTTTGTTATGTATGACCTCAAGCATAAGATTACAAACAGAAGAGCCAAGAGTTAATGTTGGAAATATCTAAACAAGTGTTACAAGAATAAGGCTTATACTCTCAAGTACTCTTCAGACTGCAATCTCTCTTTTGATTTCACAAACACTGCCTAAGGCTTTTGCTTTTTCCCTTAGGACAAACTTTTGTATCTTGCCCGTAGAAGTTGTTGGTAGATCTTCAAATATGACTGTCTGGGGAGCCATATAATGAGGCAAATGATCCCGACAATAGTTGATTATATCTTCAGATCCAAGACTAAATCCCTCCTTCAACTTCACGAAAGCACAAGGTGTCTGCCCCCAGTGATCATCTGGTCTTGCTACTACAGCTGCTTCAAGGACTGCAGGATGACTGACCAAAACTCTTTCCACCTCAACCGAGCAAATATTTTCACCTCCAGAGATTATAATGTCCTTCATCCGGTCCTTAACTTCTATGTAGCCATCTGGATGTCTCACAGCAAGATCGCCAGTATGAAACCATCCACCTCTGAACACTTCTTCTGTTGCTTTAACATTTTTCAAGTATCCACTCATCACAGTGTTCCCTTTAATCATAATTTCACCAAGGGTCTTTCCATCATCCGGAACCCTCTCCATTGTATCAGGATCTCTTATGTCAATTCCCTGTGTAAAATAGTGCTCCACTCCTTGTCTTGCTTTCAGAGCAAATCGTTCATCAGGAGGTAATGATTCCCACTCTGGCTGATGAAGACAAGACATACAGGGACCATGAATCTCTGTGAGACCATATATATGAGATACCGAAAAGCCTAACTCCTCCATCTTGGAAATGATATGAGGAGGCGGTGGTGAACCACCTGTCGTTATTTCAACCTTGTGAGGAAGTGGTTTGCGGTCACTTTCTGGTGAATTTACAATCATATTCATGACCGTTGGTGCAGCACTCATATGTGTGACCTTGTGGAGGGATATATTCTCAAAAATGTCCTTAGGAGAGACACGTCTTAGGCATACATTCGTGCCACCAAGTGCAGCCACGCCCCAAGTAAGGCTCCATCCATTACAGTGAAACATTGGAACAGTCCAAAGATAAGTAGGCATAGAGCCCATCTCATGAGTATAGGGAGTTGCAATAGCATTGAGATATGCACCTCTATGATTGTAAACGACTCCTTTAGGATGTGACGTTGTCCCAGAAGTATAGTTGACACTGATAGGGTCAAATTCAGTTAACGGCCACTTTATAGCAAAATCATCGCGCCCACTTGCCAAAAGAGTTTCATATTCATGAACGTTGGGAGCAGCAACAGGAGGCGGTAGATTTTCAGGATCAGGGATTAATATTAGAAGAGGTTTTGTTTTAGCATCAGCAAGAAGATCCAGTGCTCCTTGAGCAACATCAAACAACTGCTGGTCAACGAAAATGATCTTAGCTTCTGAATGCCTCAGGAGAACTGATACCATAGCTGAATCATGACGTGTATTCAACGTACAAAGCACTGCTCCTGCCATTGGCACCGCAAAATGCAACTCTTGCACTGCAGGTACATTAGGGGCCAGCGTTGCAACCTATTCAAGCATTTACACTAACAACCATGAGACATCACAGATTTAAAAACTTTTCGTATGTGATCAAACTAAAATGTTAGTAGAAGTTTATTCCAAGGATGAAAAATTTTTAGCCATAGAGCTACAATCCTTAGACAACATTTTCCCTAAAAATTGAATTATGGGTTTTAGGCATTTCGTTATCATAACGAAGATCGATTTGTTGTGTATATTTGAGAGAGTTTCGTGATAGAACTAATGAAAAGAAGAAGGTTTCACGATAGGGTCTCTGAAGATCTAATACGAGTACTACTAAATGAAAACAACTTTTGTTATATTATATACTATTAACCATGCATTTAAACATAATATTCTAAAGCGGAGAAATCGAACTTACAACATCACCACGAGAGATACCCAACTGAGACAGAGCAGAAGCCATCTTTAGACACCTATTATGTGTCTCTTCCCAAGTGAATTTAACAGAAGAACCATACACAACAGAAGTCCTGTCTCTAAAAACCTTAGCAGCTCTGTCCAAGAAACTAATGGGTGTTAAAGGGAAATAATTAGCTGAACACCTCATTAGTCCCTCCATAGATTCCCATGGGTGAGTTTCAACATTCTTATCAATAATTTGGGACAAATAACGAGACCTCTGACTCAAAATGGGATGAACTCGAACTCTGTTTAGAGCATGTAACAACCCATTCAATCTTGAAATATTGAAAAAAGGATTCATGATAGATGAAAATGCGTGAGCAAGCAAAAGTTAGTGTGAGGGGATCTTATACAAATACATGTCTAAATAAATAATAAATGCGTCGATAGTATTTAGGAATTACGAGCATGAAATTTCTGACTGAATGTCAACAAGTTCTGTTTACGTCTCGGTTATCTCTGTTCACTTTCACTTGTTCATTTTTATTTAAAAATTATGTTTTATCTTCAAAGCTAATTATTTATTCTATAAATCATTATACATTACTCCTTCTAATTTATATCGAGTCCATTGTTGGGAGATGGCAAAAGATAATATTTAAGAATATAAATTAAAAGTTTTTCTATTATTATTCTTTTGATTATTTTCAAATTATTCTCTTTAAAAAATGTAAAGTAGTTAAAAATTTTATTAATTAAGAGTAAATATGAAAAATATCTCATAATTTTCTTTACTGAGTTATTTGTTCGAATAGTGAATACCTCTCACTTTCAACCAAAAATTTGCGAATTCAAGCAAAAAGAGTGAAAGCTCTTCTAGGGAGGATTAAAAAAAAGGTCATTTATATTTTTGCCCCTATTATATATTGATCTTTAATGTTTTTTCTCACAAGATATTAACTATTTTGTGAAGTATAAATTTTAATTTGTATATCATAATGGTTCATAAAAACTGATGCATCGTTGAGTATAAATTCAATCTCAAACAACACAAATTAAAGATTAACTCGCCAAACCGTAACATTAATGTATATCCACACACACACCCTATGACTCCTATATATTCAATTTTGTCAGCTTACAAATTATAATATAAAACTATAGCATAAATACTATTTGTCTTTTTCAGCATTTGCAAATATTTATTTGGCTGTGATTATTTAATCTTCTTTTCACGTAGAAATTATTTAGCTTTTTTAAAAATGAAGTTCATGCCCGTATTCAACTGTTTGGACAAATTGTAAGAAAAGGTTTTTGGCAATATATTTTGAAAAAAATAACAGTTAGTATATAAAAGCAAAAAAAAGTTCGATAAGTTATAATAGTTATTTTAAAGATGTATGAGTGAAAAAGTACGTTAGTTTAAAATTCGTTTTAATTAATAAAACGTAAATAAATCATAAAAAGATGAAATACTCTTGAAATTGTACATAGTTAAAGGGATATGCTTGAAATTAGGCATCATTTTCTAATACGTCGAATTTGTAATGTTGAAAATTAGATAAATTATATATAACAACAGATAGAAGATAGATTTAATATTTCAATATTTTGTCTCTGCGGAGGTAATTCACTTGCAAAATGAGAATTGAATGATAATTCACGATGAATTAATGCCTAGTATTTTCTAAATTATATAGATGTTGTTTATTTATTACCGAATGCTTTCTTTCCCCTTTTAATTAAGTTATGCACCCTGATATTAATTAAAAGTTGGGGCAACGAAAAAAATTATATGAAATGAGGAATTGAATCGAATATTAAAATTTTAAATAGTTAATTAATTGAACAATTAGAATTTTCAATTATAGAAAACAAAGAACACTACAGAGTTGACTTAATAATTTAAATTTTGAAAAAAAATATTTAATTTTTAAAAAGATATAACTAAAATATTCATAAATTTGTATTAGCATTTTATAATGAATATGTTCCATGAAAAATCATAACAACAAATATAAATAATATAAATTTGAACAAAGGAAAGAAAACAAATGAGAAAATATCATTTATTTGTATACGAAAAACTACTATTAATGCTTGTTATCGGAAATGACTATGAAAAACAAGCTCGAATAAAATATATATAAAATATGTATATAACGATATAAATTTTGATTAGAAATGAAATTTATTACAAAGTTATAAATAAAGGCGTTTTAATAAAATAAAAAATTTGATATAATTTTAGAGGGAAAAAAATATTTTACTTGTCAAAAAAATTTTCTAAATAATCTGTGGCCAAAGGGCCCACAGAAGAAAGAACCAGAGTTGGTTTTATGTATGCTATAGTAATATTTTATAATCCTCAACATTATCTCACTTTTTCAATTATTATTTTTTCATTTTTAGTTTAACTTCAAGGCAAGAAACAATAATTTCAACCATTTTTTTAATAAAAGGACTTATATTGAATGTCCAAAGATGATAACATTTCCAATTGTTTTTTATTGAAATTAGTAACATCTCAAATAGTATAAAAATTAGATTCTATACAACAATTATAGGGTATTGTCATTTATTGGATCTTTGTACCAACAACTACATCAAATCTGCCTGACACAAAATGCCATATACCAGTGATAATTTTTTATTTTAATAATTGGAAACGACAACTAAGAAAATGATAAAAATAAAGATCAAAGTAACAGAGTCGAGGCTAATGTGTTTAGGATTTTCTTTCTTTTATTTTGCCAAATTCTAATATAGTTTATAAAGTTAGAAGCTTGGATGATAGTCTGTTAATTTTTATTTATTTATAGTAGATATTTAATTTTGTTTTTTTTAAAAGTCATTTAACTTTATTAAGTTAGAGGATGTTTTGGATTGATTTAAAACTAGTCAAATTTATTTTTAAGTCAGCTTTTAACTTTTGAAAATGATTGACAAATATAAAAATAAATTAACTTAAGTGACAGTGTTTGACAAAATTAAAAATAAATTTAAGATGACTTAAAAAAAAAATCTAAAACCAAAAGTAGGCATCTACTTATTTTTTTATTTTTGTCTTAAAATTTGAGTTTTAAATATTTAACTTGAAAGATACTTGGAAAAAGGTTCTGATATACCCGTCAACTTTGTCATTTGGAGCTAATAAATCTCTCGTTATGAAAGTGACTCATATGTCCTTACCGTTGTACAAACGGCTCACATATACCCCTGCCGTTAAAAATAAGCGTACAATCTCTTAGAAATGGAGGTAAAAAAAATTAGTTCTAAATTTATTATTGTTACTTCATTTTTTAAAAAATTATTAGGTATATATGATTCTTCAATCAAAGTTCAAGTATATTTAAACTTTTTCATACATAAATTATGTTTGATTTCTTTATCTATATTATTGAGTATGCTTATTCTTATTTTCTTATGTTTTTTTTCTTATTTCCTTAGTTAATTAAGAAAAAATTGTAACTATTTTTTTCTATATTGTAATTTGATTTTCGTCGCTCGAAGAAAAAAAAATTTGTCATCTAAATAAGTTTTACAGAATTTTAGTGAACTAAAATAAATTTGATTATCAAAAGAATAATTCTCAATTAGGTTATTGAAACAAAAAAAAAGTTGTAAAAAAAAATATGTTTGATGAGTATTAATTTACAATATAAGTTATACTTTTTAGAAAAAAAAATTAAAAATTAGATTAAATTTTTTTTTTTTTCATTTCCGTTAAAGAAAAAGAATATATGTGAGTTATTTGTTTATAAGTAGGGGTATATATGAGTCACTTTCACAACAAGGAAATATCAGCTCTAAATGACAAAATTAAGGGGTTTATCAAATCCTTTTCCCAAAATACTTTTTAAGTCAATACCAGTTCTTCGCTTTCCTAGTCATTTTAGGCTGAAATATAATTTTGATACTTATGTAATGATATGATCAGTAAAATTTTAAAATTTTCTTAATTAAAAATAGAATTAATATTTAAATTTATTGAGAACTCAATCTACCATAATGACAAACAAAAAATTGATAGAAAATTAACATCAATCTACCATAATGACAAACAAAAAATTGATAGAAAATTAACATATACAAAGTAAAAACTCCTACTTCAAAAAGACTCAATATAACTTGTTTTAGTTATCGAATTGGAAAAAAATAAAACTAGGGAAGCGTTTGAGCGTTTATATGATATATATATATATTACTATCTTTACTCAGTGCAACGCACGTTGTATCCTATTAATTAATATTCGTTGTTTAAATGACACAAGTATAAACATATATTAAAGGAGACAAAAATAGATTTTTTAGAAAAATAAGTCATAACTTGAAAAATGAGGGGTAACCCCCAAATGTATACTCCCCCCAAAATTTTGTGATAAGTGAAACGTCAAGTAAGATTACGACTATTATCAAATATAGAATGCGAACCATATATAGGATTCATTGGTCTTGTATTAACATACACGTGTATTAATATATATGCATGACTTTTCAATTAATTGGTACCATAAAAGTGAGGTCAACTTATTATTTTAATTGTTACATTAAAAGTTGGCCAGTACTACGATGACTTTCTGAAAGTTAATGTCTCTATGATCAGATACTATGTGTTGACAGTAATAACTACATTGCTTAAAGGATGAACAAGTTCGTCAAAGAACCAACCAAAAATTGACATCCCAAGATAAAAAATAGAAAACTATCACATAACGTATAAATTGAGCAATACCTCGAGAACTACATTTCGAAATTATAAAAATAGTCAAAAATCAAAACAGAAACAATCAATGATACAACATAGAACAAGACCACACAAAAATAAAATAATAACTGTGTAAAACTCTTCTAGCTAGATTGAAACATTAATGCAGGCTAAGCATACAAATACCATAAAACAATAAAAAGGCTATTTAAAGAATTACATCACAATCTAATATTAATAAAGAAGAATCAAAGCAAATAACACTAAAAAGAATCACACAAACTAACAAAATGTATACAGATTCTTAGCACAATTGATGAAAAACAAGATCAAAAAAATTAAAGAAAGTATTAAAATACAATAACAAAATCAAGATGAAATAATAAATAATAAAAAGACAAAACATAAAGATTTTAATATGAGTGGAATTATCTTTAGTGTCTATACTACTTTTGGATATCTTTCTTGAATTAACATAAAAGATGATAAAGAAATAATCATGACACGTTTTCAAGCTAAAATTAAATTGATTTTGATAAAGAAAATGATATACACATTTATTAAGAAAATACAACTTTTGGTTTTCCTCTTATTGTAACTATTTCCCAAAAGAATTGAAACCATTGTGGCTAGAGGCATGAATTTAATAAGAAAAATTATCTAATATGAAATTAAATTAGTATTAATATTTATGTAGTTTAGAGATAAAATACGGGCAAAACTAGTAATTCAACTTTTAAGTTGAGAGCTTCATGCTTATAATAATATATATGATATATATAAATAAAAATCGTAGGAAGCACTTTTTTGAAAAATACAATATTTTTAAAACTAAGCGATGAGCATAAAAACTGATTTTCAGAATTAACCTAAAACATGGTTATTGAGATCTTTTTCTTTTCTTTTCTCTTGTGTTTGAAAATATTTAGTAAAAACAAAGACATTTAATTAGCGATTTATCAATTTTTATCGATAAAAAACATTTGTAGAAGCTTAAAATTTTATGATACTTTTTTAAAAAGGAAGAGCTATGTTTTCCACTATAATTCTTCCCAAATCCTTTTGCATAAACTCCTACTTCTCTCATTTCATATTAACCTTTCATATTAAAAGTTAGTTTTTGAGGTGTTTTACACCCTTTAAAAAAAGTAGATCAACACATAAATTAATTTAGGTTTATTTTAATCTGATTACTAGAATCAATTGGATAATTAAAATAAATAAATATTAATTAATTATTAATTCCAATACTAATTAATGAAAAATAAAATTAATTAATTAAAATAATTTTAAAAATAAAAAATATATTAAAAATTAGTTTAATATAAAATGGAGGAAGTATTATTTTTCAAAGTCGAAAATCAAAGGAAGATTTAAAGTCAAAGGTCAACAAAGAGTTGCTACTCGCTAGCTCTTTATGTAAACTGAATTTTTAATGAATTGTGTTCCAAATAAAATTAATATTTATTTCAATTTTCTCAAATATTTTATTTAAAAAAATTATAGCTGACACATCATTTAATAGGTAAAAAAAAAAAAAGAAATTATATTTGCACCTAAAATAACCATTAAAGTTAACCAGGCAAAATTGAATGACCTTCTAAATATCATTATTTTCTCTCTTTACTAATACTTTTTTTTTGCTTAAATCTTTACTAATACGTCTACCATGACCTTATAGATAAAGTTTAGCAGCAGAACGAAATAATTTTCCATAATTCCACAGAGGAATAATGAGATTAAACTTGATTAGCAAAGAACATGTCATGTACAAAATATGGGGATTATTAGTTGCATATCATGTTTGAAGAAACTTCAATCTTCAAACACCGTAACCAGAGCAATTTGCCAGCTTTGGACAATGTTGATTAATAGGGTTATCAATAAATATTATAGTAAAAAAGATAAATCAATACTGCGCTTTATAGCGTGATTTTCAGTATCTTGCCTATTGTAAATTACTTAGGAGATGTTGAAATATTACTGTTCGAAGTGCCATGGAATGAGGCAAGTTATCCTTGCAGAAGTTGTGATCACTAACCTTCAATTTCACAAATGCACAAGGTGGTCTCGCGACTGCTAGCATTGCACATACATTTTGGGCTAATGTTGCATGAAACATAAAATGAATAGAGCCTATTGCAATTGATGAGAAGTAGAATAATGAAAATTAAACTTCATTAGCAAAGAGATACCATGTCCAGCTTGTACAACATAGAGATCATTAGCATACACCTTTTGATAGACTTCAATCTTTAAACTCATCAAAAAAAAAAAAAAAAAGAGTAAGATAAACAGATTACAGCATAGAAGTCTTTCAGTTGTAGAAAATTCTCAAATTGTAAATGGAGTAGAAGAATGACACTCGGACAGCAATTATAATGAAAGAAAAACGAATTTCCTTCAGCAAAGACTTCCCAAGGCTCTGGCTTTCTCTCTTAGAATGAATTTTTGTATCTTGCCTGTTGAAGTTTTAGGGAGATCTTGAAATATGACTGTTCGAGGCGCCATGTAATGAGGCAAGTTATCCCTGCAGAAGTTGATAATTTCTTGATCACTCACATTTGAACCATCCTTCAACTTCACAAATGCACAAGGTGTCTGCCCCCAGTGATTATCTGGTCGCGCAACCACTGCTGCTTCAGAAATTGCTGGATGACTATACAAAACACTTTCCACCTCTATTGTGCTTATGTTTTCTCCACCAGAGATTACGATATCTTTCAATCTGTCCTTAACTTCTATGTATCCGTCTGGATGTTTAACAGCCAAATCACCACTATGAAACCATCCACCTTTAAAAGCTTCTTTTGTTGCTTCTTCATCTTTCAGATATCCACTCATTACTGTATTACCTCTAAACATAATTTCACCTATTGTTTTACCATCTTCTGGTACTTTCTCCATTGTAAGAGGGTCCATCACATCCACTGCCTCTGAACAAAGATGTTGCACCCCTTGTCTTGCTTTCAGTTTGTACTTTTCATTTGGTGGTAAAGAATCCCACTCAGGCCTCCACAAACTATATGTACCTGGACCATATGTCTCTGTTAGTCCATATAAGTGATGTACTCGAAACCCCAGTTCCTCCATTGAGGAAATGATTTGTGGAGGTGGTGGTGAACCACCTGTCATTATGTTAACACTGTGAGGAAGTGGTTTTCTATTGGTTACCGGTGAATTCACAAGCATGTTCAGAACAGTTGGTGCCCCACTCATGTGTGTGACCTTGTGTTCTGCTATGTGTTCAAATATGTCTTTTGGATATACCTGTCTGAGGCAAATGCTGGTGCCACCAAGTGCTGCTAGACCCCAAGTCAGGCACCATCCGTTGCAGTGAAACGTTGGGACGGTCCAAAGGTAAACAGGCCATGAACTCATCTCATGAAGCAGAAAGGTAGCAATGGAATTGAGATATGCTCCTCTGTGACTGTAAACAACCCCTTTGGGTCGCGACGTTGTTCCAGAAGTATAGTTAACACTAATAGGATCTAATTCACTTGTGGCAACCGTACAGGAGGAATCGATATTCCCATTTCACAGGAGGCTCTGTCATAGTGTAGAATTCGATATTTAACAATAGTAGAATAAGAATTTTCAGATTCAGAGATCACAACAAGAAGAGGTGGTGTTACTTTTTCATTGACAAGAATATCTAATGCTCCTTGAGCAAGTTGCAGCATGTGTTGATCCACAAATATTACCTTTGCTTCAGAATGTTTCAGCAGTACGGATAACATAGCTGAATCATGACGGGTGTTCAATGTACAAATAACTCCTCCAGCCATTGGTACTGCAAAATGTAGCTCTTGCATTGCGTATACATTTCGAGCTAATGTTGCAACCTACACAAACAATTTCAAAATATATGAAAATGACTGAGTAAACCATTTAAATTCACAACATCGACAAGATTGGGTCCAACTCTGATACAGACTAGTGGACCTAATTTAACCTCAAAAGCTAGTGCATACAAGAAGATCAAAGTGTTAGGACCGAAAATAAGCAGGTGTAAATGCGGAAGCTAGCAAAGCAAACCTCAAAAGACCACGAGTAAGAAGACAACGAGAAATATACCACAAGAACAAAGATTTAAACGTTGGTTGGTCAATCGACCTACTGTCCACAACGGAGATGAGCAATCTACTATAAATCTGAGAGTACAAAACTAAGTGAGAGAGAGAAACAACCTTCAACCCAATTCACATCTGCGATACATGGGAGGGTTCACACAAGTGATAAGTATCAATTGTGACCCATAAATCTCCCCCTAACCAAAACTCTCCAAAAGTCCTTTTAAGACTCATGTGATTCAGCTGAATTAAGTTAGAAGGAACATGGTTCTCTAATATAGAGTCTAAACCTTTTCTACAAGAAAAGGATTAATGACTTCAAAACTTTTTCCTTAAACGAACAACCCTTATTTTATGGTAAGAAATTTAGGGCAAATAAAACCCAACAACAAAGTACGCATACACAATGATGGAGACGTAACAAAGGTATTTCTAGTAATTAAAAACATCTTGAGATACATATTCCTGTTCTCTTGAGTTTAAACCAAATGTTAAATAATTAAAAATTAAACACTGTTTGATGAAAATTCAATATAGAATACAATGAACGGCTATATTCATTTTTAAAGTTATCGAAAACATTTTATAACAATAAAGGACAATATATAAACCTAATAATTACTGGAAACCCAAAAGAACAAGAAGATTGAGTTATTTTAATAAAATAATGTACTTGATAAGAAAGAGACCAAACAAAGTTACAGCAGAAAAAACTTATATTTATATCAAGTTAATACGTGATTTAATAAAATAAAATACATATAAATTAATTATAATTAAAATAATACCCGGTGCAGATAAGTTTTACCGATTACAATATATCATCCATAAGTAAAAAAAAAAATGAATCCTTGTACTATTATTTTTTGGTTATTAAAATAGTTGTACTAAAGATCCCCAATTTTGGATACAAAAAATCTATTACAAAAATTTTTCTCAAATTGTAATTATCGTCGTTCCCCATAGCTTTATTCTATGACTGCACAGTTGAATGTGTTTGGGTGATCTAGTTTACAAAATAGCTGGTAAATACATTATATACATATATATTTCGATCAAATTGATAAATAAGTTGATGTGAATGAGTTAGAAGCTTACCATATCCCCACGAGAAATGCCAAGCTCAGATAAAGCAGAAGCAAGCTTTATGCATCTATCATATGTCTCTTCCCAATTGTATTTCACAGAAGTTCCATCAATAATAGAAGTTCTTCCTCTAAATGCATTTGCTGCTCTCTCCAAAAAACTTATAGGTGTCAATGGAACATAGTTTGCAGCTGAACATTTAAGTAAACCCCGCGACGATTCAGTTTGAAGATCCATCGATACCTGCATGCACATATAATGGCGACGCTTCTGATGAATACTTGTCGATTCAATTTGTACTGAGTTTATACTACATATGAAATTTCTTGTTACGCCTGAGTAACTCATGATGCCGGTAATGGCGTTTCCTGAGAAAAAGTAATGGAGTAATATCGAAGAGTTAACACATGAAACAATTTCACAAATTCACATTTTATAGCAAAGGGGACATAATATTACAGTTGGCAAAGTGCAATTAGATTATTTGTTATTTCTTCATCGTGATGGTAATGGCTAGTATTATAAATTAAACCAGCAATTAATGCTCAAACGTGGGCTGAACCGGATATGTTGGGATTATGCAGCCATTAGTCAACCAGTGAGGTTATGTAATCTAAAAATTACCTTTCACCGCAATCAAAAATAAGATAAAAGGCAATTTCAATCGCGGTCAATATTTTCTTATTTTAAAATTATTTTTTCACACTATTTAGATGGAAATTATTTGTATTTAATACAATTTTTTTCAGTTATTAGTTTTAGGTGAGATTTTATCAACTACTGAAAAACATCATTTAAATGAAATAATTATTATATGTATTGTAAACATAGTGTTATAAGTAATAAGTTGATAAATATTAAATAAAGATAAAAGTAAGGACCATAGAATTTGACTCAAGAAGTTGTACCTCATTTTAATATGATTATACTTTAGTAATGCTTGAAACTAAAATTTAAAAATAAATAAAAAATAATTTATAATTCAATTTTTCCAATACTTTTCACTATTAGTTTTTATTTTTAACAAAGTACAAAAAATGTTAAAGTGGATAAAATAATTTGTTTTTAAATTTTTTTATCATAAATAATTAATTTTTCTATAAAAATTTTAACATGTAATTTAATCTTATCAAAATTTGGTGACTAAGGCAAAAGCCTTAAATGGACATAGATTATGGTAGACAGGTAAATAGCCCATCATCCTAAATCAAAGAGGTGTTGAGTTTGTGTTGTTTTTTTTCTCTATAAAGTCGTCTTTGTTAGGTAGCAATTCAGATTTAGTTGGGCTCCAATATAAGTATGGACATGAATGCAAAACCAAAAAAAAAATTAAAAAATGCGTGAATAAACCCTCACATCACTATTTTTTTTATATGTCTCGTTTTAAGCAAAATGACGATATTGATCTGGAGTACGTCCACTTGAACAAATTTAAGGTGATTTTAGTTCCTGTATTATTGTATAATTTTAATTTTAGTTCACGTGTTATTATTTGACTGTGTACATTTAACATTCAATTATTTAAAGTAGGTGGTTTTTGTCTTTGAAACTAACAAATAGAAACTCTTTAATAAAATGATTATTTTAAAATATATACAATAAAATAAATTAAAGGGTTGGTGATTTTCTAGCGGCTTGTAAAAATTATATGTGATATATACAATTTAAAACAATTATTCTAATTGTATGTTTTAAAAATACATAAAATATAAGTTAAATGTTACATATGTAATCTTCAAGTATTTAGAATCAACAACCCTTTATTTTATTTTATTTTCAAATAGTCATTTTGTTAACTAAATAACTTTTGTAAACTTCGAGGATTAAAAGCGGAGTACGGAGCTTAAAGAGTATAAAATGTTAATAAAAATTTCAAAATGATATATGAATATTTATTTTAACCAAAAGGGCAAAATCGTGCAGCGATTTCGCTTGCCGGGAAAAAATAAAATCCCTGCCTTGGCAGCGATTTCTAAAATATTTTTTTTAATGATTTTTTAATAAATCGCTCCCTAAGGAGCGATTTCTAATTTTTATTGAAATTAAAAAAAATTAGGAGCAAAATCGCTTATTTTGGCAAGGTACTACAATTTTCTTTTATATTTTTTAAATCAATTTTTTAGAAAAATTTAATGCTATTTATTTTAAAAAATCATTAAAAAAATTTATTTGGACTAGTAGTAGAGAAAATTTAAATTAAAATTTCTTTCGAAAATTTTAACATTAAAATTTCTTTAGAAAATTTAAAATTAAAATTTCTTTAGAAAATTTAAAATTTAATTTTAAAAATTATAAAAAAATAAATTAAACAACACCGAGAGACTAAAATTAGAATTATACAAAAATGCAGGGATTAAAAATCACTATTGTCCCATTTAATTAATCAAAATATCAGAAAGGTTGCATTTCCTAGATTGGTTTTTCTTTAAAGTAGAAAATAACGCACACTCTTACAATACAAATTATGTTAGTTTGTTATTGGTAGTAGGTGTTAGTTAGATGTCACATCAGAGTTATTCGAGTTTTGAAGCTTAGTTAGTCACACATTTTACATTTGCACATCTTTCGATTGTTGAACACAAACTTCAATTCTTTTGTATAGATAGATTGATGAATCAATTACAAAAAAAACGGCAGTTTTCATTTTCTCCAAATCAGGATCCCTAAGTTCTCTTATTCTTATTAATCGACTGATCATGCATTCATTCTGTTTGGTGGAATCACAATTTGTCTGATCAGCTTAATATGGTATCAGAGAAAGGGCATGGTATTGTCTTCTGATTTGAATCTGCCGTTGATTACTTCTTGTGTGTTTAGATGTTCTCTTGTGTCAGTCGATTCTTCATCATGAACGGAATCTAAAAGTGTTCCTTCAACACAAGGCACTCTTGTGTTTTAATAGTGATGCACCCCAACACTCTCTACATACTACCTTCGGTAGCCCTAGTATGGTATAGTTCAAGTTCAATTCGATGGAACAGGATATAGATCCTGGAGACGGGGAGTTATGCGACGCTTATCAGTGACGAACAAGCTTGCGTTCATTGATGTAGCGTATTAAACCAGCTGCAGATTCAAACCAGTTGCATCAATGCAGAGATGGATACATGGGTTAATTCATGGATCCTAACTATCTCACTAAGGAAAAATGGCAGATAGTGTCGAGTATGTAGTGATAGTGGAACTTTGAAGGAACTTGAAGATAGTTATGATCAAACGAATGGGCAAAGTATATATCAAATTCAAAAGGAGATTGAGATTATGATCTCACACAGGGAAGTTTGGGATATCACAGTCTCTACACCAGAATGAAAAAGCTTTGGGAAGAATTGAGTACATTGAATGTTAAGATAATGTTCTTGTGCTTGTAATTGTGGAAAGCCAAGGATGGCATTATACAAAGCAGAGCAGAGCAAGATAGACGTTTGCTACCATTCTTAAATGGGAATGATGAAGTGGTATACTGTGATAAGATGGTAACATTCTTATGATGAATCCTCTTTTCCAACAAATGGCACAAGCCCTTCTTTCTTGTGATCAAGAGGCGAAGCAACAGGGGAGTTTAAACATGCTATCAAATTCCGATGGAACGATTTCCTTGAATGTGAATCAATTCTAATAATAATGGAAAGGGACAACAGGAAGGAACTACAAAGCACATTTCTAATGAGAACTACTCAGGAATACTTCACTGGTAACAACTAATTATGGGGATCCAACTTTTCCAGCTAACAATAGCACTAAAGTGCTATGGTTTTTGTAGTTACTGTAAAAGACAGGACACGGTCAGGGAGACGAATGTTAAAGTTGATATGTATCCTAATCCGACGAACAGGAACAATGGGATGCATGCAAGGAAGAACAAATATAATCATGAATAAGAGAAGGAGAGTTTTTGTTAGCTAATGTTCGGGATCTTCTGATGATATGGTATCTGCACAAGGAGAGGATTGCATGCAGGAGTAAATCAGACAAAAAGTCACATTCAATAAGGACCATATGGAAAACATGATGAAACTTTTGCAGAAAGAAAGAATTTGCGAGTGAAGGAGATGATTTAACACAATTTCAAACATGGAAGCGGGTTCTGTGAATTTTGCAGGTACTTATAGATGTTCTTCATCTATGTTTTGGCAATCCTCATGTGAATATTTCAATCAACGTGATGACCTATGATCATTTGTTCGGGAGCATCAAACGTTAAAAGCTTTAGTTTAAATCATCTTAACCAATATTCCAACCATGTCCTACCCGATGCTTGTTTCTTTACCCAAGGATACAAGGGTAAGGGATAGAATTTCGGAGATGTAGTGTGATCACATTGAAATGTCCTACACAATGTGCTATATCGTGCCTTTCTTCTAAATTACAATCTAGTGTTGTTCACTCTTAACTCTTCAATGAGAAGTGTTGTTCTATTCACTAGGTTTCTTGTTTACGTGCAGGCCCCTTCAGTGAAGAGGCACACCCCCCCCATCAGGTGCTTGGTCGGTAGTAGCAGGAGAAGGAACTCTATTTCTGTGTTCAAGATGCTGAAGAATCCTGCGAAGCTCACCACATGCTGCTGGCATATCTCACAATATCACACTCTTACTTGCTAGTAGATAGTCAGGTCACAAATAACTTTACATTGATAATAACAAGTGACTGGTCATACTGTTTGTTCTTCTACTTTGATGCTATATCTACTGAAATGAACATGGTGTAGACCTATTGTGGCATAATAGACTTGCCATGTTTTTTTTTGTTTGGCCTTGTGGAAAATGGGAAAAATATAATCTACCATTCCAGCCAGTTCTCAAACAAACAAACCTTTATGTGTTACAATTGGTCCTAGGGCAAGACAAGAAAGATTGCCTTTTAGTCAAGTGTCACACACTATAGTTCAACTTTTGAACTCTTCATGTGATATAGGGGGTCTTATCATACACCGTGAAACCATGACAATTACAAATCTTTATCACCCTAGTAGCGATTTTAGTAGATTTCAACTGGACTCATTGGTTTAAGCACCAAGAGCAATGCCTTACAGTTCTCAAAAACTTTGTACGTATGATAGAAAACCAATTTCCAAACCACATTCAAAATTGTTAGATCAGCTAATGGACTAAGAGTTTACTAACAATGGAAACCAAGTTATCTTTCATCCAGGGTTATTATCATCAAAAGAGTTGTCCATAATACCTCAACTCAAACAGATAGTGGAAAGAAAGCTAAATACTGTTAGAGACAGCAAGAGCTCTTCGGTTCAATAAAGCTTCCCATAAACTCTGGGGGGAAGTATATTACAGCAACAAATTATAAACAGACTTCCTCAGTGCTACTGAAGAATAAATGTCCTTATGAAGTTTTATAAAAGAGAACCAAAATTATAGTAACTTAGATCTTGTGGGTTGTTTGTGTTACCCAAATTACCCAAAGGTCAGAGGGATAGATAAACCTACACACCTAGAACCACTCCTCATGTGTTTGAGGTTACCCTTTTGGAACAAAAGGTACAAAGGGATTGAGTCTTGCACAAAACGGATACATGGTGTCTAGGATGTAGTATTTTCAGAAGATCTGTTCATTTCACATGAACTGCAGACAAATGTGTTTGTCTTCTATCATAGTACAATTTCTAAATAACAGAAGTTGTTTTCAAATGATTTTGCTGTGCGTGTAGTGATTCACGATTGATAACACTTTGGTAAATCCAATACAGAGGTGCTCCTACTTCGGAAACCGGATCACAGACTCCTCCTGCGCTAACAGAACAGCATCACATAAACTTTATCACCTGCTCCTCCTACATTACTGCACAGAAGATCACAAGGGAAAGCAAGATTCCTGACACATTTGAAAGATTACATCTGCCAATTCATATCTAAAAACTCATATTCCTACACACAGTTATTCCCATTAACAAAAAATTTCTCTTTGAAATGCATGTCACCAAAAAATTAATACATTACGCCCAATGATATTGATTATTAGCTCACAGCAATGGTTGAAAAAAACTGAAAACATTTTGCCATGATAGTGAGCCTTGATTCTTAGAGGAATAGCAGCCATTTAAGTCCTGCATGGCAAAATGCCATATTGCCAAGAGGTTGTGACTTATGCAAACACTACTGGGATCGTGTAAGATACCTGCGAAAAACAAGCAATGGATGTAATGGGTTGTATAAAGTGAAGCATAAAATCTGATGGCAGCAGTTTGAAAGGTTTTTTAAACCAGACTAGAGTTAAAGGTTCACTCAACAGGCTTGTGTGGGATTATTTACAGAGACCTTATTTCTCCAGTGGAAAAATGACAACTGTTGTGAGGAGCCTTGATTGCCCATGGCTGTTAAGGAAGGGTTGGGGATGTCTCAGCTTGATGTGATCAATGTTTGTCTTCCTGGTCCGGATCTTCAAAGGAAGTAGAACATGAAACTACCACAAGGGCTTGCTGTGTGGATGATTTGAGCTTGTGTGCAAGCTAAACAAGTCTCTGTATGGCTTTAAAACAGGCTAGTCGACAATGTATGCCAATTTGACTGAAGCTCTATCACTAAGCGAATGACATTTCCCATCATGCTTACTCACTTTTTACAGTAAGAAAAGTTGGTGCCTTGGTTGTTTTGTTTGCAGTATATGTTGATGAGTATTCTCACAGGTACAGGACATTGCTGAGATTACCACAGTTAAAGGCCTACTGGGATGATAACTTTTTAAGATTAAGGATTGTGGTCGGATTGCATTATTTTCTGGGGTTAGAGATACTGACATAACCAGGAGGGGTAAGGGGTACTTTATCCCAAAGAAATTTGTGTATTGGATTTTGCTAAAAGAATATGACTGGTTATAGGTCATTAGTTCACTTACATCTCTCTTGATCCAATATCAAAATAAGGGCCCAAGAAGGAACTTCATTACCTGATCCTTAACATACTATCGAAAAATAGTGGGAAAATTGAATTCCTTACCCAAACATAGACTGGACATAGGCATGTAGTGTCAACATTGAGCCAATTCATGCAAGATCCTAGAGCTCAACATCTGCAAGCAGATGTCATCTTCTTAGGTAGTGAAACAAGAGATCAACTCTGAGACTTATCTACAAAGATCTGATTGGCTCAATCAAAGCATAATTGTGATCAGACTGGGCATCTTGCAGACTCAAGAAGATCAGTCAGTGGAATTTGGGTTTACTTGGAAAACAGTCCATAAGCTGGAAATAAAGAAGCAAGAGAAACATCGTCAGTATCTCGGTCAGGAGAAGCCGAATATAGATCCATCAGGAAGTGTAGTAGTGAATTTGGTTTTGGCTTACAGGTTGACCAAATGAGCAAAATATATCTCGATTCTTCACCTATTCCTTCTTTTGTGATAGTAAGTCTGCTATCCACATAGCCACAAGATGTTTTTCACGAGGAGAATCCAAAAATATTGAGAAGGCGATTGTCCCTTTTGACGCAGTAAACTTCCGGAGGGGTTCATGTCATTAATAACAGTTTCAATCCCAATGAACATGCGAATACTCACAAGGCCCCCATGGAGGTTAAACATCAGAGTTACTCAAACAAGGTGGCTGTTACGTCATCACTGCCAACTTGAGAATGGGCCATAACAATACAACGATGTGAGTTTGGTATTGGTTAGTATGTTGTAGAGTGTTAGTTAGTATCACATCAAGTGTAGTTAGAGCTTTTGAAAAGTAGTTAGTCACACATTTAACATTTCACATCTTTGTATTTGTTGAACACAAACTTCATGATTTGTACTAATAGTTGGTTGAATCAATACAAAAAAGGCAGTTTCATTTTCTCAAAATCAGTATCCTAAGTTCTTCTTCTTCTTCTTAATCGACTGTTATGCATTCATTCTGTTTTGGTGTGAATCACCATTGTTGATAAGCTTAATAAACACAAACAATAACAAAAGGGATAAAAAGGTTAAGGTACGAATCAGCAGTCATTTCACTCTAACCACGGAAAAAATAAATATTTTTAAAAACAAAGGAATGAAATGACAAAGAAAGAGAGAAATAAAGAGAGGAGATTCCACTACACATGGCAGAGTAAAATAAAAACAGATCTCAAATAAATAATTGAAGAAGAAGAGGGCATGCATTACCACTACTCACACAGAAATTAAAATATCAAAGATCAAAGAAATTAAACACAAAAAAATAGGTCACATGTATCACCACGAAGCAAAATTCAAGTAATATGGACAAAGAAAAAAGTGATCTTTTACAGGTTCTTATGCACAGGGCACGGACAGCAGTCATGCATCCATTTTGAATTATTAACCAATGAAAAAAAGATAATTAGAATTGTAGCAGCAAATATTCTCAGAAAGTTAAAACAAAATTGCAGCTGTGCAAAAAATAGGCCAAGTAGATCTCTGGACAGTGAATAATTCTCCTAAAAACTTGACGACTGTCAATTCCGATTAGTCTAAAGCAGCTATAATTGCATCAACAACTTCTTGGGTGGTGCTATCCCCTCCAACATCCTTTGTCCTGAATTTTCCCTCTTCTATTACATGTCTTACAGCAGTTTCTAAACGATCAGCATATGACGGAAATTCAAGATGTCTCAGCATCATTGCTGACGACAGAAGAAGCGCCACTGGATTTGCTCTCTTAAGCTTCAATATCTTTTCATTGCCGACATTCCCAGCGGAAGCACCTTGCTCAAAAACTGCTTGATCAGCGCCAACGTTACCTGAGAGAACAACAGTCCTACATTATGTCTCATACACGGCCTAATACTTGAGGAGGAAACGCTGAGAATACTTTAAGTGTTCCCTGATAAACACTATAAATGATCTGTAGAATAGAGAAGGATGAGGCTTTAATCTTTCTTCCAACAAATAAATTATGAACAAGTACTGATGAGCATAGTGGTGATGCCTCGCGAGAAGGAGCAAGCACTCACAAAAAGGATTCTACTGCACTTTGTTAAGTATTAGCAACTAGTCTGAGCTGTCCCAGATAAGCAAAAGAGCATTAACCAATTCAGGAACCAACCAGTAATCAAATGGATATCATTATAGTAGAAGCTTCTTTATCAACACTTCTACTCACAGTCATGGAGGAGAGGGGAAAGAAGCGATGTAGAGGCTTTGGGTCAAGCATCACAATTGTTCACCCGCACCAGCCCCAATGGGAAGTTGGAACTTACAAAGTCCTTTCAAGAGATACTGAAACCACAAAAATAATTGACCAGCTGCATTTACATTGGACATGCTAACTGAGTAAGCCAACAGTGAAGTTTGGAAAAACATAAGATCCATCCAATAGAAAAATGAAGAGAAAAAGCAACACAGAACAAGGTATTGAGCTGCAGAAGTGAAATCCCACTAGTGGGGCTTGGAGAGGGTAAAGTATATCCAGACCTTACCCCCTTACCTCATGGAGGTAGAGAGGTTGTTTCCGAAATATCCTCGACTCAAGGAATGCATATCAAAGAGGTATGGAAGAGAAAATACAAAGTAAAAAAGACATAGCAAATAATAATGAAAACATTATATAGCATTTAACAACCACAAAAAAAAGAACAACAAAATAATGTGAAAACTGAGGCACAAGAAACAACAGTTAGTAACAGAAATTGGAGGACAAGACACTATGTGGATAATGCTAATACTATCCACAGTGAAAATGTGTTGTTCACCTTAGTTACCCATGTTCTGAGCCTTCTCTGCACCTCCAACAAATGAGAGAGCTAGGTTATGTGAGCTCCGGTATTCAAATTAACATTTGTTAAGATGACCTAATCCCTAGTGTAACAAAAGTTCTTATATTGAAATTCTGTTATCCTCCTCTACTAAATATTGTGCGACTTCAGCTATTCTCTAGCCCTCAGATAATCAACCTCTGCAGCAGACTTCTCTGTTCTAACCTAATGTGCATAAGGTTGTCTAAATCTGATACTCTTGACCGATGAATTTTCTGTAGTTAGGTTATGTATTTGCAGTCTGAGTCTGCTTAACCTATGGCATGACTGTGTCAGGCCTCCTTTTGCCTAGCACTAATCGAATGAGAACACACCGAGTAAGTGGTATCTATAGTCGTAATCTCAATCTGCAACGATTTCCACTACCTCTGCCTTGATTTCGCAGCACTAATGTCAATCTGGTTATACTGAAGTCCAACAGATGATGCGCCCATCCACTGTATTTCTTTTTCTTTTCAAGTACCTCAAGTTCTATAAGATAAGATTTTTCTGTCCATTTAGAGAGTTTATTGGATCAATTTTCCATTCTTATTGCAGTATAGCTAGACTTAAGCTACCAAGAAATCAAACTACAAAGGAGTTTGTTCATTTAGCCGCCAGAAAGTTTAACAGGTTTAGATCACCAGAATTATGTTTGATGAAATGTGAGCTACATATTAGACACCAAATGAAGGGTATCTTAACTAGTGAAAATCTTAAGATCAAATTGTCATCTATAGACCAAAAAAAGACAGCTACTGCCAGCCAAAGTCAACAACTTAGCATAATAGAGAGATGTAAATAATTCAATATATATATATATATATATCAGAAATTTACCTCCTGGCATGACTCCTGTGCCACCAGCTATACCAGCAGCCGTATTTGCAATCAAATTTCCATAGAGGTTGGGAGTCACCTACATAATTGCAATTTGTTGTACTTCAGCAACAAGCTTATCAGCGATGTATCAAAATGAGGAAAGGGATTAATAAAAAGAGGCAGAATAAACACTAAAACTTGCTTCTGGACCGATACAGGAAAGCTGATGACTCTTAATTTACAAAACCCACCATGAGAAAGACAAGGGGGAGATACCTGCCTTAGCTAATCTTAAATGTTTTTCCATCCATACTTTCTCAATGATTCTTATTTTTATAAGGTAAGCTTTTATAGATGTATGACAAGCAACAAAGGCTTGATGGAACGAACCAGTTACAAGCTTCGGTCAGTTAAAACAGAGTGTGTAAGGAGTTAAAACAGAGTAAAGCACGGCCTCACATTCTAAGTTACATTTATATTTGCCATGTTATCCAAAAAGAAAGCAAAAGAATACATTGAAATTTAAGACTATGTACGTTCTCTTGTTTGTGTTGAAAAATATCCTCTTCGGGTAGTCCAACAAATAGCTGCCGGGATAGCAATACATAATCCCCTTTCCTATAAGTTGCACTGAGTGAGGCAAGCATTTTTTTACCACCAATCAAGCTCACTGATTCATACTAATAGTTTCTTGTGCTTCGATAATTGTATTATTTTGTTGTATTTACTGTTCAGCATGCTTTATTATACTTTCACATCCATTACTTCTTTTTCTGGATTGCTTTGATTTGTTTTTGCTTGAGCTGCGGGTCTATAGGAGACACCCTCTCTACCGCTGAGGTAGGGCTACTTTGGTATGCTGTTGTTGTAGTCAAGCTCGCTGATTCATATTATTTACAAGAAAATCAAAGAGGACGCTCGGAAATCCCAGGTGCAAGATTATCCAAGTTGTAGAAGGAGAAGGAAAAAGACTCTTATTATTTTTGCTGACATTGTCATTTGGACTTTGTTATTTCATCACATCACTTTTCTGATTTCTCAACCATTACCAGTAAGAACACAAAATAAGAGGTCAAAGTAGATGCTAGAGACACGCTGCCAAGGGTAGGCCCTTTGACTATGTAAGCAACTCTGTGAAGACACACTTTCCAATATCATTTGTGTGTCGTTAATCCATAGCCGAGTACCATATGAACTAGTCTCATAGCATCTTCAAGGAATTTTTGAACTTCAAAAGTCAAGCTAATCATCCAACTACACACAAACAACAGACAGGACAAGCTCTCAGTATGCCCATCCTCTCCTCAATGATTACACAAGATTGATAGCACTCGCCATTAGACTTCATTTTGTGATAAACTTATCTGACACCATTAGATATCAGATTTATAACGGAAGCTAGAATTTAAGGACTTAGTAAAAGAAAAGCCAAGGAAGCATATCCCCATACCATGACATCAAATTGCTCTGGCCTTGAGACAAGTTGCATGCAGCAATTATCCACAATAATCTCCTCATACTGTATTTCTGGATATTTAGCTGCAACTTCCCTACAGGATTCTAAGAATAGACCATCTGCAAGTTTCATAATGTTGGCTTTGTGCACAGCTGTGACCTTCTTTCTTTTGTTCACATGAGCATACTCAAACGCAAATTTTGCTATTCGTTCTGAGCAATATTTTGTTATCACCTGGAAAGGGAACACATGAAAGTATAGGATAAAGCAAGTTGTGGAACAGGAAAACTTTACAGACGATTTGATATAATAAGAACCACAAAGGAAAATTAGTGAAGAGAAAAAACAACTCTTTCATAGAAGAGGAAAGAAACGAGCATAATAAGAATATCATTAAACCACATAGGCAGAAATCGGTAATGTTACAAAAGAAAGAATGTTATAAAGAAAATATCATATGTCCATCTTGCTAAGCTGGCCCATTTCTCTAACGTTGTGACCAGGTAAAGATAAGCTCTAACTATGCAATTCTTCCTCATGCACAAACCAAGATCAAACAGGTTCAACTGCAACTGACAATCCATACACTTCACTCAAGATTACATAGTCTATCAAGCATATTCTATACATGGTAATAATGTCATAAAATGAAGAAGAGATGCGATGCTTCTGAAAAATTGCACCCTCCAGCATAAGGATGGAGCGCAAAAGGTACTCCTCATTTAATCAAATAATGTGCACTGTGCCCAACATTGGGCCTGCCATAGCAGCCATACTAACCTATTAAGGAATCAGGGATTTGTTGTGCCCCCTACTGTCATACATAGGGCCTTGTGCACACTACCCAACAAAGGGGCTAAACATGACTATGATCTAAATCGTCAAGGATAAGTGCACATTTGGAACACCACATAGTTACATCCTTTTAGCAATTTGAGGATTCAGAGTACCCAAATGTACATGAGAGCCATCTACACATCCAATCCTACTATAAAAAGTAAATGATCCCATTTTTTAGATACAGTAAAGTTGGATACAACAACAAAAACTATGCCCAATCCCATACTAGTATGAGTTGTCTATATAATCCATCCGAACCATCTGGACCCACTTCATTGCAATAGTCAATAGAGGCTCCTGAAAGAACAAAGTTGTACCAGCATGACTCTAGGCATTTTGGCATCCTTGTGTTTGTCTTAGCTAAACACGCATGCCTATTAAGAGAGGTCCTTCGGACAGCAACCTTGGTTGTCATTTTCTTAACACATTCAATATTCATCAAAATTTATATTCAATGCGGGGAAAGTTTCCACTAAGCAGAATTAAGAAAAAATTACGTATCTAACAAACTCACTTCACATACAAAAATAACAAAGTTCTCAAAATGAAAATTGCAGTACCTTAAGGCTCTCAACGACACCAGGAACAACCTCATGCTCAAGGCCAGCATACTCTCCCTCAGTATTCTCCCTAATCACAACAATATCCACATCCTCATGCCGCGTAGGCAACCCTGGGAGAGTAAAACAATGCACAATGGAAGCGTACAAATCAAGCTCTTTCCTCATTTGCACATTTAGCGAACTAACACCTCCGCCAACCGGAGTCCTTAGCCCTCCTTTCAGACAAACCTTATTCTTCTTAATCGAATCAATTACTTCCTCCGGCATACACTTCATATCACCACGCACTTCGTATCGCTCAAAGTAAACAGGTGCCTTCATCGCCTTCATCACCTGTTCGACTGAATCGGTTACCAGTGGACCAACGCCATCGCCTGGGATCAGCGTGACGGATCGCGGCGAGACGGTAGAGGTAAAACAACGATTGGTCGATTGTTGGATGAGTTGTTTTAGGATCGGAAAGGATTTCCGAGCCATAGCTATTTGATTTTGATTTGTCTTGAATTCTTCAAATTGATAATGGCTTTAAGTCGCCATGAAAGGGCAGTGAAGAAAGTCGAAGCAGATACGGAAAAAAGGAAGTGGAGAGAGCGGTAGCAATGCGCGCCACATTTTGCGTGAACCGCTGAAGAATAGCCGGTCCATCTGACCAAACACCACCTCATGTACTCATGGTTCATGGACTTCCAATTTCTACATTTAATTTAAATAATTTTTTATATAAATATTTAAATTATTAATTATTATGATTTATAATATTTTTTTCATAAGTTTAAAATATATAAATTTCTGAATTTTTTTATGCAGTAATTTCACAATTAAAATTTGAAATTTTGAAATGTGTCACATAAAAACTAAAGACATATTAAGTAATTTAAATATGTAAAGATATAATTTTAATCATATTTTTCATTGTAAATATAACTTTGTAAGAAGTTCATTTATCTCATAGGAATATAAAATTTTATTTTAAAAAAGGGGCAAATATGAGGAAAAAATTATACAAATATCTTAAACTTTGTACAATATAAATATTCTAAACAATAAAAATCAAACCTTAAAAAATCACTTATAAAGGGATAAGTTTTCTTTTTATAAAACAAAAATAAAATTTCACGTACCATCAAAAACATTTCACATACATTTAAATGAAACAAGTACTAAATTGTTTATCAAGCAAATGTAATATATATCACTGCCGTTTATTTAGTAGGGAAAGTTCAAATTTAAATATACTATTTGAAATTGTTCAAATGTATCTGTCATTTTTTTTTGGTATGCTCATATTATTTCATTAGCAAATAGTTTTGTATTTGCCCTTTGATATTAATAACACACCAGCAGCGTGAAGTAGATGAACTATAGATATTCGAGTACTTTTAAATAAAGTTAAAATTTATCCTTCAACTTTTAATTTCTTTATGATTATTTGCCTTTGACATTAATAACACCAGCAGCGTGAAGTAGATGAACTATATATTCGAGTACTTTTAAATAAAGTTAAAATTTATCCTTCAACTTTTAATTTCATTATGATTTAGATTGATCACATCTCAAAATTAAATAAAATTAATAAAAAAAAAATCATTTGGTGTTCGATATCTACATTGAAAGACAAAAGCGATTTCGTACTCAAGGAGATTTCAATTTGAGACTTTTTGTTTAAAATGATGGAGTATTTATCAGTTCACCACAACTTCTGTTAGTGAAAGTATAATTGTTGAATGAGCTTAATAGCCCCTGCTAGTTGGGTCACAAAACCTTTTGCTTTGACCCATTGGATTCTCGGCCCAAAGAATAATTTTTTCTATAAAAATTAGGCAAATCACATAGTCTAAGATAGAAATTACTTTCTCTCCCTACTTTTTCACTAATTATCGAAAATCCCCATTTTTATATTATTTCGAATACATAATATTGCAGATTGATACTTTAATTAAAACGGACGGATACTTAAATTTTTAAATTGTTATTACTAGTTACTGCTTAAAAAGGGGATTAAAAAAGAAAATTATAATTAACCCCACGAATCACACGGACGTTAAACAATTTTACCAAACAATCTTCACAAACCTCTAACTAAATTAGTCATTTTTGAATTACAAATTGTGAAACCTCTCATTTTTCTTCAAAAAAAATAATAATAAAAGTTTGATTCTTTTTTTGGTTGTTTTTTCCTTTTATTTTCTTTTAGTTTGGGATGTTTGTTTTGGCCTTGAACCTTTAATGTCAAGAGAGATTATTACTCTATATTTAGTACAATTGCATCTATGTATTAGTGTGTTATGCAGTTTCAATGGAATCAATGACGGACAAAAGTGATTGATCAGTTTCGAATTGTGTCTTGAAAGAAATTGTCTTGCCAACAAGATACAAAAGAATGTCTAGTAGATCAAGACATCAAAGATTAACTGTTGTGGGCGATGAGACCACAATTGAAGAACTTGTACTTTCTTTCCAAAAGAATCTTGATCAATACTTTTTTGGAGTACTTTATTATCAAATCTAATAATTTTCAAATTATAACATTTCTTTTCATTGTTACAAATGTATACATTTAAAAGTACTTTTAGCTTACTAATTTCATATCCAATAAATTGTAATTATACGTTTTTTAGTTTTGCCTATATCTTTTTATTGTTAATTTTTTATAAAGTGAATCCGGTATACATATGTATATTATTTTGTGTTTGATATAAAGTTGCTTTTAAAATATACGTCGTATTGGTTAAGTAATTAATATATACGTAACTGCTTATAAGTACTGAAAATACTATTACATTCCATTGATTTGTTTAACATAATGAATTTGATACTTATTCTTTGAAATTTTTTGTATCGGATAATATAGTCTCAAGTGTTGTAAATGTACCAGATGAGAGTTATTATGTGTATAGGATAAGAGACATAGTGTTAAAGGATACTACATATTACAAACTTAGAGGATTGGAACAATTGTAAATATATAGTATCAGGTTTAATTTTGCAAGACACATCAATTTGTGATGTTGAAAGCACGATAAGTATTGTGTATCATATACTTAATATACTTTTTTGGCAAATTTGTATCAACTTATACACATCAATTCGTGCTATTGAAAGCATGATAAATAATAATTGTATATTGTATTCATAATATATTAATTGGAAAATTTGTGTCGGCTTATAATACAGTATCAACTATAATCATTTGTACCAAATTTACAAGAGACATAATGTTAAAAGGTAATAAATATATTGAAAATTAGCTGATTTGTATCAAATATAAAAATATAGTACCAGGTGTTGTGATACATACAAAGTTTGTTATATAAAAAATAATCGTGTATCATATACAGAATAAAGTTTTAAAAAAATTTGTATCTGTTAATAATATAGTATCAATTATATATTAATTGTAATATACTCTATATTACAATTAATATAGAGTATAAAATATATGATGTACAAAATACTTATAATCGTGTATGATATACATAATTTTTAATATTTTGTATCAAATAATATATGATACATAAAATACTTATAGTAGACAAAACTAACAAGGTACTAACAATATCAATTATTATATTCAAAGTAAATAATTTTGTTACAAAAAACTGTAAAATTTGAGAATATATCATTTTGAAAAATAATAAACCCTCCAAAATATTATTTAATGTATTTTTTTTTTAAAAAAAATTATTTGTGAATAGGTACATAATCACCAATCTATATGAACCAAGTCATCTTATTGTTGTGGAGTGAAATAGCTCTTCAGCTTTAGTGGATCATCGCTATCGTTAACATATCCCACCTTGACCTTGTCGAAATCGTACTTCCATAATATTGTTGTATATCTTGTGCGAAGGTAGTTATCTCAGAAACAATTGGATGAATGTTGACTTCATCGCTAAATAATTCAGCAAAGGCAACTACAAACATTCAACTGTCACTATAAACATTCTACATCTACATTATAAAAATGAATTAAATTTGAATAACAAAAATTAATTACATGATACTTTATAGTAAGTACAAAAATCTTATTGTTTAGTTGATATACAATAATAATAATAGTAACTGATACTCAATACCAGTTAATGATATTTATTTCTGATACTAAATGAAACATCATATATTCATTATATTTTATTTAAGTATCATGGTTAAACTATTTTATAATATTATACACTATTCTACAAATTACATCTCATCAAAATAATTTCTACTAAATAGTTTGATAGATTAGTGACAATATATCGAAAAATAAAAAGAATCAAATTTAGGATTTTATATATAATTTTGTAAGATTTAAAGCACGATACAAAATAATATGATAATGTATCATTGTTGTCTACATATCTAATTTTTTAAAATTAACTTAGCAGAGATGAAGTTCCTCCACATTTGCTTTAAAAGATAATTTTCATCCTTCTTCGACTTTGTCTTCTAAATATTATGATTCGTCATTGTTAATGGATCCTACAACCTTTTGAATCTATTTTCAGCTCAATCATCATCATATTAGAGTCATAATGAGTTGATTAGATCTATTTTTATAAAAGTTTTCATCATCAAAATAAAAAACACAAGGTATCATACTAAAAAGAGGGAGCAAAATTCATATGTATACGAATGTTATAAATAAAAACAATAACTTTTTTTAATAAAAAAAAATAAAAATCTAAAGAACTGGAAATAAAAAATTTATGAAAAAAAAGTCCTACCTCTTTAAGAACTTGAAATTGATACACTTTAGAGAGAATAGATTTGAAATTAAAAAATTGAGTGATTAATGTAACTGTTGATATATGAGAGTGATTTTAGGCGTAAAAATAGAAACAAAAATCGTGGATTGAAGGGATGTGAATAATGTATCTGATAAATGAGAGAAAAAGAGGGAAAAAGAGGGAAAAAGAGATTTTTGAAATATTTTGAAATGGTAAGGAATTTTAGAAATTATGGCAAGAAAGATTGTATAGTTAAGTAATTTTTTCAATTCTTTTAGCAACGTTGAACGTTTCGGACACCATATATTAGCCAATAATAAGTTAAATGAATAATAATGTGATTGAAAATCAATGTATGAGAGGCGAAGTTAGAAGCTTAGATATGAATTCTATTGAATTATGTAATTTTTTGTTCAAACAATATATTTGTATAAAGAAACTTATTAAATATGTAAATCCGTCTCAATCTAGGATGCAGGTACAACACGCTTGATCTACATAACACTTGTTTAATGTAAATTTTTTTGTTCACTTTCAAGATGAATATTAGGATTATAGAACAATCGAAATACATATTAAAGAAGAACTCCATCGAAATTACAATCAAGTCAAATATAATGAGGGAGAAGCTTAGTAACTATGCTGACAAATTACTTGTATTTTCACTTTATTTGTAAAAATTCAATTCCCCACATTTTAAACAATGATTTGTATATAAAACGTTAAAAAATATGTTCATAGTCTTGTATGACATAAATTTTGCAACAAACTAAAAGGAAGAGAAAAGACATAAAGTGACACCTGAAAGTTGTCCGAATTTTAAAAAAGACAATTAAACTTTGCTAGTGTCCTATTACCCCCTAAACAATTCTAAATTGATATTATTACATCATTTATTGTCCACCTGGCATGAAGAGTGTATGCACTATATTAAAGAGCGTGAACAAACAAAAAAAACGAATACAATTTTATTTTTACAAGTATTTTGCTATAAAATACACTTTCTTGTTTTTCTTATTATTTTAACTTTTTCTCCTTATTATCTTTTCTTTTTCTTTCTTCCTTCTTCTTCAAAAAATCATTTTCATCTTAATTGAAGATCCTCACTTTAAATGTCACTTTTTATCACAATTTCATCTCCCCTTTATTACTACTATTAGTTTAACTAAATAATACATACTAATCAAGATGATTAGTATGTATTATTTAGTTTTTTTAATCCAAATTTCAATAAAACTTTTTCAAATTTTGGAGAATTATGATTATTTTAAAATTATCATTTCTAGTTTTGAAATTATATGAAAATAAGCTAAATTAATGAGATGATTAAGGGAGTATCATATAGTTTTTGTTTTATCCGATTTCAATTAAATTCTTTCAATTTTTTTTAAAAAATTATTCTTTTAAAATTATGATTCTAATTTTGGATTTATATGAAAATGAGTAGTTGATGATACTTCAAAATTTTAAATTATTTTAAAAAATAATTAATCTTAAATTATTTTAAAAAATAATTAATCTTGTTATCAATAATTTAGTAAAGTATAAATAATATTATGAATAGAATTTGATCGGAGAAGAAGAAGATTAAGAAAAAAAAGAAAAAAAATGAGAGTAAGATTCAATTTTACATGAGGGGGTGGGAGGTGAAGAAAAAAAAAAGAAAATGAAGAAAGGTAAAAGATGAAATAATCAAAAGTAAAATATAAAAAAAAGTAAGAGAGAGAAACAAAAAAAAGATAAAGGAAAAACTTAAAATAAAAAAATAATATATTTTTAATTAAAATAACACTTGTCATGTATTGATTGGTGTGTGAATATACTTGCTTTTTAAAATTCGAGACTGATTAAAAAATGATATAATAATATTAATTCATAATTGTTTATTGAAATAACAAAACAGTTATAAAACGAAAATGTCTTTTTAAAAATATGAGACAAAAGGTATGGTCATGTTAAAGGCAATTTTCAAGCAAAGTCTTGTGGCTATGAATCTCCATCCATTTACTCTCTTTTTCTCGAGAAAGGGCGAATATTCCAATATTTTGTTGTACTATATATGTCTCCTTGTGAATTTTTTTTAATTCTATTTTTTTTATTTTATATATTACTATATGATTCCATGTATTTTAACCAGCTCAATTACCTTTCTAATCTAGATCTAGAATAATAATTTCTTCAATTGCCTCTTTTTTAAACCAGGCACAATAATTTAGTTTACCTTTGTTTTCTAAAACGTTTTGGGTCAATTTTATGTCAAGAGTTAAATTTGTTTTGCTTATAGTTTTTGCCAGAAAAGGAATACAAAAATTCTTTTTGATCGACTTCTCTTCTTACTGTGTCATAGTAAATTCGTATATTTATTTATTTGAAAACTATTAAAGTTAACATTAAAATTTTATTCTTAATGACATGACTTTTATGAATTCACTTGATATAAAAATTTATTCTTTTTACCATAAAATATAAATACGAATTAAACTATAACCACAATTCATTTAATTTTTAGTAAGAACAATAATTATTATAGTCTGTGAAGTATATATTAATGAAAAACCTAAATATTCAATTTAAACACCTAAATAACTCCTAGATAGCAATAATTTGACTTTTGACCAACTTAGCAATAGAATTTTTACAAAATAAAACATTAGTAGATCGAAAAAATGATAAACATGTGATTCTATAATAAGTAAGATTTGAATTCCTTATTTTACTCTATTTTGTTCTACAAATATCTCTCTCTCAATTATTAGTTGATGCCTTTTTCTCTAACCTCAAATGGTTGTATTTATTTCAATGGAAGTTGGTATATTAAATTAAACTCCGACTATTTTATATTTCTTTTTAAAATCGACCTATCACTCTCCATTATGACAAGATTCTACCGTAACCATTCTCATTAATATATTCATTATCCTTTCAAATAATGGAAAGAGATAAATACAAAATAAAACCTTTTTAAACAAAGCAAAAAGATAAAATATATATATATATAATGACAAACTAATAAATCAAATTAATTGCTATAATCACTCTTTGATTTAATTGTGTCCCGTAGCAAATTTTCACTCGCTACTCTCCATCTCTCGCTCGCTTCCTCTCACTTTTATACAAACACAAGTGTATAAAATCTGTTTCTATTTGTATAAAGCGAGAGAAAATTATATAAATACATATATTTTTGTTTTCATCTCTCCCCTTTCCCAAATCTTGCTCGCTAACTTTACCTCTCTTGCTTATACAAACATAATTGAAATGTATAATTGTATTTTTGTTATGTATAAAGCGAGAGAAAATGGTATATACACATGCAAATACATATATTTTTGTCCTATACACTTATAATTGTACAAAAAAAAATACTCCCTTGCTCAGTTTCTTTCGTCTTTCTCTCTTTATCGTTTTTTACAAAATCAAATTGTATATAATTTCTCTCTTTCTCGTTTATACAATTCGATTCAATTGTATATTCCCTGTCCAAGTATCTTTTGCCTTTCTCTCTTTCTCATTTTATACAAATTTAAATTGTATATGATCGTTCTATACACTTATAATTATACAATTCGTTTTATATACTTCGTTTTATACAATTCTTTGCCCAAGTCTCTTTCTCTTTCTCGTTTTATACTCTTCGTTTTATATAATTCGCTTCAATTATATATGTATAGCGAATTATACATATATATGTTTGCTATGAAATGTAATTATGCAAATTTTGTTATAATATATAAATATAAATTTATGTTTGTTATACGTGAAAGTTGTCAAAGAAAAATTGTGTGTATCCAAACGGAGTATAGTAATAAAATTGATTAGAAATTATATTGTAGTTTGACGTGATAGAGAAATGATGGGAGCTTCTTTATGTCAATTTGTAAATTTAATACTAGGGAACAATTCTAACTAACGGACAAATTAAGAAAATGGTTTTATATTAAGGTGGTTACGTGATAATGTTTAATTCTTGAAGTGATTGATATATTTTAGTCTAACAATGCTAGAAGTACGTTGAAGACCTATTAAAAGTTTACAATATGTTAAACAAATATTGTTTTGTTTTAACTTGTTAAACTAGGCATGGAGTATAAGATTAAATTATTGAAACTTTATTATAAGCTTAGGGAAAAAAACAAAAGGAATCGTGACTTAAGAGGAAGAAACAAAATTATAATTAACTTATTTCTAAACAAAGAAATATGTGTAAACTTTTAATAAAAGTGAAAAATATAAACTTTTTTCGTTCTGGTTAACGTATTCGATTAACATTAAATATAAGAAATAAAATACTAAAATTATTTAAAAATATAATTTAACATAAGTGATAAGTACATATTTGTGTCATTGTAAATAATTTTTGCAAAAATAAATAAACAAAATATTTATTACTAAAGGATATATTTGGTACGGAAATACAAGTTGGGATTTATTAAGTTTTTTTTTTGGGTTTTCTGATGATTGGCAAGTAAGCAAATAAAAATTGTTATATCAAGCGTATTTTATATAATTGAATTAAATACTATTGAGTGGGGGTGGAAGGTGTGCTATGCTGGGAGTAGATAAGAGACAATTTATATAGAATTAAGATTTTTCTATTTTTACTTTAAATTGTTTTTTTAGAAGTATTTTTAAATTTTATTGTTCATTCAAACATAGATTTTTTTTTCCTGAAAAATACTGTTTTATTCTTACCAAAAGGTTATATCATTTATTTTTTAATTTAATAAAAAAAATTATATTACGTAAATTTAGATCGGAGCACTTTAATTTTAAAAAATTTAGTTTATTTTTTGAAATGCTAGTAAATTTTAAAAGCTTTTTTTCATTTTCCCTTCGATGTTCAATATCATATTGAAACCTGATTTATTAAATTTTGTTTCACGTAGAATCTCTTTTAGGAAAAAAAATTATCAAAAAATTTTCATACTCAAAATTTAAATTCGAAACAGATACATAATTATCGGGGAGCAGATGTTTTGGTATTCCTAATGATAATGATGATATGAAAAGATAAAAAAGTCCCTACTAAAAGGAGTTTTGGCAGGGTCATTGGTGGCACACGTGATGGCCACTAAGGGACAATAGAATAAGGCCATGTTCATTTGTATCTAGTCCTATAAACGTCCAGGTACATTAATAATACTCCCCTAACGGGTACCTAGTAGTATACTTTAACAAGGGTATCATCAATTTCATAAACGTTTTGTCTTGTTCTTGACATTTTAATACTTTCTTCGTTCGATATTATTTGTCATGATTTCTATTTTTAGAATTAAACTATAAAAATTTTAACTTAACATTTAAAGATGTATTTTTTTATCATATTAATATTCCGAAAATTATAATTTATAGTACTTTTCATATAGTTTTAAAATATTTAAAAATTTTATTTAAAATATCGAAGTAATGTGATTTAAGTTACCTTTTAAAATTATTTAAATTAATTTTCAATAAATATAACATTGAGAAACATTTCCGAAGAATAACTCATTTATTTAATAATAGTAGTATTTGTTTCTTGTTTGAATTCTTATCAAATCACTTCTTATGGCTCCACCACCCAACATTAATCATTGTAAATATTAAATATCCTTTTGTTTGTTATATATACACATATATAATATATATAAATCAAATCACTTTTATTAGTTCGTATGATTTTACATTTTCATATTTTTAATTATTTTAATAAAAATTAGAATTTAGACATTATCTTTCTACATATAAGAGCTTAGTTAGATCGTTAATTTTTCAAAACAATCTTCATTTGAGGATACTACTTAATAACATGCCTAAGATCAAATTTTGATAATTTTTTTCTTTTGAATAATTCAAGGGAAGGCTGTAATAGATATTGATTCTAGAAGTTTGAAAATCAACTTATCGAATAAAAAAAATGATACATCTATTTATTTGATTTAACCTAGTTCACGAGAAAGAGCTATAGGGTTGGATTTATAATTTGTAGAATAGTTATAGAATTTAACTATTTACGAATTTATAATCTTTCTTTAACTAGTTAAACATGAATATCTTTTGAGATTTAAATTTTAATTATTTGTTCTTATGTTTTGATATAAAAAGAAACTTATTCTTTTGGATAATTTTATGTATAATAATTAATTAAGTCTTGTGTTTGGCATAAAGGAAAATAGTTTTAATTTTTTCATGTTTGGTTGGTACGAAAATGTTGGAACATGTTTTCCAAATCAACTCATTTTTCTCAAAATTAATTAAAATGACTTCCTTTCAAAAATTAAGGAAAACATTTTCCAAAACTCTACCCCAATTTTAAATTACATTTTTTTTGGGAAACAACAATTTTTTTTAAAAAAATTCAATTTTAATTTTTTTTTTTTTTACCTTATCCCTGAACCCCAGCCACCCACTACCGGCCAACCCCCCTCCCAAACCCCAACTCCTCCCAAAAAAATAATTTTTCTTTTTAAAAATATTTTCAACTGTAAATTTTTTATTTTTAAACTCCTCCCCCTCCGGCTAGCCCCGCACCCACTCCCAACACCTAAAAAAATTAATTTTGTTTTTTAAAAATACTATAAAGTTCAAATTTTTATTTTTTTACTCCTACCACCTCCTCCATCCCCACCCCAAATAAAAATTGTTTTTAAAAAATAGTTTCAATTTCATAAATTATTTTCTACTCTAGTAAAAATAAAAGATGTATCTCAAAAACATTTTTCATTTATAAATCAAACACTAAAAATCGTTTTCAAAAAATACTTTGTACTCACAACCAAACATGAGAAAATAAATCTAAAATCAACTTGTTTCCAGAAAAATATTTTCTAGGAAAATATTAATATCTTCATGCATATAATAATTTATTATCTTTATTTAATTTTGACTTAATACAAAATATAAGAAGTATATAATATTTTTGAACATCAAAAGCTAAAGTTTTAAAATTATATTTTCTAAAATATATATAAAAAAACAGTAAATACTATTATACGACAATTACTGTTCACACCTTTATTACTCCATTATAACTACCTAAGTATTGTATGTATGGTGGGGTGGAATGGCAATCCTCATTAATCCTTAATTAAAGATCTACCTCAAGCAGTGACATTTCATCAGTTGCTAGCTATTTACCAGTCATTATTTTATATTTTAAGTATCCTAAAAAATTATTATATAACTTTATCATTATATTTTTTTAAATTAAATTAATTTATTTTAACTAATAATTTTATTTCACGATTAAAATAAGATGTCATGTATACATTAATTTTATGAAATCAATAAATATTATACTTTTTAATATAAAATATAATATATAAATAAGAGCGAAGAGAGTAAGCAAGCAAACATACTAAATAGAAACAATAAACAAATAAAATTCGTATGGTCGAAAACACGGCAGATTTACGTCTTTCTAAATCAACCACATCGAACCCCAAAACCTAAAAGATAAAAGCTAAAAAAAAGAAAAGGAAAAGTTTGAAACCCCAAAATACACACATAGTATAGTGTTTAGTGTGTATCACAATCTATCATATTCTTCATCTTCTCTCTTTCTCTCTCAACACTTGATAATTGCATGCATCCTATAATGGAACCCTAAAACTACGCTGAAAACTCGTAAATCAAAAAATGGCTTGTTCTTGTTTGAGCGACGATACTTGGTTCGCTCTTTCTCAAATGCGAACCACCACCACCTTGCAGGTCGAAGATCCACAAATAATCGGACCCAATTCCCCCGGCATGCCCGAGTACCGTTTAGAAAAAGTTTTCCCAGTTTAACGGGCGTGTGCGTTCAGACCCGACCCGAGACTGATCGTCCTCTGTCCGGCAACCAGCTTCTCTCCTGTGGAACCATTTGGGATTCCTGTAAACTTGAAGCAACAAATTTAGTCTGTTTTTCATTCTACTTTTTTACTTCTTCTCTTGTGTATTGACCAACCTTTGATGCTTTCACAAGAATCAAACACATGTTTAAAGTTTACAGATAAAAAAAAAAGAAATCACGAGTTTGTTGGGATTTGAGCCTGCTTTACACATAGTTTGACCTCAACACAACTGTTTCATTCAAGTTAACAGTTTTTTTTTTTTTTGTTCTTGGGATTGGATTTATATCAGTGGTACAATTGCTAAGAATTTAATATTTTAATCATTTATCCATCCTCGTTTCCAAGTTACCTATTCACATGTGCTATAGATACTTTACTTTTAAATTATGTTGTTCGATCTTTTAAAAATTTCTAACACACATCCGATGCTATTTTAAGAGTTTGAGCAACATAGCTTTTTAAGTCGCATGATGGATTAATTTTCAACACTGATGGTGGTGGATATCAATACTCTATTGTTGTTCTTGGATCAAATGGATGTTTTCGAATGTCCGGTGTTTCTAAGCTTTCATAGTGGAGTTGATGTAACAAATTTGATAGTTTGATAGTGCAGTTAATGTAACAATTTGATGGTGGAGTTAATATAACAAATTTGATAGTGGACTTAATGTAACAATTTGATGGTGGAGTTACTATAACAAATTTGATAGTTTGATAGTGGAGTTAATATAACAAATTTGATAGTTTGATAGTGGAGTTAATGTAACAATTTGATGGTGGAGTTAGTATAACAAATTTGATAGTGGAGTTAATGTAACAAATTTGATAGTTTGATAGTGGAGTTAATGTAACAATTGTTTTCAGCTTTTCCATCAACAAGAGAACATGTATAATAAAAGATCTGAAATCTACTATGTAAATTTAGGTAGCTGGATTTTTCTCAATTTGTGAGTTTTGTATGGATTTTGAGAATGTGTTTAGCTGATAGTTTTGTGGAACCATTTAATTTTGTTCTATTATGCGATTCAGGCAGAGAAGGAGCCAATATTAAGCAGCTTCTTGTACGCAAGTATTTTGACACATGATTGTTTGGAACGGGCATTGAGCTTTGTTCTTTCCAACCGTCTGCAAAATCCTACACTTTTGGCAACTCAATTAATGGACATATTTTCTGATGTAATAATGCACAATCGGTGCATCCAATGCTCTATTCGACTTGATTTACAGGTGCCCTCGGGATTCCATGAATCTCAAATACATTCTCTCTTTATACTTTTTGGCAAGTACTAACAATTCCTTTTGTCCCTCCTCCTTGTCAGGCATGTAAAGATAGAGATCCTTCATGTTTGTCATACTGTTCTGCTCTTTTGTACCTTAAGGTGCTGTCTTTTGGTCTTTTATTCTATTTAGATGATTATTGTTAATATTTTTGTTTTATTTGTTGCCTATCTCTTTCCCCCATTGGAACCTAATTTTATTTCCCTTTCATTTTGTTGATTATTTGCCTACAGTTACATCAACTTCTTTTCTAGACGCTAACACAGTTGAGATACTAAATCCAATGAACTTGTAAAGGAGCCTCATTAAGTTTACCCTTGGTGTTTATTTTTCCTAAATTCTTAGCTAGGCAAACTATCTTTTAGCAAGTCCACTTCTTATCTTAATAACCTCCATGCTTCATCTCAGTGTTTCTTTATCACCGTTGATTTATATAGAGAGGGACACAAGATGAGAGAATTATGGTTCTCAATCTACTGAGGATTTTGCTTTTCTGATATTTGATTGCGAATTTTTTAGATCCTGATATCAACTAATCTGTTTAGGGTTATCATGCTTTACAAACACATCGAGTTGCACATACGCTATGGAATCAAGGGCGCAAAGTCTTGGCATTGGCGTTACAAAGTCGAGTTAGTGAGGTAATCTGATATCCTCTACTTGGTGATAGCCATCATTGTCATTTTCATTAGTACTGACCTATTGCTCTATGTTACTTCATTGTGATTTAAAACTGTCACTTTAATACAGGTTTTTGGAGTTGATATACATCCAGGTAATCGTTCAGTTTCTCCACCCCACTATCTGCACCAAAAGATATGGTTTCTGTTTTATTCCTGCCAATTAAATTCTCACAAGTTACTTTTGAAAAAACTACCAGTCAATTATCTTATTAGTGGATCTGCATCGATAACTATGACTAAGTTATACCTGTGTTTGCCTATAAAACAGCTGCCCAAATTGGAGAGGGAATTCTTCTGGATCATGCCACTGGTGTTGTAATTGGTGAAACTGCTGTCATAGGGAATAGAGTTTCACTTATGCAGGTGAGTTATGCCGATTCCTATACATTGCGTGTTGGTGTGTCATTTAATACCTATCTTCTGCTCTGTAGATTTTCTGATTGAGGGGAGGATAAGATAATTACACTTTTGCCTCATTTTTTAATTCACTTTGCCTTCAGATTAAAAGATCTAACTGAAATTTGAGTATCATGGCTATGGTAAAATACAAGTATCTATATGCCTGACAACATTTATTAGAGTTTTCGAGAATACGATGTTAACAAATCGTTGATCAAAAGTTTTCATTGTCTTGTATTAGTACTACTTTTTTTCATTAACTAATAACTGATAGAAAATTCAGTTATTGTAAAGGCTGGTACAGATGTTCTCCTTTGGAGCCTGACAGCAGTGGTTTCCCTAGCCCTCTAAGTGATTGACTGAATCCAGTAGATGTTCAGGAGTACCTTTCAATGAGTGGAGTGTGTTTTATGTTTGCCCTATAATTTTAAATTTACAAGTAAAAAATTGGTTTGTCATCTATCCCTTTTCAATCGTTTATCCTTCAACTTCTTGAAAAAATTGAAGAACCCTTTAAAAAATACTCTAGAGCCCCCTACCCTCTCCTCCCAACAACCAATCCTAAAAATCTTTTTAACAAAACTTTCCTCAACTTCAGTTCCTACATAAGTCAACCCCCCTTCCAGAGCTCTGTCAGTTCATGAGGTGTGGATTGTTTTGCTTGAATTTGTTGTGGCAGGTAGGGTATACCATCTAATCTATGTGGCATGTGATGCAGAGAGTATAGATAGTACAAGAATCAGTTCATTCTTCCACCATAACATAAAACGTATTTGTGGACATGAGGGGAATCCTGTCAAAAGATTCTTCACATGAGGTGCAATAGTATAGTTTTTGTGTAGTGATTTCTAGTGATGTCTTGAGGTGGAAACTAGTGGGAATCCTTCTATGTGAAAGGAAACGGATTCCTCAAGCATCTGTTACCTAAATAATTCATTCCATCACCTTGAATATCATCAATCTGTACTATATAAGCTGGGAAACTTGTACTATATAAGCTGGGAAACTTGAATCTCATGGGGAAGTTCATACTTCCTCTATCCCGAAGATCGTCTAAATCTCCGTTTTGGTCACTCACAAAGTTGTGTCCGTTTTCCTAAAACGGAAGTAAATAAACTTTGCACAACAAAATGTTTGGATGTTTGTTACACACGTCAGTATTCTTCCATCTTCTTCTTCTTCTATAACACTATACTCAAAGTACAGCTCACATGTCCTTGCAACAAAATACTTAACAAATATTTTTAAAGGCTTGTCCTAATAAGTGCACAAAGTGAAAGCTGGATAAATTGGGAGGGATTAGTTGCATTTTATTTGCCTCGACCAATTTATGGGAGAGTTCTTATACTTGTCATTGGACAAACTTAAACTTTTGAACCCTGTATCGTGTAATGAAATCCATTTAGTGTCTCCCAGGTACTGAGCACGTAATGAGCAGACAGTCTGCCCCTGTGAATCTGTGCTTTGACCTGCTTAAACTTTCAATTTCCAGATCCTATTATGAAGCTCATTTATTGCCTCCCAGCTGCTGAGTGGGTTATGAGTAGACTGCAGACACCCAGGCTCTTCCTCTTGAATTTGTATTTAACACAATATAACTAATTATTTTATTCTCCACATCATGTCTGTAGATTCATTATGTGGAGATGCTTGTCAGTATAAATTCTGTTTAGTACTCCTTTTTTCACCTGAATATATTTTGCACAGGGTGTAACCTTGGGAGGAACTGGGAAAGAGATTGGTGATAGGCATCCCAAAATAGGTCAAGGTGCACTGATTGGAGCTAGTGCAACTATACTTGGAAATATAGAAATAGGGGAAGGTGCAATGGTTGGTGCTGGTTCCCTTGTGATGAAGGATGTTCCTCCCCACAGGTTGAGTATTATATATTTTTAATTTCTGGTTCATTTGTAAAGTAGTTCTGATAAGCATTGATATACTGGTTGCAATGTGCCGGCCTTTGGTTTTATAGTATGGTGACAGGAATACCAGCAAAGGTGATTGGTTATGTAGATGATCAAGATCCATCTTTAACTATGAAGCATGGTATGTCAAAGATGTTTGCTTTAGTAGTAGTATATTCTTTTCTCTCGTAAATCGCACTGTGGTTAGTTTTATTATGATAAATATGCCACATATGTATGTATATGTCCTCTCTTGCAAGAGTTAACTCATTTGTATGATTTACTTGAGGGATAAGAGGAACAATATGATGGTTTTCTTTATTAGGTTGTTTGGGTCTTGGAGGATGGTAAAAGTGGTAATTCTGACTCTAGAGGTTTTCCTGGAATATCTGATTGGAGTTGCTTTGTTTAAAATACATATGCTTGTTTACACGAATAAGGGAACAATAAGGGGAGAAAAGAGATTCAGCATTTAACCCTCAACATTTAATCCCTTCCCTAAGTTTTAAGGAAGCGGCGCCAATAGGTTTGGAAATATGAGAGAGAGAGTAGTTATTGAGCATATTGACGTTATCCTTGCCATGAATTAAAATAAAGGAGATCCTAGATGGAAACTTAGACTGTATAGGTAAAGAAGGCCGAAGGCCATGATCCGTAAATCTTTACTCAATCAAATTATGATGATGATTGATAAAGTTGAAGTAAAAGTCATAATAAGAAAACTTTCTCGCTGGAATTGTTTCTAATTTCTTTGAATTAGTAAGACTTGACTTATTAGACCCCTGAATTCTCACCACTCGAATATCCTGATCCTGATGGCTCATACTTGCTCATGTTATACTGAAACATTCATTTGTAGTTTGCAGTGATTGCTCAAGAGCTACCAACAGGATACTTTTATTGTCTTCTCCTAACCCTATGCTTAGAAGTTAACTGCTCGTTGCTTTTTATTGTCATATTGCAGATGCCAGCAAGGAGTTCTTTAAACAAGTAGCCATTCGCTGCAAGGAAGCAAGATCCAATGGTGAGATTTCGTTGTGCCAGTTATGTTGCTTTAAGTAGGGATATATTGCCTTAGTTGGAAGAAACCGAGAGTCATCCCGTTGAACTTGAGCGTTGCCCCTGCTTTTGTCACATCCAAATCCAATGATAATGATGTTATAGATATTCTGAACTCCAGCAGTCAAATCTTTTTTACTCAAGTTTTTGTTGTATTAGTAGAATGACATAACTCTACTCTGTATCTCTCTTCTTGACAGGAGCGGTTGCTTCAAAGGACGATGGCTCAACATGAGATTGATGAAGATACATCTTCATTTGACTATTAACCCCCAATTCACTTCAATGTGTGAAAATGATTTTAGTATTTTCACCATCTTTAATACTACTATAGGATTTCTAAAAATAGAAAAAATAAAGCTCCTCTTTAAAGATTGATCATCATTCAATCGACGTGTAATGCCATGTATGTGTGCCCTTTTAAATTATGTTACCGCATTATTTCTTTCTCCAGGAGATTTGTCATTTTGTATATTTGTTTGAATTAATGCTATAACGAAATATTGGAACATACTGTTAATTAATGTTGACTGGATTCAGCACTATGTTTCATGTTGCCATCGAAATAGAAAATAAAAAAGAATAAGAGGCAGAACAGAGTTTCTATTTTTTTTAATTACTGTATTATTATTTTTATGATATGAATATATTCTTACGGGTACTTGTTGAGTATTTTGAGAAGTTTGCCATAATACAAGTTTGCTTTGCCGACAATTATATTTCTTTGCAAAAATTTCATAATAATTCAGTGTAGCAACTTTTTTAGATTAGACGAAATTAAAATATAAGTAAAAAAAATTTCCCCCATTAATCATTTACTCAAAAAAAAAAAAAAAAAAGGGAATTTAGTCAAGATAATCAATATCTTAATGTTCAAACGATTAATTTTATACAAATATTAATTTACATATTTATGGTATTATAATAATTTTAATTATGTCGATCTAATTCATGGCATGTTATATAGGATATTCATTGTTTTCTTTTGTGACTGCATGATGAAAATTTCACTAGTATAAATTATATTTTCAATACAAATATTTATTTTTAGATGAGAAATAGAAACGCAGATAGTATGTGGGAAGGTGTAGCAGGGAAAACGTGAGACTGCAACTTCCCTCCCCCCACCCCCTACGCGATCTCAGAATTTTTCTTCCCCTGCTTTTTTTCACGCTCTTTGCGGATTATTGAGATTTTTCTTTCTCGATTGATACTCTTCTCAATAATAATAGAGAGATTTATTTAATATTAGACACCGTTTCACTCTTTTTTGCCGCTTGGACATTTTACAAGCATCTAGATCTGCAGTTCCCCACTGCTTCATCCATATTACTTCTCAGGTCAGCCCTTTTAATACTTTTCAATTTTATCTAAATGATGCTTTCTGCATACAATTTTTCTGTTGTGTTAGTGCATTGCTAATTTAGTTAGTCGTAGGATCTGATTGATACTGTAATCTGCACCTCTTTAATTTCATTGCACCAGAAATGTGAATTTAACTGTTGAAGTAAGCCTAAATTTCTCTTATCCAATTTTCTCAAATTTCATTTTCTTTGCGAAACTGGTGATAAACCTCAACTGGAGGAGGGGGCAATTTCCACTAAAGCTACATTGGTGTGATCAATGTGAGGTGGTGATACAGAGAGAGTCTATTATGATGTTTTGAATCTTGTACTAGCTTCCGTTTAATCAAATTAGCTTGACGGTGGATCTTGCTATAAAACTTTTATCTACTTACCAGAATTTGGCATTCAAATGATGATATTTTGAAGCCAATGTTTGTGTCTTTTTATCTTGATTCTTTAATTTCAATGCGGAGTTACGTGATCCATATTAGTGGATTATTTATTTTGTATTTTGTGATTGTTACTTATTGCAGTTGATGGATGAAACAGTTTAATCCCTACTTCTCAGAAGCTAAAGCGGAAATAATGGAGGGAGATATTAGTAGTGGGGCTGCAGATAATCACATCGAAGATGCTAGCAAAACAGAGGCACAGTTCAATAGCTTCAATATTGAGAGTGATCATGTAAAGGATAACGGAATATGTGATAGTCATGAACATACAGGTGATAGCCATGATGATCTTGTACAAATGCTCGTAGAACTTAATTTCCAGAATGAATATCTGAAATCTCAGATTGTGGGATGGCAAAGCATCAAAATATATTCTGATGACTCTGGTCAACAAATTAAAACGGCTGCACATGAAAATGTGGCAAGTGATAATTCAGAAGACCTTAATGAGAAGATCGAATCTTTGAATAGAGAACTTTTAGAGGAAAAGCAAACACGAGGTGCTACAGAGGTAGCACTAAAGCATCTTCAAACTCTATATTTGGAAGCTGACACAAAGGCCCAAGAGTTGGCTGTCAAAGTTGCTGAAGGTTGTGATTTGCTTTGACTTCTATTTTCTTCTTCATTTTTGTGGAATCCAACATTAAATATGGAACTCGGATTTTATGATAAGTTCTAAAAGTGTGGTGATGTACTTCCATTGTTAGTTGCAGATTTTTTGGTTTTCCTTTTTTAGTTTCAGTTGACAAAGAAGATATGCTATCTGAAGTCTATAAATGGTTTGTTTGAATAGTACAACATAAGATGGATCAGGAATTAAAAGAACGTGATGAGAAGTACTCAGAGCTAGACTCGAAGTTCAACAGACTTCACAAACGGGCAAAGCAGCGTATTCAAGAGGTGCAAAAGGTAAATTCTGAGACTATCCTCTTTTGTTTGATATGTCTGATGTCTTTCATCAATTTTTCATCAAAACTTGGTCAACTTTACAAAAGGTGTTTTACTTCTACAAAACCTTCCGTGTTCTAGCAAAACCTTGTATAGATAACAATATATTCTACAACAACAAATGAAACTGGAGAGAACTTTTGATTATAGATGGTTTTCATCTCCTTAAAATGTTAATATTTTCTTTCTGAATTGTCCGAAGATGCAAATGAGGCTTCACTTCCATTATCCATCTTCATTGCCCTTCAGCTTCTTGCTGCTTTTGCACTAGGACTCACCCATGATATATTGAATAGGGAGTACCGACTTTAATTATGACATGAAACTAACTGCTAAAATAGACTTGAAAACCGCATTTTATCTTAATGTCCAAATGTAGTTCCTGTAGGATTGGGTGACTTTTGGTGAGGACCATATTTTGTAGGTTTTTCCTTTTCTGGTATACCACTTGTATAAATCCATGATGACCTTGTTATTATCAATGAAATCTGTTACTTGATAAAAAAGATGCAATTAAATTTGGACATTAAGATAAAAATGTGGTGGACAAGTTATTCAAGTTGTACATTAATTGCTTACATCTTTTTTAATTTTTAAAGGAAGAATTACGATAATTAACTATTTTTTGTTGCAATTCTGTTTCTTTAGGAAAAAGATGATCTTGAGGCCCAGTTTCGTGATGTCAATGAAAAATCTGAGCGCACATCCTCTCAATTATCTGCATTGCAGCAAGAGTTGGAGCGCAGTAGACAACACGCTCAGGAGGCACTGAAAGCAATGGATTTGGATAGGCAACAGTTAAGAAGTACAAACAACAAGTATGTCCTCCTTGTGAACTTAGTTGACACTGCTCCTCCACAAGTGATTTTGATGGATTATCTGTTTATTATTTGGATTAGATTTGAAGAAAAAGAAAAAAGAACAAAGAGATATCATCAGAGCTACCTGTTGAACAACTTCTTGATTGAGCTACAACATTACCCCTTGAGATCCTCAAGTGTCCATATACTAAATGAGAAAATAACCTTTTAACATAATCACCTAACATTTTGTCAATTTGTCTCATCTTTTTCACATTCGAATTGCTCGCAATAATGATAGGATATGTTTTTTCTCTTTTTTGACGATGTCAAGTCTTTATTAAATAGTTGCATCAGGCTTTGGAATTGTCAGTTTTGTTTAGATACCAAGCTAGTTCATGTCAACTGGTCCCAGATGTTCTATCGATTTTGTCATATCGATAAATTCAGTATTGCTTTTCTAAATGTGAAATTTCTTTTGGATTTTCTAGTCATAAGATGCTTGATTACTTATTTTCAGTATACAAATTTGTTAATTTTTAGGCTCAGAGACAACATTGAAGAGCTGCGCCGTTCCTTGGCACCAAAAGAGAATGCTCTGGAGGCATCACAACAGGCACTTCTAGAGAAAGAGCAGGTGTGCAGCTGTGAGAAAGTTCACTTATTATATCAAGTTAAATGCCTATAAATAGATAGTGTCGATTGTTTTATGGCTTCCTGAGTCAATCGTATGCCCTTACCTGTCTTCTAAGTATTTCTTAAATCCTTTTGGTATTTGTATTCAAGTTTATTTACATAGGTGGTGAAGCTCTAAGTTGAAACAGGAATATACGCTGCCACATGGGCACTACCACCTGACGCGCACACACCCGTGAAAAAAAAGGGTAGAAAAGAAGAATTAGTTGAAAGTTTTCAAACTAGTAAATAGACAAGTAGATCTTAAAAAAACCCATTAAAAAAATAGAGCAAGTTGATTTGGCAGTCTGGCATTTATAACTGATCCCTCCCTCCTTACATTTGTTTCTTTTGTAAGAACATTGTTGGTAAGTTAACTGTTCATTTTTTTTCCCTAGCAAAAGGGCATCTTTAAAGCTCTTTAAATTTGTAAAAAGATTTGTCTAAGACATCGCCAGGAGAGTATTATTTGTCAGCTGACGCTCTAAGATGGTGCCCGAGAAAGCTTGTTTTGAGCATCTTTAAAGCTCTTTTAATTTGTAAAAAGATTTGTCTAAGGAGACATTGGTAGAAGAGTCAGCTGCGGCTCTAAGATGGTGCCCGAGAAAGCTTGTTTTGAGAAAGGCAAGATGAAAAATAAAAAAACATAATTTAAGAAAGAAAATTAACTAAAAAAAATAAAGCAGAGGACTGCAAATAACTGAAATTAGTGAGATAATTCTCATGTCAATCAAGTTAAGAACTGTTTTAAATCTCTAAATAAGCAATTTTGAGTTTCTAATTCAGATACTTGCTGGTTTACACATACTAAATTCTAGTTTTCTGTACTTATTCACTCGAATATTCATGCATAATGTTTTTTTAAAAACAAATTTTTGCATCACTTTATCATCAATATTTATCATTTTACTCACTTCAAGATAGAGCCCGTGGGTAGTCGCGTTAGCTAGCCAGCTTATTAGTTTCTGATTTTAGTGTTGTTTCCTTGTGTCATTACGGATAAATGTATTTTATTCTTTTGAGATCTAGACAATGTTAATGATAATTGTTCTCATTTGAGCAAGATATCCAGTAAAAAGAATCCATCTCCCGGGTTACTTTTTTAGTATTTCCTTACTTATTGCACTCCATCTGTGGTGACATTTTATGATTTCTTGTGTTTTGCATTTAGTCATCTAAAATAGATTGCCAGTTGCCTAGCGGGGTTCGGATTCAAATTAGTGTGAATCTCTGCAGACTTCAAGTGTAGATGGAGTGGACAGAGTTTTATTCCAGAAGCAAAGACACGTTTTATCTTTTAAATGGACTTGTGTGCTTTCTCGCTTTTAAATGGATAAGATTAAATAGAAGTTTATCAAGGTCTACAGAGATGCTTATTGTATTTTCAAGGAGAAATAGAAGATAATTTGAGGACCAGGAATCTCATGTTGACCGAAAAGGCTAGAAATAAAATGGTTTTTCAATTATGAAACCCAGGATACGTGTAAAGGTTCATGGCCTATTGTGGATATCTTTGGCCTATGTCTAAGTTCTCTCTTGATACAGCTCTTGAACTTAGAGGATCTTTGCTGAACCTTGGTTTTGCAGAAGTTAGAAGAGATGCAAGCATTACTGCAGGCAGCAGATGAGAAGAGACAAGCTTCAATTGAAGACCTCTCTTCAAAGCATCAGAAGGTACAAAGGCAGTATTACTGTTGCCCTGGTGCTTTAGCTTCCTTCTTTAGTTCTGACCATTTCTTAAATAAATTCCTCTTTTACATCAGCAAAAAGAGAGTCTGGAAGCCCAAATTGCTGAGGCATTGTCTGAAAGAAGCAAAGCAGCTGAAACAATCTCATTTCTGCGGGTAATGATTCTATTCCCAATTGTACACAGAGATGGAATAACGCAAGCGATATAAACAACTTCATCTTGCTCATATATATTTTGATAATTTAATGAGGTCTGAAAAATGACATTTAATGTATTTCTTGCTCAGTGGATTTTTGGTTCCACAACGTTCTCAGGATCCTGTCTATTATGTATTAGTTGTTCAATTTAGTATCTTCTGGATATTTGGAGCTCTGATCATGCATTGTTCCTTGTAGACTGTGGTTGCAGAGAAGGAGTTTAAGATTGCAGAGATGGATGCAGCTTCCACTGGTGAAGCAGCAAGACTTAGAGCTGCTTTTGAAACAGTTAAAGGAGACATTATTCATCTGAAAAGTGAACACGTATGAGCTAACACTTCTCAATTTGACTTTAAAATTCATTCAGAATGATTCTTTTCGGTGCATGTCGGTCATTCAAACATATATTATTCCAAGACTATGAGTTGCTAAAGTTCCGCTCCTTTTTTGAGATTGCCAATCTGAAAAGGAAGTTTCTGCTTCACTGGCAGTCAAGCACCAGATCACAGGCTTAGTTGTTGGGAATCCTAAATTATACTTGTTACTCTCTGCTTATCAATATGTCTTTACCAACGCATGCCTTTCTAATTGAGTAGAGGTAAAAGTGGTGGATAAAAGTTCAAAATGTTAATCTTATAAAGAATATGTTGCAGTTGCTCCTTAGCAGTCATCTTAATCTTGATAAAGCCTGTTTGGGAACATAAATATATCCTTGGAATTGCCCGTTTTGATTAACAATTTGATATGTCCCCATAAGGGTCGATTCTCAATCTCCTGTGATGTAGTCTTTCATAGTAATATTTGATCGTATGCCCACTATAACTTGTGCTTTGGTCAAGTGTTTTGTGTAACGGAGCAAATAGCTGCTCTAATTAATTTGGCATAACCATTTTCTAAATGATTTATTCTCGTCTCTGGTAAGATGTTTAATCTGCTTTGTTTGGTTCTTACTTCTGTAATGTTTTGATGCGTTTAGGAGAAAGAAAAAGAGAGTTGGGAAACCACCTGCCATTCACTCAGAACAAAGCTGGAGATTGCTGAGAGTAACTGCATCCGTGCCGAGATTGAAGCAGCCAAATTTAGAAGTATAATTCTGTATACTGGTTAGTTACCTTGTTTAGGCGATGAATTTGGAGCTCATACTTGTATTGACATTGTAGGTCAACTGGAGTCACAGTTATCTGCTCAGTCCCAGGTATTAAACTCAAAAGAGGCTGAATTGATGGCGGCCAAAGAAGAGGTGATCTCTTATTTTCTTTATCTGTATTTCTCCTCTCACAAATGTTTAGGCCCCATTCGTTTTTATAAGATTATGACGTCTTAATGTGTATACACGTCTAGATATTTAATATTGTATCTAGATCTTAACGCTGAAAAACTAACATTGTTTTTTCAGCATCTGAATGTGGATAATTTATCTTTACTTTAAAGCTAATTAATAGATAGAATTTCAAGTAAATTACTACGAATAAATTTGTATCCACAAAATGTTGGAAAATGTTTATTTACGGGGAGTTAAATAAATTGTTTATTTGATGAATCATACTCTAAAAAAAACTAGAAAGAAAGGTAGGTGGTGATCGGCAATAATAGTTGTAAGGTGGTGGTGGTCATGATTGTATGGTGGAGATTGTCTATGATGGTTGTGCAATGGTGTCCGGTTTTGGTCAGATAGAAGTTAGTGGTAGAGGTGGTTGGTACTGGTGGTTTTGCGAAGGAGGTGGTTAGTGGTGGTGACTAGTTGTGAAGGTGCTTGGTGATTGTGGTGGTGACCGGCTATGGTCGTTGCGCAATGGAGGCTGGTGGTGGAGGTGGTTGGTTAGTGGCAGTAGTTGACTGTTGTGGAGATGGTTAGTCGGTGGTATCAATGCATATAGAACTTGTATTGATGTCTAGATATCGAGATCCTCCTGAGGTGACAGATTAATTGGATATTGGCATTCTCCCAACCTCTTGGCAAAAAAATTATAATCAAATGGATCTATGCACTTCTCTTATTTTCTTCTTGAAATATGTGCACCAATTGCATATTTGACATTTTACTAAAGGAATCATTTGAAGCAAGAAAAGAAACAAAGAATCTGCAAGCGACACATATTTTTTTCGTGTATGGTATATACTGATTTAAAGTTATTGAGAATTCAGGTAAAGATTTTTCTTCTAGTTGCTAGACTGTGCAATGATTGAATCAGGCAAGTTTAGGATGTTGAATGGCTCTTTTCAAGATGAATCTAGGATGCTGAATAGTGTGCCATTGACTTCAATTATTCCTTAAGAGTTTGGTACTAGGGAGTTTGTTGCATGAAAAGTGGCTAATATAATTATGGGAAAGAAGTAGCAAAGGTTGACACAAATATTCTTTGTTTTATGTATCTCATGATTTCCTCTTCTATGGTAACTTGCAGATCAATCGCACTCAAAGTGAGTTTTCATCTTACAAGGCTCGTGCTCACGCACTTCTCCAGCGAAAGGATGCTGAATTGGCTGCTGCTAGGGACAGCGAACAACTTAAAGCACTGGAGGAAGCATTGAAGGTACATGCTTTCGGGTGTAACTAGTGAAATGCTTTGGCTTAATAGTTTAACATTAAGGTCATTTAATTGTTGCTAAGACATTAAAAAATTTGCTCTTTCAGGAAGTGGAGAAAGAGGTAATGTCAGTCTCTTATGAAAGGGATAGAGCCCTTCAAGATCTAAAGAGCACCTTAATTAATCATGAGAAGGAACTTTCGGACAGGTAATCTGAGTTTGATGACTTGTTAGATGTTCACCTGAACACAAATTATACGCAGTTCATTTTCGGGGTGTTTTTTCACACATTAAACTCACAAACATTGACATGGACACACTCTTCAGTTCATTTACACCCTCGGGGAAAATAGTTTTAGATCTAACTTGTAGTAGTACAGAATTTTTACAGATTTGATTTAGCTTTCATTTGCTGAAAGAGAATGAATTGACACACTTCTCCATTAAATCATTTCCAGAGACGAAGCTCTTCGTGCTACAGAGCAACGGATCAGAAGCATGGAAATGAAGTTCAATTCTGCTATTTCTGCGCACCAAAAAGAGAAGGAAGCATGGGAAATAAGCCTTCAAAATGTAGAAGAAACATGGCGATGTAATTTCTTAGGATGATATAATAATCAGCTTTCTATTCTTGAATTGCCATTTATTCAGCTTCCAAATAGAAAACTAATTTTAGATACTGCTTTGCAGTGAAATGTGATGCATTTAAAGCAGAGAGTGTGGTTACCTCTGGTGATAATGTTCAAAAAGAACTAGATGACCTCAAAGAAAGCTGTAAAAAACTGAAGGTGTGATTTATAATTATCAATATCATCATAACACTTTTTAGTTTGGTGACACTGAGTTCTTTAACTTGTAGGAAGAGCTTGATTCTTTTCGTGACCTTGCTGATAAGATGATTGAGGAGAAGGACAATGAAATCTCTAGACTTCTAGACGATAACGAGAACCTTCGCCACAAACTTCAGTCTGAATTTTTAGTAAGTGTGGAGCAGTCTCCAATCACCTATTCATGAATCTGCTTGAGCAATCACCTAGTTAACATGTGTATTTAAGCATTATTTTAAAATTGTGATTTTTCTTCTGCAAATATCAGGCCGATCGCAATGGCAATTCCAATACAGGTATGAAGATCTTCAGCACCTTTTAGCTCATTCTACAGTTCAAAATGATATTCTTTGATAGCTGCTTCAGTGACTAATATTGCTCTTTGAAATGATTGTACAGTATATGACAAGCAGGATCCTCTGAATTCGACTACCTCAGCTGCTGATCAGCAGATTCTGGTATGGACAATTTTCTAGTTACATTACTGTGCAATATTTTCATCAGTTACTGCAAAGGGGAAAAAGAAAATCAAACAGTGAGACAGAGATTAGTACAAGTGGCAACAGTTTTAAAGTCCAACCCAAACATGGTCTGGCATGCTTTATGCTTTAGACATGTCCATTATCGCCCTAATATACACCGTCAGGACACCTTTAGCCTCCAAACGCCTCAAGAGAACATCCCTTGGGACTTTGTCATAGGCCTTTTCAAGGTCAATGAACGCCATATGAAGGTCCCTCTTCCTTTCAATGTACTTCTCCACCAATCTCCGCACAAGGTGGATGGCTTCAGTAGTCGAAATCCCCGGCATGAACCCAAATTGATCCTCAAAAATGGACACTCCTTTACTGTTACTTTCTCAAAAAAAAAATTAAAAAATGGACACTCCTTTCCTCACCCTCATCTCCTCTACTCTCTCCGAGACCTTCATAGTGTGGCTTAACAATTCGGTACCCCTCTAATTGTTATAGTTTGGATATCACCCTCATTCTTGTACAATGGAACCATTATACTTCATCTCCGCTCGTCGGGCATTTTTTTCCGTCTTGAAAATAGTATTAAACTACCCAATCAACCACTCGACACCTGCCTTATCTGTTATATATATGAAAGAAAAAAAAAGTAGTATTTGAAGTTAAGTCGAAAAAGAATATTTGGAAATTGAAGTTGTCTCTGGACATCCATATAACTTGGGAAAAAGTTGAAATTTTGTGAATGGATATGGGTTTTCACAATTTTTTCCAGAAAATCAGTCCAATGTATAACTAAACAGTGATTTGAAGAAAAAATGTAATGAAAAAAAGGAAAAATAATCCGTGGACATACCGCTCCTTAGTTAAGAACATTAGTTTTTAGCATTCAGAGACTTCATTTCTGTCTCACGCTACTACTTAAAACTTCTTGACGCTTCAGGTCTTGGCGAGACAACAAGCACAAAGAGAAGAAGAGCTTGCTCAGTCACAACGTCACATTCTAGCCCTTCAAGTAAGTTATTTGCTCCGAGAACATCAGTATTCTTTAGAGATAGTTCCCTCATTAGAGTCTGATGTCTTGATTCAGGAGGAGATAGAAGAGCTCGAACGTGAAAATCGTCTCCACAGCCAGCAGGTATGTCTTTAAATAAAAGTCATGTGTCTGTCATGGCTAATTCTCTTCTTTCTTAAAAACTGGAGGGTGGCTTGAGTTGTTTAGCCATGGGCATAATGTTTGAGTGGGCTTAGGCAGCTGGTTCTTGGCTTAGACAATCATATACTTTGCTGTCCTTTTACTTGGACTTCTTCTGATTTGTATTCCCTTACAAGTTTGCCTTAATGAGTGCAGGAAGCTAAGTTGAAAGAGGAGCTTAGGAATATGGATAGATCACAGAAGAGGGAAGGGGTAGATCTGACGTATCTTAAGAATGTCATTTTAAAACTTCTCGAGACAGGTAACTTTTCAGTGTTGCAGTGAAAAGGTTTAAAATTTGTTCCCTGTAGAAGCAGAATTTTTTTAGTTGAACTAAATGCTTCCGTAGGAAATTATTTACATCATAAGTTGCTTGTGATAAATATTTCACAGGTGAAGTGGAGGCTCTATTACCTGTGGTTGCAATGCTTCTTCAGTTCAGTCCTGAGGAGGTGATGTTCTTGTTTCCAGTAGTAAACTACTATTTTCATTTCTAAAATATTGGTGATCGTTATGACAATATATCTCAGTAATATTCATGAATCTATTAGGCCTACTCCGTTAAAATAAATACATTTAAGACTTATTGTGACATGGTACCTCTTAGCTCATATGGCATGAGCAGGTGTAAGTATTTGCACTGCAGGTATAGAGAACTTAATTAATCATCTTATTTTGCTATTAATTGCAAAATCTGGTTCTATCAAATGATTAGAAATTGAAAATGTGCTAATAAATTAAATTGGAAGGCATGCAGACAAACCTTTTTGTATTTATCGTTCTCATGCTGATATCTGTTGATTATCATATATCAATAGTGAGTAAATGTATTAGAGTGTAATGTAACCTGAAAACCTCATGAGTCTACTCATGCATTTGCAGATGCGGAAGTGCCAACAAGCCTATCGCTCCTCCATAGAAGCTCAAGCAAGCCCGTCAAAAGATACATCAGGATCGGGGAGCTCACTGTTTTCTAGATTCTCATTCTCTTAACAGCCAATGAGGGCTGCGGAGATGCTTCCCAAATGTTGTCTAATCCAGCTTCAGTAGATAGTCTGTAGCAGACGTGGAAGGAGAGATACAGTAGAGGAATTTTTTGTGTTCTTATGTAATTAACAAAGAAATGCAAAAGAAGAACAAAACACAAAAATGAGTAGGCATCCCTTGTCGTTCTTCACACGATATGTATATCAAAGGTATTTCGTTCTTCCTTTTTTGTTTAATTGGGTGCAGAGATAGAAGGAAGAGCACATTTGTTAGAAATTGTAAAATTTTTGCGTAAGGAAATCAATTGAACTGATGACTTCCCTAGAACTTCACTATTAAAAACATCTTTGGAGTATATATTTACCATACTTTCAGAAGAGCCACTACCACCTTAACTTCTTCGTGATTATAGTTTTTGGCCTCCCAAAATCTCAGAGGAAAAATGATGATCTCCAAATAAGTAAAATAGCAAAGGAACTTGAAAATTTTCCTTCAGTATCTGTAGTTTGAATTTCTAATTTGAATTGCAATAGATGTGATAAATATTAAATACCCCTGGACAAAAAAAAAAGAAGAGTAAAATCGTATGTTATACATAATTTGATAATAGAATGTCTTTAGCCAGGCAGTAAATATGCCACTTGGTGAGACGCAATCTACCTTCCATTTCTGTGATTGGCTACCAAGTAGTCTTACTTGCCCCTTGGCAGTTTCCATCAACATTGTTCAATGTCTTTTTTTTTATTTCGACACTAAAGGCAAGGAAATTTGGTCTCGAGTTGTTAGTATTTAAATATCTAAAATCAGGAAGATTTAAACTTGGTTTGAACTTGTAGACTACATCTTAAAATATGAAGCATTCACTTGTAAAGTTTCCATCACTGTCAAGTTTACTAGTTGAGGTTGGTGAGATAGACAACGATTGGTCCTTTAATGTTATTAGTATTCGACAAATAAGTTTTACTAACTTGAATTTAGTATATTAAACTTCCAATACACTATTTAATGATGGTTCACTTTAAAGAGGTTGAGGTTTGTAACTTATTCCACCAATACACATTCATCTATTTCTTTTATTCTTTTAAAAATAGTGCTAAGTTCTGAAACACAAATAATTGTGGCGTTTCTCTTTTACACGCCCTTCCAACCAAAACAAATGATTCTTTTGACACTATGCAACAAATTACAAGTCAAACAAAGGAGAATCTCAAAAGTGTGTTGCTCTTGTCATCAACAAATAACATGACAAGAAGAAATTTCAACCTACTTATTCAACCATATTGCGGAGTGAGTGCTGCTCAACAATGAAACCAAAAAACCAAATTGAAAATACTTCTTCATTGAACTTCTAATAGGACTAAGTAATAGTTTCCATATTTCTAAAAACAAAAACTTCCTAGAAGTACACAAGAATCAATAGGACTAACACATATGCTCAAGTGTTGTCATTCAGACTCTCTCTCAACTCAAATAAACCAACAGAACATAAAGGCACAAAAAACAAAAAGAAAATTATAAAGGGTTGCAAATATTAAAATAGAACAATATAGTTTTAACCATGCTTAGCTTGGAACTCCTTCATGAAAGCTACCAACTTTTCAACTCCAGCCAAAGGCATAGCATTGTATATTGAAGCCCTCATTCCACCAACAGACCTATGTCCCTTAAGCTGCACCATCTTCTCACCAGCAGCTGTCTTCACAAATTCAGCTTCCAATTCTGGTTTAGCCAATGTAAATGGCACATTCATCAAAGACCTCACTGATTTATCAACTGGGCACCTGTAAAATCCATTGCTAGAATCAATAGCATCATACAAAATCTGAGCTTTCTTCTGATTCTTCTTCTCAACCTCTACTAATCCACCTTGATCCAACAGATCTTCAAACACAAGCCCGCACATGTAAATACCATAACAAGGGGGTGTGTTATACAACGAATTGTTCTCAGCGTGGATCTTGTAATCCAACATCACAGGTGTACTTTCCTGTGCATTTCCAATCAAATCTTTCCTTATAATCACAATGGTAACTCCAGATGGACCAACATTTTTCTGTGCACCAGCGTAAATGATACCAAATTTAGAAACATCTACTGGTTTTGAACAGAAATTGGAGGACATATCAGCAACAAGAATGGTTTTCTCGTTAAGGGGTGTTGGGTAATCTTTGAATTCAACCCCATGAATAGTTTCATTGGCGCATATATGCAAATACTTGGCATCTGGGTTTTGTACCAACGAATCAAAATTCGGGATCTTGGTGTATTTTTCCGATTTACCACTCCATATGACATTGGGTTTGCTGTATTTAGCTGCTTCTTTGTAAGCCTTGTCACCCCATGAACCGGTGACGATGTAATCAACGGCGTCGTCCGGTGAGCAGATGTTGAGAGGAATGGCGGCGAATTGGGTGGTGGCCCCACCTTGAAGGAAAAGAACGGCGTATTCATCAGAGATATTAAGAAGGGTTCTCAGATCTGATTCTGCTTTTTGAATAATGGAAAGGAATTCTTTTCCACGGTGGCTCATTTCCATAACGGACATGCCGGAGCCCCGCCAGTTAACGAGGTCGGCTTGGGCTTTTTGGAGGACATTTTCCGGGAGCGTGGCGGGTCCGGCAGCGAAGTTGAAGACCCGATCTGATGAGGTGGTAGGGGGTGTTTGGAGGGGAGTGGTAGTTGTGGAGGCGGCGGCTGAGCAGGAAATGGACATAGATTTGTATGTAGAGGTTAGGGTGGTGGTGGGGTGGACATTGGTGGAGGGGAAGGTGGCGATATGGGTGGCGGATTTGAGGGTTTGGTAGTTATGGCGGGTGGTTTTGTTGTTAAGGAGGAACGATTGGGTGGTGGCAGCTGACATAGCCATGGCTGCAGATTGTTTGTTTGCCTATTTCTTCCCTTTAGAAACTGTGTGTGTAGAGAAGAGAAGGTTGGGCGATGCAGGGGAAAAAGAAGAAGTTGGTGTGTTATTTATACAGCAGTAGTAGGGAAATGCGGAAAATTAACACACATAATCGTTTAATAGTCGGATAAGAAATAAATTATTTATGTATTTAACTTTTAGGTAATTTACAAATTTTTGGCGGACAAAATAAGAAATAAGTCATTTAAATATAAAGTTAATACGACGTTTGATTGGCTATTTATAAATTTGCTTAACTGATACATTATACATGAGATTGTATGTAAAGTTATGAGAAAATCTATAAATTATTATAGTTATATGAATTTTTAAATTATCAATTAAACATTGTAATTATATAAAAATTAATATATGAAAATTTATTTCTTATTCAACTACCGAACGATTCCTAACTACATAACTCTAATCACCTATCAAACGATTCTTAAAAGTGTGTTTGGTACAAAGTAAAATGTTTTATATGAAAATACTTCCTATTATTTATTTTTTAGTATTTAATATTTTCCTTCGTTCAACCATAAGTGACATTTTAATCTTTTATTTTGTATCAAATTAAGTTGCGATTGATCTTATTCTTTCAAAATATCCTTGTTTTTACATTTTAAAAAAAACTACTAACTAAGCATAAGTTGGTAAAATTATATTTTTATTTTTTAGGATTGAGTAGTTTTTTAAAAGGTGTATTCAAGCTAAAAGTACTTATCATTCTGAAACAGAATAAGTACACAAATAGAAAATATTATTTCAAAAAAATTACTAGTGGAATAATTGAGGTAAAGTAGTGTAGTGGGAATGTGGGATATAGAGGAGATGTAAAAGTTTATTTTGAAGTCAAAAACTTATTTTTCTAAAATCTATGAAAAAAGATAATTAAAATACCAAACACATCCCCACCCTCAAATCAAATTAACATAGTCAACTAATACTTGTATAAAGTAGATTCGGTGTTCTTTGTTTAGTAATTGTGGAATAGAAGATTCCCACTAAATACTAATATTATTATATTACTACTAAATTTTAGTGTTATATTCCAATTTTTTGAATAACTAGATCTAATAATATGCTTCTAATTATTTTTAAAAACATATTTTATAATATAATATAAATCAAGTAATGTATTCTATTCTGGTTAAACTAATCAAATTTTGTTCAAAAATTGGTTAATTTTTAAATTTGTTAAATACATTACTGAGTCAACTTCTTTATAACCCAAATTAAATTATTTAGAATTTTGGATCAATTTAGCTCATTTTGGACTTTAGGTAACTTAAATTGATTAGCAAGTACTTAACGAAATATGCTTTTTTTCTCCCTAAATTGATTTAACTCATTATTATGAAACAAATTATTATTTTTTGGCTATACAAGACATAATATATGACATGGATTCTTTAACACTAGATAAATTTGAATAAAAGAATTATTTCAATTTTAATATATATATTTTTAAAAGAACTATAAGAGAAAATAAGGATATTTTTATTATTTTATTTCAAAATTATTATTCCATGCTAGGTGCTTTCTTAAACTAAAAAAATAATAATTTAGTGAGGTTGGTGAATGGTGTCAAGTATAATCTTGGTGTCAAGGAGCAGTATATTAATAGAAAACTTTTATTAAACTAACTTTATATAAGTGACGTATGAGGAAAAATAATAAAGTTATTTTGTTAGATTGGAACAAGTAAATACAAAATGAAACAAAGTATTAATGAAATAGTGGAGAGTAAAAAAAATAGTATATGGCCAGAAAATGGAATGGAGGGAGAAGCGAATTGGGCAATTGACAGGTGCTTTTAACATTTGTACTTCCTGTAGTGGTCAGAACTGCTTCACTTAATCAAAGATTTTGAATTCAAACTTCAAATATGAAGAAAATTATATTATGAATGTTATTCCCTAATGGTTATCCGAATTTAGTTGCTGCTTCAAGCTTTTGTTTTTCTCATTCAGCAATTTCTGGTCTTTTTTGGTTTCCACCTGGAGGCGTACGATATTCAAACTAAATTCGAATTCATACTGGAAAGTCTGAAGGGTAGCACTTCATAACAAAGGCAGAGAGAGTCTAACCCGAGACCTTTGGTCAAGGATGAAGGAGGAGTACTTACCTCTCCTCCGTCACAATAGTAATGAAAAAAAAATCAAGGGAGCACAAAAAACATTTTTATAAATAACCAACTTCAATAAAGCAAAACCACTCTGAGAAAATTGTGAAAAGTTGTGACTTTTTATTTCTGTTTGTAAATGAAAAACTGTAACTGACACAGTAAATTCAGGCATGTTCAAATGTTGAACATAGTAAAAGTGCAATAACAATGAACTCTATAAAAAGAAATAATGAAATCCCCCGGGGCAACCATAGTTGCTAAGTTATCTTTTCCTATAAATTCTCCATCACCCCACAAATATACTCCAATTTGCATATAAAGTTAGTAATAACTGTACATGCCCCCCTTCTCCTCTATTCTTGTGTCTGCTGCACAAAAAAATGGGCAGGCTCACACTTGGCTGCATACCCAAATTTCGATATGCTGTATTTCCTATGTACCCCTGTTAGTTTCCCTGTTGCTGCCTTCTGGTGGTAGCCAACAATTGATCTCGAGCACTCCCTTAACACAGCAAGAAAAAGAAAGAAATAAGTAACTAAATAAGAAGAGCAAGGTGTGTTTGAGTTGGAAGATTGAGTTTATAGTCTTACAGAAGTTGATCTTCTGAGTACGTTGTGTGCACCTCGCACGTCTTGCTCCACTGCTGGACACCGTAGAGTGTGGTCTGAGCTGTATAGATTGCTGCAGCAGCTATGAAGGATGGTGGAAATTTGAGCATTTCATACTCCACAAGGCAAAGCTCAACCAACATGAAGGACAGCAGCTCAAGCTGTTTAAAGCCATGAGTAGAAGTTAGAGAAATATCAATAATGTGTTTGCTACTTGTAAAAACAAGTAAAGTACATTCAGAACTATCAGCTACTAACCTTCCTGTCACTTTGAGCAGCCTTGAGATATCTTCGCATAAAAACGTATGCAGTTGGGACAGACATATTAAACTGTAGTGTGTTGAGCATCATGCTTTCCTGCATGATATGGACGCCTTTAGTTATATACTAAATGTAGAGCAAAGTTTACTAATTACAGCTATTAGGAGACCAGAATTTACCATTTCAAGAACCTCCTTCCTTGTATAGGCTTTGTCCGAAATCAACACCAGATCCTCCACCAGTGGAGCACAAACCTCCTCATACTTGCATGCTAGTAGCATTGCAACCAATCCAACAAGCTGGAGCTTCTTTCTGACGATACCTTGCTTCTCCAAGAACCGGTCAATCAAATTGACGGTCAGGAACAACGTCTCTTCCCTGAGCTCAAACTTGTGATGCACCTGTTGATCAGAATGAGCATACATTAATTACTATACTTTGAAGAAATTTATCAACTTAGCAGAGGGAATATTTACTATACCTCAATTAGCCAGTCAATCAAGATAGACCGCATTCTCTCATTGATGTCAGCCTGTTGTGCCATATAGTTTGGAGAAGCACAGCTATTAACCTGAATATAATGGACAATGATTTAATCATTCCCAAACACATACAATGATGAACTTCAACTAATAAATATAGATGCTACGATTTGAAATAAATAAAAACAACTATAGGATCTATCCAAGTAAAGTTGTATAAACAATGTAAAAAGGTGTAATATGTCAGGATCTAACTAATGATTTTAAAAGTCAGTGGAGATTCAAATGTATCACATCAGACAAAGCTATAAAGATTTAATTAAGCAGTTAATCTTATGAATTAAGGATCTATGCAACTGTTAACTAGTAAGTTACTGAGCTAAACTAACCTCCATTGTTCTGTAGTTAGCAAACAAATCTCCCACATATTCAACAGCTGCAAGATGGTTCTTTGCATCATCACCGTCGATATCTATTACAGCCTCCTCAAAGATATCCTCCATTTCAACCTCCTGATTAATTAATGTATGTCTTTAATGATCAGCTCATTAATTAAAAACATATACATTAATATACTAGTATTAATTAATGAAAGTTTAAAGACAGGATTATTTTTATTACCATTTGATCCTTGCCCTTTGACACTTTTTCTGTTTGCTCCAAAGACATAGGGACAGGCTTATCATTAGCTGCCTCCATATCATCCTCCCAGACGCTGAAACTTTCAGCTGCTATCTTAGGTTTCTTGTTTTCCTGTTCAAAGAAATCGAAAATTATTAATCTCCCAGAGTTATTTATTAAACTTTATAAACTATATATCAGAGTGATCAACAAAGATACACTCCAATTCATTAAAAGCTTGTACCTCTGAGCTGTGTTTCTGGGAGCTAGCAATTTGTGCTGCATATTTCCTTCATTGACAAATTAAGTTTTACAAGTATCAGGTTATTGAACATCAAATGCAAATTCAAAATAAGCAAAACAAAGATCGAACAACAACAACCTACTCAATGTAATCCCACGAGTGAGGCAAAAAACAAAGATTGACCAACATTCTAATATTTTTTAATGTCTAACCTCGTGATGGGTCGATGACCATGAACAGGAAGATTCTTGTCACAGATTCCATTTCCACTGAAAAAGAACAGCAAAATGAGCTAAAGAACTAGTAACAAAAAATGGTAAAGACTCAACAAATGGTCAAAGATTCTAATCTAAAGATTAAAGATGAAGATTAATTACTCAGATAATCCTCTCTTGTTAACAACACAAGGATACCCCTGGCCACCCACTAGATTCTGATTAATCGCACCCAAAACCCTTCGATTGTTTTTTGTTTCCACTCCAACAACCTTTCTGGTAGCCATTTCAGCCCCATCTTTCACTTCACAATGACAAGAGAAAAAAAAAAAATCAAAAACTCATTTATTACAAATTAGCAACTTTATACATTAAAAAAAAACAGGATTTTATACCTTGAACAGAAGATGGCTTAATCAAGGGATGTTTGTTCTCATCAGTGATTGCCATTTCTTTTTCTTGATTACTAAAAACCCCAAATCAAGAATGGAAAAAAAATAATTTTTGAACCCTCTTCTTCAGTTACCCTCAACCAAGATTGAATCTTATCAATCTTGATAACTGAAAACCCCCAAAATCAAGAATGGAAAAAAAACAATAGAATATTTAATCCTCTCCAAGATTGAATCTTGATAACAGAAAAAAACCTAAATCAAGAATGGAAAAAAAATTGAATCTTTCACTCTCTTCTTCAGTTACCCTCTACCAAGATTGAATCTTGATCAATCTTGATTAAGAACCAATGAAGAAACAAGAGAGTTCTGAAAAAAGTTGAACAAATGGAAAGGGGGAGAAAAAGATGGAGAATGTAAGAAAAAAATGGGAATGTGTCTGGTTAAAAATACCAAAAAAAAACACATACAACACAGATAGACAAAATCTGATTCTTATATTCAAATGAAACGGCTAGTAAAAAAAAGGGCCGTTGGATTCAATTAAGCATGACTTTTACAGTCCAGCTAGGTAACAACGGTCACCTAAAAGCTGATTTGTTATAACAAGTAGACGTTGCTTTCAAATTAGTGTAAGAAATTAGTTAGTAGTAGTAGTGTAATAGTGGTATAATCTTAATCAACTTACTATAATTAAATGTTGAACTCATTTAATAATATCTAACTTATTGAGATTTGCACTTTTTAGAAGACCCATTCTATACGCTCTTGCCCACTTTACACTTTTGGGCTAGGGCTCCACTTATTTTGGCTCCTCTTGCTAAGAGTTTCAAGAAAAAATTATGAAACTTTTTGTGGAATGTGACAAAATATGAACTAATATTGCACTAAATTTTGTGTGTGAAATGACTTGTACCCTTTTCCTTTATTTGTCTATGTTTTAGTGTTAGTTGAAAATGTGCATGTTATTTATGATTAGCTAATTACTTTATCAGTTTATGTTAACATGTTCGATATTAGTTTGATACATTTCAAAAAAATGATCTGATACATAAAATCATAATTATAATAACTTCAATATTTAAAAAATAACTTATACCTAATAACAAGGGTAAATTAGGACTTAAGTAAATGTATACTAGATAAGTAAAAATGAACAAAGAAACTAGTTAATCTTTGTTGTTCGTAGGCACTAATTAGTAATCCATTGAGATGTATTTGTTATTTCAATCTTAATTGTGTGTAATGCGTTATCTAGTAGTTTATGACAACTGAATTATGAACTCATAGAACTATTGAAGATTTGAAAAACTATTATACATGATAAAATTATTACTGCTTTGGATAATACATGAGACTTACTAAAGCCGAACGCATTAACATTATAGTTACTTATTATTGGTTAGTTAACTAATTTTTGTTGTTAGTACATAATAATAATGATTGTTCAAAATGTATTTAGAATTTCAATCTTGATTATGTATATAATAGTATGTACTTATAACACTTGTGCATTGGATGAATTGCATGTAATTATTGGCACCAAAGACAATTTCATTACCTTAATTGGAAGTGTGCTTTTTACTCATGCTTACTTAAGTACTAGTTAGATTTTGTCGTTCGTACGTAATTAATCAATGACGCATTTTCAAACTTGATTATGTACGATATGTTATTATCTAGAAATTTATGATAACGTAATTATAAACTTGTGTAAATTTAAAATAAAACAGCCCTATGTACAATTATTGTGGCATTGAATGAATGACATTACAAATAGTTTTGAACCGCGTTTGCATAGGTATATTATGAATTTCTTCATACAAAATTCAAGAATTTTATGACAATATAATTATAAATTTATCGTAGTAACTTTTAAATGAGGTAATTTTACTGTAAAACTATGATTGACATTAAATAAATTATACAACAAACACTTGCTAAAGACAAGTGCATTAATTCAACCATGTTTGATATACAATATTTTAAATTGAATAATGTAATGGAAAATATTTTCTAAGTACTTCCAGAGACCTGTTAGAAGATATCCGTTAAAATTTATGACAATATGGTTCATAACTGATATTAACTTTATTAAATGTGACAACTCATTATAATTGTTACACCACAAAGTTAAATAATGTCAAATTAATTTTTACATTGACTTGAACCATGTTAACGTTATTGAAGTTGGCTTGTAAATTGAATTGAGATAAAACAGACAAGACAACTCATTTATGTGTGAAATTTTTAATTTTGAAAGTAGATTAAATCACACATAAAAAAGTTAAATTGAGAGTTGATTATCATGAAGTTAAATAGATTGTGCAACCTTAATTGCAAAATTTAGGAATATTAAAGAAGTCAGAATAACGTAGCTATGTAATTATAAGGTCAAAGTCATTTATGCAGAAATAGAAGATAGAAAAGATTTGTTTTAATTAGTTTTTTAAAAAAGAATTTGAATTCATTAGTTAATGCTCAATCTGTTTTAATTTATTTGACTAGATTTGAAATATGAGGATCAAAGTCATTAATATTTTAATTTAATTCGGATAAAAGATTTTCATAAAAATAAAAGTACATATTTAGAAATTATATAAAGAGTACTGGTCAAAATAATTAATAATTGAAAATATTATAGTCAAAACTCAACAGATACAATTTAACTCTCCGAATAGTAACTAAAAAAATAAACTTGAAATGACATTAATTGAAAAATCAACGCAGTAGATACACTATAAATTGCTAGAATTACATATTTGGAAATTATATAAAAAGTACTGGTCAAAATAATTAATAAATTGAAAATATTTAAAAATATTATGATCAAAACTTAACAGATACTATTTAACTCTCCGAATAGTAACTAAAAAAATAAAACTTGAAATGACATTAATTGAAAAATCAACGCAGTAAATACACTATAAATTGCTAGAATTACAAATACTAGCCTAACCAATTCGAAATTCGAAATTCAAATTCCTAATTTTAACTTTTATATTGATTTAAGACTAAAGGAGAAAATAAAATTGAAATGTTATAAGCGAATAGTTTTCCCTTAATCTTATCAATTAGATAGATGCAATAATGCAAAAGCTTTTTGCATTAATTTGTGTAGCACAAAGTATTTTAAGGCAAGGTTTATGACATTACTTTTTTAACAAGATAGAATTTTTATATTTCAATCTTATTATAAGAATAATATTTACCATTAGTATTACAAAACAAACATGAAAGAAATCTCTGTCCGGCGTTTCTTAAGTTAACATATACTAAAAATAAATCAATTTATTATTTCTTTGATCTATTTTGCTTGTCGTAATTTTTTTGCATGTTTCTTAATAAATACGATAATTAAAATGAACCGGAGGAAGTAAAATGGGTTTATGAGCATAAATATGGAGGTTCATAAACGGAAAGCCATAAATTATTTTACTATCGCCGATTGTATTACTCCTTCGTTCTTTTTATATGTCATTCTTATTATAAATAGTTGATCCGTAATATTTATCATTTCATAAAATCAATACATAAATTATACTTTGTATTCTTATTTTACCACCCTTGTGAGTTATTAGCTTTAAAAATATATATTTAACCAACATAGAAAAATTAAATAAATAATACATGTTCACTAGCCAAATTAATTAATCAAAATAAATTAACTCATATTCATTAATTAAAATTTTTTACTTTAAAAAATATTAAATAAAAATAAAATACATGTGAAATTTAAAATAGTGACTAGTACTTTAAAATGCTCTTGAATAATCACTGTGTGCCTTTTGGTCTGTAAGTGATTTATGAAATTTACTACTACTAATTATTGTCTTATATGAGTGCATATAATTAGTGTAGCAGGCATGTTCCGACATGCTTTATAATGTCAATTTTTAAAGTGAATCTCCTCTGCATGATTGAATCAAAGTTATAATCCAATGATTTATACGTGAGAATGAGGAAACTTCCTTTTATATATATATATATATTTATTTTTTTATTTTTTTTTAACTTGATATTTGATATCTAGTTAAAAATTTAACAAATTTGAATTTGTGTCGAAATGTCTTATTTTAGAGTAAAATATTTTATCAAAAGTGTCTTAACACCCTCAATTTCTAAAAGTTCAATTATAAGGTAATGCATTTTCTATTTTATATTCAAAATTCAAACTTGATCGGAGTAAAAAAACTTCCATTATTTTCAGTGAGATGTCAATCCTCATCGTCTCAACATGTACTTTTCCTCCTTTTTTTCTTTTTAACATGTAATCCTCACCTATCACCTACTTGTCTTCATTAACTCTAACAAAGACCCAAATTCTTAAAAACATTTTCTCCCATAGTTATTCCTTACATTGGAAAATTTGAAAAAAAAGTGGGGAATACGTTCTGACACAGTCTGAGAAATTAAGAACCATGTGTGCATTTGGTAATCTGTTAAAGGCACGTGACCATTATTCGACTTGTTTTAAAATATTCAACAATACTCATTCTCTATATGAAATCGATAGATAATTTTATATTTATACTTATTTTCCCATTGCATTTATTATATTTAAAGGATGATATAGTAAAATTACTCTTTTATTTATAATTATAATTTTTTATGAAGTATACAAAAATTAATAATAAACAACTATTATTGGACAGAGAGAATACTTTATATTTTGCCGCTAGGTATTATTATTTTTTCATAGCGAAAGCAAGCAGTAAAAATTATAATGATAAGAGGGGGATGAAATGAAACACTGAAGACAGCTTACCATGAAATGAATGACAAGAAGATAAGAGAAGAGTACTTCAAACATGAAAATGGAACTACCACTAAAATCGAAGCCACCCAATTGATATGTAATAATAATAACTAATTACCATGTCACAGTAAAAAAATGGCAATTACGGCTCATTCTATTGCCATGTACATGAGATCTAGACACTCCTATGGTAAAAAAAAGGGGGGGGGGGGGGGGTAAACAAGGTAAGACACAGCTCTTGCTCCTCTTTTGAAGAGAATATGATTTTACAAGATACAGTTTAAACTCACCTCCTGAAAAGATCTGAAAGTGTTAGCTTTCCAGCTTTTGGTTTACTCTTCTCATCCGAAGCCAACTTACCACCCTTCATATCCAGTTTTCTGCTATGTAACGACTCAATCTTTTCTTCGTTCTGTTCTTGTGGGGAATCACGCTTCTCTTTCACCTTGTGCTGCTTGGTAGTTGCAACATTGACAACATTGTGTATAAGTTTCAAATGATTTGCAGAAGTCTGCTGATATTTATCGCCTCCCTTTTGCTCTTTGTTGTGAGACGGCACTGGATGCCTCACTCCTTCAAGCACCATTCTTGTTCCATTCTGTGGCAATTCACTCTTTTGGCCTCGCCCTACTTTTTGTCGTAGTTTTTTGTTTTTACTTTTTGACTCACCGTTATACCAGAGTTTCTGACTCACAGATTCATTATCATGCTTCTCAATACGCTTCTCTTTCACCTTGTGCTGCTTGGTAGTTGCACCATTGACAACATTGTGTACAAGTTTCAAATGGTTTGCAGAAGTCTGCTGATATTCATCGCCTCCCTTTTGCTCTTTTTTGTGAGACGGCACTGGATGCCTCACTCCATCAAGCACCATTCTTGTTCCATTCTGTGGCAATTCACTCTGCTCGCCCTTACTTTTTTTCTTAGTTACTGCATCCCCGTTATCCAGTTTCTGACTCACAGATTCATTATCATGCTTCTCAATACGCTTCTCTTTCACCTTGTGCTGCTTGGTAGTTGCACCATTGACAACATTGTGTACAAGTTTCAAATGGTTTGCAGAAGTCTGCTGATATTCATCGCCTCCCTTTTGCTCTTTTTTGTGAGACGGCACTGGATGCCTCACTCCATCAAGCACCATTCTTGTTCCATTCTGTGGCAATTCACTCTGCTCGCCCTTACTTTTTTTCTTAGTTACTGCATCCCCGTTATCCAGTTTCTGACTCACAGATTCATTATCATGCTTCTCAATACGCTTCTCCTTGGATTGCTTGGCAATAACCGTGTTCTGCTTCTCATCTCTATTATGTTTAATTTCAGAACTTGCATTGGGATGATGATCATCTTCAGACGTGAACTTCCTTTTCTTGAACTTCACATTTCCACCCATATTCTCCTTTGGAGCATTTTTACTCCATTGAGCATCCACTTTAACCAGGGTGTGTTTGATCACTTCACTGACTGGAACGACCCCAGGAGCTATCGTATCAAGGATGACTTTACCGAGAACAAACCTTGTCTCATGCGTTTGTCCTTTCCCAAGCAGAGTATAATCTATCTCAAAACTATTCCTCCTGGTTTTGAGAGATCTAACATCTTCTATCAGAACGTCAAAAATTACTTCAACGACCTTCCTCATGTTCTTAGATACAAACACCTAAATATAAAATATATCATTAAATAGCCAATCAATGTCTACAATAATAATAGAGTAATCACCACTGCAGACTTTAAAAACGATGAAAACTTCATCAAGAAATTGACAATTTTTAGACACTGCTTGTTCTAATAAATTCAAAGAACGAAGAAGAATCATGACTAAACAGGGATACTGTTGGCAGAGGAGGAGCTTCTGCTAAATCACCATCTCTTCAGTGTAAAAGCTGAGGTGATTTCCCGATGAATATAACGAGGTGTTATAGATGTGGAGAGAGTGTTAAATTTTAGTCCAAGTGTAACTTGTCCGAAATACCTAGAAAAATTGAATGAAAGGCATACATTGAAAATGTAACCAAATAAAGAACGCTCTTCGACAAAAGTGGGAAATATGAGGCCATCTTGATTGCAGAAAATGTCATCACTCCACCTTTCGCTACATGTCACCTTTTTTTGACTCTATACGAAGCTCGGGGCTTGGAGATTCCTGTGATGGTGGGCCATTATGTTCCCTTTTCTCCCCTTAGATGAGAGGGATAGAAAACCGTGGATAATCTGTTCCTTGTGAATATGAAAAACTAGTATTGCTAAACCAAAAGATGATCTGATCAGTCAATACGACTTCAGATCCTATGTAAGCAGGGGTTTAAATCATTGTAAGCGCTCTTATGCAGTGCAATGCACCAGCTTCAAAGAGGTTATAAACGCCTTAACGTATAGGTATAAACAAATGAGGTGTTATGGAAGATAAGGCAAACTATTTCGACTTTATCTCTGGATAAGTCTTCCAACCAGAACACCTGCAGATCTGCAATCTGGGATCCTACCCATTACATTATGACCAAATGTAATATGGAATAGCCAAGAGCTATGAAGGCTCCATTGAAAGCTTAAAAAGAGTGGGAGAAAGGGGACGCATGAGCGTTGGATAATGAAAAAGGTAGAATTGATCGGGACCTAGTGGTCGATACTTTTTCTTTTATAGGTAGCATTGGGCAGCAACTCTACTCCTTGAAGTGAAGAATCGAAAAGTCGTCGTTCGTTAGACAAGGACCACATGAGTTCAAATCTCAGTGGAGTTGAAAAAAAAAACTAGGTGATTTCTTTCTATTCGCGTGCCTTGATGTGGAACCTAGAAACTTTAGTAAGTTTACTTACCAAACCAGAGCATGGGGAACCTGGGAACTTGGACATTGCTTCCTGGAGGCTGTCCTTATCAGTCAAAATGTCTAAAGAATTTTGCACTAGCACTGCCAGCTTTGTAACTCTTTCCACAAGCTCATCATCTGATATGGAGCCTTGGGAATCTGAAATTTCAGGTACATAAATAGATGCAGCATCAGAATGTCTTCTAGCAAATTTAACACCTTCCTTCCAATTCCCATGGTACAACACAGAAGCAAAAGTCAGGACGACAAATGCCCCTTGAGGATCATTGATTAGTGCCAGATGAAACGCCAAGAGTGCAACCCTGCTCACATACATCAATCAAAAGGAAAAACATTGTCAAGAATCTTAGTCACTAGAAGCCAATTTCTCAACACTAGCTCAAGCCTGAATCATCCAATAGACTTTCGAAAGGCGATAACACCAGTGAATTAAAAATTAGCAGAGTAGTTTGATTGCAGAAATCCAGATTATGACTTATGAGCAGCTATGGTAATAGTGAACTATATGACTCCCCGGGTTTCACAGGGCTGGATGTAGTCAAAATGCACTATAGAACCATGAAATACACCAAGCTCAAAATTTCAATCAAGCAATGCACAATAATGACCATGCTATTTTATGAGAATGGTAACAAAAACAACAAGGACCATGTCATTGTCTTCCCCAGTTTAAATCTACCATCACACTCCCTATAGTGTTGAACATACATGAGTTCTTCAACACTTGATACGTCCAAATGCTCCTACTTGTCAATTAAATGCTAAATGCAGGAGCAGAGTAGAAGTACCAATCTAAGATGCATAAAAAAGGATGATCCCAACCTAGGCTTTTAATATAGGAAGAGGCAGCATGATGTGCCGTAGAGATAGTCCAGAATGTAAATACAGAGTATAATGACAAAACGAGGATAGCTCGATTTCTGTTCCCGATGCTCTCTCTCTCTCTCTCTCTCTCTTATTATATAAGCCAGCTAGGTGAAATCAGGAGTTAGCACTTTGCTTGTGTTGTTTTTGTTCTCCAAAACGTCAATCTCCTTTTGTTTCTTTACCACATTCATCACTGTATCCAGTGTGAATTTCCTTGGCATGTGAAGTGAAATGCAAGTTGCCAAAAGGCCCAAAACCAGAAGAGGTGTTCCAATTTTTACTGAGAAGGTGAAAGAGGTGTTTCCATTTGCCAGTGCTTATAAAACAAGTGGCACTCTAGAAGGCCTCTGATTGCTAAGAAACCGTAAACAAGGGAGATCTTAAACCAAAAACAACTTACATCATAATAAAAGAGTAGCATAGGAGACCCACACTGAGACCCAAAATCCAAACAACAGGGTGTCTAAGAACTTGACTTTGAAACAGAAAATCAATCAGAAACAGTTAAAAAACTCCAAATATTCTACCCTAAGCTATAAAAGCACTGAACCTTCAAAAGTCAACCAAACAATGATATCTACAGCAAACATCAACACTCGGGACCAAAAGAGAAAACTTTCCTATAAATCTATAAGCTATGATGATCGAACAAGATAGGTGAAACCCCAGTACTTAAGAACTTCTAGGTATATAACTCACAAAATGGTGATAGTTTGGGGGAGGGGGTTTATATTATTCACTCAAGTAAAATGTTTTTATTTATTTATTTGACTTTTTTTGCCCCCATGCAGGGTCATACACAAGTAATAGAGGTTTGGTCCAGAACCGTTGAAAAATACCTCATATGTGAATACAGCTCTCAAAATGACAGTAAACACTATTAATAATAGTAGTCAAAGACAAAAATCCTCACTTTAGGAAGAACATGACAAGCAAGGAAATTAAGTAACATTAATGACTCAAAAACAAAATCCAGCAGATTTATCAAGACTCAAGTAACCATATTCTGAAAGATATGTCAAACAAAATGGAAAAAGTTCAACCATACGAGAGAGCTACTGCAATATATGGATTAAGGTAACTGCAGTAATTGTTACAAGGCTGAACAAAGCACCCATCTCGAAAGAAAAGAACCCAAAAAGATATCAGTTAACAAGGCCAGATGTTATACTTAGTTCAAAAACGTATCAGCTTACACAAACTATCTCCACCAATGGCTAGAAATTAACTCAACTTACCACAAACTATCATGAGAAGGTCGATCACAGGTGACTAGTTGATCCAAACTGGAAAACAGTTTCTGCAAAATGTTCAGACCAATAAATTTGATGCGTGAAACACTACTAAAAACTCAAAAAAAACATGCATCAGGCAAAAAGAAAAATATGCCCAGACAAGTGCATGCATGTGCTCACATATGGGGGGAAAAGTTAGACTTCAGGAGGATGCATGGAAACAAGTAGTCCATAGAAAATATGTACACAAACATGGGAAGAGTTGACATCAACCCAAGTGGGGAAAACGGGGGGGAAAGCCATCGACTGAATTCTCCAAAAATTTTTTATTGGGGTGAAGTAGAAAAAAAAATACAAGATACGAAGATATACCATCAGCATAACAGAACTTTCACTCAACTGTTTGTTAGACTGTTGAGCAAGGTGTGCTGCCTGTAAATGACACATTTAGTCAAGCATAAGCTACTGTCCTGAACCAAAAAATCATGGAAGTCACATCATACCAAAATGAAATGAAATAATATGACATACATGAAATGGTAGCAGCATTCCAAGGATGTTGTATCTCTGAAGTAAAGAAAGAGAAGGCTCTGCAGCTCCATACGAAAGCATATAGTTGACTTCCATCATTAGTCTAGACTGCACAAGAAAAATTGAGAGCATGCAGGAAAAAACGACTAACCAAGAAGCAGTAATATAGAAAGATTTCAGTGTGGTTAGGAATCTTTTTTAGCATCAGGACTGTCAGGTTATGAGAAGGCATAAAAGCATAGAGAAAGCTAAACCTTAGGAGGGTTAAAAGAGCAAATAGAAATAATTAAATAAGTTAACAATGGTTTACATAAATTGATTGTTCATACCTTGTTCAATATCATTATGGACGGTGAGAGTTTGTGCATAGCAATTTCAATCTCCTTTGAAAAGGACAACTTGAGACGAGCAGCCAGTCTCAAGCCACGCAAGATCCTTGCTGAGGACAAAGAAAATCCAGGATCAGTTCCATCAAAAATGATAAAAGGAGGGCATCCGGGTAAGTTCATGTTATGTTGCTCGGTCTCTTCAAAAATGTCAATGGGTGCTTGTCGTATTCTCCAAAAGTAGTGTATTTTGGAGAATTAGACATAGGTGTGGCATCAAAGTGAAGAGTCCACACAACTTAGAGTTCATGTGACTCGTCTACTATTTTTTCAATTCACCAGCCCTACGACCTCCCTCCTAAACTTTTAGAAATGCCTATTGTTACTACTAGTAAGACCTCTGAAAACGCTTGTCATGTTCACCTGACATAAGGAATGATGTTCAGTTGGCTCACGATAGATGGAGTCGATGGGATAGTGTTTTCTCAAAGCACATTAAGAATATTTTTTTTATGATTGATGGAATGAAGAATATGACCTTTTCCGTCAAAACTTTTCACCAAACTCTTCAACTCATCCAGTTACCTCCACCTTTATGCCTAATGGCACGTTCACCTCCCCCAATTCACCTAGGGAGCATTATCACCCACATCTTCAAGCACCACTCTGCCCCTTTACACCAGCACACTTTCTCTCCCCCAACCAAGGAGCACAAGCAACAAAGCCAACCTTTCTCTGATGAAACAATAAGCCCCATTCAAAATATCCATGTTCCTCATTCCTTCCGCGGACTTAAAAAAACACCTATCTCATCCCTCCTTTGACAACAGACAAACCCCACTTCAGACATAATCTCAACAAGAATGATCCCTCCACCATATATTACTTAAAATACAATCCTGCATTCATGATCTGATACAGAGGGATCTCTTTCTTCACAAACAAGTTATGCAGGAGCTGTAATACAAAGATTTGTAGAACAATGAATAACAGTTATTTAAATGTTTAGGCGCGTCTATTTTTGGTCAGATATTTGACTTATTGTATTAAAAAACTGGACATACTGTGTACAATCTAAAACAAGTACTCCCTCTGTTTCAAAAAGAATGACCTCCTTTCTTTTTTAGTCAGTTTAAAAAAGAATCTTTTTTTTTGGTTAAACATTTTAATTTTAGCTTTCCACGTGGTATGTTCAAGACCACAAGATTAAAGGGCATTTTGGTACATTTGACATTACTTTAATTTAGGACCACAATATTAAAAAGTCTTATTTCTTTTCTAAAACTCCGTGCCAAGTCAAACTACACCATTCTTTTTGAAACGGAAGGATTATCAGATTTTCAACTGAGTAACAATTTGTTTCTAATAATAACAGTCGTCTTAAATCCAACAATATCCTTGGCTAACATGTCACTTCTTTGTCATCTTCAAGAACTATATAACAACAACTAGGCTCAATCTCAAACTAGTTGGGCTTGGCTATATTAACAAAAAACAACAGGATGAATATGAATGTACAATGCAAGAAATATAGTTCCAATTCTCAAGTCAAGGCACATCTCTAAAATAGTTGCACCTACCACAATCCTCTTCAAATGACAAGTGTGCTGGTACTAAAGTCCTTAACTGCATAAATATGGCAAAAGACTTTGTAAATTCCAAAACACATCAAAATAAGACCTTCACATATTTGAAGTAAAATAATTTCACCTGTAAAGATTTTAAGTCCACTATTGCATTGGCATAATCATAGATTGTATTCACGGACGGATCAAAAAACAAACTGTATCCACAATTTCATGAACACACAAAATGGGTGAATAGCACGACATATCCAAAAAAAATTAAGAGATCCAATCAATCACCAAAAGATAAAGAAGATCTATAAACAGGAAAAATATAGAGACAGAGACTTTTGAATTGTAGACAAGCATAGCAGTTGACAGCATAGAACCCACCTCTACATGTCAGGCACCTCTATTCCACACAACATTCCTCCATTTTTCTATCTCGACCTTTGCCCACTGTCTCCTATAGTTCTGTAATTATTATCTTTTCCATTATTTTCTAGCATAGATACATGCAATTACTCAGATAAAATGTTTATGTGTGATAAAACAACAATTTTTATGAGTTCCAATTTTTCAGCTTTTCTTTGCGCTATGGCTGCCTACATAGATATTCATTTTGGGTTAGTGGAAAGAGGAAGCAGACCGGGCATCGGAACCAAGACAAAATCGAGTTCACTAGTAGAATTAAACAACCTATGAAGCCTTCCAGATCCCCATTTCCCAGGGAATAATTTACAGAATAGAAACTAGATTTAGCTCCATTTTCTCAAGGGAACAAAAAATAAAGAGATACCTGTTAACAGTGAAATCTCGGTGCATGGAATTCTTCCAGAGAATGAAATCCTTCTGATGAAATTTCTTTGGCATTTTAGGAATAGAAAGTTTCTTACTTTCTCCGATTGGTTTTGCCTTAGTATCAAAACTTGAGACCTGAGGGACAGAAACCCGAATTCTTCACTAAATTAAAGTTGTAAGTGTGTGAAGGATGATAAGCAACATATCTAGCCATCTAGGAGAAAAAGACTTCAGATATATTGTCTTTCCAATGTAAGTTCAAAGGGAGGTAAGACACCAATCGAAGCTCTTCAATGAATGTTCTCCTTTTCTTAAACAATGAATAATTTTGATCAGAATGATAAATTTACAAATAGTATGGTTATAGGATATGCAAGTCGGAAGGAAATTAAGAGGAGTAGGGAGGGGATGGTAGAAGATGTGAGGGGGGGGAAACGTCATAGTTCGGAAAAAGTAATGACATGTAGAGAACACCGGAGCTTACGTTGACGTGAGAAGAGGGGAAAGGGACGATCTCGGAGATCGAAAGAAAATTAACAAGACGGAGGAGCAAAAAAAATGGTGAAGAGTGAAGAAGATGCGGGAATGGATTGAGGATAACAGAAGAGGGGTATAAGAAACAACATAGAGGCTAAAAGGCTATAAAGGGTAGGAAAGTACGAAGTGTTAGCTATACTCATAGTTGATAGAAAGAAAAATGAGTATGGGGCGGGTTAGAGTGCAATTGAAAGTGGGGAGGGGTTTAAGGGAGAAAAAGGGAGTAAGTAGGCGGGGCGAAATGGAGTAGAGCGCATTGGAAGAATATGGTATACTAGACTAGGAATACGCGACGGTTGGAGGCGGGTAAGGCCAAGTTGGGGAAATGGTCACAGGGGGGGGTAATAAAGCAGCGGTGGGTAAAAAAGAAATACGCCCTTGCCCAAAAAAATAATTAATTAACAATTACCAATAATGATAAACTTACAAATAAATTTGAACAGTAAGACTAAACCACTTCTCACTTCTCAAAGCACTTAAGTGATTTTCATTTTATTGCAACTACCTACTTATAACAAAAAAATAAGTATACAAATGTAAAATTGACCATGCCCATGCACAGTCATACAAGTATAGAATGTGCAACAGATCTGTATCATAAAGCTGCACCAACCTCCACAATTGAACCTTTGATATGTACTCTGCATATTGGAAACCGTCGTCCAACAATTATTGCACGATGAAAACACCTTTTTATCTATGACAAATAGAACAGACCGACATAAATATACAATCATGGGGACAAGTAGTTGAAACCAAATATAATTGGCTAGTTATTAGGATACTATTTGAATGTATCTTAGACCTGCGGAAGCCTTGCAGTTGTGATAACATCAAAATCTTTTGGTATTTTATTGAGAATTAGATCTCTGACACATCCACCAACCAAGTAAGCTTCAAACCCTGCATATTACAACTTTTGGTCAAAGGCTAACCTTCACGCAGTGAGATATCTAAATATGAACATGCATGCAAACTAAGTAGTGCGACGACAAGGGTTAAAATTGATCGTAAAGCCATTTACAACCAAGGAAAATGTGCTTAAACTAGTATCTTATTTTGTGACTCTTCGTGCAAGCAAACTATAATATATTGGGAACTTAGATAGTGACTATCTTTAACTGAGAAATCCGGATAAACAGCAAAGCATCATATGTAAGTATCACCTCCACTTTGGAGACCCTTCAGAACAGTCCATGCATATGCTGGTATCATGGAGTTACTTATCCCAAATTCCCTTGAGTAAAGCTTCCTCCACTTTGAGAAGTCAATTTCACCTGCATCATCATCATCACAAATCATAGTGTTACTACTAATCACATAAAATCCACTCATCTTACCTGCAAACCATTGCCACTCCTGAACACGCAATGGAGCAGAAAGACCTTCTCTTTATGTGTGTAGAACATTATGACAAAGGACTTAACAGTGGCACGTTCTTGTTAATACTGATTTATGGAATTCATGGCAAATTCTTGTTGAAAAAACATCAACTTTATAATGTTGAATACTAAAACATTATGCTTTTTTTTTTTTTGAATTCTTGAGTGTTTATTACAGAACATTCAAGAATACACTTGGCAATAATGACTGCACCAAGAACCAAGAAAGAGATGACTAAAGAAAAAGAACAAGGAAGAATTACCAGTATCAACCAGAGACCCAGAACCCATATTAGCAGAGTGCTGTTCCCGATATTTGGCTTTAGAGTAGGTGTTGTGATTAAATTTCTAGAAGACGGAAATTCAAGAAAATTGTTATAAACAGTTCGACAGTTTGCCTGAACGAAATAACATTAGACAGTATCAGAGGAACAAGATAATCAAGTTAGCACCTGAAAGGCTTTAAAGCGCGACAGCAAGAAATTGGGTTTGGTTTGTTGGGCTAGCGCCGCCATGAATTTTATTAATTAATTTAAAGAAACATGGTTTGACGTTTGAGAGCGGGATCAACAAAAAGACGCCTCTTTCATGTCTGGCGACAACAACGTTTGCGGCTTTGATCTAGCCATTTAGGTCACACAATCGAAAAATTGGGTTAATATGAGCAAGCTTTTGGCAACCTTCGACTTTTAGGTTTCAAATTTATGCCTAAATTAACTTTTTATTCTATACATTCAAATCCTTTTCGATAAAATTTCTCTGAAACTCCTTTTTTTTTTTTTTCTTACATAATATTTTTTTCCTGTGCAAGTGTTTTTTTTTTTCCGAATATACAGAGTAAGAAACCCTTTGAGTATTCAGAAATGGTTATATAACCTTTATTTTTAATGTTTGTTGCAAGTAATATTTTTACAGAAGGTATTTAAAAGAAAATAAATTTGTCACGTAAATTTTCAGAAATAGAGCCAGACCAAAAGCAAATTTCACAATATAGTTGATGCTAAAAGGAAAACTACTCACGATATATAAATTGATCAAGTGAAAATTCATTGATCGTGGATGCTAAATGTATTATTTTTCAATAGGAAAATGAGTTCAAAAATAAGCTTTTTTAGGAAATGCTCTTTTTTACCAAAAACATGGTTTAAACTCTTCGAATGGTTACACAAGAAGGAATTGATAAGAGACACTGAAACGAATTCATGCACTATACTATTACACAAATAGTTGAATAGTTTAGCTATAGCTTGATGTTTTATGAGTTTAACTGTGAAAGGCAACTTGTGTAATATTTCTCTATTTTGTGTGATATATGCAAGTTCAATTAACAAAAAAATAATGTAATTAATTACAAGGTCTTGAAAAAAAGTGTAATAGGAAAATAATTATAATTAACGATAAAGATAAGTATTGTTAAACATCTTAAATTAAAATAGTATAATGAATAATTATTATTGGACGAATGGAGTATAAGATTATATATTTAATAACAATTTTGAGATAAGTTAAAACAAAATCATGATCTATACATATACATCTATATCTATATAAAAAAACATTATATGTCGTTAAAAAGGTGAATTGAATTTTTTTAAAGATCGATATCTATCATTCAAAAATCTCCCCAAAATATGTTTAGATTGAGGTTTGAATATCCAAACTCAAAGAACAGAATTAGACGATCCAACACACAAAGAGGCGGTCTTTGCCAAGCAAAGTCAACTTGTTCATTATATCAAATCGATAAACTGATATTATGCGATACCCTTTTCTCAATTTGTGTATCCTCGTATATAAAATCGTATTTTTAACAAAGGTGAAGACACATATGGATCTATATCTTCTTTGTAAAATACTTACTCACTTTCTTTCTATTTAATTATCGTCGTTTTAATTCTGTTTCTTTGAGAATAGTACTACGGGGAGGGTGGGCTAAATGTGGGGTATCATAGGGGGAGTGCGATCTTATTTATCTGTCTAGGTTGAATGGTGCAGGACAACTTCATATGCACAATATGAGTGTCGGGGGTCTCGATAGGGCGTGAGGGTAAACATAATATACAAGACATCGACTTTTACGCCACTTGGTACATATTTCAAGGGGCAATGATCTAATAAATTTATTGAAAAATAAAATAAAAAGAATATGTTGTCCACTTTAACATCGCAGAAGCTCTGGGTGCATGATGAGTGGGTAACTTTGAGCGGGGTGTTGCGGTGGGGGGGTAGTTTTGGAATGAAAAAAGACAAAACTATTTGTCGGGGGCGCACCGTACCGAACGCAACCAATAGCCCATAGATTGCGGTTAGGTTTGTCCAGAAAACGCGAGACTCAAATTTCACGCCTAAAATCATCGATGTGCTTAATTGGGTAATAGGAAGTGTGTTTTTGATTACTTCTAAATTTTTTTGGTTCTTTTTATAAAAAATAATCTTTGTAGAAAACAATGTTGTGTCCAGGGAAGAACATATGCGGGAATAATTACGTATCATATTCTATACCATATATTTAAAATTATAAAATTTTAAAAGAATTTACTCCTGCTATTTAATAATAGTCGTCTTGTTATTTTTAACTTTACAATTTCTTAAGAAACTATTAATAAAAAGATAATTAAAAAATTATTAATAAAAGGATAATTTATTACATCATCAGAATATAATGAATATAATAAATATAATAAGGAAATAATTATAATTAATAATAACGGTAAATTAAAAATTAAGAGCAAAATTATTTATTAATTTCATAAAATAGACAATATTGTTATACATTTCAAAATAATATAGTGAACAACTAGTATTGAATAGAGAAAGTAATGCACTGCACATATTTTTAATTTAAAATTACTAAATATATCTTTTTCCTTATTTTCTATGTTTTATTTTTATTTGTCCATTTGTAACTAAATTTATATTAATTGGTATGCATTACTAAATTCAAGAATAAATTTAAAAATAAATACTTAATAATGAAGATAAAATACATAAATAACATGATTTTATATATTAAAAGATAATAAGTAAAAAAATATATTTATTTGTAATATAATATTATAAACAAAAGTGAACTGGAATATACATTCTTTTATAAAAAGTAGTAGTATCTCATTTGGTTCTATTTTTGTTTGTCCACTTTGTGTATAAATTTATATTAATTCATATATAATATTAAATTTTGAGAAATAATTTAAAAATAAATACTTAATAATGAAGAGATTAAATATATAAACAATATTGTTATATGTCCAATACTAAGTTCGGTCTTCTGGTTAATTGTGGATAGTAAATTTGGCACTGAGTTGGTAACTGGTTGACGCTATTAAATATAATGAATTGAAAAAGATATTAAATGTTGAAGTAGTATTTAACAAAGACAAATAGATACAAAAAATAAATTATCTAATTATGCAATGTTTTTTGAAGCAATTTTTTTATTGTGTGGTGAGGGTGTCATAAATAAGAGTCAGCTTGGAAGGAGGGTCAAAGAAATCTAGGGTTGGGGGGTGGTTGTGTCGGAAATAAAATTAAAAAATTACTACTACAAAGTTGACAATACAGTGGGTGGGGTGGCCTGTGGTGTTCGCCGTGAATTTGGTAGCGTTGGATAAGGAATATGTAGATTGGGTTTTTTATGTCACAAAAAATATAATTAAACGCAATAATAGAGTCTCTGTCATTTACTTTTCTTTATTAACTTCGCTTCACCAATTTCGCCCTGAAATCGTGAAATCATCTGAATTAGGGCTTCTTCTTCATTCTCCTGTTTCCGATTAATCGGCGATTCCGAATTCATCACTGTCCATCTCAGGGGTTGACAGTTCGGGGATTCTGCATTGATGGGTAATTCTATAGGCCTCTCAATTGGTTTGGAAGGGGGGGGTGGTTGTGGGGAGTGGTTTTTTTGAGTATGGTCTGGGGTCCGGTGGTCCTGGTGGGAGTGGCTTCTAGGGGGGTGGGTGGGGCTGTGCAAAAGAGGATAAGGCTGGAAGAATCGGGGACCCGTGACCGTCGAATCAACAAGTTAGCAATCAATGAACCCGGTTGGGTGGTCCAGCCGGCTGCCCACAAGTGTTACCGTTCATGATGGCCTAGACTGGCAAGTGGTGTGGATCCTTCAAGTCCACCCTTGTGCTTCTGTGTGGCGGATGCGGGTTATACGCGGACAGTTCCTGCCCGTAGCAGCATAGATGGTTGGAGTCTATAAAGGCCGGATCTTAAAGGACGAGCAAACCCTAACAAGCTACGGTAATATTAATTATCCCAATCTATATTTCTATTTTGATACGCGGAGGACTTGTTATCAAAAACAAAAAAACTAAACAAAAAAAAACGTGAGGACCTGAATTCGATTTTCTGCTGTAGTATGATATAACATTACATACGCGTCCCATTGAAATCCCCTCATTTTAATAAACATAGGGCATTTTTTTGTGCTCATGGGGGTATGTGGTGACATTTGTGTGTGATTGTCACGATCAATTATTGACATTTCTGTTAAGGTAAATAAATTGCGACATGTAAAGGCTACTCCCTGTTTAGAAGGTTTGATATTTGGGGGTTTATCTATTGATGGTAAGAAAGGTGAATAGACGGACCTCTACTTAATGCAAGCTCTGTTTAAAGGGTGGTGTATACTTCAGTTCATACTAAGTATGGAGATGATAGCTGATGAGGAAAACGACTTCCATTGATATGCTTGAGTATCATCTCCAAAAAATATATAAGTGATAATATATAGAGTGTTGGCAGTATTGTGTTAGGTCTTAATAGTAAGCGTGTGGGGTCTGGTTGTTGACTTGGGCCGCTGGCAGGGGGGGGACCCTTAGGATTCATAGTTGGTGAGATGTTTGTTCCAAGGAAACTTTTACAAGGATTATACTCTATAGAAACAAGGTGCTGATGGTTAATAGCGACCTGTAAAAGATCAGAACAGACAAGGAGGCTATCAGAGTTGTAAAAAGCTGGGTTTTGGGGATGAAATATGGTTCCACTTTCCTAATATTGGGAATGGATGCAGTATCTTTTCCTCCGCCCTGTCATTAGTTTACATTTAATTTTGCATTATGTTTTACATGATTATATGCTATCTCCGTGGAGTATGTTTTTGATGTGGATCCAGGGCTGTCACGGGGGTGAGTATTCTGATTTATGTTTTGCCTATCGATTTACATATGGGGTGTTGCTAGGTCGTTTTAGGGGGGGCAGATTCATACCGTGGTGCGCCATTTTTTGGGGTTCGAGGTTTTGCACCAGCTGCCGCTGTTAATACTGCAAGTGCAGTCAATACTGGAAATCCAAATGCTAATCAGAATGCACCCTCTGATGCCGCTCCAAATGTAGGTGGACCATTTTCTGGATCGGGCCTTGGGGCTTCATTGTTTCCTGGTCTTGGAAGTGGTGGTGGTCTACTTGGAGCTGGCCTTCCGGATTTTGAGCAGGTCCAGCAGCAGTTAACCCAAAACCCCAATATGATGAGAGACATGCTGAATATGCCTCTCGTTCAGAATTTAATGAATAACCCAGAAATCATCCGTAACATGATTATGAACAATCCTCAAATGCGAGAGATTATGGATCGTAATCCAGAGCTTGCCCACGTTCTTAATGATCCTGCTACTCTTCGTCAGACAATGGAGGCTGCACGAAACCCTGAACTTATGCGTGAGATGATGCGTAATACTGACAGGGCAATGAGCAATATTGAATCTTCCCCCGAGGGATTTAACATGCTGAGGCGCATGTATGAAAATGTCCAAGAGCCTCTCCTAAATGCAACAACTATGGGTGGAGATGCAAGAAGTGATGTGGGTTCAAACCCGTTCGCAGCTCTTTTGGGGGCCCAGGGTACGGGGCAAGGCAGAAACCAGTCAACTAATCCTCCAACTACTGGTTCTGAGGCTACTGCTAACACACCTGCTCCAAATACTAATCCACTTCCTAATCCTTGGGCATCGGCTGGCAGTAAGCTACTATCATTTCATATCCTTTGATTTTGTACGAGATTTGCTTGCTTTAGACATGCTTAATCACTTAACCTCTTTGTTTTTTTTTTGGGGATAACGGTGGTGTCCGGGTTGCGCACCTCGACTATTCCACTAGTTATTACTTGGAACCTCCCACAAACACATGTAACAGGTCTTTGTGCCATGGCTTTGGCAAATGAGAAGAAATCGTCCCATGTTTTTTGTCTCTGCTGTCCTTTGCCTTTTGTTTGACTGAAGTCGGGTTTCACTTGTAATAGGCAGTGACTTCTCCTCCTCTTGTGCATCTGCAAGACTTCTATTCTTGGCTGCTTTGACTGGTTGTGAATGACTGGTGCAATGTCTGTTTTGAATTTACACACCAGGGGTAGCATTGCACACTAAAAAACAAAATGTTAGGTTCTCATAAGCTTTTCATGCTTGTTTTGCAAGAATTTTCATCCTCCATGGCCCATGCTGTATGCGTAATTCTATGTTATATTTAGGTGCCTTGAGCAGGTGGTATTTAGGCATCAGGGTATTTCATAAGGTTTTCTTGTTATATATGTTCAATTTTATTGTGTTTTTCTTTCTTTGCCTTTTTGCAGCTGGAGCTGGACAAACTAATACCACTGCTAGGTCAAACACTGCTGGGGAAACCAGGGCACCACTGCCTGCTGGCTTAGGTGGACTTGCACTCCCAGATCTTGAGGGAATGCTGGGTGGCATGCCAGATGCTGCTTCACTAAATCAGATGATGCAAAACCCAGCCGTCTCACAGATGATGCAGTCTCTCCTCTCAAATCCTCAATACATGAACCAGGTATCTTTGTGACTTCAAGCTTGCTTGCAGTCATCTATGTATTTATTTCCTCTCTTTATTTCTCTTCTTCTATTTTTTATGGAAAGCTGTTTGTCAAGTTCTTATTCGGTAGTATCTTGGTGTTCAGATGCTTGGGACGAACCCACAGCTAAGAAATATGCTTGATTCCAACTCCCATCTTCGAGAAATGATGCAAAACCCTGAATTTATTCGGCAGATGACTTCCCCCGAGACAATGCAGGTAAATCATTTCTGGTTGCTATTTTTATATTGCTTCCCTGATGTGTATGGTGCATTGGATGTATTGAATTTGGTGTTTGGATAATTGAATCCTAATAAGTGTGCTTTTCACTAATTTAGCCTCATTACCTATTTGTGGATGAGACAAGGCATGTACATCAACATGTCCAATTGGAATGACACTTTATCATTAGTTCAGACTGTTGGTCAAAAGAAGTCATAAGCTAACTATGTGTGTCAAAGGGGTTTCAGAGTCCAGTGTTCTTGGGAAAACAAGACACCCCAAACGTTCAATCGACCGCAGCTCATAACAACCTAACAAAACAACATAGCACGTGTCATGTGTCGTCATGGACCAGACATAGTACTGACGCTCCTTTGGGGGGGGGGGAGACATCCAGGGCAGATATGAATAACCGCGTATCTAGATCCACGGTGAATTATACAACACCACACAATGCAAAAACGACTCGCACAACGCGCAGACACAATACTAACTATGTTACAACCGGCAAATCAACAGTGAACCTTAAATTCTGAGTATGAGTAACGGCACATAGTAAAATAACGATGAATGACAACCGCTTGTGTCGTATGATGGTCACCTATCTTACTCAAAGGAAGTATACTTATTCATCAAAACTTGCAGCATATTAACCGCTCCATTTCCTATAAAGTTACAAATAAAGCGGTGATAGTTTCCAGATTCTTGAAAGGGAACTTCAGTAATTTGAAACAATTTTTGTGCTATACCATGGAGCTCTTATCTGTAGAATTATATTTAACTCATAATATTGCCTTCTTATTTTAATTTCTCCACCAATTAAAGCGTAGATTTGTGAATCTTAACAATATCTCTCTCTTTGATATCTTGCATTTGCTCTTATGATCTTCAGATTTTGTATATAATGGACACAAGAGTCATGCTTTCATCCAGATGTAGAAATTTACATTTTTCATCATAGTGATATACTCTTAGGAGATCAAACCACTCGAGGCAATACATGCAGGGAGTCATAGTTTCATCCCAATGTTGAAATTGACTTGCTTGTCAATTAAACTAAGTGTAAGATACCCAATGCCTAAAATAAGTAAGTAAATAACAAGTGTAAGATATTAATACACCTAATGGACGTCACCGTGTGTTTGTTTCTTGATGTGGCTTATAATATTTACCAAAACTTCAGGTGGTAAGCTTTAGTTAAATTTAAAATGCTAAATATTAGGCGAAGTTCTAAATTTTAAAGTTCTATCCACCATGGAGTTATCTAGAAGGGGATCACTTGAGCTTTAAAAAGGGAATTGACATTTCACTGTAGAGCTTTGTGCTTAATAATATGGGTAAGATTTTTGCCATGAGGTGGTTTTGGAGGGCAACTGTGAACGAGACTTTTTGATGTGTCTGAACGAGGGCTTGACAAGTGTACTTTTTTCATGCTATAGTGTATTTTGGTTCGTAATCAATATGTATTCTCTTGACTTTTTATTTTTGCTTCTTTTTAGCAACTTATGACTTTGCAGCAAGGGCTTTTGTCTCAACTTGGTCGACAACCAACGAACCAGTAAGTTGATACCTACTTTTTAAGTTGTAACATAAATCATGAAACATGCAGAACACCAGCCAAATGAACTTAAACCGTAGGTATTATTATCATGCCCTTCTTCCTTCTTAATTTAAGAATTGAGATGGTCTCTGCTAATGGAAAATTGAAATCTGAGAATATGTATGAACCAATTTCATTTTGCAAGTGTATACAAGAAATGCTGACTAATGGGAAATAAGAAAGATATGCAAAAGTTGTAACATAAATCATGAAGCATGCAGAACACCAACCAATTGAACTTAAACCGGTTCACTTGGCTGGTGTACTGCATGCTTCATGATTTATGTTACAACTTTTGCATATCCTTCTTATTTCCCATTAGTCAGCATTTCTTGTATACACTTGCAATAAAATTGGTTCAGACATATTGTCAGATTTCAATTTTCCATTAGTAGAGACCATCTCGATTCTTAAATTAGGAAGGAAGAAGGGCATGCTTGACTTTTTCATGTTTCAGATCTTCTTTATGGTTGTTGGATCATTTTGGATAACTTTATGGTATTTCTGGCTCCATGCTGAGATGATGTTCTTTTTCCCTCTTGCAGACCGGGTCAGAATGTGGGAGGTGCAGGTAAATTTATGCCCTCGAATACCTCAATTCCAAACCCCTAAATGCAATGTTATCAGTGGAGTGTGTAGGTTACTTCAATAAGTAGTCATGTTATAATCTTTTCTAAGAGCCAATATATTTCCATTGCCGTTGTTTTGGAAGCTTGTTCAAGACGATAATTTTTTGTCCAAAAATGGTCTAGTAGTTATGTGATGGAAGGATGTTTATCAAAGGGAAAAGTAAGTTCTACTGTGAATGTTGCGCCGCTAAAGTTCAACATATCCTCAGATGAGTGTCGTAATCATGCAGATACTAAAATGGATGTGTAGTCATACAAAGATTGGTTTAGTTTAGAGATGACACATTCTCCAGAAGGTTTGGGGTAGCACACATTGAGGATAAAACGCGAGAAGGTTGATTGAATATTTATTTTTAGTATTACACTCGGGGTCGTTTGGTTGGGAACAAGTTATCCCAGGATAAGTTATATGAGATAACTTATCCCATCACTATGGCAAAAATGTGGTTGAAATACTCCAAGGACTAGAACCAGATGCAGAATAAATAATCATACATTTTATTCCGGGGTTATTATATCTCACACCGAACAACTCCCCCCTCATAGTCTGTGGTGGCTGGGTACTGACCAGATCAGGTCCTGAGAATAATGGCGTCCTTTCACACAAAATCAAGAAAAAGTAAAGATGTCGAAATAGCTAATTATTGTAAGCATGAAGGGGCTAAATTAAATAATTTTTTTTTTTATACATATGTTTAAAAAGCACTTGCCGGAGTTTCAAATTAAAAACCAACACTCTTAAGCGGATAGGGGGGAAAACATTTCTCCGTTCCTGGTTCTGCTGAAGTTTTTGAAATAATTACCAGCCCAAACTATCTTTTTATTCCAAAACTACTAAGTACTGTTGTAATGGCAATTGGAATTGTATTGCTTGGGATGGTATGGTCATGGCCTGCGTCAACCTATAGATGCAGCGGTCAAATTATGTTGACTGGAAATTTAGAAGAGGATGGTGTAGACCTAAAATCACGTGAAAAAGTTGCAAGAGACCTGCAATTTTTTAGACTCATTGCAGACTTGGATAAATACACGACACAAGAAGAAAAGATCCGTATAGGTGATATCTTCTAGTTGAGTTTTAGTCTTGTTATACTACTACAAGTATTATTATTAATTGGAGAAATTAGGACTCATTGTGTGTGCACCCCCAACTTGTTTGGGAGTGTGCTTAGGTGTAGTAGTAGTAGTTGTTGTAAAAAGGGTCTAGTATTAACTATTTGAACCTTTATTTCTTAGGCAGAAATTCGTTGTTATTTTATCGGTCGTGACTGATTCGTATGTAAGTCAAGAATAAACCAGATGTTGTGGGATTTAAGTCGATATACAAAAAGTCAAGAGCCTACACAAAATTATTATTTTTTGAGATGATACCTAGCTGATTTATGTCAGAAGGAACATCATGGCTGCACCAAATATGATTCGATACCAAAACTAGGGACCAAACTGTCTAAATCCATTTTCTATCCATCAATAGATTTCTCATGTGAGGAGTCTTGATGCTACGTTAAGGGTTGTCACCATGTTGAGGATTTTAACGGAGGTTGGGGATGCTGGTAAAAGGTGTTGGTGTGGTGGGGACACAAGGATATGGGTGTTGTAGGGATTGAAACTAATGGAGTGGTTTAGTTTCTCAGTACATTCCTGTCATGTGATCTGATAATTGCCTTTCAAGATGACTTAGTGCCTTCCAATTTGTTTGTCTAGGTGGCTAGATATGGAATCTGAAATTGAATGCATTCATGAGTTTCTGCTACTTTTTAGATGAGACAGCATGTAGATAGTAGTTCCACTTTTGACACATGTATGAAATCTAGTTGTACTAAGATATACTCAGCTTCAGTGACATCCGTCAGCATCCCTTTATTGAAATGCTGAGTTGTGAAATGTAGCTATATTGAGATACAGCTACGTCAGTACCATCCATCCTTTATATCCTCCATATAGGGGAATGTATGGTAAGGTTGATTCTTTTTCTGGCTTCTTGTGATATATAGTATGGTGGAGGAGGACAAGTACAATGCTATTTTTGCATACTGCTGTTTAGTTTTAGTTTGACTCACATCATTACGGTTCTTTTAATAATTGCAGCCCCTGACAACATGGGAATGGAAATGCTGATGAATATGTTTGGTGGACTTGGGTCAGGGGGTTTGGGTGGTGTCCCCAACAGATCCAATGGTTAATTTTCTCCTCTTTATTTAGTCAAGCTCTCTCAAGTTTTACTTGCTCACCTTTTTAATGTTAGTGTCTTGTTGTAGTGCCTCCGGAGGAATTATATGCAACTCAGCTAGCACAGTTGCAAGATATGGGTTTCTTTGACACTCAAGAAAATATCAGAGCATTGGTTGCCACTGCAGGCAATGTTCATGCCGCAGTAGAGAGACTTCTTGGAAATCTTGGACAGTAATGTTTTATCACTCTTTCATATGACTAGCTTCTGATGGGGACAAGATGAACTCTCTGTTAATTTGGACATGTCAAGCGTCAAATATTAATAGGAAGGAGCCTTAACTTTTAGTTGGAAATATTTGTTTTGGAGTTTATTTTTGGAAGGACTCTCAGCTGTTGTCTTCCATTCTCTTTTTCCCTTGGACCCAAAAACAGAAAGGAAATTGATGGAAGAACAAGTTGCTTGGTCCCTTGTACATACGATGTTAAAATGGTCACCAAAATAAAAATTGTTAAACTGAGTATAAATTAATAATTTGACTTATTCACCTGTGGTCTATCTATCATCTCTCTTTTGATATGCTAGGCTAAATGGATTTTCTTGATGCTTAGTTAATTCAGCTGTAGCTGTCTGTATTTTGCTTGTTCAGTTGCGCACCAAGTTTTGTGTGTGCTATATTATGATGTGTTGTTCTTGCCTCTTGTTTGAGTTTAACGAATTATTTCGTTTAGAATATGGAAATTGCTTGTAAGGAAGAATGAGCATACAAGAATCTAGTTTAGTCAGTTTCATAGAAGATGCACTAAACTTTGAAAGAGTTGTCTCTACAGCTGTTGGGAGGAGACTGAATTGTAATCTCTTTTGTAGACAACAGATTACGTGGGCTATCTTCGAAAATCAACATACCAAATTGTAAGATTTTCAATAACGAAAAGGTTATGCATGTCACAAGCTAATCTATTTCTTAAACATTTCATACAGTCAAATAATTGGATTTTTCATACTGTATATCTATCAGGTTTTGCATTGCTTATTTAGTCCGTTGAAAAATATCACTTTTTTTAATTATTTAACTATGAAATCATCACTAATACCATATTTTCCTGTATTGTATTGGAGATTTAATTGTATTGCAAATGGTGCCGAATGAAATGCATCAAATGAAAAAGCAATGGCTTTTTATGTGAAAAAAGAAAAATAGGATAATATGTTAAATTGAGTAAACATTTTCTTGTGCAATTTACATAAATCCATGAAGAATGTGAATAGACGATGTAAAAGCATCGCTGTCGTGGAAGCTGGGCAAAACAAACAAAAACAGAATGTGATAAGGCTTGTAAATACGATAATATTAGGAAAAATAACTATTAGTAGATTGAAATAATTCTCAACATTTTCCCTATACAATAATATATAAAGTAATTTGTAATTTAATGAAAGGTACATTTACAACAAGTACACTAAAATGTGAAAATAGAAAATAGTTTTTTCTATTTTCGTATCTTAATTTTTTCCTTTAAGGCTTTCTACTTTTTATAACAATATATATAAATAATTATTAAATAGGGAAATGAAATGAGCTCAGACGTGGATCGAAGTTGATAGAAATGATTAATATAATTAACGCTAATAATATTTTTGAATTGTCATATACTAATTGATTGTTATTGTTATTAAAGAAAACTTAAACAATCATTATCAATTTAGGGCCCGTTTGGATAGGCTTAATAAAAGCAGCTTTAAAAAAGTCTTTTTAAGGGCTGAAATTTTATTTTTAATAAGCAGTTTATGTGTTTGATAAAGTGCGAGTTGCTAATGCCAAACGTGAAAAGGAAAAATGGAAGAAAGAGATATTAGAGTTATGTTGTATTTGGAGATTGTATAAAAATATAAGGGCAAACACATAAAAATGTGGTCAACTTAAAACAGCTTCTACGTTAAAAAATAAAGCCCTCTAACCCCAACTTTTAACTTTGGGCTTAAAATAAGTTTTTGTTTTTAAACTTAAATAAGTTATTTTCAATATTGTCAAAACTAAATAAGTCCAAAAAATCAGCTGTTTATAAGTAGTTTGACCAGCTTTTAAGCTGAGCCAAACAGGCTCGTGTGTGTTTGTCATTAATGTAATAAATTCTTAATTAATTTCTTTTGGAAAGCAATCTTAACAGATAACAAAATTTATAAATGTATATCTAGTCAAATAATTAATTGTATAGGCAAGTAAATCTTAATGAATATTTGGCAAGTGAGTTGTCTTTTTACGTACAAATGACCATAGCTAAGATGACAAATGAGAGTTAAGACTCTTACATTACTTAGTTTTTTCATCTCATCACTCATTTAACGATACTAATCTTGCTTATTCTTTCAAATTAATTACGTAGGCATGGCCTCAGCAGCACGATCTAGCAACAATGCTTCAATTAGGAACAACAATGTAAGCTTTTCTAGCTAATTTCATTTATCTATGTAGAAAGAAATGTATTCAATTTTTAATAACTTAATTACACATAACATGTTTAATTAAAATTTTAAGATCTTCTTTCTTTGTTATAATATAAATTTTGTGTTCAGTCAAATCAAAACGTTAGTGATTGTTCCATTCACTATGCATCAATAAACTTATATAGCTTCCTTAATTTTTCTTTGTTTGTAAGTATGAAGAACAATGCGGGTATTGATGATGGAGAACACACTTGTTGACCAAATCTAATGGCTGGTGAAGGATCATGCATAACATCTGTTGGAGGAGAGGCTGATCAAATATCAGGTGAAACCGTTAGTAACAACAACAAAAATCAGCCATGAAGAGATCCTGCTGTGTTAGCTATGGATGAACAATTTTAATTTGTTTTTTTAATGTATCGAACAATTGCACTACTTTGTAGTTTTTATGGGATATTTTGTTTTATTATAGTTGAAATTGTTTTCACTTTTCACTTTTTGTTTCAATTACTTGTTATATATACTAGTGCACAAGGCAATCAAGCAGAATTCGATTATCTAGTTTAACTAAAATATTTTAGTTAAGAGAAGTGTTGTATAAATACTACATGTCATGTATTATATAATATCATATATATATATATATATATTACGACTAGATTTATAGTGTGTCCAAATTATTCATCATCTCTCGTTTGTAATCTCAAATACATGTGAGTTGTGATGACAAAGGTGAAAATCCTTCCACTTATCGTAACCTGCCAAATATAAATTGTATTGTCGGGCTACTTTACTTGTAATATTTTTTTGTTTACATGTCCTTTTGAGAAACTATGTTGTATTCTACAAGTTGAGATAAAATTGATGTTTTGATGATAGACAAGAAATGCAAGCAAAGCAAATTTGTGATGCAGCCACAAACAGTAAAATAAATGCCGCTAGAGACGCAGAAATTGTCACAAAATTCAAGCAGATGACACGGTCCACTTAATGCTAAAGATAACAAGTTGATACCAATAAAGAAACCGTTAATTATTAATAACAAGTGATGCAAAATAAGGAAACTTTTAATAATTAGAAAGGAATTGTATATAAAAGGGATTTGTACAAAAGAAGTAATCCTTGTTTAAATACCATTTTCCTTACCGTTATTTGATAAGGGATTCAAGGCAGCAGGAATTCTATAAAAAGAGGACATCTGCAAATGATAGAATTCCAACGACTTCAATAGAGAGAAATGAGATTTTATTCATCGAGCAGAAGTCTTCAGATCTATAGTTTGCTAAGTTTTAAACGTTTAAGACTATGTCTTGTTTGTTCTGATTGTAAGTTACAGTTATTGTACAAGGAGTGAGTTTTGACTTCTTGTAGGGTTGAGTTTCTTGTGTAGTGTACAGATTGGGGTTGAACTTTCTTGTAGGGTTGAGTTTTCCTGGAGAGTTGTACAAGAGTGGGTTTGGCTTCTTGTAGGGTTTGAGTTTTCTGTGAGAGTTGTAACAAAAGTTGGGTTTGAACCTTTGAGAGTAGAAGTCGATTGTAGTCAATCGAGAGAGGTAGTAGTTTGTAAGGGCTTTTTGATTATTGAGTTGTATCACAAAATCTTATGTTGAATTAATAAAACAGTTTTGTCCTTCTTGAGTGAGGACTGTTTTTAATTTAATAAGTGGTTTGTGCTTGACTTTACAAAGTCACCTTCCAAGAACCTGGTTCTTGTTCTGGGGTAAGGTTTCTTCATATGTGTTTTTGACTATCATATTATTATTCATCATTATCATTAATCATTAAAATGTTAATTTCTCTTCGATAAATAAAAAGAGAGTTAATCTAAGCAATCACAATATTTAAGTATCTGTATACGTTCATCCCTTGCAAAAATAAAAGCATATGTTCATCCCTTTAGCTTTTATATGTTAATAATTGAGTTCAAAGTCTAAAGGGTGAAAAATATTAACAAAAATTCCAAAAGGGAATATGAATTTTTTTAAAAACCAAAACGATAAAATTGCTAAGAATGTAGCGATTTTATTGGTCGACGTTAAGGAAAATCGCTGCTACAGCAGCGATTTGTACAATTTACTTTTTTTTTTAAAAAAATAAAAATTCAACAAATCGCTGCCAACTTAAATTTTTTTTTAAGTAAATTGATAAATCGCTGCCAGACAACGATTTCCTTAAAAAATTAAAAAAAATAAAAATGAAGTAAATTGATAATTCGCTGCCACATCAAAAATTTTTAAAAAAAATTACATTTTCATTTTATTCTCAATTCAAATATATAAAGTTTTCTTAATATGATTGTTTATCTTGATATATGAAAACAAAGAGCGATGATACCAATGATGATGGAACGATCGTCACTTGTACTAATTACAAGGGGAATGATCAAATGTTGGTGCGAAATGACACTCATTCAGGTCGATCCTTTTTTGGATATAATATAAGATATCCGTATCTAGTTTCATCATCAATCATACGCTGGTAAGAAAGATAATGCATATAGTATGTATAGATTCAAAATACTTAATTATTTTATAACTAAGTCTATTAAATATAATTATAGATATTCCAGGAATAAACTTGAGGATTGATCTGCACATACCACCAAAGGCCAAGCCAGAAGATGAGGTTTTGGAGGAGGAGGAAGCACAAGCTGTTGCATCTGTAGAACCACGTCGAGCTACAGATGTAGATTTTGTACATTATTGCGAATGCAATTCTTTGTAAGCTTATATATAAAATATTATATAGTTATAATAATAAGATAAACAATCATTAAGTAGAAAAATGAAACGAGCTTAAATGTGGATCGAAGTTGATACAAATAATTCATATAGTTAGCGCTAATAACATTTTTTAATTAAACATATGTGAAAAAACTAATATAAAATTGAAAAATCATTCTCATAACTCAACTCAATATATTTTTTATTTTTATCCTTGACCATAGAGTGAAAGAGTCATTCTGTCCCATTCCCTAGATAAGAACTCTAGGTCAGAGGGCTAATAATAGAAATATTTTGACCAAAAGATGTATTATGTTGTGAAATACGTTTATATTAGTTTTGTAAAATTTTAGAAAAATGTATTATGTTGGTGAATTGCTTTATATAATGACTTAGTTTGGTCAAAACCTCAGAAATAGTGTTACCGCTAAAAGTTTCGCCATTATTTAAAGCAATTTATTAAAATAGTACGTTTTTAAATTTTTTTACAAAATTAGTATAAACGTATTTCACAGTAACATTTTAGGGTATATTTTATTTTTTAAAAATTCAAATGTGTGCTGACGGCGTTAAGTTGAGAAATGTTAGTGTGAGTAACGTTTTATAATATGTTACTTTGAGTCACTTTTTATTCTTTAGTCCTAATAACATTTCTTAAGAATCCAATCATGGGTCCTGCAATAAGGCCATTTTGGTTGAAGATAATACAAAATAGAAAATTACAGAATTGCAAGTGTCCATAAGACATTTCGAACAATCATCTCAAAGCGGTTTTTGCATCAGAGAGTTTGTTGAATGGCTACATGATTTGATTGATTGTGAAGGCATTTGCCAATGATCAAGCTTGGAAATGTTGGTGTCCTTGAAAAAAAGGAGTTAAGCTCTACCGCAGAGCTGTGAACTGAGAGTGTACCCCTGCCTAATTGGAGGTATAGAGTTGGTTGTTTTCAAAAGACTCCCCGTTCAAATAAAAGCATTTTGAAGCAGTTCGATCGAGAAGAAAAATGTGTTGTATGATTAAGAGTGCGAAATACATAAGAAGCAACCAACTCAACTCCCTCCAAAAAAACAAAGATATATAGGCAAAAAATATCAGGACCACTTTGTAGCTCTCAAAATAGTATGACATGTGTTGGTTTCTAAGTCAACTGAACACAATGTTGATTTTTAACTTAGCTACATGTGGTACTAAATGGAAAATTATATTACTATTGCACATATATAATCTATGTGTGGTTTGTAAACAGAGCCAATTTTCACATCCACTAATTAAATAAAAATGACGTGATTCGTGGAATACTAGTAACTATTAGAATTTTAATGCACTTTGAGCTAATGCAGGAAACAATTTTTGACATCTGAATGATGAAATATATGCAACATATCTAGACTAGGTAGACTTTAATAGCAATGACTTATCAAAGAAAAAATGCAGACAACTCCAATCAAATGAAATTTATAGGTATATTAGATTAGATGTGTCCGCTCTTTAACATACAATCACGTTTTAAAGATAAAACATATAACATTCTATAGCTATTTTTACAGGATTTGATTCTAAAGTTGTAGGATTGAATTCTTAAGAAACGTTATTGTGATTAACGTTTTAGGTGTAAAACGTGACTCAAAGTAGCATATAAAAATTTGTTACTCAAAGAAACTTTTTAGCATAAAACCTTACTTTGAGTAATGTTTTTAGCTTAAAAACGTTACTCAAGGTAATGTTTCTCAACTAACGCTGTCAGCACACATTTAAATTCTTAAAAAATAAAATATACCCTAAAACGTTACTGTGGAATACGTTTATATTAGTTTTATAAAATATTTAAAAATATACTATTTTGAATAATTATTTTAAATAATGTTTTCAAGTTTGATCATATATCAAAGTATCCTATCTTTATAGATTTTTTGAGACGATTTAATTACTTATTTCAATTTCAAATATTGAGGAAGAAGAATTTCTTGAAGTGTGATGATTTATCATGATGTTGCGAAAAAATAATATATACTTAATAAATAACATATTTCAATTATGAAGTGTTTGATAGAATAATTACTTTATTAGGATGAAACCCGTAAAAACATTAGATTTTAATAAAATTTGTTGAAAAAATCATTTTTTCTGGTGTTACTTATAATTAGAATTTAATTTCATTTACAATTTTTCCAATTATAAATTATAATTTTCTAAGAAAAGTACTATACTGACCTTGAAATAACCTGGTAGTACTGAAATTAAAATGTTGTAAATTGACAATGTACCAAACTTAAATCTCTAAGTAAAAAATAATAGACAGCTAAGATCAATGCTATACCATTGATAACATTGATTTTTTTTTTGATATTATTCCTTAATTAATTTTTTTTCTTTAATTTATATTATATAAAAAGATTTAAAACTAATTTTCATAATTCAACATGTTGTCTTACCACTTTGACTGTAATCATAACACTGTATACTCCATATTAGTTCTTCTAGAAAATAATCTTAACAAATAGGTATTTTTTCAATACAAGCAATACTCTATGATGCATGTAATCATGCTTCTAGAAAACAATTTATATATTTTAGTGAAATTACATTAATAATAACAATAAATCTTATGAAAATTTGGTAAGTGAGTCAACTTTTTTAATAATTATTAGATTTAATAACCATAATTTAGATTGCAAATGAGAGCTATAAATAGAACTCTTGCATTATTGATTTTTCCCATTCTATCACTCAACCTTTCTTCTTGAGTCTCAAATTAATTTTAAGCAGCTATGGATTCATCAAGAGGATCTACCTATAACGATTTATTTGAGAAAATTTGCACTAGGTGTATGAATGATGTAAGTTTTTGTAATTTGATTATCAGTCTCTATATATAGAAAATTCTCTTTATTCTCAATTCAAATATGTAATATGATCTGTTTTTTATATATGAAAAAACCAGGACTATGATTTCGAAGATGATGGACTGGTGGTGACAATTTCTTACAAGGGGAATAATCAGAAGGCAAAGGGTCAATCCAGCTTTTCTGGTACTATGATGAATCCACATCTAAAAGCATCATTCCGTGGTAAGAAACAAAATGCACATATAGACAAGCCAAAAGATGAGGTTTTGGAGAACAAGGCTGCTGCTGCTGCATCTGCAGAACCACGTCCAGCTATACACGACGTGACTCATGAATTATCATGCATATCATTGGTTGGAGGACTCATTCCATCGGCTGAAGAAGAGACTCGTCCCTCCAAGGACCAGCCATGAAGATCGAGAAGCTGATGATGGTGCTGGAGTAGTAGATCCATGATAATCTAATTTGTCTGTGTTTTATGTGTTGGACTATGGCTTGAACAATTGCCCTACTTTGAAGTTTTAGTTATATTTTGTGTCATGGATATTTTGTGTGTGTTTTATGTGTTGGACTATGGATTGAACAATTGCTCTACTTTGAGGTTTTAGTTATATTTTGTGTTATGGATATTTTGTGTGTGTTTTATGTGTTGGACTATGGATTGAACAATTGCTCTACTTTGATGTTTTAGTTATATTTTGTGATATGGATATTTCAGTCGTAGTTATTTTAAATTTTATTTTTTTGTTTCAATATACCATATATATATATTCCTTGTAATTACTAGCGCACAAGGCAATGCGCGCTATATGCAGGAAGTGATTGGTTAAAGAATGGGCAGACGAGATAAGATGAAGCTGAAGAACATCATCGGAGATTTACAAACAATCTGAAGAATGCAGATGCAGACTACATTGGTAGGAATGGAGATACATAACATCTTCCTGAAATGTTGAAGGAACTAGCTCATTCAACTTGACAAAATGCAACTCCAATGTATTAATTAAGAGGAGATTTATGTAGCATACCTTGTGTATTGCATTATTATTACAGTCATTGTGTTGTCTGGAGGTTTGACAAAATGCAACTCCTCCTATATATTCTATGTACTATGACTAAACTTATACTAAAGTAATAACTTCTTCTAATATTTTCGTTTTATGCATTAATTATCTGCCTTTTCTAATCTCATCATGTAAACTTTTGAAGGTGAAAATCCTTCAACTTCTTTCTATATCAAAAGAGTCACCACACAATTATAAATGGTAGAACTGACTTATTCTCTCCAAGCCAATTTACATTTAATAGAGTATTTCTTTTAAAATTTACATGCCACTTGAAAAATCATGTATTTTGACTATCATTTTTAAATTTACAATCTGAAATTATTAAAAACTTCATTAAATGAAAAGAGAATTAGTCTAGGCAATGTGTATGTATATGTTCATGCCTAGGGTTTTCTATGTTAATAATTAGTCAATGTTGTACTTTTTTATTAAAGGCAAAATGTAAATAATATATTTAATTGTTTTTTCCTTTTTATATTATTTGACTCGTATTGATCTTACACATTCTTTAAAAAAACTTTATATAGATGTATATTTTATTAAACTAACCTTATTAATGATGTATTAAAACTCTAATATTTGATTCAATTTACATACTATCGAATTTGTCGATTTTTTATTTGTGAACACGCTATTTAAATGGTGGACTATGTACTTTATTTTATTCCTATGTAATGCTTAATAGTTTATATATATATATCATTATATCATTTTCTAAATTGATATAATAAATTAAAAGTATCTAATATCAAACTCAGTACGTGAAGGTTCTCTTCATGAGTCATGATGGAGGAGTACTTTAATTTCTCAAAAATCTGTTCATGCATAATCATCAATATTTTCAACCCATCTTGTTCTTAAAATCATTTTATTCTATCGCTAACAAAATACTCATACTTTATGTAGTAAACATTAAACAAAATTATATATATATATTATATATATATATTATATCTATATATAGTCTGAGTCGTATATATATATATATTATATATATATATTATATATATATAATTTGAGGTGAAACAAATTGATTCAAATTATTCCGATGGTTCACCTGTAATAACAATTTTGAATTAAACATTTATAGAGAAACAAATATAAAATTGAACCATCATCCTCTACTCAACTCAAGGTGTTTTTAATTGTTTTTCTTGATTGAGATGACATATCAAGGAAAGAACCCTAAGTCAGTATTAATATAAATAGTTGCCACTACAATTCCTAATGATTAGATGTCTAAGCGGGTTATGGATATTTCTTTTAATTTCCGATACTAACGATAGAAGAATTACTTTTAGTGGTTGATTTACCATGATGTTATACGTAATACATAAATAACATATTTCACTTATAAAGTAATTTTAAAGTTAAAAAATTACTTTAGTAAGATGAAATTCATCTTTTTTTGTGTGTGTTACTTATAATTAGGGTTTAATTTTTTTAAATTTATTTTTAATAAAAAATTCAAATCATACAAGGAAGGTACATATATTACCCTTGAAACAATCAGATAGTTTAAAAAAATTTGTACATACTATAGCAGGTCAATGCTACCTAATGACGTCTATACAGTGACGACTAATGGTGCAAAAATATTGTATGTAATACTCTCTCCGTCCTATTTATATGTCACTATTTTAGATTTTACGTGCATTACAAAACTAAGTAAGTCTACTATTCTTTCCTTATTTAATTTAAAATCAAGTTTTCAATCGATAAACATGAATTAATTTATTTTGATTAGTTAATTTGACCAATATAAATATATTATTTTACTTAGTTTTGGTCAAATGTGTATTTTCAAGGCATATAACTTACAAGGGTAAAATAGGAAGAATATGTTATCTATGCATTGATTTTATGAAATGACAAATAGTAGGAACTAACTGTTTTTAGTAAGGACGACATTTAAATAGGAACAAAAAGAGTAATTCTTATATTCAAATGTTCTTACAGCTCCCCCCGTCCCCTTTTAGTTGTCATAATTGAGTAAAAAAATAAGAACTTTGACTAATATTTTATGATGTATTTTTTTATTATATTGATATGTAAAAAAAATAATCAATTTATAGTACTTTTCATATAGTTTTTAAATATTTTGATTTTTAGTTTGAAACATTAAATTAATGTAATTTATTTAAACTTTAAAAATTAGTAAAATTGACTTTTAAAAGCACAACATGACAACTAAAAGTGGATTGAGGAAGTATCAATTTGCCTGTAATTCAATTCATTAATGTTATAATATCCATAATTAATATATTTTGCAAAGAAGTCTTACAAAAATATAAATTCTAATAAAATTACATTAATTGCATTAATAAATTTCTGGCAAGATAGTCAATATTTTAATAATTAGTGTATTTAATAAGAATACTTTTAATTGCAAATGAGTGCTATAAATAGGAGTCCTTGATTTTTCTTTTGCATTCATCACTCATTTAGCAAGGCAACTATGGCTTCATCAATGAGATCTAACGGTGCTTCAATTGAGAATGTAGAATGTCCATTTTGTTTTTATTTTCAATTCAAATGTGTATGAATTTTCCTAATATGATTGTTTTATGTTTCTTTGATATATGAAAAACCAAAGGAAGGCCCAACGATTCCCAAGGATGGTAAAATGTCTGCCTTGTACTAATTACAAAGGAAGTGACCAGATGCCGTGCGAAATGACACTCATCCAGGTCGTCGATCGTTAAAGTATCCATGTCCAGTTCCATCATACTATGCTGGTAAGAAAGAAAATGCGTATATATAGATATATATGTGTGTTTTAATGAATTACTTATTTTTACAAACGATTCTATTAAATAGATATTCCTGGAATACACTTGACGGTTGATCTGCACATACCACGAAAGGACAAGGCTGCTGCTGTTGCATCTGCAGAAGTAGCACGTAGAGCTATACGCGACGTGGCTGGTGAAGGATCATTTCCATCGGCTGAAAGCACTAGCAAAGAGCCTCATCCCTCCAACCACCAACCATGAAGAGATCGTGCAGGAGTAGTAACAACCGAGGAACATTATGGATTCATCAAAATTTGAACAGTTTAATTTGATGTTTTATGTGTTGGAACAATTACCCTACTTTGATTTTTATTGTATTTTGTTTTATGGATATTTTGTAGTGTTTCTTTACTATATAGTCGTAGTTGGTTTTATTTTTCTCTTTTTGTTTTAGTATAACATATATGCAGGAAGTGTATGGGCATACGGGACTACCTGATCAAGATGGGAACACGAGACAACGTAACATAACCTGAAAATGATCATCGAAGATATTACAAACAATATGAAGAATGTAAGATGACACTTTATTTCTATAAGGATGCTAATCAAGTAGACTTGCTCTTATTAAGGCATTGACCTTTCTCAAATTTAGACAAACAAAACATTATGTATCATAATTGACCCCATTAAAATAGAAAGAAATCAAGGAGACATTGTTTTGGATAATTACATTTTCTTCGTAAAAACTCATATTATTTATCCTTTTACACTTCATTTCTTCAAATCTTTGATAATTAGAGTAATATACTTTAATAAATATGAAGCAACACATATTGTTTTTGAACTATTAACGCTGCAAAAATGTTTAACTATTGCGCTGACATACAACTTAACGTCACTTGAAATTAATGTATATGTTTAAATGGAGGACTATAACAAACATTTTGTTTTATTCCAATTCAATGCTTAATAGTTTATACATATAATCCTTAATTAATTGCTTCTGCAAAAGTAGTTTTAACGAAATATAACTTTCAATAGAGTTACATTAATCATAGCAATATATAAATTATATGGCAAGAGAGTCAACTTTTTAATAATTACTATATTTAATAACTAATACTTTAGATTGCAAGTGAGAGCTGTAAATAAGACTCCTGCATTATTGATTTTTCACATCTCATTACTCATTTAACAAATTAATTGCGCAACTATGGCTTCATCAATGTGATCTAACAATAGTGTCTCAATTGATAAAAGTTAGGCCGAGGATATATATGACGTAAGTTTTTCTAATACAATCTATCTATCTATCTATGCAGAAAGTCCTTTACATTTTCATTTTATTCTCAATTCAAATATATAAAGTTTTCTTAATATGATTGTTTATCTTGATATATGAAAACAAAGAGCGGCGATACCAATGATGATGAGACGATCGTCACTTCTACTTACAAGGGGAATGATAAAATGTTTGGTGCGAAATGACACTCATCTAGCTCGATCCTTTTTTGGGGATAATATAATGTATCCGTATCTAGTTCCACCATCATTCACTGTAAGAAAAGATCATCATATAAATATGTGATTCAAAATACTTATGTTATACTAGTCTTTAAATGATATTATAGATATTCCAGGAATAAACTTGACGATTGATCTGCACATACCACCAAAGGACCAGCCATGAAGAGAAGTTGATGCTGGAGTAGTAACGGTGATAAAGTATCGAGGAAGATCATTCATTGATCAAAAATAAACTTTAGCAAATTTAATTTGATATTTTGTGTGTTTTTATGTGTTGGGACTATCGATCGAACAGTTGCCCTACTTCGAAATTTTAGTTATATTTTGTTTTATGGATATTTTTGTAGTGTTTATTTTATTATAGCCGCACAAGACAATGTGCACTATATGTGCAGGAATAGATTGGTGGTGTCAAAAGTGAACTCAATTTGTCCAGAATTTTAAGGGTTGAGTTCAAGATAATTTAAATTAGGTTCATTCTTAACCTATTTGAAGAGAATTATCATTACCCAATTTTGATTTTTCATTTCAACCCGTTTTAAAACTTTTATTATGTCTAATTCATATAATGCAGGTATTAATTATTATCTATTTGAAATCTTTTTGGGATTTTATCTCTTTTATTTGTTACTTTTTTTAACAAAAATTCTTGGCGGGAATTTTTTAAAAATTTTGATTAAAAGTTAAATATTAATATGTTAAAATATTGAGATTAATCGGGTCAAATTGGATGGGTCAAGACCCAACCCGTTTTTTAACCCAAAATAAACTTGGACGGGTCAAGACTCAACCTGACTTCTATTGAACCCATTTTAATATTTCCAATTTCAACTCTAGATTCAAGTATGGGCACATGGGACCACCTCAAGCTTAGCGCAATATGATCAAGATTGGCATAGAGACAACATAACCTCAAGCTAAAAAACATCATCGGAGATATTACAAAACAATTTAAAGAATATATACAGATGTATACTACATAGGCTAATCAAATAGCGGATTTCCTGGCTAGTACTAAGAGGAGATTTAATGGCGCTAAACTTACATCTACAAATGGAGATATACTTCTACACATCTTCCTACATGTGAAGGACTTTTTCAACGTCACAAATGCCAACTCCTAGTATTAATTAAGAAGGAACAAAAAAAACTTATGGTTCACTAATATGATTTTTAGTAGTTTAATTAAGTTTTTAGTACTAATTAAAGTAGTTATGTACAAATATAATTCATGTATTGTAAGCATCGATCCATGTACCAAATTATATTCTATGTATTATGACTAAGTTTATAATATTATATGCAAATACAAAACTAAGTAGTACACACTTCGTCTAATGTTTGACCCAAATGTTTGTTTTATTCATTATCTCTGTTTTGTAATCTCAAATAATACATGTGATGAAAGCTTTTCTGAATGTGAAAATCCTTCAAACTTCTCTCTATATCAAAAGAATAACCAACCAAATATAAATGGTAGTATTGATTTATTTTCTCCAGGCCACTTTACTTTAATTATTTTTCTATTTACATTCCACTTGAGAAATCATGTTTTATGAATATTTTATTATGTGTTTGTTTCATTATAGTTGAAGTTTGTTTTCACTTTTTGTTTCAATAATATATAGTATATTACTTGTTATAATTACTAGCGCACAAGGCAATGCGCTCTATATATGTAGGAAGTGATTGGTGTATTTAAAATGACTTCAAAACATACAAATAGTTCATATAGTTATCTCTAATAACATTTTTGAATTAAACATATATGAAAAAATTAATATAAAATTGAAAAATCATTCTCATATCTCAACTCAATATATTTTTATTTTTACCTTCAACCATTAGTGTAGTGAAAGAGTCATTCTGTCTCATTACCGCTAAAAGTTTTCTATATGATAAGATTTTTGAGACCATTAATTACTTATTTAAGTATTCATATTTCATAATATAATATTAAGGATAGAAGAATTACTTGAAGTGGTTGATTTATCAATGATGTTGAGAGAAAATAATATATACTAAATAAATAACATATTTCAATTATGAAGTGTTGATCGAATAATTACTTTACTAGATGAAACTCGTAAAAACATTAAATTTTAATAAAAATTATCAAAAAATATTTTTTCTGGTGTTATATTATAATTTAGGATTCCAATTTCGTACCAATTTTTCCAATTATAAATTATAATTTTTAAGAAAGTAAACTTGACTTGGAAATTTTACTTGATAGTATTGAAATAAAAAATGTGTAAAATTGACACGGTACCAAACTTAAAATAGTAAGTTTAAAAAAATAATAAATAGATAAGAATCAATGCTATATATTAATGTTGTGTATATTATGCCATTAAACCAGATTTTTATGTAATATGAGGATGTAGAAACCAATAGATTAAAAGTAATGTTCATATTCAAATGTTCTTACCACTTGACCGTAATATTAACAACTATAATCCATGAATTAGGTGCTTCTAGAAAACCAATTTTACAAAATATGATTTTTAATATAGCATGACATTTATGATGCATGTAATCATGCTAACTAGAAAACAATTTGACAAAAATATATATCTATAGATATATATACTTTATTATATATATATTTAGTGAAATTACATTAAAATATAAAACACTATATCTTAGAAAATTTGGTAAGTGAGTCAACTTTGTTAATAATTAGTAGATTTACTAGCCATAATTAATCGAGCTATAAAAGAACTCTTGCATTATTGATTTTTCCCATTCTATCACTCAACCTTTCTTCTTAAGGTAGCAAATTAATTTAAAGCAGCTATGGTTCATCAAGAGGATCAAACTATAACGATTTATCTTGAAGAGGAGTTTTCTCTAGGTGTTGAATGATGTAAGTTTTTAATTTGATTACCGTTCTATAATCGAAAATCTACTTTTATTCTCATTCAAAATGTAATATGATTGTTTTTATTAGTGAAAAAAACCGGTACTATGATTTCGAAGATGATGGAAGGTGGTTGACACTTTATTACAAGGGGAATAATCGAAGGCAAAGGGTCAATCCAGTTTCTGGTACTGATGAGGAATCAACATCTAAAAGCATCATTCGTGCGTAAGAAACAAAAATGCACATAGATGTTGGCGGAAACACAACGCGGACAACACAAAAATATAATATGGTCAAATAAAATGGGGAATAATGACCACCAAGTTTTACGTCGGAAACCCCTCTGAATAAGGGAAAAAAACCCACGGCTGAGGGGAGCAATTGATATTACTAAGTAAGGAATTGTATCACTGTTGTAGTCACGAATTATCAATACTCAAGTGACTACTACACCACTCAAAAGGAAACAACAACTTTGGTGTCACGTCTTATAAAATATCGCTCCACTCTATTTTCTTCACAAACTATTTTTCATTATTATCTAGGAATACTCACTTTGCTCTCAAAACGGGGTTTTTCTCTCTATCTTGGTGTGTTCTACAAATGAGCAAGAAGGCTCATATTGATAGAAAGGATAAAAACCATACCTATGTACTAATGACATATTGTAAAACCTAGCAAAGTCAAAAATGGTTGCAAATCTACCAATTTGCCAACGACCAACTCTTGTCTTTTCAACTCAATTACTATTCCTTTTAAAAATGTGCTGGTACCAATTGAGTAGCTAAGTTGACTAAGAAATGGGATGGATTCAACAATATCCCCCTCCAGTCCCATGTACTGGAAGAAGGTATCTTCAACTTCTTTAGAGAGAGCTCATACCACAAGTTTTTGCATAACTCGAACTTGTCTTTGGTATCATCTTGCGTCAGCCAATCTGAGGATTTTCAATGTGTGAAATCGTTTTGACGTGAAATGATTATTCCCAATTTCTCACGAATCCAATGTATCTCGACGTATGTGTTTTGTTCTTGATGGTACATGGAGAGTTCTGCCTCAAGTCTATTGTCACTCTGATGTCACAATATGGACAATTATACTCCATCTGATTCCAAACCAAGCTCTTGAAGAAAATCGCTTAGCCAATCATCTCCTTGCCGGCTTCAGTAGCCGCATATACTCAGCTTCGTTGTAGATAGTGCAACACATTTCTGCAACTTTGACTGCATGATATAGCTCCCCCTGAAAAAGTAAACAAATAATCCAGTTTGGGTTAGTGGATTTTCTGTTATCAAGGTCACCTGCCATATCAGAATCTTATCAAGCCTTTCAAGATTGGATTTGAGCCCAAAAACACAAGCTTTCATCTGAGCTTCCTTAAGATACCTGAGATCCATTCCACAGCTTCCCAATGCTCTTTCCCGGGATTTTTCGAGAAATCTACTGACAACACAACTGCGTGAGCAATATAGGTCTAGTGCACACTCATTGCATACATTAGACTTACGACAACCCGGAGGATATGGAACTTTGGCCTGTTCTCTTTTTACTCCCTAGCTGTAGGACACTCTTCGTCTCAACTTCATTTAGGACAAGCAAGATGTTATACTAACAGGCTTTAGAAGGTATTCCATATTAAGCGATCCAGTACGCGTCAATGTACTTCTTCTTGGACAAATAAATCTTCCTTGATCTCTAAGAAGAGTAATTCGACTGCTCCAAAATTTGCTTGGCATGACCCAAGTCTTTATAGAAAAGACTTACACAACTCTTTCTGTAGCTCGTTCAATCTGGAAGGATTTTGCCCACAATCAACAATCATCCACATTACAACAAAAGCGATGATAAAAGTCATGTCAGACAATTTTTGTTACAAATACGCAATGATCTGAAGAAGTATTCTTATAGCCCTGCTCCCCCATAACAGATTCAACTTTGTGTACACTGTCTGGGAAAGCGTGTTTAGGCCATAGAAGATCTTGTTTAAGTTTGATACAAAATTTTCTTAACATTACTTTTGAAACCCTCAGGTGTTCTCATATAAATCTCTTCTTCTAGGTCAACTGAAGGAAAGCCGTCTTCAAATCCATCTGACTCAAATCTCTAAATTAGACTAGCAGCCCAAAACCTTAGAACTGTGCGAATAGAGGACATTTTCACAACAGGAGAAAAATATTTCATCAAAGTCAATACCTTTCCTTTGAACGAATCCCTTAAAAACCAATTCAGCTTTGTACCTGTTGGCTTCTCAAGTTGTGTTCTTCAACGTTAAACTTTGAACACCACTTGTCTTCAAAGCTCTCATGCCATGGGGCAATTTTACAACCATAAGTGTTGGTTTCATGCAAAGACTTTATTGTCTTTTGCAGGGCTTTCAATCCATTGTTTCTGTCTCATCTTCCATGGCCCCCTCATAAAAATTCAGGTTCTCCCCCGTCAGTGAAGTAACAACATTACTCATGGGTGAAGAACGGGAGGAGGAAGGAAGAAACCCTGTCTTGTGGACTCCGAAGCGGCCTATGTGATTCGTTCCCAAAACTTCAGAGCAAAAGATCATCAATAGACCAATTATCATTGTTATTATCCAACATCAACATGTTGATTTGATCCATGTTCTGGGGCGTCACACATGAGATCAAAACCCCATAACATCATTGCACACTGTGTGCGGAACTTAATCATGATGGACTATCCCATCAAAATTGCAGATTCTACCTTTCTCGCTTTGTCAATATATCTTCATTGTTTGTTCTCCATGAAAAATATCACGGCTTCTCACAAGTTTCTTCAATGGATCATATAGCCTGTAACCAAATTCATCTAGCACCATATCCAAGGAAAAGATGCATTGCCTTGTCTGGCATTTCTTTTTGAACCTTCATCTTTCGGACATGTACCAAAAGTTTGCCAACCAAATAATCTCAAATGGTCATAGGAACATCCTTTCCCATACCAAACACTATTGGTACATAACTTTGCAAAGCAACAGCAGGAGATAGATAATAAACAGGTGCAGCGGGTCAATAAAGCCTCACCAAAAATGAGTTTGGCCAACTTGCATCAGAAAAGCAAACAATCGAACTCTTTCCATCAAGGTCCTGTTCTCCTCTAGCCAAACCATTAATGCTGGAGAGTCTGGGGAGGAGTCTTCTGGTGTCAAACCTTTGATTCTTGCAGTATTCGTCAAATGGTCACAATATTCACCACCATTATCAGTACGGAAAATAAATTTCAATTTTTTACAGTTTCGCTTTCAACGGAAAGCCTGAAAGCTTAAAGACAACACCTAAACACTTGGGTCTTAGTCTTCCAAGACATAAGACCAAAAGTTTTCTAGGAAGCAATATGCAAATGAAGTGACAAAGTAAAGTAAAGTGCACCACCCTAATGTCTTTGGACTTATGCGACCAACATAAATCAGAGGGCCTAAAACTCAAGCAACTCTGTGTCGTTCTCGAAGGGGGTAGGACTTAAAGGAAACTCTATTTTGTTTTACAAGCCAAGCAGTGCTCACATTTTTCAATTAGCACGTTGGAAATGTGACAAAGATTTTTATTGGCTAGAACATTAAGTCCTTTCTCGCTAATGTGGTAAGCCTCTGTGCCATAATTGTTGAAGCGCTATCGCTCTCTCAACCGCATTTCACCATATCAACAAAAGCAGAAGGCCGTAGTCAGTATAGACCACGAACGTTTGTTACCACGAGCCACAACCAGGAGGAACCTTAATGAGCTTCCATTTTCCATCACCGTTGGTACTAACATATCCTTCATCATCTACACACCAACAGAAATTAATAGGTGAAGACGACATCAGGGAGCATGTTTCACATTGTTCAAAACTAGTTTAGTTCCAACACTAGTTTCCCCCAAACAATGATACCAATACCAACCACCTAAAACAGTCTCATGACCATTTACTCAAGGTGCCAAAATCACCCGGAGTTGTTAGGAGAGGAAAAAAATCCTTCTTGATGTTCACAATGAGATGCTGGGCACCAGTGTCCACAACCCAGCTTGACTCATCCAAGCAAGATTTTATATGTGGGCATTCCAAGAACGGTAACAGATTTCTCGGTGGTGACGGTTGGCTAGGCCAATTTTCATTGCCATCTTCTTAGTTCCTCTTGTTTGGTTCTCCCTCTTCAAATTCCGAGAACTCTTGTGTGCCCTTCATGCCACAATGATAGCACTCAATCCTTAAGTCTGCCTGGATGGCTCATTTTGTTCTCTTTGATGAGAACTAGTGAGTTTTATTTCTCCCCCTGGGGACAGTTATCAGGACATCCGAACGAAGAGGAAACCTAGAGTTTTTCTTCTCATCTCTCGTTCAAGCACTACTCTTGGCGGAATCCATAGAGATTCACACCATCGGCCGAAGGAATTGACAATGACGTTATAAATGTTTCCCATGAACTTGGGGTCGGGAACCAAGAAAGAAGCCCCAAGCCTGATCTTCTGCATCAACTTGATGCCCATAGCAGCTAATGTTCCTATCCATTATCCCCTGAAAATATTTTAGATGGTCTGTCATCGGAGAACCATTCATGATACTGCAAAATCAACCTGGCTTATTAGACATTTTGTTGTTTGCAAGTCTTTCAGCATTACAAACTTTCACAGATGTCCCAAAGGGTTCGAGCATGTGTTTCTCCACGATTGGTTCAACCACATTATCGTCGACACAGTTGCCTATGAATCCACAAACCTGTATATGACAACAGATTCCACTCTTTCATCTGTCATATTATCAGGCTTTACAGTGGTAGGTAAATACTGTTTATAAAATTCTTGACATAAAGCAGATCTTCCCCATTTTTCCATCAAATGGCCCATTAAGTAACACATTCCAAAGTAAAACATTTACTTGTGTTGGCTTCCATTGTTTTTCCCCAAAAAAATATAGTTTATCGCAAATCAAAGTAAAATCTTTTTCGATGTGGAAGTCAGACTGTGCGCAACCACAGGAGCATTACAGATAAAATCCTTGGCTGATACCAGTTTGTTGGGAAAACGCGGAACAAACAACAAAAATATATATGGTAAATTAAAATGGGAAAATAATGACACAAGAATTTCGTGGAAAACCCTTATGAAACTAGGGAAAAAAAAACCACGGACTAAGAGGAGCAATTGATATTATATAGTAAGGAATTTTACACTGGTGTCACGATTACACTAATCAAAGTGACTACTACACACTAAAAGGAACAACCTCTTTTGGTCTCCGTTCTCTTCTTCCAAAAATATCGCTCACACTTATTTTTCTCACAAACTATTTGCTTATATAGTCTATGGAAATGACCTCACTTTGCTCTCAAATGGCTTTTCTCTCTAACTTGGTGGGTTCTACAAATGAGCAAGAATGGCTCTATTATAGAGGAAAACCATTACCATGTCACAATGAAATATGAAACATATCAAGTCAAAAATCGGTTGCAAATAGTACCAATTTGCCAACTACCAAATCGTTTTTTTCTTTAACTCCAATTACTATTCCTTGTAACAATTGCTTGTACCAAGTGAGTAGCTAAAGTGGACTAAGAAATGGGATGGAATTCAACAAATATTAGACAAGCAAAAAGATGATGTTTTGGAAAAAAGGCGTGCTGTTGCAATAGTGCAGAAACACGTCCAGCTTATACACGAGTGGTTACTCATGAAATCAGCATATCATTGAGTTGGACTTTCCCCCACTGTTGTTTTATTTTCCGACCTTTACTATTCCTCTCCCTTCCCCCTTTCGTTCCTGGTCTCTTCCATCGGCTGAAGAAGAAGGAGACTTCGTCCCTCCACAAGCAGCCATAAGATCGAGAATAGCTGATGATGGTGCTGTAGTAGTAATCCATTGTTACAACTAATTGTGTATGTTTTTGTGTGGACTTAGGAATTTTTTGAAACAATTTGCCCCCTACTGTGAGTTTTATTATATTTTGTGTTATGGATATTTTGTGTGTGTTTTATTGTTGGACTATGGATTGAACAATTGCCCTTACTGTGATGTTTTAGTTTATATTTGGTTATGGATAGGTTGGTGTTTTAACTTGTGTTGGACTATGGATTGAACAATGCCTCTACTTTGAAGTTGAGTTATGTATGTGTTTATGTATTATTCAGTTGTAGTTATTTTAAATTTTATCTTTTTGTTACAATATACCATATATATATATATTTCTATAGTAATTACTAGCGCACAAGGCAATGCGCGCTAGATGACGGAAGAAAGTGATTGGTTTAAAGAATGGGCCAGACGACGAGGACGATGAAGCTGAAGAACATCTCGGAGATTTAAAAAACAATCTGAAGATGCAGAGATGCAGACTACATTGTAGGAATGGAAGATACATACATATTCCTGAATGTGAGGAACTAGCATTCAAATTACAAAATGCAACTCCAATGTATTAATTAAGAGGAGATTTGTGTAGCATACCTTGTGTATTGCATTATTATTACAGTCGTTGTATTTTGACTATCATTTTTCAATTTACTATCTTAAATTATTAAAAACTTCAGTATATAAAGGGAATTAGTCTGTGTATATGTTCATACTTCATCCCTAGGGTTTTCTATGTCAATAATTAGTCTATGTTTATTACTTTTTTATTAAAGGCAAAATGTAATTAATATATTTGATTGTTTTTTCTTTTTTATATTATTTGACTTGTATTGATCTTACAAGTCCTTTTAAAAAACTTTATATAGATATATATTTCACTAAACTGACCTTATTAATAATGTCTTAAAACTCTAATATTTGATTCAATTTACATATAATCGATTAACTTTGTAGATTTTTTATTTTTGAACACGCGGTGGACTATGTACTTTATTTTATTCCTATATAATGCTTAATAGTTTATATATATATATCAGTATATCGTTTTTTAAATTGATATAATAAATTAAAAGTATCTAATATCAAACTCAGTACATGAAGGTTCTCTTCATGAGTCATGATGGAGGAGTACTTTAATTTCTCAAAATCTGTTCATGCTTAATCATCAATATTTTCAACCCATCTTGTTCTTAAAATCATTTTATTCTATCACTAACAAAAAGACTCCGTACAATTTTATGGTAGTAAAACATTAAACAAATTAGAGATGCCTATAGTGGCCATAGGTCTAGAATATATATATATATATATATATGTATAATTTGTAGGTGGAACGAAATTGATACAAATTATTCATATGGTTAACTCTAATAACAATTTTGAATTAAACATGAAGAGAAAACAAAATATAAAAATTGAGCCATATCCTCTACTCACAACTAAGGGGTTTGAATTGTTTTCGTGATTGTGAGATGACATATCAAGGAAAGAACCCTAAGTCAGTATTAATATAAATAGTTGCCACTACAATTCCTAATGATTAGATGTCTAAGACGGGGTTAGTGGATTATTTCTTTTAATATTCATGATACTAACGATAGAAGAATTACTTTTAGTGGTTGATTTACCATGATGTTGAGAGAAACTACGTAATACATAAATAAGTAACATATTTCACTAATAAAATAATTTTAAAGTTAAAAAATTACTTTAGTAAGATGAAATTCATCTTCTTCTTTTTTTGGTGTTACTTATAATTAGGGTTTAATTTTCTTAAATTTATTTTTAATAAAAAATTCAAATCATACAAGGAAGGTACATATATTACCCTTGAAACAATCCGATAGTGTAAAAAAATTTGTACATACGATAGTAGGTCAATGCTACCTAATGACGTCTATACAGTGACGACTAATGGTGCAAAAATATTGTATGTAATACTCTCTCCTTCCTATTTATACGTTACTATTTTAGATTTCACCTGCATTACAAAACTAAGTAATTCTACTATTCTTTCCTTATTTAATATTTTTTTAAAATCAAGTTTTTAATCAATAAACATGAATTAATTTATTTTGATTAATTAATTTGACTAATAAAAATATATTATTTTACTTAGTTTTGGTCCAACGTATATTTTCAAGACATATAACTTACAAAGGTAAAATAGGAAGAATAATATCATTTATGTATTGATTTTGTGAAATGACAAATATTAAGAAGTAATTATTTTTAGTAAGGACGACATTTAAATAGAAACAAAAAGAGTAATTCTTATATTCAAATGTTCTTACAGCTCCCCCCGTCCCCTTTTAGTTATCATGATTTCTTTTTAAGAGTTAAAAAATAAGAACTTTGACTAACATTTTATGATGTATTTTTTCATTATATTGCTATGTAAAAAAAAATTAATTTATAGTACTTTTCATATAGTTTTTAAATATTTTGATTTTTTAGTTTGAAACATCAAATTAATGTAATTTATTTAAATTTTGAAAATTAGTCAAATTGACTTTTTAAAAAGCAAACAGACAAATAAAGGGAGAGGAGGGGAGTATCAGGATCAATTCTGATGTAATCAAGTCATTATGTTATGATTCTCCATAATTAAATATTTGCAAAGAAAAACAGAAATATAAATTCTAATAAAATTACATTAATTGTATTAATAAATTTCTGGCAAGATAGTCAATATTTTAATAATTAGTGTATTTAATAAGAATACTTTTGATTGCAAATGAGAGCTATAAATAGGAGTCCTTGATTTTTCTTTTGCATTCATCACTCATTTAGCAAGGCAACTATGGCTTCATCAATGAGATCTAACGGTGCTTCAATTGAGAATGTAGAATGTCCTTTTTGTTTTCATTTTCAATTCAAATGTGTATGAATTTTCCTAATATGATTGTTTATGTTTCTTTGATATATGAAAAACCAAAAGAGCAACGATGCCAAGGATGGTGAAATGGTCGTCACTTGTACTAATTACAAGGGGAATGATAAGATGCCGGTGCGAAATGACACTCATCCAGGTCGTCGATCGTTAACGTATCCATGTCCAGTTCCATCATACTATGCTGGTAAGAAAGAAAATGCATATATATAGATATATATGTGTGTTTTAATGAATTACATTTTTACAAACGATCTATTTAACATAGTATTCCTGGAATACAATTTGACGGTTGAGCTGCCACCATACCCTGAAAAGGACTAAAAGGCTGAGCTGTGGCATCTGAGAAGTAGCACGTAGAAGCTATCGCGATCGTGTGGTGAGGATCATTTATGGCTGAAAGCACTAGCAAAGAGCCTCATCCCTCCAACCACCAGCCATGAAGAGATCGTGCAGGAGTAGTGACAACCGAGGAAGATTATGGATTCATCAAAATTTGAACAATTTAATTTGATGTTTTATGTGTTGGAACAATTGCCCTACTTTGATTTTGTTTTATGGATATTTTGTAGTTGTTTTTATTCTTCTCTTTTTGTTTTAGTATAACATATATATTCCTTGTTATAATTAGTAGCGCACAAGGCTATGCGTACTATATATATATATATATGCAGGAAGTGGATGGGCATATGGGACCACCTGAAGTCGTACTGCGATTTGATCAAGATGGGAACACGAGACAACGTAACCTGAAAATGATCATCGAAGATATTACAAACAATATGAAGAATGTAAGATGACACTTTATTTCTATAAGGATGCTAATCAAGTAGACTTGCTCTTATTAAGGCATTGGCCTTCCTCAAATTTCGTCAAAAAATAAATTATGTATCATAATTGACCCCATTAAAATAGAAAGAAATCAAGGAACTGGTTTTTGACATACATTGACATTTTTTCGTAAAAACTCAAATTATTTATCCTTTTGCACTTCATTTCTTCAAATCTTTGATAATTAGAGTAATATACTCTAATAAATATGAAGCAACACATATTGTTTTTGAACTATTAACGCTGCAAAAATGTTTAACTATTGCACTGACCTACAACTTAACGTCACTTGAAATTAATGTATATTGTCAGAATATCCTTCACTGTCTAGCAAAGGATCATCCATCCTAATCTAATAGTTTGTCTGATTAAAGAAAATCAAGTGGCAGATACCTTGGCTAAGGAGGGATCTAAATTGAAGGAAGCTAACTCCCTCATACTTTGGACAACTCCTCTGTTGATTGTTTCTAGTAAAATAGAAGATAAGTAGATAAAGTAAAAGCTCTTTATGTTAAGTGAAAAAAATCGATTTCTATTATAAAAGATATTAATATGTATGATGTAATCCCAATCCCATTAATTTCTCAAACTTTACTAGCCATATTCGACCACTTACTTGTACTGATGCATATATATTAAATTATAATATATTATCTTGTTTTTTTTTTAAAAAAATCTCCCGAAGAAAACTCTCGAAGGTGAAAATCCTTCTACTTCTATCTATAGAGCAACCAACCAATTATAAATTGTAGTACTGAATTATTCTCTTTGCGCCACTTTACTTTTAATATTTTTTTATTTACATACCATCGCACTTGAGGAATCATGTGTTTTGACTATCATATTTTTATTTATTGTTTTAATAATTAAATATCAATCTCTCTTTAATAAATAAAAAGAGAATTAATCTAGGTAATCATAATATTTGAGTATGTGTGTAATCTATGTTAACAATTAGTCAATGTTTTTTATTTTTTTTATTAAAGGTAAAATGTAAGATAAATAATATACTCAATTATTTCTTATTTTCATATTATTTTGACTCGTATTGACTTTATATATTCTTAAAAAAATGTTAACAGATGTATCTTTGACTAAACTAATTCCTTATTAATGATCGATGCCACACGCCTTTAAACTCTAATTCGATTCAATTTTACATATTATCAATTCAGTGTATTAGTATTTTTATTTGTGAACACGCGATTTAAATGGGAGACTATAACATACACTTTGTTTTATTCCTATTCAATGTTTGCTTCGGTCAACTTTCAATTGTCATGATTTTTTTCTATTTTAGAATCAAACTATAAGAAGTTTGACTAAACTTTGTTTATAATCCTTAATTAATTGCTTCTAGAAGACAATTAACAAAATATATATTTTAGTAAAATTACATTTATTATAGCAATACATCTTATGAAAATATGGCAAGAGAGTCAACTTTTTATTAGCTACTACATTTAATAATAATATTAGTGGAGAGAGAGATAAAACAGGATCAATACCTCCGCGATCACCCCTCCACCCTTGTTTGTCTCTACCAATGTCCTCCCCCTCACTCTCCTTTCTGACCCCCCCCGCCTCTCCCACTTTTGCCTTTATTATGAAAAAAGTCCTTTTTTGTTTTCATTTTATTCTGCATTCAAATATGTATGAATTTGCCTAATAAACATGATTTTTTTTTATTGTTTGATATATGAAAAACATCGACGATATCCATGATGATGGAATGGTAGTCGGTGCAGATGACATTCTTTGAAGAGAAGCTGATGCTGGAGTAGTAACCTGAGCTGGAACATCATTTAATATTAATCAAAACTAGAACAATTTTAATTGACATTTTTGTGTGTTTTATGTGTTGGCTATGATCGAAACAATTCCGCGACTTGAAGATTTAGCTGATAATTTTTTTTGTGTTTATGTATTATAGTTTGTAATTGTTTTTTTGTTTTTTAGTGTAATTTTATTTAGAGAACATTTAGATCATGATCGACTCAACTGTTGCGTTAATATTCGAAATGGCTTCAAGAACAGGCATATTTAGAAAACTTATGCATCATGTATAACTATTGTTACAAGTTATAACTATATATTGTATTTGAGCGTTCATTTCTTCTAATATTGATGCAAATTAATTATCTATTGCTTGTAATCTTATACATGTGATGAAAACTTTTAAAGGTATCCTTCAATTTTCTTTTATATAAATTGTAAGTGAATGAAAAATTTTAAAATAATTATGAGACACAAAAATGAGATAATCATGTGGTACTCAATTATGAGTTATTTCCTCAAAAGTCACTTATCTACAAAGTCACATAATCTATTTAATTAATTTTTCCATTAGAATTTGATGGAATGAAGTTTTGTTTAAAATCAATTATGCAAAAAAAAAATATAAGATTTTATTGATTTTATTTTAAGTATTTAATGACGCAACCCGCTAAAAAATGTAGTAATATAACCCTTTTATTTATTCATCTTTACTTAACCTATTTATTTCTGACAAGTTTTTTTATATCTTTGTACATTCCTATTAAAGAAAAAGTTTTAACTTTTATAGGGCAACATAAAGGGTGTTCAACTTGTGTAAGTCTAGTTTTGTATTTAAAATTATTTCTTGAACTTCCAAATTTAATCAAGTACTGGAGAAATAAAAATAAGCTCAACTATAAATTGAAGTTAATACAAATTATTCATATAATAATGCCCTAATTGATAGTATTTTTGAATTATGATATACTAATTATTATTGTGTCAATAGAAAATATTAAACAATATATCATTCTCAATTCAGTGTGTGTGTTTTCCTTGACCACCATTAATGTGGACTCTATATATGATAATAAGAAAATATTATCCTCTCTATTTCATATTAATTGAATTTTTAAGGTAACTAAATGCACTTATTAAAAAAAACAAAGACATAATTTAAGTCATGCTTTCCAGTATTGTTAAATCATAAATATAATTTTGCAAGTACTGCAATTTATCTCCTAGAAATTAAATATCAAACTTCATTAAACGAAAGGACAAAAAAATAAAATCAAACATATATCTTAAACTTTGAACAATTCAATTATTTTAAACATTTAAAAAAAATCCTAAAATCATAATTAATATGAAGGATTTAAATTGTGATTATAAAAGTTAAATTTCTACACATCTTCCTAAAATGGTGAAGGAACTTTTTCAACTTCACAAAATGCCAACTCCTAGTATTAATTAAGATGAATGAATAAAAAAAACGAGGGTTCAACAATATGATTTTATAGTTTAATTAAAGTGTTTAAGTACTAATTAAAGTAGTTGTGTACAAATATATGTCATGTATTATAGCATCGATCATGTACAAAATTATATTCTATGTGTTATGACTAAAGTTATAAATATGTATATGCAAATACGAAACTAAGTAGTGCTAACTTTTTCTAATGTTGACCCAAATTTGTTTTATTCATTATCTCTGTTTTATTTTTACCTTTGACCATAAGTGAAAGAGTAATTCTGTCCCATGCTCTGAGATAAGAACTCTAAGTCAGGGGGCTAATAATAGAAATAGTGTTACCGCTAAAAGTTTCCTATATGATTAGATTTTTGAGACGATGAATTACTTATTTAAATATTCATAATATTGAGGATAGAAGAATTACTTGAAGTGACTGATTTATCATGATGTTTAGAGAAAATAACATATACTTAATAAATAACATATTTCAATTAAGAAGTAATTTAGTGTTGATCGAATAATTACTTCACTAGGATGAAATCAGTAAAAACATCAGATTTTAAAAAAAAATTGTTGAAAAAAATATTTTTCCCTATGTTACTTATAATTAAAATTCAATTTCATTTACAATTTATAAGAAAAGTATTATATTGACCTTGAAATAACATGATAGTATTAAAATTAAAATGTTATAAATTGACAATGTACCAAACTTAAACTCTAAGTAAAAAAATAATAACTAGCTAAGAATCAATGCTATACCATGGATAACATTAATTTTTTTTATATTATTCCTTAACCAATTTTTTTAATTAATATTATTATTATAAAAATATATTCCAATAATTTTCATATTCAAATGTTCTTACCACTTTGACTGTAATCATTAACAACTTATAATCCATAATTAGTTGCTTCTAGAAAACAATTTTAACAAAATATGTATTTTTTTAATTATAGCAATAAATCTTATGATGCATGTAATCATGCTTCTAGAAAACAATTTTGATAATATACATATATATATTAGTGAAATTACATTAATTATATATATTTTAGTGAAATTACATTAATTATAAAAATACATCTTATGAAATTTGGTGAGTCAACTTTTTTAATAATTAGTAGATTTAATAACCATAATTTAGATTGCAAATGAGAGCTATAAATAGAACTCTTGCATTATTGATTTTCCCATTCTATCACTCAACCTTTTGACTAAAATTATCAGTTTAAAATTATATCATTATTTAATATAATTTTATACTAATATTCTTTGATTGGGATGTAACTCAATTCTATAACGTAATAATTTGTAATTAATTGCTTTGAAATAAGTTTCAACAAACTATAAATTTTAATAAATGTATATGTCCAATTAAATTAATGGCAAAACAATAGTGAAAGCTATAAATAAGACTCCTGCATTACCGAATTTTCTCATCCCTCAACACCAAAACTTGCTTAGCTTCCTTTTTCTCAAATTCATTAAGAAGTTATGACTTCAACAAGAGGATCTAGCAATAGTGCTTCAATTATAAAAAGGTCCGCTAATGATAAAAACAAGGTGAGTTTTCCTGATTTGATTATCTAATAATGTTACATGAGATTTATCTATGTAGAAATTAATGTTTTCTTTATGTGCAAAACCAAAAAAAGAAAGCACAAGTAAAGTATGGGATGGCTAAGCGGTCACATAATGTGTTTGGTGATGGATCATCAATTAGAGGACTCATTCCAACTAAGTGGCCAGCTAGAATAACAAATAATGCGAACTTGATTGGGAATAGGATGCAATCCTATTACTCTGGTAAGTAAGAAAGAAAATTTGACATCATAACACCTTTTTAATTTTTGAATTCAAAATTCTTGTCTTTTAACTGATGAGCTTTTAAAATATAAATACAGTAATTCCCCCAATACAACGGACCATTGATTTACGGACACATGGATCTCAAGCACCAAAGGAGGTTTTGAAGGAAAAAACAAAAAAAGAGGTTGTTGATGCAAAACAACAAAAGGAAGCAGAGCTACAAGAGAACGTTCGAATCTTGGCTGAACGATTGCACTATGCGTTTGGTGATACACCACACACATACACTCCATGTAAGCAGTTGTGTGATGTGTTTGGTGATCCATCAAACACATCGCGGCCAATTAGAACAGTCAGTGTTGCTTACAACAAAAAAAATGAAGGAAAAAACACTCATCCACGTCAATCATTGTGTGGGAATAGGACACACTCCTATCAAAATTCATATTACCCTAGTAAGAAAGATAACTCATTTTCTTTGTTAAATCCAAAATACTTATTTTATAACTAAACTTTTAAAAATATACAGGAATTCCCCCGATACGAATGACAGTTGATGTGCCCGAATCTTCTCCTATGGATACAACTACACAGAGACTAGAGGAAGGTGTTGGGGATAATTTTACGCATGAACAAGTAGGAGACAATGTGGTGAAATATCATGGTCCGGATGATATAGATTTTTATTCTTAATCAAAATTTGAACTATGTAATTTAGTGGGAAAAAAACTATGTATTGATGTTGCTGAACAATCGACAATTGAGTGTTTTCAAGTTTTTGTTATATTTTATTTATGGATATTTTGTCGTATTTTCCTTCTTAGTTTATATATCTTCCTGTTTCTTAACTAATGACCTATTTTTATTTTTAGTTTGTTTAATAAATGTCCTTTTCTTTTAATATCATTTAAACTTTAACTTTTCACGTGGTAGGTTTATAATTATAAAATATTTTGATACATTTGACATAACTTTAATATTTTAGGACCCACAAAATTGAACAAGTCTACTTTATTTTTCAAAATACCGTGCCAAATTATATTTGATCATCTTTAAAAAAATGAAAGGAGTAATTACCAATGCCCACTATGAAGGAAGTGATTAAATGACTTCATGAATGGGCACAATAAAGAGAACTTATGTATCATGACTATCGTTATAACTATAAATATAAATTTGATTGTTACGGAAACTAATTAATCACTTCTATTAATATATTGAATTGATGTAAATTTATTTTAATCAATTATTTTTGGTTTGTAATCTCAAATACATGTGAGGAATCCTTCAAATTTTCTTTATATGAATTGTTGTTTAATGTTACTCTTTTTAGATCACTTTAATTGTCATACTTTTTGTTTACCACTTTTGAGAAAATATATGTTTTGACTATCATATTTTTATTTTATATTTTTAATCATTTGAATATTAATCACTCTTTTTAATCATTTTTCATATTAATTGAATTTGTGCAGTTGTGCACATATAGAAAGAAAAACATACTATGACATAATTTAAATCAAAAACATAATTTAAATCAAAATTTTCACTATTGTCCTTTGTAAAAATATAAATATAATTTTATAAGTAGCGTAATTTATCTCCTAAATAAATGAAAGGACAAATATGAAAAATGTTTCAAACAACCATCTTAAACTTTGAACAATTTAATTATGTTAAATAATGAAAAAAAAACGGTTATGGATTCCTTTTAGAGGATATTGGGTGGGTATATGATTATGGGACGGATAGTGGGATTACGAGTTAAAAAAAGGGGTCAAACGGGTAGTGTAATAGGATTAAGACACGTGTAAAAAATTAGGAGTCAATTAGTGAGAGGAAGTATATATATATACCTATAATTGGAGGGCAGGGGCTTAGATGGACGCAAAGTATAGCAGAGGACATATACGTACCATTTATAAAAATTTGAAAGTAAATCCGTCCCTTTTCCCTTAATTAATTATCGCTATAATATAACGACCCATTAGATCTTTTGGGTACCTATAGCTTCTTATTTCATAAAAATACTCCTTCGGCATATTTCAAATTTTGAACTATTAGTTTAACTACGATTATTTAAACCTTGAGTATTTATTAAATAATTAATTAATAGGTAATGGATAAATACCATAATTTATCTAATACACTTACCATGTTGCCCTAAATAATTAAAAAACAATTTGACAAGGGGACTTGCCTATAGACGAAGTCTGGATCAGGTATTCACAAGCTCCATTACTTTTAAATTGTCAAATAACCTTATGTGTAGTAGTGATTGCTATATCTTGAATTTTGGTTAAAGAGTAATCAAAAAATACCAAACAATTGGATTATATTATTATTATTATTATTATTATTATTATTATTATTATTATTACTATTATTAGTTACGTCTTGGACATGGGAAAACAGGAAAATGGTGGCTAATGGAGGTCATAATTGAATAATGATTGGCACTTTAATTATTACAAATCATACATGTTGTATAGACACTTCCTAATTATCTTTGTGCATCACATTTTTTTTTATTTAGTGAGTACTTATAACAGATAATCTCGTTTTAAAATTTCCAAATATTTAATATTGCTTTATATAACATACACATTTATAATATTATACTTTTTGCATGTTGTTTTTTTAACTTAACTTTTAAACATGAAAGTGACATTTTCTAATTATCTTTGTCAATCACATTCTTTTTTATGTAGTGATTGCTTATGACAGACTCAACCTATGATCTCGAATATTTCTCTGCTAGACTTTGGATCGCAGCACCTACAAGGGCAGACTTAAGAGGTAGGGGTTCATCCGACCCCATATTGATTTTAAACCTCATGAGATTTAGGTATTCAAAACTCAACTTGAGGCTTCAAGTTCAAATCTTAGAAATCACTTTTGACCCCTTTATTGGAAATCTTTAATCGGCCATTGATTACGTAAATCTAACTTATGTAAACCTTAATTCAAAGTTTTAATGAAACATCATACAATCTCTTGAAATACCTCTACTGTTACCTAATGGGTCAAAAATAAAGAGGGTCAGAGGTGGAACATACAAATTTAATCATCTCAACAGTTAAATGATGTTACAATCATTATCTTAGCATTTCTTTACATTCTAGCTAATATTACATTTGGTACATACAATTCTTTATTAAATCTGTATACATGTATCGTGCTCCAGATCCAGATTATCTTTCAATGTGATGATCGCATACCAGATATCTTCAGCGTGAAATTATTGCATAATATCAGCACACAGTTAATGAAATAAGATGACAACAGCTAGCACTTTTTTTCCTACTTACCTGCACTGCAGGGATAATTTCAAGCTTCGTCTGTCACGACCAATACAATTGTGACTTTTCAAGTTCAAGTCTAAATCGAGCCCGCTTGAGTAGTAAAAGTATACTAAGCTTGAGTTCCAAAGTAACTGTTTCTTAGACACAACCTTGAAGAGCAGCAAACACCGTGTCATCCCCAGTAGCGGGTTGGGAGATAGATGTACGCCCCATATCCAACCTTGAGCGTAGAGGAGAGCGGTGCCCGGGTTTCTGCTAGACTCAACCTGAAGGAAGAAGAGAGACTACCAACTTATTTTGTTTTTTTTAGACTGAGACCAGGTATAAAATACACGCAATTATCTTCATTTCCCCCCCCATCATTTACAATAGGCACCTTCTTTTTTATTGGAAAAGAACATACCATTAAAAGCCGCCCCCCTGATCCCTCTTACTCCTCCCACATAATAATTAGTAAGGGAATACCTATGAAAAATTCCTCCAGCCCTTTATCTTTTTCCCTCTTAGCTCCTCATTAATTGGTGGCTAAGATCCAAATTAGATGCTATATATATTGCCAGACATGTAAATTAATAGAACAGCCCTACTAAAAACTCAAGCATCCTTTATATCTCTCTTGGATTCAGATTTTAGACAAATGCAACAAATTCATAGTCTTATTCCAGCATCAGATGCATTGCATTTATGTAGTGTACTCTATCTATGTCTCTTTCTCCTTTTTATGGGCTGTAGATTTGTTTAGAAATGAAAGAATCACAGGCAAATCATAGAGTAGGGCAACCACCCTTGAACAGAAATCCCATTATTCTCTCTGCTGCCTCATTCTCAGTTAATGTAACAAAAAGGGGTTCACAAGTAATTACTTTCAAAAACAGAGATGCAAACCAGCATTAGCGCAAAACTTCAAAAAAAATCAGGGCTTACCAGAGAAGGGAGCCACCACCCCCACCACCCCACCCCAAAACAAATGGACCTTAAGAGACCATGCACAAAAATGACACTTGAAAATCGTTCTTGCTTTAAACAAGATGGAGCACAGAACTAATATAAACTGTTAATGATACCACAGAATGGATTAACTAGCATGAATAGAAGTGCTTGTCATGCTTTGTTTTCCACATTACACCGGACCAATATCCTATGGGGAGGATGTGCAGTCCAAGAGAAATAAGTAAAAGGTGTGGTAAAAGGTTTGAGAAAGTAGGTGAGCAACTAGCCTGTATGAACAACCATAATCAGTACTACAATACCTATCCCTTCTAAGACTGATCTGCAAATGGTTTGCATGTAATATAATATGACAGGGACAAGTATAAGCGAATGTTACAGCAAGAAGTGTGACAGATGTTAGCTTTTTGTGAACCAGATTTAGTTTCCTGCTTAAACCAAAACAATATAACTATTGGGTTTAATAAGTGTGAATGAGAAAAGAAAAGAGAGAATATGAAAAGGAGGGGACTAGTTGGAGGGGAAAATGAGAAAGTCATTTGAAAAGTGCAAATGAAAGTAATTTCTCTCATATCGGCAAAAGATAAAGGAAATTGTTGTCCTTAGATAAGGAACACTTCAATTACTTCTTTAAAGCGCTAAGGAAGAAGATGCCCCTGGCGCCGTGTCGCTCGCTCGCCTCTGACTTCGGCTTGGCAAAGGGATTTGAGTGAAAAATTTTTTGGACAAAATTTATTTAATCATTTTGTTACTCAAATAAATCCTGTTAATATTATCTCTTATAAATTTGCGGGGTTAACGGTAACATTCCGAAAAAGTTGTACTCTTAGAAAAAGCTGTTTATTTTCCTAACAGACAAATTTCTGAAAAGTTGTATTTTTTCCAAAAGACACACAAACTTCTGGATAAAAGGGTCTGAACAGATTTCTCTGAACAGACAGTTTCTTGCTGAAATGTCATAAAAGGAAGTCCATTTCAATTTGTTCGAACAGAAATTTTTCCTTCCTGCATAATTTTTCGTTCAAATAAATCAAAGGGTCGATCGACTGAGTCTGGTGACTTGTTGTGTTCTGAAGTTGCTGAAGTTAAAGAAATTTGAGGTACCGCGATTCTTTACACAGATTAATACGTGTTATCTTGGAGAAAATAAATCCATAACTTTGGGTACAGTGAGGGGATTAAATTTCTTAAGGACACACAATAGTTTCTGTGGACTCGGATTACTTCTTGTATTTTATGTATTTTCTATTTCATCTTATTTTGTTTCTGTCGTTTTAGGCTAACCTTATAATACAGGTTGAATAACAATAACTTCATGCTCAGAGTTAAGTTTAACTTTGATGAAATCTTGCAAAATTTAATGCAATGCAATCTCTGGTAAATGACAATTTTTTCAAGTTCAATATATAAACAAAGATCATAACTTACCTGGTAAATAATCTTGAAGCTTGAAAATAAATGTTGCAGACCATCCCACGTTTTAAATTTGGTCAGTGTAGTTGTGTAGTAATTGGTAACCAATTTCATCAGGAATGACCTGCAAAAGCATGGTCAAAGCACTCAAGCACAAATTACCAGACATGAGTGGCACATCGTGAACAATCTTAATATTGTTATTTCCTGCTCTTTCTTGTAGACTCACTCGTGGCAAAGAACTTTTTCTCTAGGTAAAATGGAAAAGCAATGGCTTCTTCTACTCATCTTCTTCCCAGTAGCTTACCTGTTTCGCCTCTATTTCCAACATCAATCCATTTATGTGAGTTCCCATCCACCCTAGAGGAGAGCATTGCCCGTGTTATCAAATAATCTTGACATGTATCAAATCATTTCCATCATAATACATGTATCAAATCATTTATGTGAGTTCCCATCCATTCTCTTCACCACGAGAATACATGTACCAAATCATTTCCATCATAATAGAATTCAGAAGAACCTGAACCAAAACATCTCATGGATCATGTCCCCCTATACTGGCTATACCCTTTCTAGAAAAAGCATAAAATTGAGATCAAACTTTGCAGGATTTGGGAACAAGCAGTCCTCTTTTTCCAAATAAATTATGGCAGGGACCAAGAGACTATGTTCCGTTCTTTCCAAAATTATACCTGAAAACAACTTCATGTTCAACAGAAGTTCCAATCCCATTTTCAGAGATGTAAGAATAACATCTTGAAAACTGGTCTCCGGCAAAGGATCTAATCGCAGAGGAGACGGTCTGGACAAAAATGGCTGGTCAGAGCCATAAATTTTAGTCTGTAAAACGAAATCCATAAGATGATCATCTTCATCCAGACTCGAGCAAAGGTTCTAATGGCAGAGGAGACGGTCAGGACAAAAAATGGCTGGTCAGATCCATAATTTTTAGTCTGTAAAATGAAATCCATAAGATGATCATCTTCATCCAGAATGTCTAATTATTTAATTAAGCTTTTTTCTCCGAATCTCCTACAAAAATTTTGACCTCTGCGATGCCTTGCTCTGAATTTTGCACCGGGAGAAGTTCTCAAAATATATTTCCTTGCTTCTAGGGAACATTTAATTTAAGACCTGGTTAACATCATTAGCTACTTCGAATTCAACACTATAACCATCTTCAAGGCGATTCTATGGACGGGTCTGGTGTTCACACATTAACTTGTTGGCTTTTTGAAGTGACATTACCTAAATGACTCATCATCCCATCCTGAACCTGACCAGCAGTCACATTTATAACTGGAACTAGAGAAAGCAACTGAATTTGTTGTCCAGAAAAGCATCTTCTGTAAGTAAAACTAGATGAAAGGGGTTGTGAAGAGTTTCTGTATTTACCAGTTTACACAGACTGCGATGAGCAAGAGAGCCATCAATTGACCGACTTGAACTTCCGATCTCACTGAGGAATCTGAATTCGGGATCATGCTTTTCAGAGAACTTCCCCACAGAATATTCTGAGAAGATCGAATCTCTATCCTAACAGTGCACTCTCCAGTCAGTTTCTTGGCTGAGGGGTAGGAAGTACAAGTGTCGATTTGCAACTCTGGGCCCTGCAGTTCTTTTTCCTAATCTCATAATTCAACAACTGATTTCTTACCCACGTTTTCCAAAGTAGCCTAAGAGAAAAGAAAGAGATAAAACTACACAATGGCATAACACCACTGACCAACCTTCCACAATTTGTTCTACCCCCACCCCCCCCAACCTTACCCACCCACTACAAGAAACTAATCCAAAAAAATGGCAGCACACTACAAATGATAATACTAGGTTTAGTTAATACTTAGTTGATGGCTCGCATACATGAAGCTTAGTACTACTTAAAGAATGCTTTCCAAAATTTCTACTGGCGGAGTAGTATGAAACCAAGTTGCAAGTGACAGAGCATAAAGAACGCTACCAACTTCATATAATGTACAAAACTAGGTAACAACTAAATGCTGGTAAGAAGCATCAGTACCTATTTAGTACTACCGACAAAATTGCTCAAGTAGTATCGTGTTAGGGCATTCCAGCTGTCAGTGAAAACCCCCTGGGATGTTCTGTGACCACATCTACATATCAAACAACAATGTAGATATTATAGTGACATTGATCGACGAAAGAAAAAGCTTGAGCAGAATATCCCATTTGTGACTCAAAACATTATTTTCAGTTGTATGTTATCTCCGTCATATCTTGAGAAGATATCGATGGAGTTGTGACGATTAGCATTTAAAGATCCAGTCACAAATTCTGACTCTGATATGAATGAGTAGAGCAGGATATCATGGGAATTGTGCAGTTAGCATTTAAAGATCCAATCCCAGATTCTTACTCTTGATATGAATGTAGTAGGCCAAAAACTAGTACCACTGTCAATGATGGTTATATAATGTTCGTTAATTTAGGAACTGTCAGGGTTTTGAGTCCTACTACGTATATATTTATATTATTGCACTCTTCGAAAATATGCTTTGCATTAATGCAGCCTTCATTTAATCTTCTTTTAGCAGAACAAGAAAGTTGTTGCCTGACAAAATCTCCCTTTAAAGCTGGACTACCAGAATACTGGATGCGTATATCATCTCCATGGTTAGCCCACACTGCAAATAGAGGAGTTCAAACAAGTTACCTGGTATATTGGTTGTGGTATGGGGGACTTGGTCTTGTTATATGTTCTTGGAAAATTCTCACCTCATGAACTAGTTTTTGGGTTGACTTAGGCCTTTAGTCTATTTTCTTATCATGATATTAATATGAGATATTATCTACTGCTTCATAGTCCAAGTGCTACTTCATTGGAGGATTCAATCTTTTCCTTGTGACAGGGTGAGTTATATAAGCCGGTAGGAAGTAACTACTAAAAGTTCTAGCAAATGGATGATTTGTTATTGTCAGACAGGATTAAGTTTTATTGCCCTTTACCATATCAAAATGTATATTGCTGATGAGAGGTTCTGTACTGAGTATTGAACTGTTCTTTTATCCTAAGCTACGAGAAAACTTTGATTTGGTTATTTCTTTATTCTGACAACATCATGTTCTCCACCCTAATACTCTAGATTCCTTCTTTTTTTTAATCAACCCTTTCTTCTATCATTAAAAGAGAGGGAACACACGCACAACTTGCACATAGAGAAAGTAATACAAGTTACAAGAGTTATTAGTTTATACATTTTATCACAACAATGTCAATTCAACATCAAACTCTAATAAGGCAGAATATTAAGTATCCTCCACGGTTATACCCTTTCAACTGGATAATTTTCTCACTTTCCACAAAACTTTGCAACAAATCCATCAGAATCAACCCCTGTTCTTCACATTCGAGTGCCTACATTAACGAGCCAATTGAGTCCTACTACCGATGTATTTATATTAATGCACTCTCAAAAAATATGCTTTGCACTAATGCTGCCTTCATATGATATTTTCTTCTTTTTGCAGAACAAGAAAGCGGTTACCTGATAAAAACTCCCTTTAAAGCTAGAGTACCACGGCTGGCCCACACTGCAAATAGTTTTTAAGCTAAATGAATAAACCGTTCAAGATAAAGAAGCTTAATATCTATCCAGCATAGAAGTTTTAACACAGATATCAAAAAACTTCTCACAGAGTTTAAGCTTTCGTCAAGGTTGGGGTGTGAGCTAAAAGTTTCTTCAGCATTGAAAGAACCAAGCCTTCTCAGTTGGAATTCAGACATTTCCAACCTAGCATGCTCTGCAAACAAACATCATCGATTAGGGAATCTGTAAAGTGTGATGAGAAGTTGAAAAAAGTGGATCCAAATGTGTTAGTTAGTACAGGCTTCTCTAGTGGTTTCAAGTCCCAAGGCACAACCATATAAACCTCCCCCTGTCCTGATCCCAGTTCCCACAACCAGCAAATGAATAATTATAGAAAACGGTGTCAAATATTAAGCCAGACTGAATCTTCCAACTTTCTAGTTTTAGGAAATAACATTCACTCCCAGTCGGGACATTCAATAGAAGCTGCCTAGAACCAGAAAGGCAGTAAGATTATGAAATTGCTAGTGAAGGAGCTTCTAGGCACCCAATGTGTATTTGAAGAAAAATGTCAATGTGAAAAGAAATTGTCAACTGAATATCTTGAAGCTAGTGAAGGAGCTTCAAATAGGCACCCAAAGTGTAAGTAGAGAAAGCTAAGTGACCATTATGTTGTATCTCCTTCCACAATCGACAATTCTCAAGGGTTAAATGAAAAATATGCACAAGCAGTTGTGGTGCAGTATTTTCCCCTCTGAACAAAGAAATGAAACTAGTATTTTATATGCATCCACATCAAGCACCAATGATAGCAATGTGTATACAGGAGGGAAGGTACCTGTTTTACATTTGTACGGTCAATGCAGTTTGTCTTCAAAACTCCAAGTTGCAGTTCAACTTTCTCACCTTTCTCATTCAATAGAAAGTAGCTATACCATAAGAATAAGAAATCCAAACTTAACATCAAAATCAGTTGAAACAACAATTAGATACTACAAGAACAGAGTGGAAAAGCAAGCATATCTGTTCCTGACAAAAGACCAAAGAGAAATAATTACTTTATCATGGATGAAATTTAGAGTCTCTAAACAACACCATGCAATTAATTACTTTATAAGTCTGCTATTTGGTTTAGCTTTTTAGTTTCTCCCCAATTTTCAAACCAAATAAGAAAACGACTGTTGCTGCCTCTGCATTGCATACAGGTGTTTTGGCATAATCTTTTGCTTTAGAGATGTAACATGAAATGACACATTCTGTTTGACTTATTTGTTTCTTATAGTTCATTTTACGACAAAGTAATATAAAAGTTGTGATAATGACTTTAATTGCACAACATGCTGACTTACTCGGGGTTCCTTGACTAGTTCTTGGTAATCAAGGTTTAACTGGTTTGTCCTCCCAGAAAGAATAAAGAGAAAGGAACAGTTAAAATTGTTAACACACCAAACCATCCACAGTTAACAGAATAAACCTCGTCCAATGGCTTCTGGCTTAAACGGGTCCACGCACATCCCACCTCCACTATCCTAAATGGATACTACCAACTTAATCTCAAAAAACTTTACTTTCAAAACCTTATGATATCCATTTGGCCTCCCGTGAGCTTTAGTAACAATTTCCAACAAAAAAAACGCAACTTAGAGCCTCTCTTTTAAAGTCGAAGCTTGCCGGGAAAGCATGCATATCATTTGAATGGCTTTATTTTGATGTCGGTGGTGTAAAGAAGCATAAGAAACCATGGGGGCTTTAAGCGCAAATAAAGCGGGGGCTTTAAGCGCAACGCAAATAAAGTGTGGCTTTAATGAAAAAAGGTGCAAAGGGAGAAAAAATACAAATATATATTTCAGTCCAAGTCTAATAATTATAATCATAAATGACAAATATACGGCCAAAGAAATTGAAAATTGTTTATGATAAAGTGAAATATCAATTAATTAGTTTCACTTCTTCATAGGAGGCTCATTGGCAAGGAAAACAGTTGCCTTAGAACCTTGATGACAACATGAAGTGCACATAAAGCAAGGTGAAGCGCTTAACATGTTTTGAGCCTCGCTTCAGGGCTTAAGCGCGCTTAAAGCGCGCCTTTGATAACAGTGATCAAACCACTCCTCTCTTAATCTACATTAAAAAAAAATCATAATCCTTGACTATGTAAAAAAGGACACATTTATTTTGACATGGGCCTCAATATCTACATAAGAATGCACTCCATGAGACACAAAGTGATGTAAGAAAAGACAAAGCACCCTATATCTCTCTCCTCTTCTTCAACATTATCACCAGATTGCAATAAAAAATAGTAAGACATTATTTGGTTAAAGTACTCATACAGGGAATGTTAATGCAGTGATAATAATGTAAAAACCGTTATCCGGTATAGAATAATGTAGGGATTCTAACGCGGTGAATAATAAATGAGTTAGCTATGCCGGGACTGTCCATCTACTATATAGGGAACTTTTGCCTGTAAATACTCATCCGTTTCTGTTTTTAGCCTTTTTAACAGGGCATGGACAGCTTCGAAAAGGCATTGAAAACCAGTCCTGAAACAGCCTTGCAAGCAACCACCCACCAGTCCTCTGATGATTCGGGGTTTAGGGTTTTGTTCAAAAATCGTTAATACAAGAGAACCCTGACCGAACTGCGCTCCAAGCAGCCTCACACTTTCACTTTATAATAATATATATGCATTCAAGAATACCAATTTTACTCCAAAAAGACAACAATTTCCTTTGATATACTTAAAATATGCATCTAAAGAATACCCATTTTACTACAAAAAGGAAACAATTTCCTTTAAACATGCATTTTAAAAAATCAAAAAGTTCTTATTTTTTTCTTATATGGAGAATACCGAGATAATCAAGTTTTTTTAACTTTCTTTCAAGAATACCAAGTTACTTGGGCAGATTGATCGGCCACGAAAATTGATTGGGGTTTTGGTCGGACATCGCCACGGAGAATTAGTAGCAGCAATCCGGTGGAGCAGCGTTCGAAGGCAAGGAATAAAAAGGAAAAAAGGATACTCTAAAATGCTAAAACACAATTTCATAGTAGTATAATGATAATATTTTATTGTAATAAGTAGTTCTAAATTGAAATAAACAAGTAGGCTGTTAGTTAACTTCTAATGGTACCCCAAGACAAGGAAACAAGAAAAATGCAACATACAAGCAGTCAGAAGGTTGGAAAGACAACTCACCTCAGTGTTATATTGGCATCATAAGAGAAGTACAGACCGGGAGTCCTCTCTAAGACTTTAAGCAGTGCAGAAAACTGAGCCTCCATGTTTTTCTGCCAAGCGACGAAGCAATATCATAGGAACAGAAATAGATGACACCAGCATTAGATTTGAAAGAAATGGGGTAGGGAATTAAATAGGAAATTGGAGACCAAACTGTTCAGCAGCAGAGTTCTTGAGAGACTGATCGCAAGGAAAAAATTCATCGATGAAACTTTAGGGTGCCCGAAGTAAGATCCAACACATTCACGGTTTGTTATGACCAGTACATATGAACCTGCAAGAGCAGCACACACTACATCAGAGAAAGCTTTTATTGATACCTATCAAATGCATAATTGATATTTCTCTTCCAACAAGCTCACAAATATTCCTTCGAGATCCCCTCCAAAGACTGGCACCGTTTACTATCAGTGCCCTTCCCTCTTCATTATCACATCTCTATTCGGAGAGAACATGCCTATTTTTGGCAACTTCTCAAAAAGAGCTCTTTCTAACAATAGTTCCAGCAGTATCATGCCTTTCTTCAACAACCATTCTAATAGAGACACATCCCTTTCCTATAACTTACTCCTTTCAGATGTCTGGTCATGTCATGACTCTTTATGAGGAATTATCAGTCTTAGCAAACACATTTATAATATGAATACAATACTCACAAATATGTATGACATGCCCCTGTAAACATTGGACTGTTTGGTTTTGCAACCAAAAGAAGCTAGACACGTGGTTCTGCATTGTTCTCCATAACAAAGAGAAATAATTTTGCTCTCAAAGAACAACTGTGATGTAAGGACCTTTCAGAGTCAGAGGGTCCTTGTTAATACTTTGTTGTGATTTATGGTTTAATACTGTGATGTAATCATATTAGCCAGTTTAACTTATTAATTTCACTCATATTTAAGTTCCAAAAAGTGATTAGGCTTTTTGATTCTTTTTTTAAATAGAAAACAACCCAAACCACACAAAACAAACACTAACACAAACTCAACTCTATAAAATAAATCTAGAGCCTCACATTCGTTTCCCAACCCCAAAACAAATTAAACCATAAATCACAACAAAAAATCTCACCTTAAATTCCACAGAGGTCTTTGAAGGCTCCAAAGTAAAATCATATAAAGATGTTGGACAATTTAGGTTCAACATAACCTGTGGATATATCTGAGATCTACTTCACTTCTCAATGTAAGAAGCACTGTCAAAACTCATAGCTGTGTTATTAAGTAATTTATGTATTGGTCCTTTGGAAACAAATCTTGAATTGATATTTGCATTACGGAGGTCAAGGAAAACAAAAACACCGTAAAAACAGGCATCTGATATAGAAAATGCTAACCAAAGATTGGTCTTCCGTTTTTTTTGGTCAGGAAAATATACTAGTAACAAGTGGATACAGAAATATTGAAGGACCTGCAAATTGAAGAGTGGTTGTTAGGGAAACAGAGTGTAGAAAAGAGAATTTATAACATCTTTTATTCATTTGGGCATGTATACCTTCATTGTGTAAACATGAGGACCTGAAATGTAGCCTGAGAGCTTGAATGAACCATCACTTGCATCAAGTTGTTAAGGGAACTCGGATGAATTCCAAACTCACTGGACAATACCAGCAATGAAGAAGGAGAAGCATGTGTGCAAAGCAGGTCATCCTCGCTGCATGCAAATGAACAAAATCTAAGAAACCAGACAGAAAATTTCCTTAAGTTAGCTGATGTAACAAACACAGACCTTTCAATATCAACAATTTTGAAGGAGACACTGGGATGCACAAGGTCAATTCTTAGCAGAGACTTTTTCAGAGCATGCAAGACCAATGCAAGACCTTCTTTGGGCTTCCAGATTATATATGCAAACCAAAAGAACAATCAGGTTAGAGTACAACCTTAAAAGTAAAGTATGTAATCATTATTTTTCATTTGTTTGAATTGTGAGAAAAGTAGCAGTACTTGGAGTGCATTTGCTTCTTTTGAGCTGGTTGGTTGTAAAATACATCATGAATAATGACAGCAAAAAGAAAAATCTCAATAAGATTTCTTATTGGCGAACCAGTCAACTCTTGTACCAGGTAGGATTGTACATAATACCTGTTGTACAAAAATCCTGCCTATGTCATCAATTCCAAGGTACAAACACTTGTCGTTCTGTAAACAATGTCTAGAACAAAGACCACATTAGTAGTTTTATACCTATACTATAGGATACTACCAGCTAAATCTCAAAAGAACCTTATCTTCAAAACCTTACGATATCCATTTGGCCTCCCGTGAGTTTTAGTAACAATTTCCAACAAAGAATCGTCAGAAATAGAGCTCAAAGCCTCTTCTTTAAAGCCAAAGCTTGCTAGGAAAGCATGCATATCATCCGGCTGTATTTTGATGTCGCTCGTGTACATATATGGTGAATGCTCGGGAGTTACAACTACTAACAATCAACTAACTCCCATATACAGAACAGAACAATCCTATCCTACATTTCTAATTCATAATCAAATATAGTTGGCCTAATTTTAACAAATGCTACCTAAAACTATCTTGCATTCAGCTACCACAAAAAAGGTTAAGGTGAGGGGCAATGTTAATTGGATCACTAGGTAATTGTTTGAGTTACCTGGGCAGATTTGATGGCCAAAACCGTAGTTAAAATGGCCAGAAAAAAATGAAGCATGACAGAAGATGAAAGAAACAGGCACATATACTGTCTCCATAAGCGGACCTTAAAGTACCTAAGCACCAATATTTATGTTCCGGCTCAACTTTAGCAAAAATAAATAATCATACATCTCTACATACAATAGTGATCAACGAAAACATATTTCATGTCTCTATACACCCCACCCCACCTCCCTCAAGTTACCGGTTTTCTTTTGGGGAGACAGTTCAGTTAAAGAAAGTATTTATTGCAAATGAAGCACCAGGAAGGCAATGTACATGAACAACTTATAATACAAGCAAAACCAAAATGTAAGCATCAATATTTGGTGTTGTGTACAGCCATACAAGTTAGCCAATTTACAAGTAAAACCACATAACAATAAATAAAAGAACATCTGTAAAAAGATAATAAGACGCGACCATCAACAGCCATATCTGTTTGAGAAATGCATGCAAGCAATCCTATAGATTCACAACTATTGCATTCAAGTTATGAACATCATAGTTGTCCGGCAAAGAGAAATTACGTCACAACAGCATCACTAAATAGAAAAGAATGATGTCATCCAACATTTGCAAAAAGATTTACCATCATTTTTTCTCCCATCAACACTAGTCCCTCTCGTGAAACACCCCACAGATCTTGCACAGAATAGTAAACTTCAGATGTGAAATAAATAATAAATTGAGCAGATAAAAATTGATTAGATCAATGTCAAATAAACTTAAACTTACCATTGTCATCCACCTTAACATAGCAGGTCGCAATGTCTATAGCAACAAATACCTGGAGGAAAGTAGGTTAGGTTCAAACTAGGACTACACTACTTATAAGAATAACAAACATTAAAAGAACAGCCCTATAGGGAAGCAAATCTCATGGCAAAAAGGAATAAGCTGTTATATATATTCAATTGGATTAAAAAAAAGTTATAACACTAGAATGGAACATCATACTAAGAAGAGTAAATGTATATCAATTTTGATGTAAAACATATGCCCTCAATATCAGAAGTAGCAAATGAAGCAACATAAGAATTCACTGAAGAGTTTGAGCAACTAGTCTAAGCGATTAAATTGCATAACAGCACGACTTGCCATTTTCTCAGCAGCTTGCCTCTATTTTATATTCGGTGGAAGACAGGCTGAAATTCAAACTTGGAATACGAATGAGATCAAAAAGGTCATTTCAAATAACAAAAGCAGAGAACATATAATTCCCATTCTCTTACATAGCACAATTTCAACTTTAAAGAAACAATCAAAATCATTAGTCTAGACAATACATTGCGAGAATGACAACACAAATAACAATGTAACTTCAGAAAGCAAGTTCTTGAATTTCTTTATTTTTATAGAGAATGCATGCAAGAATTCAAAGATAATCTTACAATAATGAGTTCTCAAACTCCCCTTTTATCTTTTTGATGGGAAGTGCAGTAATATTACTAAAGCAGATAAAATGACTGGAAAAATGATTCAAGGTTTAGGGTTTTAATCAGAAATCGTCAATACAAGAGAACCGTGACCAAACTGCGCTCCAAATAGCCTCACACTGTCGCTTACAACATGCATCATAAAAAACCACAAGTTCTTATTTTTTCTTAAATCACGAATCCGAGATAATCAAGTTTTTTTAATTTTCCTTCAAGAATGGGAAGAGCAAGTTACTTGAGAAGATTGATCGGCGGCGAAAGTTGATTTAGGATTTATGGGGTTTTGTCGGGAAACGTCGCCGGAAGAGGTTAGTACACCAGGGGTGACTTCTACATTAGCGGTGTCCTTTTACTAGTTCTTGAAAGGTTGTGCTTGCTCCTTACGCAGTGTCTGTTTTATAGTTGTGGCTTCTAAATTGCGCAGTATATACGCGGGTGAAAACTAAGTACACGCGGGATTTATTTATTTTTTATTTTAAATTAAAACAAGAAGAGTCTAACCTATTCATAATGTGAGATTTGTTATCATCGCATAAAACTGTTATTATTTAACTTGTCTAATTTTATTTATTTGATTCAAAATGAGATTATAAATTGATATTTATATATTAAATTTTTTTTAATATTTAATATTGCTTTATTTAACTTACATATTTATAATATTATAATTTTTGCATATTGTAACATTTAATCACTGAAGTAGACACTTTCTAATTTTCTTTGTCAATCACATTCTTTTTTATTTAGCGATTGCTTAATAATCTTGTTTAAACATTTCAAATATTTAATATTGCTTAATTTAGACTTAAGTCATCTCTGATCTCTTAAAATTGTCCGCATAATTAAATTAGACACCTTATTTAAGGCTTGTTCCAATTGAACGCTTTCAATGGTTAAAATATATATCTATTCGATATTTTATGACAATCAACTAAAATTAGAAAGTGATGACACTCACAATGATGCGGCACAATAACCAATAAAAAAAGACATATGACATTAGTCCATAATAATAATTAAAAAATAAATTAAAAATAAATAAATAAATAAATTTTTAGCCAACAAAAAAAAGGAGAATCTTTCTTCCCCATTTCTTCTTTGCTCACCCAACCGCGTTGTCTTCCTTTGTTCGGACGGAGTTGTCGCCGGTTAAAATTACAAACAATCCGATAATCATCGTAACTCTACCTTTTTCTCTCAATACATACGATGATTTTCTTCCCGCCCCAGCCCTTCTCCTTTATTTTAAAACTCATCAGCATTGTTAGGCTATTTCTCCAAATCTCATTTTTTTTCTTCAAACAGATTTGTATATTTCTTTAATTCCTCTATGTTGTAAGTTTTTTAGAGTTTGAATTTTTTTAAAAAATTAAGAAAATAACTTCAGATTCGTATTAGTTTGCCAAAAAAAATTCCATTGGAATTATATTTTTATACAATTTGATTATTATTTTTGATACAATTCTCTTCTGCAGCTCCAAGATAATATCAGTGATATTGATAACGGCGGAATAATACTAAAAAGAAATAATACAAGAGTATACGGAGAAGGGGTGAGCCGGGGAACGGTAACTTAGGAATTTGACCTATAAGAATTCTAAATAATATGAAATTGTCCAATAGAAGGAAGACGATTGACATGAATATAACTTGCAGATTCATTTTCTCTTTTAAACAAAAAATGAAGGAAAAACATGGAATTAAAATGTACAAGATCTTAAGATGGAAAAACATGGAATTAAAATGTACAAAGATCTTAAGAGTTAAGACCGAAGAAGACAAATGTTTTGAACTATTAAAGGGGCATCAAGTATGGGGTGAGTTTATTCTTTTTTTATTAAGAGATTATTGTTGAACTGAATTATTACTACTAATTTTAGTTATCTAGTCAATGTATTCAGATTTTTAAAAAATTCCAAAATTAACTCTATAAATATTTTTAAAAATAAAATTGGCATCTAGTCAAGAGCTCAAGGATAGTGAACTACACTTACCTTGCCACATAAGCATTTTTCCTTTAATGGTATATGTTTTAAACAATTAGAATGTTTACATAATACAAATCCTAGTTAAGGTGTTTAAGTAAATTATGCGAACAATTTTAAAGAATTTTCTATAACTTAAACCCTAAATTTAACTTGCATATTTATAATATTATAATTTTTGCATGTTATTTATTTTTAACTAACATTTGATCACGGAAATAGACATTTTCGAATTATCTTTGTTAATCACATCCCTTTTTATTTAGTGATTGCTTACGACAAACCTCATCATATGATCTAGAATATTTTTCTGTAGACTTTTGATCTTAGAACCTACAAATTACGTGCAAAAAGAATACATTGTATAAAGTCTTCTTAAGAAATTTTATGTCTATCTATCATTATATTGAATTTCAAGCTAACTGCACTGCAGGCATAATTTCTAACCACAATTATTCAAATTAGATGCTATATATATTGCTATATATATTGCCATCCATATAAATTACTAATAAAACAGCCCTAGTAAAATCTCAAGCATCCTTTATATCTCTATTGGACTCGGATTTTAGACAAATGCACATTTCATATTCCCTGTTTTCAGCATCAGATGCATTGCATTTATGTTTTTTTTTTTTCTGTAGTGTTGAGAGCCGGAGGATAGTTAAACTTTGTACGAACTTCAATTCTTTGAGATTAATTCCAGACGTGAGAGTTGGCAAGGATTATTTATGTTAGGAGTGTGTTTTCACCATTTTTAATTTATCTTTCTAGTTTAATTTCCTAAAAGTAATTACATTCTTAGTTTCAAAGTTTAACCACACAACTGGCAGAAGAGAGCCATTATTCCACTCGGCAAAAACATGATAATCGAGGTACAAGCAAGCTGATCTGGACACCACATTTATCTATAAAAAAAAAACTGTCTGTCTTGAGTTCGAGCCTAAGTAGATTCAAGACAACCTTGAGCTCATCTCTCAATGCACCAAGTTGAGCTGAACCTGGCTAAAGTTGGGCTTGGCTTAGCTCATTTTTACACAACCAAAATGACAGTAGATTTTTGGGCTTGGGGGCTCTAGAACCACTCACACACACTCTGAATGTTCCAAGTTTATAGCGTTGCTTGCTTCAACATAAGAAGACCACCTGTCATGGATTATGGACATACTCATCCATATTGGAGTTATGACACATATGGAAACAAAGACATCAGGAACAAAGAAAGTATCCTAAATCACTTTCTATTCTAAATCCTTGTTCTTTCTCTTTTTCTTACATGGGGGTGGATGGAGGGCAAGAGAAAGCATCAAGGAAGCTCCAAATTAATAAATCAAGTACTAACTTACTCCTGAAAGCCTTCTTTATTCAGGACCCAATTCACTGATGGGGCAACTATTGATGGTTCATCTTTACTAGCAAGCTGTGGGTAGCAAATACATTATTCAGAGAACATGACACAGCATTAAAGATAGATTCATGAGAAAGATAAGAGTTAAATGGAGTAAAATTAAGTTGGAATGCTTTGATTTGCACATTTAGACAGGCATATATCATCCCTTAGAGGGAGCACTATGAATGTTGAAGATTATAAGCTACAAAGTGTAGCAAAAGGTTTGAGAATGTAGGTGAGTACCTAATCATGTATTACCAACTACAATCAATGTTGAAGTGAATAAGCTATCAACATTGATTATTGAAACAGCTAATCAGAACGTAAGCGAGGTAATAAAATACCTCCCACTTAAATACGGAAAAGATATTGACCTTTGCATGTGAGGTGAAAATTGACTGCTGTCCTCCGTTTTTTCTTTAGCAAATTGAGGCTCAGATTTGTGTGAAGACAAGGCCAAAGAGAAGCCAACCACACCATGGATGCAACAAACAATTGCAATGGTGAGTTATTCGTCTCAATTACAGGCCATACCGGGTTGCCCCGCCAAGATACGGGTTGGGTAATCTCAGTGCCCGAATTTAGTTAGCCAGAAATCATCATTGCCTCTTTAATAATTTTCATAGTCATGTCGTTGTTGTACAGTTGTTTATTGCCTTATGAGCATACGTTTAAGAGTGCAAAAATGCAAAGAAACCCAGAAACTCAAGTGTACTCTGTCTCCTTTTTTAATGCCTGTTAGTTTGTTTTAAAAAATGGAGAATCATAGGCAAAGCATAGAGATAAGGGCAACCACCCTTGATAGAAATCCCATACTCTCTGCTGCCACATTCTTGAATTTTTAGGCTACCTACAAAAGGGAAATCACAAGACTTCAAACGTCTTTCTGCCAATTCTTTCTCCTGAGGCTCAGATTTGTAATAGAACCAGGCAAAAGGAGACAAAGTAACCGCCACAGCTGCAGACCTCCGTTGCAAAATGCTGATGCCTTACCAGGTTGCCTTGCCAAGATAAGGGTAGCTCCAATTCATGACCCAACTCAATACAACTTCATTTGTCATCATCACAGCCTTACCCTATAATTAAAATCCCATTTTTCTCTCTGCTGCCTCATTCTGAGTTAATGTAACTAAAAGAGGTTCACAAGTATTACTTGCAAAAACAGAAACGCAAACTAGCATAAGTGCAGAACTTCAAAAAAAATCAGGGCTTACCAAAGAAGGGAGGCAACCCCCCCCCCCCCCCCCCACCTCAAAAATGGATCTCCTACAAATATTTTGACCACTGCGATGCCTTGCGCTGAATTTTGCAACGGGAGAAGTTCTCAAAATATATTTATATATTTCCTCGATTCTAGGAGACATTTAATTTAAGACCTGGTTAACCTCATTAGCTACATCAAATTCAACACTATAATCATCTTCAAGGCGATTCTATGGACGGGTCTGGTGTTCACACATTAACTGGCTGTGATTTGTTCCTCTGACTCGGATTGCCTTTCCAACAAGGACTTGACATCACATGTGAGCTTCAGTGGAAGTTCTCATTAGTTGATTTCCGAGCCCTGTTGATCAATGTGAATGTGTGAATACCAGACCCGTCCATATGCCTTTGATCTTGTGGAATAACAATATCGCCGAAGAGGAAAGTGAACACGTGCAGGCTTTCAGGATGATGAGAGAAAAAATCACCAATTCTCCTGGATATGGGACGTAGGATTTGGCTTCAGAGCATGCACCGTGTCAGGAAGCTTCATTCCATCACAAGTGAAGAAGACGGGGAAGTTGTTCCCTAGCAGATCAAAGTTTCCCTGATGGTAGATAGCAAATCGAGCCAGATTTAAGGATTAACTTCAAATGCAATCAAGAAATCACAACCGCAGGCATATTTGAAAAGCAATGAGATCATTTCTCTGACTATGGAAAGACAGGCGTGAATCATGAAAATTAGGCAGCATAAAATTCACTGAAAGGTAGGGCCTTACAGTCTCCAATATGATGTTAAACAACATAAACAATCGCTTCATATTTCATGACCTGCTAGAAAAGTTACCAAACATGTGACCCATATTCAAGGTACTTCAAAATATATTATTTAATATTGAGCTTCATATAATTTTTGGAATTGCAACATAACATCGTCTATGTAGCAATCCAGTCAACATATAATTGAGGTACTAATTATTAAGCCGTGTACCAATAAGGAATTGAATTATGAAGGTATAGAAATATAGTAGCTGTAACTTGTCAAATTGATGTTTGGCATACCTCTCTGGTATAGAACTTGAGAGCAAAACCACTATGGTCCCACAGAGTTTCAGGATTACCCCTCTCATGAATAGCAGTAGAGAATTTCACAATTAGTGGAGTCTGAACACTGGGAGCTCCGAGGAATTCAGCACAGGAAGGTGAGCAATGTCACAAGTAACTTCAAAAAACCCTTTGGCACTAGGCACCTCGGGCATGAACAACACATTCCGTGATATGTTCCCTGTCAAAGTTGGCAAGTTTCTCCACCAAATGGTAATCATCAAGCAACACAGGACCTGGAAAGAAAATTATGAGCAGCCACAAACACAAATATGCCAAAGAATCTACCATACTTAACATCACTCTCCATATCAGGTTTGATATAGGAAGGTAAAAGTAGGTAATAACCTTTGATCTATAACCGGTTAAATTTCACCGGTAATATAAAAGATATTTACGCGGTAAGTGTGTACAAACCTGAGTAACAAGTAATTGCTGGTAAGAAGCATCATCACCTGTTTAGTCAACAAAATTGTTCAAGTCGTATCGCTTTAGGCCATTACCTCCGTCAGCGAGAACCCCCTGGGCTGTTCTGTCACCACATCTGTAAATCAAACAACAATATAGATTTTATAATGACATTGATCGACGAAAGAAAAAGCTTAAGGTCCCATGGAAAATGATATGGAAGACCAAGATCCCATACAAAGTTAATTGCTTCATATGGCTGCTGGCTAAGGAATCATTACTGACACAGTGACAATTTGAACAAAGGCAAATTCAATTATGTTCAAGATGCTTCTTATGTGGGGAACAAGTGGATACAATTAGTCATCTCTTCTTGCACTGCAAATGGGATGGAAAGCTTGGGGGATGTATCCACTTGAGAAAACAAATTGGGTAAAGCACAGGGAGCACAGAGGATCCTTACATTTGGAACGGGTGATTGGTAATGCATCAACAAGGAGGAAGAGTTGAAGATTGTCCCCATGTCCCAGCATGCATGGACGTATAAGATAGAAATCTAAGTGCTTTTGAAGACAAGCAGGAATGGACTTTCAGAGCTCAGATGAAATTGTCTAGCGTTATTTATTTTTTGGTAAAGAAACCTTTAGTCCAAGCAGAAATGTCCTGGGATGTTTAGATTATTGTAAAAGCATAGGTGATAGACAGCAATATGACTACAGAGACTGTATACATTTGAAGGAGCACATATTTTGGATGTATTCTACCTTGAATATCCAGATATTGTTCCTATCCCTCAAAAAAAATATCAATTTGCTTGATGTAAAAATCAAAAAGTATCCTCAAAAAAGTAGTGGTTGTATGCAGATGGGTTTTTTTTGGACCTTTATAAGATTAGTTAGGGCAATCTCCTCCCTTTGAGCTGCTTTTGGGGTTGTTAAGCCCTAGACCTAATTTCACAATGCTATACAGATTTTAGCTTATGCTATAACCCCTCATGAGCTCTAGAGAGATTTATCGATGGAATTGGTGCAGTTAGCATTTAAAAAAAAAGTCCAATCCCAGATTCTCTCTCTTGATATTAATGTAATTGGCCAAAAAACTAGTACCATATGCCAATGATGTTATATATTCGTTGATTTGGAATTGTGCAGGTTTAGCATTAAAAGAATCCAATCCCAGAATCTTACTCTTATATGAGGTTTTGGCAAAAGCTATTACCAATGCCAATGATGATTATATAATGTTCGTTGATTTAGAAACTTTGTCAGGGTTCTGAATCCTACTATGTATGTATTTATATTATTGCACTCTCTAAATATATGCTTTGCACTAATGCAGCCTTCATATGACCTTCTTTAAGCAGAACAAAAAGTTATTACGTGACAAAATCTCAATTTAAAGCTGGAGTACCAGCATAGAAGCTTTAACACTGATATTAAGAAAAATCTCATAGATTTTGAAGCTTTTGTCAAGGTTGGGATGTGAGCTAATAGTTTCTTCAGCATCGAAAGCACCATGCCTTCTCAGTTGGAATTCAAGCATTTTCAGACCTATCATGCTCTGCAAAACAACATCATCAATTAGGGTGCCTGTAAAGTGCAATGAGAAGTTGAACAAAAGTGGATCCAAGTGTGTTAGTGGTAACAGGCGTCTCCTAATGATTCATCCTAAGAGAAAATATCTCGACCCCGCTGTCATTTCCAGGTTCCCACAACCAGCCATGAAATATCTAAAGAAACGTGTCAAAATACTAACCAGAGTTAATCTTCCACCTTTCTAATATTCGGAATAACATTCACTCCCAGTTGGGACATTTCTAGAATCCTGCCTAAACCAGAAAGGCAGTATATATTATGAACTTGCAGATCATCTCTAGTTAACATGTCTATTTACAGAAAAAGTGTCAACTGAATATCTTGAAGCTAGTGAAGGAGCTTCAAATAGGAGCCAAAAGAATAAGTAGAGAAAACTAAGTGACCATTGTTCTGTATCCTTCCACACTCGACAATTCTTCAGAGTTAATTGGAAAATATGCACAAGCAGTTGCGATGTAAGTATTTTCCTCTCTGAAATATGAAATGGAACTCGTATTTTATATGCATCCACATCAAGTACCAATTATAGTAATGTTTCCACAGGAGGGGAGGTACCTAAGTTACATGTTTACGGCCTAAACAGTCAATGCAGTTGGTCCTCAAAACTCAAATCTCTCATTTAATAGAAAGTGCCTATACCACAAGAATAAGAAATCCAAATTTAACATCAAGGTCAGGTGAAACAACAATTAGATACTACAGAAACAGATGTAGTAGAGGAAGCGTATCTGTTCCTCCTTGCTTTACAAACAACCAAAAGAGAAATAATTACTTTATGATGGATGCAAATTTAGAGTCTCTAAACAATACCATGCAACTAATTGTTAATTTGGCCTATCTCTTTCTCATTTTCTCTTTCTCATAATATTCTGACTCAGTCTGCTATTTGTTTAGCTTTTCAGGGTGTTTTGGCATTAACATGAAATGATAATTCTGTTTCACTTATTTGTATCTAATAGTTTCTTCTATGACATAGTAACATAAAAGTCGTGACAATAACTTCAATTGCACAAATGCTGCATTAGACTGGATTGCTTGACTAGTTCTTGGTAAGGCAGGTTTTACTAGTTTGACCTCCCAGAAAGAATAAAGAGTAACAAGAACAGTTCAAAATTCTTTACAGTTAACCCACCAAACCCTCCTCGATTTACAGACCAAACCTGGCCCTATGGCTTTGTGCTAGAATGGGTCCACGCACATCCCAGCTCCACAATCATCCTCTCCAGGAAGATGAGATTCAGAATTAAGAGAATATTTTTTTGTAATCCCACATTATTTACGACTAGCAAGGGGTTGAGGAAACTAAAACTCTATACAAGATAGTAAATATGTGTGTGTGTTTATAAATATATCTACACTTGGATGAGACATACCTATTTTTTAATGAAAAGATCTTCAATTTGATCATAGAAGATAGAAAGGAGTTCAAAATGAACATGCCCACATATGTGGTTAATATTGAAGTGTAAGTATCTGCAGAAATCCTAAGAAATTAGAATGAAATGTGGTACTTAAAAAGATCCATATGATTTACCACAAGAAGATAACTGGAAACCTACTTCACATTAGCAGCAATAACATGCTGCATTGCATTTGCGAACTTTTCACTTAGGCGTCCTCCTCCTCGTCCTCCTCCTCCATGCTGATAAGAGTTTTGGATAAAGAAGTCAAGGATAATAAATAAAATTGTCTAGATATTGATGTAAATATACACAAAATGTCTTCCATACATTTCACATTAAAAAAATCAAAGACGAGATCCCTCCAAGTTATCATTACACATGCACAAAAGAAAGAGAATCAAGCCATGTTTTCTAATAGATAAACTAGTCTGACCAAGAATTAATTGAAATATTTTACCTTATTGACAAGATCAATGGATAGAATATTTCCGTACTTTTTTCTCCAGATCCAAGTAATGTCGCCAACAACTCTAGGCTGGAGAATGTTACTCAACAGAATCATCAAGAGTGGAAGGCCATTAAGTGTGTCATAGAATCAAGAAACTAAAAGAGGAAAAGAGCTACTCAACTGCTTCTACAATTCTCACCATCTCAAACTTGTACTTGTATGTCAAATCAACAATCTGATTCCATACACTATACAGGCTTGGCAGTCTCATCCTCTGGTAGACCACACAAATAACACACATCTCAAGAACTTTGTACATGTAACGAACTACACCCGAGAAGAAGCATATCCTCCAAACCAAAAGTGGAAAATAAGAATCAAGGGCCGCTTAAATCTAATCCCATAAAACTAATGACGAACCAATTCTAAAAATTATGTGTGTTTTCGGCAAATACAACATATCCTCAGGTTGTACGAATATAGAGCTTAATTACCTCCAACCCGTTCTGCCTGCCGCGCTCCAACAAGATGTCACCAGGATTTGCATACCATTGGGGGCGAGATGAGTGGATGGGACTCCATAAGAAAGTGAACGTGGGTGTACTGGTTCGGGCCGCCGTTAATATTTACAACTACGTAAAAAACTATAATATAAGAAACGGCCCTGAGGATTACAAACAATTCTTCCATGCTCCATGAACGCTCCGACTTATTGGGGAGTTCGAGTCATCGCAAGTGCACCAGAACGGCTACACGTAGGTTGTCAGTGAAGCGTGTGATTGCTGTCCAAAGATGGGTGGGGATACAATTACTAATCTGCGCACTGGGTGCAAAAGGGGGTTGGGGTCAACAGCCAGGACGGGCTGATGCCGTACACTGTACAAGCCGTGGGCTAGGTGTGTACGTGTGTTGGTGTGATGGGGTCAGTGCTTGGGTGCGCGTTGTGTGTGGAGCAAGGGAGTCTATATAGCCGGGTGGAGGAAGTAAACTAACTGAATGAGGCTACCCGCACATGAAATCGTGCTGCTATTACCAGCGCAGGCATGAACCAATCGTTGTAATTGTTATATTGTACACATGTGATACCTTACCTCAAGTATGATAGCCCTGGCTAAAAATTTTGAAACATACTTAAAGAGATACCTTCTAAAAGCATGACCAAGCTAAAACATGCAGCTATCAGGATTAAGAAAAATGAGTCACAAATGTGGTCAATGAACATTGTACTAGAGTATTTCACATACTTATGTGGCACAGATTGACAGATACATGGAACATGAGCGCTTCCTTTAATTAACGTTAGTCATCATAACTTTCGTCCTGTGTGTAACAATGTCCACTTTAAGCCAATAATAAATATTGAACAGAGTTCTGCTTATAGATGACAACGCGATGCTCGAGCGGAAGTCATCTACCATCATGGAACACTTCTTTTGTGTCGCGGACTCACAGCTCCAAAACAACGAATCAATACCTATAACATTGAATTCTTACTACTAGAATTGTGTATCACGCGTAACACCAACATACCACTTGTTCTCTAATGTTGTGCATTTACATTGAACTCATGTTCCCCCTCCAGCCTCATAATACAGCTGATCTTAGACACATTCCATCCTTATGCCTTTCTTTTCCATTCCTTTATCTCGTTTTTTGTTATTGTGATTACAAACCGGTGTGACCCTTCTCTGCCTACCTGTTACATACTCGGTTCTCTATTGAAAAGAGAGGTCGATGTACCTCATCACACAAACTATCATTCGCACGCTGTACACTACATTTCATCTAGTCTGTAAAGAGACCACAGGGCGTTAGTGAGCCCCACGCGGAGAAAGGAATACAAGTTTACAGAAGAGTTATTAGTTTTCCATTTCTCACAACAATAGCTATTCAACAATAACTCTTAATGTTTTGACAGAATTTTAAGTATCCCCCTCAGTTATATAATCTACGTATGTATAAAAGGGCATTTTCATGAGCAACAAAGGTTGGTGTTAGAAAAAACATAATCAAACTTCAAACAAGTGTACTGACAATGATATTGTATACCCTTTCACTGGATAATTTGCTTCGCTTTCACAAAATTTTGCAACCAATCATCAGACTCCGCCCCTCTTCTCCCATTCGAGTGGCTACATTAACGAGCCAATTGCTATAACCAAGAGAATAGGTTAAGACTAACTATATAAAATAAACTGAAGACCTGAATAACATGAAGCAACTTGGAACATGGATTCTAATTATTTTGCATTACGTTCAATATAAGTTAATGAGAATTGATGACCATACGTAAAATTTCTGACCTAGTTCATCACTTGCATTTACCATGCTTGGCCAAATTGCAGAGTCGAAAGAAAAAACAAGAAGAAGATATACCAGGTCTCCTGTCTGCATCCTACCCTATGGTTTATGTAAAAAACAACAAGATACAATCAAGTTTTCCTTCGTTCCTGTTTGACATGGCTGGCACAGAGCTTAATACACGTAGATAGCGAGATAAATGGTCAATCACACGCAGTAGCCCGCTATAATGTTCTTAATCAAAGAGATAATCAAGTTTTTTCTGAATTTTCCTCTCCGAAGAATACCAAGCTCACTTGCAAGTCACGATCGTGCGGCGTAACAAAACTATTGATTTAAAGGTTTTGTGGTTTTGGTCGGACATACTGGCCGGGAGGCGTGTGTTCTGTGCTCAGGCACAATATACCGGGTGTGAGTAAGTGTACTTACAAGTGCGGTGAGGAGCTTTTGGTGCTATGTGCTTGTAATTGGTGTGACGGAAGTGGTGTGGAGCTTCTTATCTGCACTCACAAGACGGTCTCTTTTTACGTTTTTGAATGTGTAGTACAGCTTAGCTAACTTACCCAGGCACCTATCACTTTTTGTCAGTAGTTAGCAATAAATTTATGCTATAATACCGCGGGTGATAAAATAGTAACCTACATTATTAATTCACATTGCCGTGAAACTAAAAAAATTACTCCACTTAAAATATATTTATATATACAAGTTTTTTGCATGTTATGTCGTTTCTGTCTCTATATTGTTAGTAACACGAATCTGAGACTCTTTATAATTCATAACTACCACAACAATACTATCAGCAACTTCATTTTTTTTGTGCATATTTTATTAATTTTAGTTGTATACAGCGCTAATACTCAGCTCAATTAGCTAATTCACATTGCAACATCATTAGAATCCATTGGACACTATAATAGATGTTTACTATTGTAGTAACTCTGTGTAGTTGTATCATGTAATTTTGCTCTTTTAAACACTTCTCTATCTTACATAAATGACTGACGTTAGTAAGCCCCATCGATAGGATCGATACACCCCTGCGACAGATAGTCAGAAGTATTACTTTGCATATGACCATCCATTGATGGCGACATATAACTGTATTCAACATTTTTGTGTATAAGTTATAATTTATACATAGAATTGGGTTAAGGAGTGTCATTATCTAAACAAATTAATAGCATTCTAACACTTACATGTGACCTCAAGTTATAGGTGTATGATGGTTTATCATAAAACCAAGGATCTTAGTGTGATCACATTCCAGTGTATCACAAATGTTGACAAACAATATCATTAGAGATAACCTACATTACATTTCTATTTTGGGTCTAAGTGTGCCGATTAATACTCAATTCTTTGGGTGAGTGACAACTTTGTCTAACATACTACATTACACATTATTACCAAAATTGGGAGTAGTTGAGACCTCCATTTATTGATCATGAAAAGAAAACATTTTTTCCACATAGAGATGAAAGAGTGAAACAGAAAGCACAACCTACAATTTTAAGTATCACCACATTGTCTTCCGTCTTTTCAAACTTGTCTCATAGACTTTATGAGACTAATGCGGGAATTCATCAATAGTAATTATGTCTGTCTACAATTTTACCCTTTTATTCCTCTATTCATCTCCATTTTGTCACTCATTTGTAACATTTTGTAGTATCCGCTTAGCCCCTTACATCATAAGAGCTTAATGACTATGTTGCACAAGTAGTATCTGACCTCCTTCGAGACTACGCTAGCAGAAAAGCAGCATCTAGTTGACGAGTGCCTCTCTTTTCTTTAACGGTGTGCTCTAGATTGTTTACTTATGGAGTGGAAATGTTCTTTTTACATGAAAAGATGATTGGTGCACGTGAGAAAATCTGGGGCGGAAAACAACAGTAGTCAATTTGTGGGATTGATTTTTTCTTCATGAGTTTACTGTGGGGTGTCAAGAATATAAACTATGCTCAAATATTTTTAGGCTGTTTTCGATTTAGAATGAAAAATATGTTGAGAGATCATCTATCTTTTATTTTTACTAGACAGAAAAAACAATTGTTTATGAAAGTGAAAATATTTTTTAAAAACAAAATTTACTATTTTAATGGGGTGGGTGGGGTTCGTGGGGGGTTGTGGGATATGTGGCTGGGGATCAAAGGGTAAGGAGTGAAAAAAACATATAAAATCAGCGTATAGATAGTTAGACATTAGTTGATAACTTTATATGGTGTGAACAATAAATATATAATTTTTTTGTTGTGGGTGTAAGGGGGGGGGGGGACTGAACCACAAGTGGATGGTAAGGAAGTTTAAAAATAAAATTTGAAAGTGAACAAATTTTTTAACAAAGCAAAATTAATTTCTTTGGGGCCGGGGTGGGGGCTCTGTCCGGTGTTGGGCGTTGGGTGGGTCAAGGATCGGTGAATAAATAACCACATTTAAATTTGAATAATTTTTTTAAAAAAATAGTTGTACCTCGTTTATGGTTCTTTTCCCCCCCCACAAATGTAATGTGAATAATGGGGAAAGAAATTTTGAAAAATGTTTTTCCTAATTTTGAAGGAAGGTCATTCATTCCTTAATTTTGAGGAAAATGACGTTCATTACAAAAATATTTTTCCAGACATTTTTTTTATTACCCACAACGAAACACTGAGAAAATGAAAAATCGTTTTTCAGAAATGTTTTGCCTATCATACCAAACACACTCTATTGGATTGCGTGTACTAGGCTGGTATTTGTAGCATTCTGTTTCTCATTCATCCTTTTGATTCATGCAATCAACTCCATATCAGATACATCTACTGGTCAATTACGCATGTGGATATATATAAATCTCGTGCCTTAATTGTATACATTATATTGAAAATTTATGTTAGCAAGTTCAAATTAAGTCACAAACTTTGTAATAAGTAAATAGAATAGTATATTATCAAAATATAAAATACATGATAATGGAACTCAATGATAGTAAAATTATAGTAATTAGGTAAGTCAAATTTCAATTAATGTTAGGTCCAGACACCTGGACATCAATAAAAATCCATACAAAGACACATTAGTTCACTAGTAATTAATTGGGTTTTGTCTGAAATCGTGAATAGGTTAATCAATCGAGAAGAGTTGTTTTAAAATTATAGACCCTAAACCAAGTTAAACATGATATTATGAATTGGAATAGTATTAGTAGATTTTATGCGTGAATTTTAATGATTCCGTATTTTTTAAGTGACTGACAAAATTTTAAAAAATTATACGATCAGAACTGAAATAATTCTCAATGAACTCTATAATAACTTTTCCCCTCAAAAGTCTCGACTTTCTTTCTTTATCCAGTTCAAAATTACTCAAATATAGATATATACATACAAAGCACCCAGCCTAATTAGTTCGTCAATTTTTTTTTGCTTTACACATGTAAATTAGATACAAAAGCTTAGACTCAAATATATTACTTTATTTGTTTTATTTTTGGGGAAAAAAACAAACATATACAATTTAAAAATATTATCGGCTCCAAGTGTTTTTCTACATTTGTAACATGAAATTCTAATATAAAGATCTCTTCAAACGGATTGCATCCTTTATACAATCTTGTGATACATCATATATCCCCTTCCTCCTACATATATTGTCTTATTGTCTCATCGAATACATCTATTTCACCTCTCGGATCATTACTCCCACCGGGTAATGTGAACATTTACAAACTACAATATATCGGACATCAGGAATCGTATGTGAAGCACTGAAAATTAAAAAAAAAATGTAATTGAACAACTTTTGCTGGAATGTAATTAGCCTTCAAATGTATGAAATTTTTGTACTTTATACCATTTATTTTGGGGTAAACTAATAGACATTAGGTAGAAGTCATATGTTGACATTTGTAAAATATTTAATAGTTATTGGTTATTTTTATACATTTTTTTACAAACATACTCTTTAAATACTATTTGCGGCATATGTGTATTTTGGATCGTTAAAGTTATTTTTCTTTAATTATTTATTTTAATATTTTAAATTATTGGTTAATTACTGCTGATTTTATGGTTATTTCGATACAATGTAAGTTCAAATGATAGTCATATTATCCTCCCACAACTACCCCTTTTTCCCAACTTTTATGGAATAATTTGACGTTCAAAATTAATCACGATTGTGATATATTCGTATCTGCACCTCTGACGTCACTCTTTATGTTTTTTTAATTTTTTCTTTATACCTTTCAACTTCCATTTTCAAATCATCATATATATGTCTTTCGCAATCTCATTTAGGTGCATATTTAAGCTAACCATTTTTGTATGATGTTCTAAATATTTAAGTTATTGATTATTGTGATTTACAGTATTAATTTTTTATAATTATTAAATACGTACATCATATACAGTAAGTAAGTACAAAATAAAACAAAGTAACCACTAAATATTAATAGAGGAAATTGGAGGAGAACGGCGAATCAACCAATTGCGACTGACCCTGTACCTAAGATCCTCAATTCACTCTTCTAGTTTTTTAATATGATTTTTAATTATTTTATTTTGTTAATTATTATAATATTTTTATTATTTTAATAATTTATCAATACATAATATAGTAAAAAGAGAAATAAGACAAATAAATTAAAAAAGAAAAATTATTAACTATAAATAGAGGAAAGGGCAAATCCGTCATTTGACCAACTGACCCTGAGCTTCTGTATCTGTCAATAATCAATATAACAGAGTATTAGAGTATGATTTTTTAAATAATTTATAAAGTACATAGAACTAGAAACTAACAATACACACAAGCTAAAGTTAAAATAGAAAAATTTTAATAGAACCAGAGGAGAGGGCCAAATCGATTATTAATCGGCTGATCCTAAGCTGTTTATTAGCTTCTATAGATGATAAAAACTAGTAAAAAAATTCTGAAACTATCATATATTATATATCATTATATATATATATACCTATATATATAATATATATATATATATATATATATCTAATATTATAATAAGTAGGAGAAAATATTATTTACAAAATTGTGAATCTTACATTTTGTCCCCCTGCACTAATTCTCTATCAAGTAATTGAAATATTGGAGATAATAAATTGCTAATTTATTTCTAGTCCTTATGAACATTAATACTCTTATTTAGAAATATGAAAAGTCTTACCCCTATCCTTACACTATGACATTTGTAAAAATCATCTATGTTATTAGTAAAATATTAGTATATGTCATAAGTTTAATATATGCTTAAAAGGTACAGCGTTTCTCCCTATATTATTATTTTTTAAATAGTTTAAATTGTTTGATTCATCAATCATTAACCTGTATCAAATTAATTAATTGAATTGTCAATTTGGTTCATATGTGTTTCAATTTTGTTTCCTTAATTCGTATTTGATCTCTAATATGTAGAAAATTATTTTAATGAGAAATATTTTTTTGTAATTTGTCAATTTCTTGGATTACTTCCTTAATTAATTAAAACTTTAATTTATAGTATCTTGAAGTACAATGTATAATTATTAGTTTCAAGCCTTCAGTAAATTCTACACTCATATAATATAAGACAAATTTAAGATGATGCAACTGAAAAACATAACAGACAAGGGAAACAGCAAAGAGTCTCCTTTACTATGATATTTGTGTGTATTCCTATTGTTAATCTTCAAAAATCTAATCTACTACCCTCTTCCTAATTTCAATACGTTCAACGGTAGATACTCTCCTTAAGTATGTATTATTTCTTTTCTTTTTGGTTTCATGTCATCTTTGCTATTCTATTTTGTAGGTACAATGAAAAATTCATAGATGAACATTCTGAAAAATCTTATGATTTTTCTTTGATATGCTTTTTTTTTTTCAATAGCAAAATGATGGTATCAGAACCTTCCGATTATAAGAGTGCCTGCTAGACTTAAAAGATCAGTTATTAGGTGTCATTTTGTACATGGACGAGTATAATAACAATAATTCGCTTAATACTTATTTATTTTGTTCAATATTTTTCATAATTTTTCTTAAATTCTTTTGAGTTTGGGGAGAAATAACTATTGATAGAGATAATTGGTATACTAATGCAAACGTGTTTGACAACGATAAGCATGTCCTTCGATTATATTCACTTCAGTAGTCTAAAACCTATATATTCTAAGCTAATCCCAAAAAAATATTTATGACTATTTGTACTTAGTCTGGTAGATGATTTTTTTTTTGATTGTATGCGTATCTCTCGTATTATTATAAGTAGAAAGCTCTTAAAACCTTAAACAGTTTGAATTACCTATTATGCCCTTATTTTATCCCTAAATAAATTAAATATTACTATATAATTAATTTAATATTAAATACTCATCTTTAAATACACTGCATCTAGAACAGCAATTTTGTAGCTTACGAATATGGGGCGTAATGAGAGATTATTAGAATAAGTTCATATAATAATTCATATTATAGATGCTATAATAAATATACTTATTTTTTCCAATATTTCTTGCTGGTCATGTACTTATTCGATTTATTATGACTTTTATGTAACAAATCAAATATAGATTGGTAACACTAATATTTCTAATTCAACATTATATAATAATTCAACTTTAAAATAATTTGTATGAGGCAAACTTGCAACGGCCGTTTCCGAACACTATATTAATAAATAATAAAATGAGAAAGCGCCGGATAGTGGGCTTGTGGGTTCAAATTCGCGCAATGAACCCGAAATCAAACCTAGTTTTAGGATTAATTTGTGTTCTTTTGTGAAAAAAAAAAATTATGTCAAAAGTAGTGGGTCCAATTATTTGAAACTATTATTTTCATAGATTTTAAATAGTACCATATTATTTTTTGTAATATACAAAGTTGTGTAGTTTTTCCCTTTTTACTTTGGTATATACAGAAAAGTTAAATTACTGTTTTTTAAAAAAATTATTTATTATCTGAATTATTTTTTATTTTATTTATGGTTTTGAAATTGCTACACCTTATTTCTTACATATAAGAGTCATAAGTAGCGAATTAAATTGAAAATATATGGAAAATTTTCTCGAAATAAATAAAAACTTAATAAAATATATAGATTGTTAGAAATAATCCCCGCAAAAACATGCTCAAGGTGAATAATAAGAAAAAATAAAAAAATAATTATTATGATTCTTGATTGTTGGGCGTCGTGGTTATTTGTAGGTTGGTCGCTTCATATATTATATATATATATAGTATCAGATATACTCGATATATTACTATATATATCTATACTATATATATATATATATATATATATATTATATTTCTATATTATAATATATATTGACGCTACAACCTACAAATAACTCAATATAACAACTGTATCATTTATTTTTTTTATCTTTCTATATAAAGTACAGCGAAATAAAAACAAGCTCAATGATAATCAAAGTTGATACAAATGATATTTTTTGACACCCAATCGGATTGCTTTCTCAGGTCTCGCCGGTGTTGCTTGTAGGTCGTGATGTGCCTTGAGATGGCCGTCTCCTGTCCCCCTTCCAGTGGGGAACCCGCTCCCTTGTTGACCGACACATTTTTTATAATTTTTTTTTGATTAAATAAGTATTTTACTTCAACTTTGACTATTATATTTTATGTAATTTAATACTAGTCATTTCTAAATATTTGCCATTATTTCTTATCACAACAACAATCAAACGATAGAGTCCCTTAAAAAATATGACGATATAGAGTTTAATTTGTTGAAAGTTTTAAGTAGTATGCTTTCCTATCACTGTAATAATGTTATGGCTGGTACATAGCAGAGAAATCGCGGTCATAGGTAGTCATGCATCAATGTGTACAAGAGTGAGAGGAGGCATTGGAAGGTCGAAAGGGAAAGTGGCCAGATGCTATTCGACATGTTTTTAAGTTTGTCTTTTATTATTTTCCAGCGTAGTAAATTCACACACATATTAAGAAAACAATAATTAACATAGTAAAATTATCATTTTATTCCTATTAGTTATGAAGTGGTGAATTAGAAACTTGAGATTTTCAATAAGTTATATCATTTTCACAGTAATTAATTGAGGTTAGAATAGGTAACAATATTGTCCTTTCTTGATTTATCAAATGAGTTTTTATTTAAAAAAAATGTAAAAAATAACTTCATTAAAGTGCTAAATATACAAAACACCAAATAATCACTAAAGAATTTTATAAATTATTCTTAATCAAAGGAGGTCAAAGGAAAAAAACATAAAAAAAATTAATAAAACGAGGCTATCAAAGTTTTGAACACATAAACTAATCTTTGAAACTGCAGCACCTAACCATTTGAACTACGCAAAACTTTGGCCAGAAAGTATGTCTTTAGTTATATTTATCACTAATTTCCCTTTTCAATATATATAATTTACTAATTTTTTTTAATAAATCAATATCATGTGACACACATAAACTTCTCTAAATCTGTCCTAAAATGTATTATTTTTTTAGTTATTGTAAGAAGAATATTTAAAATTGAAAATCGAATCAATAATATATAATATCAAATCAATCAATGAAGATCAATCTCAATCTTTTTGACCCGGCCTCCGAGATGACTATTGAAGTTAAATTTAGGCCCAAGCCCCAAAGTCCTAAAAGCCATTGTACTGAAATAGCGTGGGTTCTAGCACCGATTATACAGGTTAGATCCTTAATTCTCGGATAATAGTATCGATGGTCGTTTGATCAGAAATAAATTATTTTAAAATTAAATTATGTTAATTTAATTATTTTAAAAAATAAGATATATTCAAAAAATAACATTATAATTTTTAATATATATCTATACAAGTATATATTAAATATTAATTAAAAATGGTTTATAATTTAAAACTCTTAATAATATATGTAAAGGATAATTAATTATGAATGAATTGAGTGTTGAACAAAAGAAAGTTAACACTCACTCCAGTGGCTCTTTGCCATTTTGCTCTATTTCATGAAACCACAATATTATTTTTTTCTTGGAAATTTCACGTTTTTATAGTTATTTTAAATCTAAAGATATAGTGAGTACTTTCCAACTACATGACGTGTACTCTTTATCTTCCTCTTTTTTTTTTCCATCTTCTTCTTCTCTCCAATACCATCAAAATCCAAAGAATAAAATATATAATAGCAATGTGAAAAGGATCTTCACGTACATTTTTATAGTGACAATTGTGTTTCTGCTATTTTCTATTCGTTGGCAAATGTTCCATGTTACATTTTGTGTGGTTTTAAATGACTCCTTACCCCTTTTTTCTGCCTTTTAGTGGTATCGAGAAGCTTACCTATTTATTGTGGTTTTGTTTCTACCTATAACTTACATGTATTTATTTGTAATTTACAAAATAAAATAAAATAAAACAAGATAAGGAAACCTCCCCTTCAATACATTATGTTCTCATATTATTTTTCAACTATTATCCACAGTCCACTATTTATCATCTTCACAATAAATATAAATTTATTCTATTCGGACCCACATTTTTCTACTACTGATTCCTAACCAGCAGATGACGCCACTAATTCTTGGCCATTTAATATATTTTCTCCCATAAAATTGTAATTTTAATATTAATAATTGTTTTCTGAATAAGGAGTATGTATTTTTTTCTCTCTTTCTTAGTGAACATCATTTTTATTACAATCAATCACATTAAACTTCCCTAATTAGTTGGAATGGACTAATGTACTAAATAAGCAGATTAAAATAAGTCTTTCGTTAGATAGATGTCACGCTTATCATCAATTCTTGTATAACGTGTTTATTCTCAATTACCATTTAATTTTTTCTTAATTGACCTTTACTTATAAGGCTAATATTTATTTTTTTCACTATATTAAGTATGAGTAAAATCTGTGATATACTCTTTTTCTTCTTTTCATTTCCCGATTTTCTCTGTCCCAAATGTTCGTTTATGGTAGGAGCTCAGGATGATCAAAATATTAAAGAGAATGCATCCCAAGTTCATTGCGATGAATTAAATATTTTTCATGATTACTAATAAATTTCTTAATAAGATTTTCTGATTTTAATTTAGATTAATCTGTCGTAAAACGATACGGGAGACCATTTAAAAAACACAAAAGAGAAGAAGAAAGTATTGGATATAAATAAGACGTGCCGGCCACATCTTTTATTATATTCATTTCCAGTGACTAACTCTATTGGTTATTAAGACCACAAGTCCCCTTCTCTTCTCCCTCTTTTTGCTTTAGTAAATACTCTACACCTCTCTCTCTCTCTTTAGCTCTCTAATGGATCCTTACAAGGTACACTTGTTCTTCTTCTTCTTCTTCCCTCAAACTAAGCTTTTGTTAGATAATAATACTACTGTTTTTGTTATCTCACTTTTACCTAATTGTTAATTTTCCTGTGAAACTTATATATGTATGGTTTTGCTCATGTTATAATGCAGTACCGTCCGTCAAGTGCTTTCAATTCACCTTTCTGTACCACTAATTCTGGTGCTCCTGTTTTTAATAACAATTCATCTCTTACTGTTGGTGCAAGAGGTATGTTTAATTTCTCTCATTTGACTCCTGTATCTTCATGATTACTTTTGGTTAGGGCACAGAAAAAAATGTACTTTGCCAATTATTTTTAGGAGTTTAACTCGGAAGAAATGGTTTTCTAGCCTTTTACAAATTTTTTTTTGAAAGTTTTAGGTATTTCCTAACAGAGATCTTAATTTGACATCTGAAAAGACCATTTATCTCATTTTCCTCTTAAACTAATTGCGTAAATACTATTTGGTCGATGTTTGGTATTTTGAAATTATCGTTTTTATTTGATTTATTTATTTCTATTTACCTTTATTTATATTATGTCCTATGTCCGGGGGCCCCCCCTTGTCCTTGATTTCTCTTCATCACTAGCTCTTCACGAAAATTATTACTATTAGATTCTATTGTCAAATTTTTGGTCTCAGATTTGAAAGCAATCACCATTTGTTTTGATTTTCCTAGAGGTTTTTATACCACTCATTATATACAAAAATGGCTGGCTACTATTTCAATGTAGAAGAGCTTCTTCATCCTTTATATGCTTATCCATCTATTTACTGGCTTGAATATATTACTGTATTGACACAAATAGAGCTTTGCATCTTGATGATATTTATATCCGTAGGAAAACTCGAAAATAAGTATTGTTAAGTAAATCTTCAAGGTGTTTGCCAACATAACTAGCACCCTGTAGGACAACTGTTAGTTTTACACAGAATTTAAGTTAAACACACTTATCGTGTTAAGAACTTTTAGATTACCAGTGCAATTTAACCAGTAATAGATCAAAGGCTATTACCCTACTTTTACGTTCCTAAATCAAGAGTGATATGGAGAGTGATGTTGTTGTATGATAAATTCTTTTACATAATTGTTGTTTGTGGCTGCTCACAATTTTCTTTCCAGGTCCTGTGTTGCTTGAGGATTACCATTTGGTGGAGAAACTTGCCAACTTTGACAGAGAACGTATTGCAGACAGCGTTTTTGTTCATGAGCCCGATGGTGCGGTGCCTAGCAAAGGGTTTTTTGAAGTTACTCATGACATTGCTCACCTTACCTGTGCTGATTTCCTTCGAGCTCCTGGTGTACAGACTCCAGTCATTGTGAGATTCTCTACTGTTATTCATGAGAGGGGTAGTCCTGAAACTCTGAGGGATCCTCGTGGTTTTGCTGTCAAGTTTTACACACCCAGAGAGGTATGTCAAACATCAATTTGATGAGTTACAGCTACTATAGTTCTGTACCTTTATACTTCAATTTCCATATACAGACCGGAGTATGCATGTTTTGATGATTCCCTTGTTGGCACATGGCTTAGTAATATGTACCTCATTTAAATGTTGCCTGGAGTGCTTCATCGATGTTATGTTGCAACTCAAAAATACTATATGGGGTTCATTTAAAATTTTTTCGGTAGTGTATCTGCATCCCATAGGGTTTTATCTTTAAGTACCCTGCATATGGGTCCACATGTTTGTTAACATTCTAGAGGTTATGAAATATGAAGTGATTGTTCATGTTGTTTAACATCATACTAGAGACTATAAGGCCCTGTAATATTCAATTCCTCTCAGTGCATTTTATGCTGCTAACTTTTGATGATTAACAATTGTCTTTTGAGAAATGATCTCATCGCTTTTCAAAGATGCTTGCGTTTGTGATTTGATTGCATTTGATTAATCCTTGATTCCTGCTCAATTTGCAATATACCATCAGGGAAACTTTGATCTGGTAGGGAACAACTTCCCCGTCTTCTTCATCCGTGATGGAATGAAGTTCCCTGACATGGTCCATGCTCTGAAGCCAAATCCTAAGTCCCATATCCAGGAGAATTGGAGGGTCCTTGATTTTTTCTCTCATCATCCCGAAAGCCTGCACATGTTCACTTTCCTCTTCGACGATATTGGTATTCCACAAGATTACAGGCATATGGACGGGTCTGGTGTCCACACATTCACATTGATCAACAGGGCTGGAAAATCAACTTATGTGAAGTTCCACTGGAAGCCCACATGTGGTGTCAAATCTTTGTTGGAAGAAGAGGCAATCCGAGTCGGAGGAGCAAATCACAGCCATGCTACTCAGGACCTCTATGACTCTATTGCAGCTGGAAATTATCCTGAATGGAAGCTCTTCATTCAGATTATGGATCCAGAACATGAAGACAAATTTGACTTTGATCCACTTGATGTGACAAAAACTTGGCCAGAGGACATCTTGCCTTTGCAGCCGGTGGGAAGATTAGTTCTGAACAAGAACATTGATAACTTCTTTAATGAGAATGAGCAGCTAGCTTTCTGCCCTTCTATTGTGGTTCCAGGTGTTTATTACTCAGATGATAAGATGCTTCAAACTCGTATTTTCTCCTACTCTGATACCCAGAGGTATCGACTTGGACCAAACTATTTGCAACTTCCTGCTAATGCTCCAAAGTGTGCTCATCACAACAATCACTATGATGGCTCTATGAATTTTATGCACAGGGATGAGGAGGTATGTTCTCTCTCCTTCCATAACGGAACATATCTATCCATGAATTTTATGAAATTAATCTTTTAAGATTTTTTGCACAATCAGGTTAACATTTTCATTTTTTACCCGTGTAACAATAAGTTATTTTTCATAGCGAAGGTGATATAGTAACTTAAAAGATGGGGAAATAGCCAGTTATATTGCACTGATATTGTATAAGTTCTGCACATGTCGGTGTACGTAACTTAATTCGTATGCTAATACCACATAATAACGACACGTTATTGCAGCAAATGGCGTGCCTTTAGCTTAGCGTGTAAGTTCATACACATTGAAATAGTTCATGTGATATGTTGACTGTAGTGTCAGAACTTCAGTTTATTTACTGTTTTAATTATGGTGTTACTTTATAATACTTAATGCATGGTTAATTACAGATCGACTACTTCCCTTCAAGGTATGATCAAGTTCGCCATGCTGAGGTGTATCCTATTCCTTCAACAGTTTGCAGTGGCAAACGCGAGAAGGTTTGTTCCTTCTTTTTACCTATTATCTAAACGCGTGAAGCTGAATTAAGACTATACCTTGTGAAGCAGTGTAACTAGATATCCAACACAACTTATTTCAACGTTTGTGCACCTGAAAATTTCTTACAGTGTATCATTCAAAAAGAGAACAATTTCAAGCAACCAGGAGAAAGGTACCGCTCATTCACACCCGACAGGTAAACATGATTGGCATATCTTAAACTGTGTTGTTGTTAAGTTAACATTTTCAGTAGTTCTAAACCCCATCTCCTTCATTCTGTTTGATAATACTTGTTTTTTCATTCACAGACAAGAACGCTTTATTCGTCGGTGGGTGGAGGCCTTGTCTGATCCTCGTATCACTTATGAAATACGCAGCATTTGGATCACATACTGGTCTCAGGTCAGTACTCTATCATACCCTATATTTATCTGTGTTAGGCAGAGGTGGATTTAGGGTAGATTTTTCTGGTCAAACTGAAGTCGTGCTTTTTGTTCAATATGCAAAAAAATTTATAAGGTATACATATTATAAGATCATACTCATTCTAAACATACTAACTACAAACCTAGAACTCGCTTTCAGACTATTAGGTCAATTTTTCTCAAGCTAGACTTCATCTTGGCAAGTAAATTTCATAGAGCAACTATTAATTCTGTAAATTTCCTGACAATGTTAAATGGATTACTGCAGGCTGACAAGTCTTTGGGTCAAAAGCTTGCATCTAGGCTTAATGTGAGACCAAGCATATGAAGACGAAGCTTTTAAATGGTTTCAGAGGAGGATGCGAGAGTTTTAATAACTCATTCCACTTATATAGCAAGATGTATAATGCGATGGATGGTCATATTTAGATGAAATAAGGAGCATTTCCAATACATATGCATTTGTTATTGTGTTGCTGTTGTAATATGAATGAATGAGTGAGTGAAGCAATGGAAATTACAAATAATATTTCTGTACTAAGTTGTACACTTATTATCAGTTTTGTCATGAATGTTTTTGGTTCCCAACATATAGCATACAGTTGATTCGTATGGATATTGAAAATATGCATTTGCTGCATCCAGAAGGAAATGTTTAATTACGAAGAAGAGAGTGAAGTGCTTTATTAGATGTGGAGCACCAACCCTCTTTTTGAATAAATTGAAACTCGTTGAGGAAGTATTAAATCATGATCTAAAACCTAATGCGTGCAGGCCTGTCCCTTAGTGGGTGATTTACGTACCGAAGCGAAGAAAAGGCTGGATCAATCAAAGCAGTACTAAAAGGCTAGATCAATCAAAGGGGTACCATGAGCTCTCTGCCCTACACATCTAACCAGCTCACATAGCTCACTGCCTTACACACGGAAGATTGGATTGCCTAAATCATGAGTCTTATATAATGTGTTACTATCACCTCATATTGATAAAATGTCTAGAGATAATTTCTTTAAAAAATCAAGAAAGCCATAAAAATAGAATGGCAAAAATTGTGCAAGAAGTTCTTTCAGTTAAAACACCGTGCCACTCGGAAGACATAAGTCTTCTTGGTCGAGCCAAAAAGAACGCTGATAATTTCAATTTATATAAGTTAGTTTGACTTGATATGAAGTTTAAGAAAAAAGGAAACACTTTTAGAAATTTGTGATTAAAAATAAATTCAGAGACATTTGTGTGGTTAGTAATTATTTTATCAAAATGAGCATTTAGCAACGAATAAAAAAAACAATTATAAAATGGAACAAAGAAAGTAAGTTATTGCAGACGTTAATTATAGGACAATCTAATAAACAAACGTTGTACCCAATCTAACGTAGTGAGAACGGGTATTTAAACAACTTAAACAAATAGTGATATAAAGTACATTTAGTGTAAATCCCTAGGACATACAAAGAGCCATGAAGTATTGATATTAGCTCATGAATTCTATTTAGGACAACTCTCACATATAACAAACATAAAATTTATATTTGTATGCTATAATAAAGTTTGTATAATTGTGTTCTATAACAAACTTATATATGTATAATTCGCTATACATATACAATGAAACAAATTGTATAAAACGAGAAAGAGAGAAAAATAGAATTGAATTGTATAAAACGAGAAAGAGACAAATTATATACAATTTGAATTTGTATAAAACGAGAAAGAGAGAAAGGCAAAAAGAGACTTGTGCAGGGAATATACAAATGAATCGAATTGTATAAAACGACAAAGAGAGATATTATATACAATTTGAATTTGTATAAAACGAGAAAGGCAAAAGAGACTTGGGCAGGAAAATATTTGTATTGTATAATTATAAGTGTATAAGACGAAGATATATGTATTTGCATGCGTTTATACAATTTTCTCTCGCTTTATACAATTAGAAACACAATTCATACAATTCTATTGTATAAAGCGAGAGAGGCGAGCGACGAGAGAGGGATAGTGGAGAGTGAGAATGTAAGCGAGAGATGGACTAACAAACAGTTTGTTATGAAACACAAATAAATCAAAGGGTAGCTACTTTATTTATTTTATATTATTAGTTTGTCATTCTATACAATAATCCCTTCTATTATTTTTGTTTTACTTTTATGCGGCACAGTTCCAATTTTTCGGAGATTCAAAATCTTTAAAATATATTTGAAAGAAAATTTTACATTTGAAAATTAATTTTTAAAGAATATAAATCATTGATAATTTTTTTAAAAAAAAGAAACATGAAAAATTAAGGTAAAACAAAATTCCTTAAAATCTCTAAATCCAAAAGTACCGTCGGAAATTAAACTTCATCGTCCTATAATAATGAATATATTTTTAAGGACGTTACGCTGTTCCGTTAATCTTAATCGAACGTCCAGTGAAATTTTTGCGCCCAAAAATAATAATAATGAACACTGAAAGCCTGAGACTCTGGATTTTTTCTATTTTCTCTTCTTCCCTTTTGTACAACTTTCTTGGTGTTATGGTAAGAAGTTTTAGGAAGAATTAAAAAATCAACATTTTGTTTTTTATATTTCAATCGCATAGCAGGTCAGCTCTTTGACATACATCCATATATCTTTACGTTATCAGAGAAAAAATTTAAGCCCTCAAAGTCACTTGATAGTCTTATTTTGGGATCAATAGACCACGGCCTAAAACTAAATGAGTTATTGCAAACATTTTAAAATTATATATTTCATATTTAAAAATTAGTACTAAAATGTATAAATCACAATTATTGATAACTAAATTTTTTAAAAAAAATTTAAAAATCCAAAAGGTGGCTGATTAAAAATAATTTCAGTATATAAGAAGGTGACATGCAGTATTATAGGGCATTGCAGCGACATAGTTCGGTATTCCGTTAACTCTACGCGAATCACTCCTTTAGTGCCATCTGTGGTTTTCCAACTGAAGCGAATTGTATTTTTTTCCATCTCTTCTTCTTCCCTTTCTTACAATTTTCGGTTTCCAGGCAAATTTTTCTTACTCAGGTATCAAAATTTGTCACTTTCTTGAATTTAATCAAAATTTTGGTACTTTCCCTGTCAAGAATGTGATTAGTTCAATTCGTTTATGTGATTTTGATTTTGATAGGAGTTCAAGAAAATAAAGTAACTTTTGAATCTTGTAATTTCTAAAGTAAAAAAAAAAAAAAGAGACGTTCTTGAATATCTATCCAATACAAAGAACATAAGTTTTAGATTTTCTCTCTCATTGTATGGTTTGATTTTGTTTTCAAGAAAATAAAGAAAGTTTTGAATCTTGTGTTTTTAAGTCTAAGAAAAGAAACATTCTTTTTGAAACATCCATATATATTACTTGTTCTGCATTATTTTGTTCAGTTAATTACATAACAGAGTTGCTCTGTTTGCACTACTAATTGCTAAGGATGTCACAGAGTGTACTGAGGTTGACACATCCATATATATTACTTGTATAAACTTAGCTGCTTAATTCTTACATGTGTTGCAAGTATTAGAGATTACGATTCTTGCATATCCCACCTGAATTGATTCGCAAAGGCGATGGTTTGGTAATAAACTGTGTGTTTCAGTGTCTGTAGCATTTTAATTATGATGGAGAAGGGAGATCCTTCACAGAAATTATATACAAGGATGCGACTTTGGGAATTTCCAGACCAGTATGTTGTTGAGCCTACTGATGGATCCTGTGGTTCGTGCTTGGAGATCAGCCGCGTAGATGGGTCTGTGAAACTAATAGGTTGCTTCTTTTCCTCTTTATGAATTTCTTCCGGACTTAACTATTTATTAAGCTAATGATATTTCATTTCCGGCACTTGTTCTCTATGTCAGATGAGGTTCCAGAATGCACTTCGGTTCGTGTTCCCAAAATTCAAAAAATATTTGGTGTTATTGGCATACTAAAACTTTTGGCTGGTAAGAACTAAAAGATCAAGATTTTCAGCTCTCAGGCATACATCAATAATCTTTACATTATCAGCATCAATAAATCTTTACATTATCAGGAAAAAGTTACCGTTTGTTGCTTATTCTCATGAAGATTTTGTTTCATAAAATGATCTCAGACATATACAAAGTATATACCAATGTCTTGGTTTTGTTCAATTATGCATTTGATGGATATCTTATATCTCATGTATTGAGCAAAAGCAGGACTATGAAATTTAAGGCAAAAAGTTTATCATGTCATTGAAAACATTTTTTTTACTATTATCCTTTTCTCAAGAGAAGATTGAGAAGACATAACATGGTAGAAAGAAGTTGGAAGAGAAATATCAATCACGCATTTGATTGGTTGATAATAAAGCTTGCTTTGATCTAGTGTGTGCTGCTCGTGTTCAGGTTCATATGTACTGGTCATAACGGACCATGAATGTATTGGATCTTACTTTGGGCACCCTATCTTCAAAGTTTTATCGATGAAATTTTATCCTTGCGATCAGTCTCTCAAGAACTCTACTGCTGAAAAGGTAGGTTTCCAAATTCCTATTTAATTTCCTACCCTATTTCTTTGTAAGCTCATGCTGGTGTCTTCTATTTCTGTTCCTATAATCTTGCTTTGGCTTTTGGCAGAAAAACATGGAAGCTCAGTTTTCGGCACTGCTTAATGTCATAGAGAGGACTCCTGGTCTATACTTCTCTTATGATGTCAATATAACATTGAGGTGAATTGTCTTTACAACCTTCTGATTACTTGTATGCTGCCTTTTTTCTTCTTTCCTTGTCTTGGGGTACCATTAGAAGTTAACTAATACCCTAGGTGATTATTTCAAATTAAGAACTACTTTTTAAAATAAAATGTTATCATTATAATACTACTACATTGTGTTTTAGCATTTTGGAGGATCTTTTTTTAAATTTTACTCATTGAAAAAATTTATTTGTTATAGTGGAGGAGATGGTATCTCGAGCTTACCATCAGTAGCATTTTCATAAATTTTAAGCCCTCAAAGTCTTCTTCCTGCTAGCGGACACTTATTTGTTTATCCTATGCTTTTGAGATGCAATTCTACTTTAAAGTAGATGCATTTGCTGTCGGGCGTAATGCTTGTCAATGCTGGATGAATTGTAAAACTCTAACTACACTTGATTGTCTTATTATGGGATCCTAATGTATAATGTCTTCAACAATGCATGAACGATGAAGTTTAGTTGTTTGTTCTTTATGAAGGCTGTTGGTTAGTGTATACCAAGCTACTTGTTTGAACTCCTCTATGTTGATCTCATATCATTGAACCCCTTAGAAGACTTTAGGTTACTTTCCTCAACAACATATTAAGGCAATTTCTCTTCTTTTTATGTTCTTTTTCATCATCTTTCTGTATGGACTTATTTAGGGCACCATTTTTAGAGGTGAATTTTATGAGTTAAAAGAACTTCTAAAATTTAAAAGTATCACTATTTGCAATCTGGAAGTGTTACCTTCTGCTGCCCACATGGAATTTACTTGACATATTCATTTTCCTGATTATCTTTCATCTGATTGCTAAGATATCACGGTGCAGTGTTTAACAGAAAGATACTTATGGTTCACACTGCAGTGCTCAGAGACTGCATGATTTGGGTGATGAATCCAAGATGCTTCCTCTCTGGAGACAAGTAAGTATTTCAGACTTCCTACTGCTGTGATCGCGTAGCTCTGATTGCTTATATTTATCTAGTACATGCAGTAGTTTTCTTGCTTCCGTTATGTCTTAGTTGGTTGACTAGAAACTATGATTTTTAAATATTGCTTTAATTTATTTTATGCAGGCGGACCCTCGATTTGTTTGGAACAACTATATGATGGAACAACTGATAGATAACAAGGTCACGTATCTATGTGCGTTGGGTTCATTTTGTTCTCCCATTAGAGTGTTGACTCAATTGTTATTCCTTGCATTTACAGCTTGACCCGTTCTTGATTCCTGTTGTCCAAGGCAGTATCCTTGTAATTCAGTTAAATACATGAAATTTTTCAAGTATTATAGCTACTTTAACTCCTGCATAACGAGAGTTATTATTGTTACATTTTGATGAATACCTTAACTTATCACAAGGTTTTCACAATTTCCAAGCTGCAATTGGGAAAGACATTATTGATGTTACGCTGATTGCTAGGCGGTGCAACAGAAGAGCTGGTATTCATTTCTTTTTCTTGTTTTTTTCTCTGAATTTTGCAATTTGATTAAGCACGGTGAATGCAAGTAATGAACAAGGTTGCAAATATTGTTTTGTGTTTTATGTATAGTCATCCATTCTCATTAACTTGTCTATGAACTGAATGCAAATTAATTAGAATTCATGTTGCGACTTGCTCCATGTTATTCAGGTCCTCTGTTTATTTAATTTTAGTCTTAACCTATTCTCTTGATTACTGCAATTGGCTCGTTAATGTAGGCACTCGAATGTGGAGAAGAGGGGCTGATTCTGATGGATTTGTCGCAAATTTTGTGGAAAGCGAGCAAATTATCCAGTTGAAAGGGTATACAGCATCATTTGTTCAGGTACACTCGCTGAAAGTTTGATTATGACTTTTTTCTACACTAACTATCTTGTTGCTCATGAAGTACCCTTTTATACATATGTAAACTGAGGGGGATCTCTAAAAATTCTGTCACAGTAGAGTTTGATATTGAATTGCAATTGCTGTGACAAAATGTTTAAACTAATGCAGTAACCTTGTATTACTTTCTCTGTGTGCAAGTTGAGTGTGTGTTCCCTCTCTTTTAATGATTGAAGAAGGGGTTGATCAAAAAAGAGAAGAAGAAGGAATCGAGAGTACTAGGGTGGAGAACATGATGTCGTCAAAATAATAAAATAACTGAATCAATTAACAAGATGGTTTTTGGTGTTCGGACCATTCTATATAGAAATCCTGCATTATTTGTTTGACATATCCCCTGAGCTTACTGTTTAAAGACCAGTTCAATACTCAGTACAGAAGCTCTCATATGCAATGTACATTTTGGTATGGCAAAGAGCAATAAAACTTAATCCTCTGCGGCTCTGCCTGACAATAACAAATCATCCACTTGCTAGAACTTCCATTAGTTGCTTCCTACAGGCTTATAGCTCACCCGGCATAAGGAAAAGACTGAATCCTCGAAGAAGTAGCACCCGGACTATGAAGCAGTAGATAATATCTCGCATTAATACCATGATAAGAAAATAGACTTTGGGGTTAATTCAAGTTCCCCCTCCCCAACCAATATAGGACTCAACAATATGGAAAAGTGAATCTTTTGGCTGGTAAAGAAAGGGAAGGTTGGGAAATTCACAATCTTAATATAGATTTAAGCTCAGTTTCTCATTTCTTCACTTCTTGTTGAGTTATTCTGTTATTTCATTAAAATTGTTGCTTTTTATAGGTCAGGGGGTCAATCCCATTACTATGGAATCAGATTGTTGATTTGACATATAAGCCCAAGTTTGAGATAGTGAGAATTATAGAAGCAGTTGAGTAGCATTCTCAGTCTCTTTTAGTTTCTTGATTCTATAACACACTTAATGTGCTTTTCACTCCTAATGACTCTGTTGTGTAACATTCTGCAGCCTAGAGTTGTTGAGCGGCATTACTTGGATCTGAGAAAAAAGTATGGAAATGTTCTATCAATTGATCTCGTCAATACGGTATAATATTTCAACTAATTCTTGGTTTTCAAAGTAGTTGATCTATTAGAAAACATAGTTTGATTCTCTTCTTTTTCGTGCGTGTGTAATAATTACTCGGAGGCAGTCCGGTCGTTGATTTTTTTAATGTGATTGTATGAAAGAGATTCTATGTATTTTTACATCTAGACAATTTTATTTATCGTCCTTGACTTTTTATCCAAAACTCCTATCAGCATGGAGGAGAAGGACGCCTAAGTGAAAAGTTCGCAAATGCAATGCAACATGTTGCTGCTGATGATGTGAAGTAGGTTTCTAATTATTTTTCTTGTGGTAAATCATATGGATCTTTTTAAGTACACACTTCATTCTAATATCTTATGACTTCTGCAGATACTTGCACTTTGATTTTCACCACATATGCGGGCATGTTCATTTTGAACTCCTTTCTATCCTCTATGATCAAATTGAGGATTTTTTCATTAAAAATAGGTATGTCTTTTCCGAGTGTAGATCTATATATAAACACCCACCCACACACATATATCTTGTATAGAGTTTCAGTTTCCTCAACCCCTTACTAGTCGTAAATCATTGGGGATTACATGAAAATATGCTCTTATTTCTGAATCTTATCTACCTGGAGATGGGATGTGCGTGGACCCATTCTAGCCAGCAGCCACTGGACTAGGCTTGGCCTGTAAATTGTGGAGGGTTTGATGGCTTAACCGTAAAGAATTTAACTGTTCTTTTTACTCTTTTTTCTTTCTGGGAGGACAAACCAGTTAAACCTGGCTTACCAATAACTAGTATAGGAATCCAGTGTAAGTCAGCATGTTACGGTTTCATAGAAAGAACTATTAGAAACAAATAAGTGAAGTAGAATGTGCCATTTCATGTTATACATCTCTAGAGCAAAAGATTATGCCAAAACAACTTTATGCATGAAGAGACAGCAGCACTAGTAGCGAGGAGAGAGCTCTTTTTCTTATTTGGTTTGAAAATTGGGGAGAAACTGAAAATCTAAACCAACTAGCAGACTGTATCAGGAAATATTATGAGAAAGAGAGAGTGAGAGAGATTGGACGGATAACAATTAATTGTATGGTGTTGTTTAGAGACTTCAAATCTGCATCCATCATAAAGTAATTATTTCTCTAAATACGCTTTCTTTACCACTCTGTTTCTTGTAGAATTCTAATTGTTGTCTCACCCGACCTTGATGTTAAATTTGAATTTCTTATTCTCATGGTATAGGTATTTTCTGTTAAATGAGAAAGATGAGAAAGTTGAACTGCAACTTGGAGTTTTGAGGACCAACTGCATTGACTGCTTAGACCGTACAAATGTAACTCAGGTACCTTCCATCCTGTGGAAACATTACCATCATTGGTGCTTGAGGTGGATGCATACAAAAAATGAGTTTCATTTCTTAGTTCAGCCAGGGAAATACTGACATCACAATTGCATGTGCATATTTTCCATTTAACTCTTTAAGAATTGTCGATTGTGAATGGATACAACATAATAGTCACTTAGCTTTCTCTGCTTACCTTTGGGTGCCTATCTGAATCTCCTTCACTAGCTTCAAGATATTCAGTTGACAACTTTTCTATACATAGACATGTTAACTAGAGATGATTTGCAAGTTCATAATCTTACTGCCTTTCTGGTTCTAGGCAGGCTTCTATTGAATGTCCCGACTGGGAGTGAATGTTATTTCCTAAAACTAGAAAGTTGGAAGATTCGCTCTGGCTTAATATTTGACACTGTTTTCTATAATTATTCATTTACTGGTCATGGGACTGGGATCAGGACAGGGAGGGTTGATATGGTTGTGCCTTGGGACTTAAACCACTAGAGAAGCATGTACCAACTAATAGATTCAGATCCACTTTTTTTCAACTTCTCATCACACTTTACGGATGCCCTAATTGATGATGTTTGTTTCCAGAGCATGCTAGGTCGAAAAATGCTTGAATTCCAACTGAGAAGGCTTGGTGCTTTCGATGCTGAAGAAACTATTAGCTCACACTCCAACCTTGACGAAAGCTTCAAATTCTGTGAGAAGTTTTTGCAATCTGTGTTAAAGCTTCGATGTTGGATAGATATTAAGCTTCTTTACCTGTTTATTCTTTTACCTTAAAAACTATTTGCAGTGTGGGCCAACCATGGGGATGATATAAGCATCCAGTACTCTGGTACTCCAGCTTTAAAGGGAGATTTTGTCAGGTAACAACTTTCTTGTTCTGCTTAAAGAAGATGGTATCATATGAAGGCAGTATTAGTACAAAACATATTTTTAGAGAGTGCATTAATATAAATGCATAGATAGTAGGATGCAAACCCTGAAAAAAATCCTAAATCAACTAACATTATACAGCCATCATCGACATTGGTACTAGTTTTTGGCCAATTACATTCATATCAAGAGTAAGAATCTGGGATGTGGACTTTTAAATGTCAACTGCACAATTCCATCGATAGTTTATCTCGAGATCATGATGGATATAGCATACAACTTTATAAGTTATATTAAAAAAATTGATCTTATGACCTCAAGCTTTTTCTTTCGTCAATCAATGTCACGATAAAATCGACATTGTTGTTTGATATGCAGATGTGGTCACAGAACAGCCCAGGGGGTTATCGCTGACGGATGTAATGCCCTAACACGATACTACTTGAACAACTTTGTTGATGGTACTAAACAGGTAATGATGCTTCTTTCCAGCAATTAGTTGTTACTCAGGTCTGTACGTCATATCAAGTTGGTATTCATTATGTGCTGTCACATGCAACTTGGTTTCATACTTATCTGCCTGTTGAAATTTGGAATGCATTCTTTAAATAGTACTAAGCTTCATGTATGCAAGCCATCTGCAAAGTATTAACTGAACCTAGTATCATCATTTGCAGTGTGCTGCCATTTTATTGGATTTGTTTCTTGTTGACTTCTAGGAGATACTCTCATTATGAATGTTTAACCTGTATGTCCCAGTATCTAGATTGGAATTGGCTGCAACAACTGAGCTTCTATATTTCCAATTTGCACACTGAATTCGTTTATGCTATTTTTTTATTTAATGAAGGACGCAGTTGATTTATTGCAAGGACACTATATTCCGGCTGTCTCTCGAGATATGAAACCATCATCCCAAAAAGGAAGCCTTGAGACTAAAGCTGTGAGTCTAATTACTTATTCTGCTGTGATCATGCTTAACATGCACCTATTTATCAGATTCCTGTGCTTAGACCATATTGACATACTAAATTATTGACTTCACCAACACTCTTAATTGCATCTGCAAAGTTGTTTTGACTCAAGACCAAAGTGTTCAATCTATTGACTAGTGACCTGTCAGTCTTATTCTTTTCTTTAACTTTAGAGGATTGACAAGTTTATTATTTTTCCAAACACGTAAACTTGGCCCAAAGCATATTGGAGCCAAAAATTAAATGTGTTCCTTATCGGCTTAATTCTCATTTGATTTTTTATCCAATTAGCTAAATGATGAAATTTTCTGTTTCTGGGCTGGTTTAACCTTTTTTACATCATGGTATCTACTCTTCCAGCTATTTAGTGTGACAACCCTTAATCAGGGCTTATACAATATTCTTTTTACTTCTTTGTATCTCATCCCCTTTTTCCTTTCTCATGAATAAAGTCTTAAATGTGCGGTATTAACTTTCTTTACCATCCGTTGTAACCAAGGCCTACGGTTACCTAACAAGTATCATATGTGATAACAGTCGTTTCCTCTGGCATTGGCGCTAATATTGACTGGGTTGTTCTTTGCTATGTTGTCGCTAAGGAAAGGTGAGTTGGCATAATTTGAATGTGTTTCTTATTGTGCTCTTCAACAATTATCTTTGAAGGTGTGTTAAAGAATCCAAATCCTGCTAATGCCTAGCAAGTATCTTACCCATGTTTCCTGTTTTGTACTTCCCGATCCACAGTTCGACATGATCTTCGGAGTCTGATATATGCAGTGGTTTGGGCAAGCATAAGTTTGGGAATAGCTGCATTTGTGAAAGCCAATGGTCGAATGTTCTGTAACAGGCCTAGCCTGCACCAATCAAGGCGTTGATTTTTGGGTTCAGAATGCTTGGTAGGAGCTACGTTTGCTAAAATTGCCAGATTTTTCATATGCTTTGTAAAAATTTTGGTTATTGCGTGTTCTTTTCACGTCTTTGATAATTTTCTTTTTGATCATTCATTTAAAAGGTCCTAGTTACATGATTATTTGTATATTGAAATGGTTATGATTGATATTTCTAGAAATTGAATCTCGGCTTCGCCATGATTTGGTAACTATTACTGTTGCTCTCTAAGTTGTGTGATCTCTTTGTTTGTCTTATGATCCATTCTCCTTGATGCATTATGTCAAAGTCCCAAAGGAGGGCAAAGGTGGTGGTTTAAGCTAAATCTGGAAATGTTATGTCAAGTAGTCATCCTACACAACATAGTTTTTTTTTTCTTTTTTAATGTCATGTGCTTCAGTTTGACTGCACTTGAACTATTCTATTAGGTATATGCTACCTCCCACCAAATACGCATCAAGTAACTTTACTAACCAAAGCATATAGATAAGAAGAAATCACCTAAAGTTTGTCTTTTGGGGATCTGAATCCTGGTTTCTCATGATTTTCGCTCATTCGTGTGCAAACATGATGTGTATTCAAGGAAATACTGTTTCTACTAAATGAGGTAAATAATTTGGTAAATTAGATCCACTAGAATTTTAAATCAGAACATTATAGCATCCAGATGAAGTATTTTTAGGGTAAACACTAACTTGGCCTGCTTCATCTATTCCTAATAATGCTTCAAATTTTATTTCTACCACTGAGATAAACAGCAGAAATATGAAAGCTGTAAAAAGATAGCTTGGCAGCCTTAAATACATTACTTGGGATGACTTGGAATGGCATAGGGAGGCCAATAGAGGTGAAATTGAATCTTATAAGTAACAGTGATCCCAGACAGATCCACTGGAGAAGATGTCACGTAACCTTGAACGAACAGAAAATCACCAGTTCCTCCGACAACAGGATGGTTAGATGGCTTTGTATTGTGTGTGCCTCCCACAACTGATATTGAGCCTTTGTAATGATTCATCATCAAAGTGATTTTAGCAATAGAAATGCTTTGCAGTCCATTTAACGAGGATGTTATCGATGTTCCTTCAGCTGTCCCAACTATCTTTGAGTTTGAGCTGGGTTTTAGAGTTAAGGGATCTTGGAACACATATAAAGTGCCAAAAGGTGTTGTGGTTTGGCTTATGGACGGTCCTGCAACACCATTCACTATAAGATATGCTGTTTTATTTATGGTTTCTTGTTGAAAGAGAGTAAAATGGATTGACTTGAGTTCATGGTGGTGGTGGTGATGGTGAGAAATTGAGGTAGCCTCACGAAACAAGAGGACGGAAAGAAGAAGATAAGAAAGAAAAGAAGAGTAGCATACAGAGAGAGCCATTGTAGTCTAACAAAGCAATATGGTTCTAATAGAATACAAATGTTATCACTTTTATAATAGCTGTCTCAGTTTGTATGCACTTCAACTATTTTATTCCGGTGCCTGCTACTTTTTATTAACACAGTTATCAAGTAACTTTGTCCACCAAAGGTTAAACAAATAGGAAGAGATCACTTAACTTTTACTAGAAATTGAATATTAATCTGCCATTTTTCACCTACTTCATGAACGCGGACCCACCATTGACTTCAAGTCTTACCACAGCCTTTGGACATGGAACTAATGAGTAATGAGTCCTGCCATGGCTTTACTTAGAAGTTTCAAAGTCTCCAAGCAAGACGACTGAGATGGACAGAGTCTTAAAGTATTTTTGTGAGTGGTAACTTTAGGTAAAACATTATTATCATGAAGAAAATGAAGTCAATAGAAGAGTTGTTCCACCAAACCCTAGTACGTGATGATTGGATTATTAGTCATTATCTTGACAATTTTGGCACAGAAGGACAAAATTATTGTTCATTTTAATCCAAGAGAAATTTCTTGGTGTTGAATATTGTCTATATGACTTAAAAGAAAGAAATGAAACTGACGTCAAGGCTGAACCTGAGACTCTAATTACAGAGCCAACAGGTATAACCAAGTGCTATTTACTAACATTGGCCTATGAGGCTTAGCTGAATTTTTTTTTAAAAAAAAATGTAATTGAAGGAACAATCAGAGCTTACTCTATAATTTGAAAGAATGACTGATCATCCTTAATATCAGAGTCAATAAACTTGGAGATACTCCCTTTGAAGCATTGTGGAGATTAGCAATGTTGAATAATTGTAACTACTGATCTGAGGAAAAACACGGTCAAATTCATGTAAACGACTCATAATAGCAATGAGTTTACAACTTCTTTTCCTTCTCCAGATGAGGATATAGTCGCTGGAAATTCAACACTGCCCATACCAAGTGTCGTAAACCAAAATCAGGAAACTATATATGCCTTTGGGGAATACAGTTTGTAAGTCGGCCAAAGAAGGAACTTGCTAATGTGAGACGCACCTGAAGTTCGTATCAGAACATCAGAATCATGTGCCATTCCCATATATGTATGCCTCTCTATATTTACCAGCTTATGACATGATCTAGCTCCATATTTTCTTCAGTTATTTCTGCATTTTGAGATTGGATTTCGTTCCATTTCTCTTGACAGGATGCTTGAATGGCCTGCGTGATCTCATCAGTAGAAGTGTAGGCCACAGAGATAAGGAGATTGCTCTTGGTGTTTTTGGCAGTGACTTACATCGCCTTCTCAGCTGCAACTCTAACCGGTTAGTCAAGGAGCTTCAGGTTCCCCACGAAATGAATTCTCACTCCATATTCGTTGGTAAAAGCATGTCTAAAAAGCAATTTCTTAGCTCATATTTGCCCCCATCATTTTACGTATCACCTTCCATATCCGGGTTCTGAATCCATGGTGGCTTGTAATAAGCTGCAGCTTAGCTGCTGTGAAATTTCCAGTGTTCATCTGTATCAAAATGTATGTATTGCTCTCAAGTAATGAAAAGTGATGTTAGTGGAAACAGCCTCTTCACCCCATAAAAGGTAGGGGGTGAAGTTTATGTCCTATCCCACCGTCTCCGGACCCCATTTGTGGAATTACACTTGGACATGTTGTTTGTTTCTTGGAAAACTCAAGAAAGCGCCTTTCTTTCTTCATCCAGAACACAACCCCAGTACAGTTCACACGCGTCATATTAACTAATTCGAGATGAGTTTTGTTTAGTGCATTACTAGTTTCCTTCTGTATGTCATGAAGATTGAAGGGCTTTGTTTCTATACTCTCTCTTTCACATTGTATCATTCTCTCTCTTCCACTGCTAACTCGTTTTTCTCCTGTTGTCGTTGTATTATCTTTCTGCAAAAACATTCATCCTGGCAAGAAAACCAATATTAGAAACATCCTTAAGTCATCCAACTTGTGAACCAATATCAGAATAATTTTAAGATTCTAGACAATAAATTAACAGGGTCTTCTGTGAACATATACCAAGCAGTGTACAAGGAAAATAAAAACCATAATGAAATTCAACGACAAACCGACAGAAGAATGATAAAGCACTATTACGTTGTGTTCTTCCCAATTCACCTTGCAGCATAAGATACTGAGACAGATGTGGCAATAAAAAGGGTGGCGGACAGAAGAGAGAAGGTCCACTGTCACGCTGGGAAGCTCGCGGCACGCTGGTGAACACCATGCTGAACCTTCACTTCTTTTATTGGTCGTCCCCGTATCTCCATTTTTGCCATTCACGGTAACTAACACCACACTAAACCACCAAGTAGGCCAATTCCACAAAACACCAAACAAGTCATAAATAAAATAACATGATTTTGACTCAACCTATTGGCCATTTTTTTTCTGGAAAAATGGAAGTGCGGCAGAGACGTGTTAACGGATTCTTCCCACTTTGAACTTTGGTTTTATCCACTCACTTATTCAGTCGGGGATTGCCAAGATGGAACTTGGAAGTATACATATGAATTATGATGTAAATTTTTCACTATATCACTCAAGCTTTCTTTTTTTTTTTTTAACAGAGAAAGGATACGTATAAATTATTACATGCAGCTTCAATTCTTTTTACTTGTAATAATTCCCATAAATTGTAAAACTTTTAAATCTTTGAAGATTATTTTTAAAGTCATAATTTAATCTACATCTAATTTTCCTTTATAATCTCTGTTGAAACTTAAAATTAACGAACTGACATATTTTGGATACTGAGGGAAGCACGCCAGATATATATTGTACAAGAAGTAATTAGATACATCCCTTGAAAATAAAAAAGGTTCAAGTATTGGGAAGTCACATTTTCAAATCAAAACACGCAAAAAATTAATAATTGCAAAAGTAGATAACACCTATAGCAGTTCAAGTCTCATGCCAAACCTCTACATTCAATCCTGTTAATTGTAAGCCAAAGAAACTCGAACACTATCGATATTACCTTTACAACAACAAAGTATTTCCAATAGAACACCAACATTGGTATGTAGGGACCGAAACCACTTCAACTATATTATCGTCACCATTGTCAGTGAGGCACATCCTACCCTCACCCCACTTGTGGGATCATACTGGGCATGTTGTTGTCATTATCAATGCAAGCTGTAATATTCTGCAACCATCCATCAGCTAAAATGAAAACATATCCAGCAGCATCAATATTGGTGTCTAGTCCTCGAGCTCTTGGGCAGCACCCTCCTCCGATGAGGTTGATTTGGGAAAGAATTCTTCACCAGAATACAGCTCTCGAAATATCTGCACAAAAACACCAAATGAGGATACTGTCTGAGTATCTGCCCTTCTCCTACATCACTATAAGCCATTCTGAAAAGCATGCAATGGGTCATGGTAAAGACGGAAGAAGAAGGAGGAGGAGGGCGGGAATAAGGGAAAAAGAACATAGGGACCTACATAAAAGAAGTCCATTTAAGAAATGCATGTCTACCTTTTCTGTAGCAACCAGAAGATCGTGGTAATATGGACTACCATCTGGCATGGGGGTATGGATGATGTTATCTCGTACATCCTGAAACTGATGGACAAAAATTGGAAAAATCAGGAAAACTATCACAAACTCAGGGACCATTTGGTGGCATGTTGGGTTAACTAAGATTATTAGTTCCTGGATAAATAATTAATTACTTGGGGATTGTAAAGTCATGACAACCTGATATGGTGCGTTTGCCGCTTGCAGTTGGCTTAATAATGCTGTACCTTAACGGTAACCCAATCTTGCGTTATACACTCTTGGATTAAATTACCAGTCCAAGAGTAATCCTCACGCAGAACAAGGGTTTTTTTATGATCTATAAGAAACTAGATTTATTAACTTCTCTACAATTTTTTATTTTCCATCACAAATTCATCTCAGTCCATCAATCTAACACTAATTATCCATAATTATCAACTATGAAGTACATAATGAACAAAAGAAGGATCACAAATTGATTTAAAAAGTAGAAAACAAGATTGTGCATCGTTAGCAAAAATTATATATTTCAGGACATAGAAAGAAAAGCAACATCAATATGTGAGGAACAGGAGAAAAATAATGAAGCGAAAAAAACAATAGAAAACGCAAGGAGAAAGAAATACAAGACAAACAGAAGGAAAGGGATGGTGATCAGCTGAATGGAGGAAACAAGAGGAGATCGGAGGCAGGAAAGGTTATATGTCAGTTACATGGCTTTTTAGGTTTTCTTTGTTTTTAGGGGTGGGGGATCAGCCCGGCTGCAGGGTAAAGCAATCTGCAGGAAAGAGGACTCACCGGAGGTAGCAAGATGTGACTCGAAAAAGCTCTGTGTTGGAGGAAGATGGAGGGCAAGAAGGAACGAGGAATAGAAATGAAGCAAATGCTACCTCTAGTCATATTTATAAGTGAGGATCAGAAGGGTAATTCTCACACTTACCATGAGATCTAATCCCTGGATATAAATACCAAAGACGTCCTCTGTGATAAAATTATGAGCAAAGTGGCTGATGAAGTAATCAAATTGCTCCACTCTGACTTCCAATTTTACACAAAAGAAGGGATTGATAAGCTTCAAGAATGATTAATTTCTGAGTAACCGACTAAAGAACTATTCTAAGTTCTATTATGATAAGTTGACAGCCTATATCAAAATGTGCAGAAGATTCTGAACAAAGATGATTCAGAACCCTGAAGAAAAAAATTGACGGACTGCAACAGCCCAAAATGAAATGTTCATGACAGCTATTTGGCCGCTTTTGAGAAGAAAAAAATACCAATATGAAAACCTTAGCAAAATGAAACAAGAACTGGGGGAATATCCTTATAGAATAAAATTGGAAGAGCAATAGTTTAGAGCAAACCAAAAACAGAACAGGGTATTAAAAGGTTATAGCAGATACCTTAGCAAGTTCCTGAGTATAAAAGACACTCCAAAGTACAGCAGGTTTTGCATCCCCTGTTTCACTTTGGTCCTCCACAAAATTATTATTCCCAGGACTTCCAGAAACAGGAACATGAAACAGCACATCGATGGCTGTATGTAATAGCTTCTTACCCTGAACATCATCCTCACAGATAGCTGAGAGATAAGTCAAAAACCTGAGAGAGAAAACAACTGACCAATTGAGATAGGGTAAGAAGACACTCAAGGAATTAACCAAAAACGTGCAACTCCATTCCATTCAACTTAATAGTATCAATTACTACTATATTTAGATATATTCACAATCAAACTACTGAAACCACATTCTTAGAGTTGCCAACATGATTTCAAAATCTTAACAGGGAATATTTGTTATACAGGTAGCTGAACAAACTTGATAGATGGATGAAGATTGAGTCACAGAACTTAAGCATAACAAACTTGGTGTTTTTCAATGCTATATTTCACCTTTTGAATAAAGATGGTTAACTTGAGCAGTAACATTCAAAAAGTGGAAGGCAAAAGGTAGTAACATGAGCAGAACATTCTAAAAGTGAAAGATGGACTAAAACCACATCCTAAAAAAGAAGATGAAGTCTGAATGATATATTTATAGGGATGAATCAGAAGACCATACAGCATTAGAGAAGTGGTGAGTGAAATAGACATTAAGCGGGTGAACTCACATTCCAGAGGGGCAAACAGCTACATTGCTACTCAACTGAAGCACATGGATTGCTGTGACCTGCTCAGGAAAGAGAGCTGGGGGGTGGGGAAGAGAGGGGAGTTGACAAGGTTAGAAATTCAATTATTTATCACTTAAAAACAAAAAGGTGGGTTAGGAATCTATCTTACATCTAGGAGGAAAAAATGCCAGACAATTGGCTACATCCAGTTTCAAAGAGTGCTTTGAGATGCATATACTCCTCGCCAGCTTCTCAGTTGTATTTCGCGAGCCAAAATCATGAGCATCAGGGGAGGAATGAGGGAGTGGTGATTGAACCACAAAAGATGGAGCTAATATCAGCTTATGGCAGAACAATTCTTGTTCAGAAGCCAAGCAAACACCCTTGTAACTCCCACTAGCCTGTGAAGTAATCAAAGCGGCATGTCAACTCATGAACTTTACAAAAATCCAGTTGCACCAAACGAGGGCAGTTAAGAGTTTATATGAACAAGAAGAGCATCACTTTGAACCTTGTCCATAAGGAGAGAATTAACAGGCATCCGAAGAACCTGGAAACAAGTTGAAGTAAAGATAGACATTAGCCTCCTCGGAAGATACTAATGATAACAACAATTCAAAGAATTCCAGAAAATTAAACATCAATTAGTGAGTATTGAAGGATGGACACATAAACAATGATTCGTATGTTTAGCACATTAAGAACTTCTTGCAAATTTCCGAATAAAACTAAACTATGAATGACAGAATCAAGACAAAGAGATCTTTTTTATTAAAGAAAAAAGACTAACAGAAGAGAAACCCAATCAAGTTTGTTTGAAAAAGATTTTTTCAATACTACAAGTAAGCTCATCAACATTCCTAGCTGTAAAACAGCAGGGCAAATCATCACAAACGTATAGCTAGCATTCTGAGGAATAAAAATACAAGGCCAGCAACTAGCTATAAACATTCAATAGACTTTGTAGCTAGAGCCAAGCTCCCTAAGTTACATGCTGAGAGCCCTGATACATCATCCAACTGCAAATTTAAGACCTTTATTAGCGCTCTTCAGAGCAATGTTATGTGCCTCTCTCACTTCCTTATGATAGATTTTGACAAAACACAAACTCTTCTCTATTTTGAGGATGATGGCAGGATGCAGAGAAAATTATACAACCAAAATGAAAAAGGACCACAAACATAACGCATATATGGAATATCTTATATTCTCATACCACGAAACAACAACACGAGGGGAAAAAGGGAAAAGAACCTCACTGGAACCAAATTGCAAGATAATAATATGATGGAGTTATACAAGCAAAAAAAGATGTTAAAGACGTACATAAATGCATCCTTTGACTGCAGCACGACGACAAAAGGCCTGCGGAAGTTCCCCTTGACCATAGATGGGGTAAATCATAGCACCAGGTGCATTAGGAAACCTAAAGTTTGAGAACAATGGGAAAACTACACTCATGACAAGGAAGCTTAAGATCATAGATATCAAGGCATATAAAGATAACTTTCCATCTCATGGACCAATTATTATGATTAATTACTATCAAGATCGAATCTCACTCTCTTTTTCTGACAGTTCTAAAAAAACTAATCTCAAAGAATTGCCTTGTCAAAAAGATGAACCCAACTATACACAGAGCTCTCCAAGTTGACTTTCAATCTCACAGTTAACCATCTTACCCACCAAAAGATCAAGGTTTTGACTTAGCATAAATGCTCAACGAAGAATTGACAGACATGAAAACACAAATGATGGGCATTCCAAGGTCAGACCTGCTTCATCCACACATGCAAGCATAACCTAAGCATGCATCCTATTGAACTTATTTTTTGATATACCAGAGATGCAAATGGACAATAAAAATATATTAGCCTAATAATATTATTTTCAGGATTTCCATGAGCCTCAGTTGTGGATAAAGCAGAAGCTAAACAGCAAGCAAATGGAGGAGGGACTTTCATGATTAGTACAAAACCATTTATGTACAAATGGACGAAGTACATTCAGGATTACTACACTAATGTTTTATGTATTGAAGAAAAGATGGAAGAGGTATTTTCATGATTTCTACATGACTGTTTTAAGTAAAATGGAAGGGTGAGAGTAACCTGCCAACAGATGAGTGATAAAGGGCCAATCGATCAATACCATCTTTGGTCTTAAGAACACTTCTGCAAACATCTGCATTCTCTTGATCATACTCTGCCATAGCTATTGCATATAGAACAATCCTAGAAAACATAAAAAATAAGTTTACTAATAAGCCAGATGAATTAGCTCCGCCTAACGTATAGTAAAAAAACTCCAAGTGACATACCAAATTCTGGACAGACAACCGTAAAAAGTTAATACTCAAAAACCATTCAAATTCTGGATACAAAACCGTAAACAGTTAAAATTCATAAACCGTTCGCATTAGTTTAAAGCAATGATTCGTAGACCTTACAACATTGAGGGAATACAAGTTCAATTAATAAAACAAGCCAATCTATGGCTTTGTATGTGAGTATGTCAGAGGATTCTAATAAGTTTATCACTTGCACCACAATTTCATTTTATTTTATATTTTATCACTTGCACCACAATTATAAGATTCATGTCTAGACCATGGGAAAGCCATCCTACAAGTTTTTCAACAATCAAAAAGAAGATGCCGTAATGTGTCAGAACTATATTGCAATAGCAGAAGTCATACATTCACTACATTGATGTCATGGAAATCAGAGGTAACATATAAAAAACACTAAATTACTTTGGTCTAAGAACAGAACAAACAATTATTCTCCCAGTTCAAATTGCTTATAATATAGTATAATATATTACAGAAGTAAATACTCTACTTTTGGCATGCTTTCATTCAATCTAATGAAAAGCTTCCTAGTTCCTAATAAATTTTTTTATAAATCTTCCTACTTTACTAGGCTGAGACATCACAATCATACAGGAATCACACAATCTACTAATGCTACATCTTCCTACTGTCTATCGAATGGAAACCGAAAGCAAAAAGGAATAGCAGAAAACAGGAAACTGTGACTAACAGAGAGAGAAAGGCGATTCGATCTGTACGATTTTAGCTTTGCAGAGAGCCCCATTTTGCTTAAAAACTCCACGAACGGACTCTCTAAATCCTGCTCCGAGATGCTCTTACTTTCGCTACTCTCCCCACCATCAGCAGCTGTTGCAGCCTCAAGATGCCCTTGTACCAGCTTGAAGAATCTCATCAGCTGATTCTTCTCCGTAAAGCTTAGTTTCCGATCCTTGAATATTGCGCTGCGCGAGTCAGGTACACTCTCCAAATCGCCCTCTCCATCACTGATAAAACTCCCATCTATGCTCTTGAACTCCATGTACTGATTCACCTCAGACTTCAAAATTAGATCAATCATAGCATCTGCACACAGCAAAACCCTAGGCCCACTCAAATCAATGTTGAACTTTCGGGATTGCGCCAAGGGTTCAGAGGAGTAAGAGGTGATTTCAACGGAGGAGTAGAGCGGCTGGGTAGTGAGAGGAACCCGAGTAAATCCCGAATCCATGTCGGATTGCGGAATTGTGAGAATGGAGGAGGATTGAGATGAATGAGATTCAATGTATGAAGTGAATTCCTGAAGTGGAAGCGAGGCATAGTGGCTACCGTATGAGGGGTTAGGATCAAGGTGAAGGACTGATTTTCCGGCGGCGGAGGCGGCGGAGGCGAGTATGGCCTCCGGCAGACCGGTGCCGACCACTATAAGGTCGAAGTTGGATGGTTCAATGGGAGGGTACGACGTAGTTTCATCCATCAGTAAATCCAGCAAAATTTTTAGATTCAAGGTCTTTCATATCATAAATAAAGGTGGACTTATTTCTCATTTTCTCGACTCTTGGGGGTAAAAAAAAAAAAACTCAACTAATCAAGTGAATAGATCAAATATATAATTACATAAATATATCATATAATCTGATATTAAAATGTATACGAATAAAATGTTTAAATTCATATAAAATTAATTATGTAGGTACATAGAATGTGCATTAGCATGTATAAAAAATTCTTAGATTGATTTATCATATATTAATTATATATTAGTTATACATAGATTAAATACGTATTTTAGAAAGATAATGCAAATAATGCACTATACCAAATATAAAGTGTAACTAAACCAACTTCTCTTGTCCTCAAGAAAACAGGGAATAACACCTTCCTAGCTGCATATTTATATATGTTTAAATTTTATGTGTTCAATTTTAAAAAATTTAAGTATTGAATCTATTATGTTTTTAAAGTTATGAGTTAATATTCTTCATTTGTTGTAGTTTTAATAATTTTTTACGTATAAATTAATATTTTGTGTTGAAAGTGAACCTAGTATTGATTCAAATTAATGGGTTAGTGTGAGTATATCCATATAACTATGCACTCTTTGAATAAGAATTCGTTTTCTGAAAGATCCTGACTTTGGTACTTTGGTAGGTCTCCGAGATCCTTTAGATGACCTATGTTGGAGGGATATAACTAGTCCGGTCAATTGCGTAAAGCCCGTGATAGCAGTAGGATTGGGAAAGTACAAAGAAAGGACAATTCTTTTCTATTATATTAGTATTTCTATTGAATTACATATATTATAATATATTAATACTCCATCTGTTTCAAAAAGAATGATCTCCTTTCAGTTTTAGTATGTTTCAAAAAGTATGTCTCTTTCTTTTTTGGATAACATTTTGATTTCAACTTCACGTTTCATGTTTAAGGCCACAAGATCAAAGGGTAATTCTGTATATTTGGCCTAATTTTAATTTAGGACCACATGATTCAAAAATCTTCTTTATACTCTTAAAACTTCGTGCAAATCAATTTATTTTTTGTAATATGAAAAAAGTATTAGTTAATGATCCTGACTTAGTGAGTCTTAGGCCTGCCCATGGGCGCCAACATGGTTCCAATTGGGAAATTTGGAAGGTATGATGAACTGCAACATACATGGGGCGATAAAGATAATATCATAGGATCATGCTTGATATTTTACTGGTTTCTTTCGTATAGTTTTGATTTTATCCGTTGATGGTGTATTTTTTCCATTGTATTATTTCTTTTCGATGTTATTTTGTTATTTGTTTTGTATTCTTTATCATGTTGTTTGACTTTTCTTCTATCCAATCATGTAAGATATTTAACTCTCGTTTATGCTCTTTTATGTGATATATTTTATATTTTATTGATGTGGTTATATTAACACTTAATTATAATTTTCACGGTATAAATTAATTATCGAGCTTTTATAGTTTCAATTAAATATGAAATAATTAGCTTTTAAAAGAATTCAAAAATATTATCATTCCATTAAAAGTAATTTTATCATTTTCAAATACGTTATTTCTATATTTATAATTTATTAATATAATTTATACTTTTTTAAAATATTCAAATATTGACTAAAAAGATTTTATTTTTAACTAAATATTTTGTTAATTAGTTTGATATAATTAATAGATTTTTTTTGTTGATTGACTTATAATTAAGTTAATTTTTTTAAGATTAAAAAACTTGTTAATCAATTAATATATATGAATTTATTTAATTTAATTTTAACCGATACACCCATTAACTTAATTTAGCCACGTAAAAACTCTAAATGGTTATAACTAAAATCTAATTGACCAAATCGTAAATACAATTCTAAGCACACATCCAATTTTCAGCCAACTCAACTTTCTCATTCACATAGTACATACCTTACATACAATAGGCATACGTACACGAACCGACCTCAACACCTATACGTAATAATTTTAGGCATAATATATGTATTAGACTCTAAACTTATCTTAAATTTTAATTTTAATCTTCAATTTTTATTATGCACAAACAAGCAGTTTAATTATCCAACTTTTAAATAAATAAATACACGAGTCATATATGACAAAATACATGTAGGACACCACGTTAAACAAAAAATGACATGTAAACATGTATGTTTATTTATTCGACTTTATACAAATTTAAATGTTTATTTATACGCAATCAATATTAAAGAGCACAAATATAATTTAAAACTAAATTAAAAGCCTTATGTATTATGTCATAATTTCAAGCGGGAAACTTACATAAATATACTACAGTAAAAAAATATTTACCATTTATAGCAATAATAATTTTTTTTTCAGTTGATCAGTTTTATTTAATTCATTTATGATACATTTTTAATGTCACTTACAAAGAATAATTTATTATTCCCAATAATACAAGTAGATAATGACGGCTAATACATTTTTTTTTCGCCTTTTAATACATTTATAAACAATGTGTCAAATTTTATCAACAAATATAATACAAAAAATATTATAATTCAATATTATTGTCTACATAAGTCCCCTTTAATTCATATTACAAGATTTTACTTAATGTTGCTATCAATAATAATAAATAAAAATATCGCTAAAATCAGTATTATTTATTAAAATATATCACGATAATTAATTTAATATTACGATAATATTTTTCTTATTTAAATTCATGCTCTAAACACAATGGTTAAATTCTTTTTGGGAATAGTTACAAAGAGAAGAGGAAAGCCAAAAGTTGATTTTCTTAATAAATGTGTATATCAATTCGTCTTATCAAAATCAATTTAATTTTGCTTGGAACTGTTCAGTGATTATTCTTTATCACTTTTGTTGTTATAGATAAAGATATACAAGAAGTAATATGACACTAAAGGTATTTCACTCAATTAAATCTTTCTGTTGTTTCTTTTTTTATTATTTTTATTTATTTATCTTTATTTTGTTTATTGTATTTAATTATTTTCTTTAAGTTTTGACCTTGTTTTCAATCAATTGTGCGTAAAGAATTTGTATACAATTTGTTAATTTTTGTGATCTTTTAGTGTTATTGGCTTTGATTTCTTCTTTCTTAATATTAAAATTTGATGTATTCTTTGAATATCACTTTTTTATTGGTTTTTATGGTATTTGAATGTGATATGCTTACCCTCACTTATGGTTTCAAATCTAGCTAGAAGAGTATTACACAGTTATTATTTTATTTTTGTGTGGTACTTGTTCATATGTTGTATCATTGCAATGTTTTTTCTTTATATTTAGTTTTGACTTTTTTAGTGATTTCGAAAGTATTTCTCATGTATTGCTCAATTTATAACGTTATGTGATGTTTTCTATTTTTTATCTTGGGGAATTCAATTTTTGTTGGTTCTTTTTGACGAACTTTTTTTCATCCTTTAAGAAATGTAGTTTTTATTTACTAGTACAACACATATATATGCTCCTAGAGACAGTTAATAACTTTCAGAAAAGTCATCGTAGTATATTAGGCCCACTTTTAATGGTAAATTAAAAAATATGGTTGAACGCAGAACCTCACTGTATGGTACCGAATTAAATTGAAAAGTCATCTATATTAATCAAGTGTATTTAATACACATGACCGGTGATCTAAATATATGGTTCTCTATCTATTTTGATAATAGGGTATATTACTGAAGTTTCGAATTATTCACAAAAATTTGAAGTATAACATGTCACCCTTCATTTTTTCAAGTTTATTGCTTTTTTTCTAAAAAATCTACTTTGTGTCTCTTATATATTTTATACTTGTGTCATTTAAAAAAAATGAAATATAATTAATAGGGTCACACGGGCGTTGCACCGTGAGCAAAGACTATTATTGATTTATAAGTGGAACCAACAAATTAAAAGTTGAAATTACGATTTTACCCTTTCTGTAATAAAATTAAATATAAAATCTTTAATCTATTTAATTGAAATATTAAATTATATTAGTTTAAATCAAAATTTTATAATGACTTTTTCCACTTCTTTTAGAATCTTTTTTAATTACAATACCTAATTTATTTTTTTCTTGAATTATTTAAAATCTTAGTTTTTTCGTTTAATATTTATTTTGGGATTCGATGAATTTTGCATATCAAAGTTGAATTACTTTTTTTTGCCGTTTTAATAATAAAAATATTTTAAATAAATAAAAATAACTAAGTCTATAGAAGTAATTATTTAATTGTTTACACAAGCTTAATTAAATGGGTCATAATTTTAATTATCACTCAAATTACAACATCCTATATTCACTGTTTGGCATTGCTAGCTTTTTTCATTTTCTAAAATTGTCCTCTATGTCATATTTTAATTTCGTTTCAACTTCCTTGAAATTAGAACATAATGTGAAGTTCATGATCTTCAAGCCCTTTGTATAGTTTATATTTTTTACTATATACTTTATATGCCTTTTATCCCATATTTAATTTTGTTACTTTCTTTTAATTTTCATCCGTTAGAACACTTTTTCATGTACTCTATAATTTTTATCACATAACATTTAAAAAAATATATAGGAATGCCAGTTTCCATCCACTTGATTTGCACAATATTTTGATAAGTGTATCTATTCATATTATATCGATACAATTGAAAACCTGAGATTCTTATATGCCTGATTCATATTTGAGGCAAACAATGTCCCCCCCCCCCAAGACATTCGTGATAGTTTATACTATCCAAGGTGATGTTGATTATTTTAGTTAAAAATTATTGTGTCTTTATTTTGTTATTTTTTAATTTCTCTTACACTTTAATATATGTAATGCATGTTTACAATAGAAAAAAATGTTATATATGACATTATATACTTGAGGTTTAATAAAAATTTGAAGTTATGAGTTTAATGGGCTGTTTGCAAGATGGATTAATAATATTTATTTAATATTTTGTGATATTACATTTGGATATATATGAGAACTATTTTATTACTTATATTTATATTAAATTCAAAAAAGAAATGACTCAGCAGTTTAAATCAGACAAAAATCATCTTCCTTTCAAATTTCATATAACCCATATTATTCGCTTAAAAAAATTACTACCCAACCCATGAAATATATGTGCGTTGCACGTATTCGAGAACTAGTTCACATGATACATACATTACGTACAAAGGCCTACGACACGAACCTATAGGTAATACGCCCTCTTCTTCCTCAGCTAATCAACCCCCGACAACCAGCCGCCCTACCGGAGTCAATCCGCTTCCCGCTATTTGAACCCTAATTTCTTTCCTGTAAATCCCCCTCTAGTCACTCTTCTATAATTTGTCGTTTCTCGGTACGTGTTTAATTCCTTTTTCATAACTACCATTTGCGTCATTATCAGGTAAATAGTATTAGTATTGTTATTAAGTTAGTATCTCAGTTATGCTTGTTAAAAGTTAAGATTATTTAGATGCATTAATGTATTGTGATTGTAACTTGCTATCCTTCTTTTTTTTTCCTGGCCTGATTAGTTTTGAATTTGCTCTACTAGTATTCGTCTTAGTGTGGTTCATGTTTGTTATAAATCTGCAGAGTGCTAGTTATCATCTTATCCATCCATTTATGCTTAAATTTAGATGTTTGAATCAGTCCGCTAAGTTGTTTGTGTCTTCAGAATCCATGTTAAAGCTTCTGTTTGTTTGTTTTGTTTTTAAAAAAAGAAGTCTTAATAGACTGACTAATCTAAGTTCTGTTGCCTCATTATTCATTGTTTAAACTTATTTTGTTCTATCAAGGTTATTTATTAGTTATATGTCTTTATTATTCTCCTTCATTTGTTTGCTATTGTTAGCACCATCTTCAATAGGTGTAGGAGTCTTAAATTATATTTCTCATGACCCGTATAAGGTATGTAGATTTGAGATGTTTTTGATGAGCTCGTAGTTGGAATTGGAATCTTTTAGTTTAGCTTTTTTCGTTGTAAGAAGTATTGTATCACATAACAGTGGTGATACGGGAGAGTACTTGACATGACAGTGATGTTGAGATCAGATTTCCAACTTTATTATTGTTCTTTTGATCCCATATGAGTATTTCTTTGATTTTTAATCATTGAGATAAATTTATAAGAGTAAAAATGACTTACTTTCTAGGTAAATTATGGGTTTTCATGGTATCAGAAGGGAGTGGGTGGAAGATTTTACTCCTTGGAAGAGGGAGCCAAAGGAGGATCCGTACTGTTTTCATAAAATTTCTCTTCTAGTTTCCTTTGATATTAAAATTCATTTATTTATGTGTTTTGTTGTGAAATAATATAGGTCCTGATGTTGAAAGGGAATCAATGAATGGCCAACCAAAGCGACGAATATTTTATTTATATCCGCAAAATAGGCACTTAGATCTTACAACAAAGAAGCTGCTTGATCCGTTTTTCCAACGTATCTGTCCTGCCAGTCTTTGAATCTACTCGGTCTTCACTTTCGTCTACACAATCTTTTATTTTCTCATGCAGTTGGTTTGCATTTCGATTTCTGATGGACCTTCTATCTGCTGAAATAGTAAATAAAAGACCACGTCTAGCTAGTTCCATACGTCGATCACTGATATTACAACAAGAAGTCTGTAAAAGCCAACATCTCGCTTCTAGAAACCTGTCCTAGTGCTACCATAATTATGATTAACCTCCTGAATCATCAACCTTTTCTAGAATTTGTGAGGGCTATCAGAATTCTCCCAGAAATTGCCTTTACCTTTTTTTTTAATTAATCAATGCATGGTATTAGAAAATTGTTGGGGACTGATATCATTAGAAGCCCGATAATCCACACAAAATTGCCAACTTTTGTCCTTAACCCATAAAACTGGACTAGAATATGGACTAGTACTAGCTTTAATGATTTCAGCAGCCAACATCTCTTTCTGCTTTTTAAGAATGAGGATATTGATATGGACGAATGTTTCTTGTTTCTTTTATTGCTTGGAGACTTAATCTTTTAACTTTTATTATCTTTTAGTTCTAATTTTTGTTTTGATTTTACCTATTATTGTTACTTTTGTGTTTATTGTCAGGGAAAGAGATGATATTTCAATGTTCTGGAACTATTATAGACAGTTTTGACACTTGCAACATAATATTAACCACCGCAAATCTCCTCAGGTGTTCCACAAATAGAAATTCTGTAGTAGATAATATCAAGTTTGGTATATTTTTGTTATGTTCTCAAATTTGTCTAGTGAGTTCTTGACCAAATTTGTATTTGTCAATCTCATGATAATTGGTGATCCTTTGTATGTCATTTCTTGCCAAATTTTTGCTAGATAAATTGATAATAATAACTATATATTTAGGTTATGTAAAAAGCCCCTATTCGATGGGAGAATCAGTGATGGGGCATATTGAGTCCTCTGACTCCACTACAAGGTGGCTGCCATAAAGATTCAATTAGACACACTACTTCCAGTTGCATCCCTGGCTCATTTAAATGATTCCATTGTGATTGATCCGAGCCAACTACAGGGTATTGAGGAGAAGTCATTTTCAACTTTCGTCCTATTCCAATTCATTTATCTATGTTCTGATTCTATTATTGCACTTGTCGCTTAATAATAACAGGAGCCATACGATACTGGCTGCCCTGGTGAATTCAGGTTGGTGTTTAATTTGAATTTTACTTTAACGCTATCACTTCTTTGAACATAAAGAAGTGGGATTTATGTGTTGTCACCTGTTCATTTTGAGTCTTGGTTTTGAAATTGCATGCCCTTAGAGAAAGGGATTTATTTCTAGTCATTGTGGTCCATAAGCAGCACATCAATGTTTTTGGCGGTTTTGCTACTGGTGTATACTTTGACAAAGCATGTCGAATGCATCTATTGTGCGCATTGGAATCATTTTCATAACATACAAGGCCTTAGCTTGGTTATTGAATAGGGTATAATCCCAAATACTGCTTTAATATTTCTAAATTCTAAAAGTAAGGGTATGGGTGAATTATGGGTGGTAAAAGTATGTTCACTCATTTACACAAGTTGTTTTGTTAAACATAATGTGTACTTCCTTTAAGCACACTGACTCTCACACATGTACACTGCTCATTGCATACCTGTTTGCTATGTTGGTTATTGAGACTTATCTCTCAAATTTTTTATGGTTGATCATTGTAGCATTGATCGTTGTGAATATGACGACTTCGACTGTAAAGAGCTTTTCATGGCGACTTGCAAAATTACAATAGTAACTTTTTTCACACCCTTTTTTTCTTTAAAGAAAAACTCTCTTTCACGCTTACATCTTACTTTGCTGGATAGTGACTCTGTTCATTTTGCTTTTGAAGATATTCTTAATCAATGACAATTGATATGCATATTTTATAACATCATGTATATTTTTAGTAGAATAATTGCTAATTTAGGGATTTTTCGTTTCATTCTTTATTGTAGTGCGGTGATGGGGGTCCACTGATTAACGAATATGGAAAAGTCATTGGTATCTGCTTTCGTAATGTGGGCTCTACTGCGTTCTTACCTATCAATATAGCTTCCATATGGTGAGAGCATCATAAGGAATATGGGTATGCTCTAAATCTTTGCCTTTATTGTTTGCTTGATATGTGGTAGTACCATTTTTCTTTTTGCAACTGCCATTGAAATACCTGAATCTCATAAATTTATTATTTTGTAAAGCAAGCACGATGTCTCAAATTGTATAGCTGACCTTATTGACAGAACAAAAATTTCTACAAGACATCTTACATTGAACATATTTTGTAGTTATGTAGGTTCTCTACTTCTTATGCGGCTTATTATATTGATGTGATTCAAAGGACTTGTTTGAAGTCATTTGTAATTAGTTAATGGTCTTTGGGATGCTTGATGCATTGGAAGCTGCCAAAACAGGCATGTGAAGTGAATATTTGTAGTGAAGTTCAGGAAATAGGAGCGCATTGAGTTATGCAAATTGTACTGTATTTTTTTTGTAGTTCAGAATAAGATCTTAAACTGATGTTTGATTAGACAAGGAGAAGCTTAATTGTATGTTGTAAATGCATTCAAACAATGAGACCAGAATTGGGTGGTCTAAATATTATATTCAATCAACCTTGGTTTGTGTCGTATGGATCTTCTTTTCTTTATGATTGTGTCTTACAGTCATTTATTTCAATAAGGAGTTTGGTTGATATTTAATGTTGGTCTGTATATTTCTAACTTCCATGTTGCTGAAGTACTTGCACAGCTTACTTTTCTTGGTTTCCTTTATTTTGGACTATCTCTTTTGAGAATGACAATATTTTCGAATTCCATGTCTAGAAATAATGGAATAGAATAAAATCTGTAGATAATTTATGCAATTTTTAAGCTAGTATAATTACTAGCAGTGGGGTCCTTGAGTTATTTGAGGCAAGTCTTGCCATGGTTGGATTTCTGGACTCTAGGTATGTCCTTGACAATGAATATGCAAGAATGTTGGTTCCATCATTCTAACCAAAAAGTAAACCTAAACAAACAAGCTTTGCATGCTCTCTAGTACATCAATGTAGTCTTACAGTAGTACATTTGGATCTACTCGTCTATATATTGGGATGTAATTGTGTATTTTACTCTTTTTTTGGATAATGACTTCTACTTTTGTTTACACCTACCTTGCAATAATAAGGAACGGAAAAATAAATCTGCAGCAGAACTCTTGAACCATAGTTGACCTGATGATCGGTGTCATTATTAAATTTATGCTCTCTCAAGTGTGTAATCTGAACCATCAACTTCCGTCTCTTCATTCTCCTACTGCATTGAGAAAGGGCAGAAGCAGTTGGTAGCTTGAGAAAATTGCTACATTCAATCCAAGAAGTTGTCCAGTGACCATAGAAATACTTTTTACTGTGTACTACTTCAAAACAACCAGTCCATCCGTATAAGAACTCAAATAGGGAGAGAACTCTCTTTTGTTGCCTCTATCTAGGAACAAACTTGCCTTTGCGCCGTTACTGTTTGCTGTGATTGCATTGACGGTGCTCAAATTATGAGAAGGCCTTTTTTTTTAAGATAAGGGTAATTGTATATTCACGAAATCTCATCGTCCAAAAAATGACGAGGTGGGAACTTACCACCCACAGGGGAAAGAGTACATCCTCAATATTGTCTACAAACTTTCCATTTTCCCTATGAAATCAACTAAAGCTTCTTTCCCCCACCTTATCTTGTTTACACCAAAAATAGAGAAAGCTGAGGCAATTCATTCTTGATCTTCTTGATGGTGCTTCTTTTAGCTTCAAAAAATCTTGCATTTCTTTCTTTATAGTCCACCAAATGCATGCTCTGATAATCTTCCACCAGTTTTCCTTCCAATTCCTTCCCAGTTATTTAGTATATTTCAAAGGTAGTCTTGGGCATTACCAACTCAAACCTAGTATACAAAAGAACATGTTTGCAGTGCAGGGAAAAATGGCTATGAATCACTGCTTCTTGGCCACACAGGAAATTCCTTGAGCAAATCTGTCAGCCTCTTCTTTTTAGCACTTCACGAGTTAAACATGCTCTTCTAATCACAAGCCATGTAAAGCAATAGACTTTGTGAGGAATTTTGATCTTCCAAATTAACTTCCAAGGCCAAGCCATTGTCAATGACTAATTATTATTCATCTTCTGTTAGCAGGACTACTTTACTGTGAAGACTCCCTTGATATGCAGATTTCAAATTGATTTGTCTGGGCCGATTGAAATGCCTGAGGAGGTGTTCAGTAGCTGAAGCAAACTTGCTACACTATCAACTTCCCAATCATTTAGAGCGCTTCTGGAGATTCGGTCCCATCCTTGGGTGCCCTACATCTGAGAGACAGTGCCATTTCTTTGTAGGTTGTGATGTGTAGGTATGGGATAGGGCTTTTAAACTGTCTTCTCCTTACCAGTGTTCATTCCAAAAATTTGTTTGCATACGATCTCCCACTTTTATGGACATGTTGGTATTAAACTGAGGCCATATTCTTGTGATGGTTTTCAACACGCAGTGGTCCAGTGATTCAGTAGCCCATATTTCTCTGCAATGAACCTTCTCGATAACCATTTCTGCAATGGACAAGCAATGTGTAAACTGCGGTTCTTTACCCAAACCCCCTTGATTTTTGCAAGGGTTAAAACATCCCACCTCACCAAGTTGCATCCTCTCTCTTCCTTGTTTCCTTTGCCAGATGAGAGTTCTCCTCAGTTGATTGATTTTCCTTTCAATGCTGTTGGGTATAGGAATAAGCTCATCATATATGTGGGAAGGGTATTCATTACTGATTTTATAAGTACTCTATCTCCGAGGGAGAGGTACCGACTCTTCCAACGCCACGCTGATAGGCAGAAAAACAGGACCATGGGTTGGAGTTTATGGAACAAAAAATTTGCTTATTCTGCCCTTTATTAAACTAGATTATAAAGAAAGGTACACTGCTTTAATGCTTTAAAAAATATACCTTGAAAATGATTAATATTAATTTGATAAAAAGAGAAGTTAAAATGATTTCTTTTTGAAAGAAAAAGACAAATCAGAAAACTACAATGTCGGCCAGCATATCCTCAATTGATACCTCCCTCACGTTGTAATGTCCTTGTTGTGTTACCTAATTCATCATCTGGTAACAGACTAGAGTATGGCTATAGTGATCTGCTAATAGTAGACCTATTATCTCTATGTCGCTCACTGTTACTGAAGTGGTATTTGGGGTTTTTTGAACTGCTATATATTTTGTCAGTATTGGTAATAGCTTATATTTAGTTTTTTTTATTTGATAAAAAGTTACAGTATGGCGATATTAGAAAGTAGCACACATAAAATGTTTGAGGAATAGGGAAAGATCATGATAAATAAAACACTAAACATTAGCACTTTCTCTTTTCAGATTTTTAGGCATCAGCTGAAAAGCCCTTCCCCAGTCAAGTTCAAGCAATTGTGTAAAAAAAACAGAATCTTTATTATCTTGCAAGTGATTGAATAGAAAATTTGGCAAAAGAAATAAAATTATTACCTTGAATTCTAGAATTTTTTGGTGATATGTTGTTGTGCCATTCTCATATCCATAATTGATCTATGTTACTTGGTGTGTGTCAGTCCACTAAAATGTTTATCCCACTTATGGTTTTTCTAATGTTAACAAATATTTCTTCTACTTGGTAATCTGATTGTTCATGTCAAAATATAATGAAGAAAATTGGAGAGAGTTTAGGCTTATTGAAAATCTAAGCACACAATATATGGTACTAATCTTAAGTTTAATTTCTATCATAGTCAATCACGTCTACCAGTCGATGATTTACAGGTCAAGTTATTCTGGTGTTTTTATTTGTACATAACTCATAGTCGCTAGATAGCAATATATGGTTGGAACATAACAAATGCCTACATGGCAAAGTGAGTGTATTACGCTCTCTTTGAGAGAGTGAATATAAAAAAATAAATATTAAAGTTTCTTTTAATATTTTTTCACTAATATATGCATTTTATTTTGTTCTTTAATTTTTTTTAATTATTTTTACTTCTAATTTGGTTTCTTCTTCACAGCAACTTAGTAGAGTATCAATGGCAGCCATCATATATCGAAAAAAATTTGATCCTATATATTTAATACCCAAAAGACCCATGAAAATTTCTGTATGAGTTGACAATTTTTGGGATTTGATTTCTTTCCAGTTCGAAGCTAGTTTCGATGTCGATTTAAAGATTTTTTTTAAATATTTCAAACAGCCAATTCAATGGGTGAATTTTACTTCAACTTCAAATAATACTTCTCAACTGACTTAGCACATTGTAATTTTCTTGCAAATATGATAAAATGCAGTTCATGTTCTTCATCTTCTTTGTATGATTACCACAAAAATTTGATGCAAAATCACCCTAAAAATTTTTCAAATTACCTCAAATTTTAGATATAAGCTTATCTCAACATTTCGATACTTTTGATTAATTATCCATTCAAAACGGAGCTCGTCAGTGGTAAGTCAAAATTAGAACTCAAGCTCATGAGCTAAACTTTAATGGTGGTTTCAAGTTGTGCTTCAAAGTCTCAACCTTTAGCTTCGATTTTCAGCCATACGATATTCTTTGAACCATCGACGAACTCAGTTTCTCCTAATTTAAGAATATAAATTCACAAAATTCATATAAATGCTCTCAATTTTTGTGGAGTTCCAATATTCTTCATATCCAAAAATCATTGCTATATATAAACTCAACTATGTCAATGTTTTCAGCTTCAAACAATTAGCAATCAACATTATAAATCAACATTATTAATTTAGGATAATAAATTAAAAACAAAAAAAACAAAAATAAAATTAAAATAAAATTTTTAGTTGTCAAACGCGTGGATATCACCTACCAATATAAATATGGTTATGTCATTTTAGGGGTAAAAAAATCAATGTTAAATAGTTTAGGGGGGCGATAGAATCCCACAAAGAATAAATATTTAGTTAAAAATCCTGCTCCTTCTTTTCTTCTTTTTCTAGCTTAAAGCCGTAAACTCTTTGAACGCATAATGTCGAACTGAAGTAAAAAAAAAAATGATCTCACTCCTCTGAAATAGAAGTCGCAGTTCAAGGATAAGACATTTAACACTATTTCATTCTCTTCAAAACCCACATCTTTAACTATGGTAAATATTTTCTGAGCTACTTTTAATTTCTTCAAAAAAAATTTCTTCGCTTAAATGGGTGTATTAATATAAATTTGTTTCGATATTACATGATGCAGCAATTATACAATTTAAGACAATGTTATGGGTTGTTAGAATTAAATACATCGCTGAAGAGAGACATATGGAAACATTTGGAACTGCTTTCTCTGTGAGTAGTGATGGATTATTATTAACTACAGCTCATTTTTTTCCAAAAACATTTTTTGATTTGGATGTGAGGAGTTTAGATGAACCTAATTTTCAGTCGGCTACTATAGCGTATGAAAAGCCGAAATGGGATGTTTTGTTACTGCAGCTCATATATATGAATGATTGCCAATATGTTGGACTTAACTACAGTGATTCACTCTCGTCAAACTTTATTGCACATAGGGCATCCTAATAATTTTGTGGAGTCATTTTTTACGGGTAAAATTGCCTTTGAATGTAAAGGTAATATCGAAATACCTAGGACCAATTTAACTTGCAAAAGTTATACACCTAGTGCCTTAGAGACTACCCCTTAATATAGAATTATGGGCGATAAATACCATATTGCACATAAGCTGAGAGACTTAAGTAACTAATAGGTTGAAAATAATTTCTCCTAATCTTTCATGATCTTGTAAGGAACTAACTGTCACAGACTTAGAGTATTTGCTAAGACTCCGTGCGACACTTGACAACTTACTCACAAATTTTTCATGATCTTGTAAGCTCAAGTAAGCTTTTAAGATTCGGAACGCTAAAAGAATGCAAAAAAAGACTTAGAAAGAGCAAAAGAGAACTTTAGAAGAAGACTTGTATTACTTTAGAAGATTTGCTTACAACTTTTCTTCTTGGATTGATTTACAAATGAGAGGCCTTCTATTTATACTATTTTCTAAGGGTTTAAGTGTGAATAAAAAGTACTCTACAAGTTCCTAAAATATTTATATTTTAGTTCATATTCTAAAGAATTCTACACCTTTTAGAATATGCTAAACTCTTTCAAAAATATCTAAAACATTCTAGAGTAATTCTCTAGCCTTCTCCAGAAATCTAGAAGGTTTTAGAGTTCTCTGTAGATCTCTTCACAACTCTAGATCCTTCTGCCCTCATTCAAACTCCAAATCAGACTGAAATTGTGGTGGGACATCACATAATCATAACCAAAATATGAACTATTGCCAAGAAAATTCAAATCCTCCTGCGCCACCCAACAATGGATTGCTGATACAATTATGGATACTGTGACAGAAACTACGGAGGAAGAGAAAGCCACTTTCAAAGAAATACGTATCACACCATATCCACCGATTGAAGCACATCAAATCCCAAAAGAATCAAACCTTGACAAACAGTAACCTTGACAAAACGGAGACAACAGATAAGAAGACCAACACAGAGTAACAAAGAAGGACGACCTAGGTTAAATTATTTCATGCCGAAAAGGCAAGTACCTTGATTCTCAAGTTTACAAATACAGAAAAAAAATTATTTCAACTTTGGATGTTAAAAATAAGGGATTCATTACCCCTAGAATCCAAAATCAATCATACACACTGAAAAATCTGGACAAGATCCAACATACATCTACTATCTCCAATACTGACACGTCATAAAAATTAATTAAAAAAATAATATAGCTAATCAGACTAACTTAACAAAGATGGTAAGTACTTCTACTCCAATAAATAAATAATTTACCCCCCTAATGCAGGACCCTATTCTATCCTCATCCAATATGCCCCCACACTAATAAAACCTAACTATCAGTAGGGGACAATTTTCATCCACATCAACAAAGTGGTAGTTAAAGAGAAGTCTAATGAGGAAGATGTCAAAAAATGAATATTCATGAAAGGCATAATTTACCTTTTCCTTTTCGATGGACGTGATGTGCTTTGAATTTCTTTGAATCTCCAGCCTACATTAAATTAATGTGTTAAGCACAATGAGTTATTTGTACAAATAATTTAGACTAATGATGGTATTGAACCTGAATTTTAGGATGAGGTATAGCTTTTCTTTTCCCGTTTTCATCGTAGTCTGAGTGTTGTTTTTTAAACCGCCTTAATGCTTCTCTCAATATTGCAACGTGAATAGCGATTTCATATCCATTTGCAGACATTGCAACCATTCCTACAACTTCCCCTCTAACATTGAAAACAGGGCCATCTGAACAACCTTCTACACAAATGAAGCCACACATTTGTATCACAGGAACAAAAGGATGAAGATTCTTTTCATAGGTAAAAGACCGAGGATCAACAAACACATGCTTATTCCAAATATCGCCCATAATTTTATATTTAGGGGTAGTCTCTAAGGCACTAGGTGTATAACTTTTGCAAGTTAAATTGGTCCTAAGTATTTCGATATTACCTTTACATTCAAAGACAATTTTATCCGTCAAAAACGACCCCAAAATTATTAGGATGCCATATGTGCAATAAAGATTGACCCATGAGAGTGAATCACTATTGTTAAGTCCAACATATGGGCAATCATTCATATCTATGAGCTGCAGTAACAAAACATCCCATTTCCGCTTTTCATACGCTATAGTAGCCGACTGAAAATTATAAAGCAATTAAAAAAGACAATTTTTATGAATTGCGCTGATTAGTGCTACAAAATACATATTTTGAAATTGCATGCTATAAATTAATGATTTTTTTTATATAGACGTGTGTGGATTGGCTTGTGCAACCCCCCTCTCTCTATATATATAGTGTTAAGAACTAATTATAGTAGATTTTTTATTTTTAAAATACAAAAAATCTTTAAAATTAAAGGATTTTGAATACATCAACAGATATGCGGATACATAATTCACGAATGTATGTGAGAGAGGAGACAACTGTATCCAAGAAAAGAGGGATGTATCTGAGAGGAGATATATCCAAGAGCAAATTTTGTAATTTTTTTAAATGATAGGAAGTTTTATAGATTATAGTAAAATAAGATATGTATTTAAATAATTTTTTCTTTTTAATATTTGGAAAAGCTACACAAACTAAACTCATTAGACAACGTATTTACTCAAATTGGATCCACATCCAAACTATTTACCTAAGCTACTCCTTGTTCTATTCATTGAACCACTGTTGATATATATATATATATATATATATATATTGGTATCTAAATACTCTGGTGATATCAAGCAGCAAATGAACATTCTTTTCATTGAAATACTACATCTTCCTTCTTGTTGTCAGTAGAATATATATATACATATATACTATAATTATATCAAAAGTAACTGAGTAAATGATGACTATCTATAAGTAATTTTTGTTTTTGAGTACGAGTGTTCTTTTCCTTTTATATTTCCTTTGTACCAGCCACAGTTGTGGTAAGAGCCCGTTTGCATTCGCTTAAAAAAGTAACTTTTAACATTTATAAGTGTTGAAACTTATTTTTAAAAAAGTAGTTATGTATTTGAATAAAAGTATTGCATTTGAAAAAAAATTGTTGATGTGTTTGGTAAATAAGTGCTAGTAAACATTTTTTTTAACAAAATATTTGAAATACACTTAAACTGTCAATATGATAAAAAGTTGATTAATTTAAGGCATTTATACTAAAGAAAATTAAAATAAAAATAATTTATATTTTACATCCATTAATAATAGTATTTCCTGTCACTCACATATTTATTTATCATCACAAATTAGTCTTGTTATTATTATTATTACTATTATTATTATTAATAATAATAATAATAATAAAAATTAAGGGCAAAAAGATAATATACTTGGTCAACATAAAATGCTTTTAAGTTGAAAAGAAAACATTTGTCACCTAGTTTTTGACTTTTGGCTTAAAATAAGTCACATTTACTTAAAATAACTAACTTTGATAATTGTCAAACACTTTAATAAGTCAAAAACTGGTTTTTAAGTCAGTTTGACCAACGTTTAAGCCCATCCAAACAGACTTTAAGTCAGTTTTGTTTTGACTAATTCTAGCAAGACTTCTTTGTTTTGAATACAAAATATTTTTTAAAATATTGTCATTCTGACATTTTAAATAAATATTTTAAAATGTTATTGTTTTAACTAATTATGTTATGTATTATGACGTGATTGCAAATTTTCCCTAAATGGATATGAATTAAATAGCTTACTTTTTTTAATAAAAAAACAAACATACATATATGATATAGTAATACACAAATTGATCTAAATAATATTTGAATATTTGAAATTTAGATATAATACACTTTTTAAATCGTTAAACTCATCGTAAAATAAGTTATCGTGTATTTTTTTTCCAAATAAATATGGAAAAAGCTAATTCTAAAATTAATCACAAGATTAGTTACCCTATATCTCAAATCAGAAATCTCTAGTTAAGAATAACAAAGTATTTATCACTCCACCATAATTTTATTGGTGTGATTTGATGACTTAATCAAACACTAATTGTAGCTTAAAATTATTTTAAGAAAAAAAATGATATTGTTTAGCGGTTAAATATAAATTATTTTCGCCGAAAGTATACTTTTGAAAAACGGTTAGAAAATCAAAATAAAATAAAATAAAATAAAAAATTGACCAAACACACAATAAGTTCTAGTGTTGTTAATTTATTTCAACTAAGTGTATTTTAGATGAGCACAAGTGCACTTAATCAATAATATTGTAGCAATTTGTATCGATCAATCTTTCAAGCATCTGAGGACATCAGTTAAAAGCTAAAATGAGTTTTCAACGTTACATGTATTAATCAAAAGGTTGGCAACAAATCTTAGCAATAGGTTTGATTTCGTTGTTTTTGTCAAACAATTTAAATTTGATTGGATATTTGCATATGAAATCTTTAATTTTCTAAAATTAAATTTATATATTTGTAAACTTCGTAAAAAGTACTATAATTCATAATAATTGATAATTCAAAATATTTAAAAGATATATGAAAAAATTTACGATCAAAGATAGACTTGTTTGAATTTCAAAATTCGAAAAGTGTCGAATAAAATAAAACAGAGAAAGTATGTTGTATGATTTGATCTCATAAGAAAAAGATGTATCTTTTCTTTTCTCTCGATCTCCAGAGCCGATATTTGAAAAAAGTTTCTCATCAGACTTGCACTTGCTCCGTCTCATTTTACGTGAAGTACTATAACTCGACATGGAGTTTAAGAAAGAAAGGAGACTTTTAAAACTTATGGTCCAAAATGAATTATAAATTTTTTTATGGCCGTAAGTCATTTCATTAAGGGTAAAACAAATATTTTATAGTAAAATTGTTACTTAATATAAAAATGTGTCATTATTTTTTAGACTAACTAAAAAGGAGACTAAATCACATAAATTGAGACAAATAAAGTAATAATTACTTATGTATATAAATTAAACTCTTGAAAATGGGAAACTTAATTTTTGTTTAATTATAAATTTTGAAATTAAACCTTAAAAAATTATGTTTTAAAAATATAAAATTATATTTAGAATTTCGACATGCACTTTAATTTGAAACAGATATAACTTTTAGGAATGAAAGTCCCAAGTAGTGATCGAAGCCAAATTTTAAACAATAATACATAGCCAAAAAGATGTTCAAAGATGATTTAAATCCGTGGATTATGAGAAAATAGTGTCATTATTTTTATTTATTTTAAAAAAAAAAGTTTGATTAAAGAACTTAAGTTCCATAAAACTGTCTATTATTGCCTGAATTATGACGCTTATATAATACCTTATTATTATTTATCTATATTTATAACCATAGTTCATTGGCTAATTATTGTAAAGTGCCTGAATTATGACGCTTATATAATACCTTATTATTATTTATTTATATTTATAACCATAGTTCATTGACTAATTATTGTAAAGTGCTTTTGTGTTTGCTTTTGAAATTTTTTTGGTTCAATTAGTGTGGCTTTTGCATTAGCTTTATTTATCAATTACATAAAATTTTAGTGGTTGCGATTTAAACTTGAAAATTTAAAGTGAATTTAAAAATTTTCTAGATCACTAAGTTAATTTCTAATCTTATAACGTCTATGAGTTTAAAATCTCTCTCTATTTATATATATATCATAATTTTAATTTTTTTAAAATATCTTACTCCCTTCGTTTTAAAAAAGGATGATCTAGTTTGACTTGAATGAAGTTTTGTGATTTTAAATTAAAGTTATGCCAAATATATAAAAATGTCTTTTAATCTTGTGATCTTAAATATACCACGTGAAAAATTAAAATTAAAGTATTGTAAAAAAAAAAAGACATTATTCTTTTGAAAATAAACTAAAAAAGAAATAGGAACATTTTATTTGAAATGGAGGGAAAAAGTTTGGAAGGATCCCTCTCGTCTATTTATATGCAAGAGATAATCCTCCAAAACCCCCAATTCAATGATAAAATTAAGAATTTCACTAAAAAATTTTAAGAACTCAATACATATTATAAAAGGTTATTTTTAACTTTTATACATATATTATATTATTTTTACATATACAATATAATACTATTTAGTGACCACCTAGACAATATACCTATTTACATTTTTATTTTATATAAAAAAGTACTCCACTTTTAGCCAACTTGGCTCACATATTTATGAGATTTCTGCTTCTCTGCGAGAGCTCATATTCCTGCGAACTCTCAGTCTGGTAAAATCTTTATTTGAAATTCGAGAGTCTTCTTTGATGTAAATCCTTGTTAATCGTGATTTTTATTTTTTATTTTCTATTTTCATCGATGGTTTCTTCCTTGTGTGTTTTGTTTTTTAAAAACAGACAAGGAAGCACAAAGATTGATTTGAACTAAAGTTAATAACTAACGAAACCAGTGATGGAGCTACACAGACTTTCATTGATATATACCTTCAAAAATAGTAATATGTAAACCCTAGTTATGCTGAGATTAGTTGTATTGTGTTAGGGTATATTTTGGTTTGGTGTATTAATGGTAGTTTGTCTTTAACTCTGTTTATCCATATATTGCTGATAGTCTAATACCATGGTTTGCTATGTATTATATTAACAAAGAATTAAATAATGCATAAATTATTTTTCTAATAAATGCCCCTAATTCCTATAGGGATAAACTGTAACTAAATCAGCTTTAATTAATTTAACTAACTCCCAATGAAAAACCTCCTTTAGCTATAATCCGGATTGCATTATCACCTCTCCTCATGTACAACCTTGTTGTCTTTTTTTGATCATATGTCTATCCACAATTTCTAACGAAGAATAGCAACATTGGTATTTTCAATTGGGAAACATGGAATGCAGAATATAGAGCAATGTGGAAGGCTTCTTTTGTCTGGTTTATTATATTTGTTGTTGATTCTTTTTTACTGCTCTATTGTTCGTTCAAATGTGTTTTTTCTCGATGTTGTTGTTGTATGTCCCTATTATTCTTTATGTGTTCTAACCTGGTTTAAGTATCTCGCTTTGGTATGTTTAATTTGATGTGGTGATATGGGAGAGGGCTTCCTATGATTTGGTACAATTTAAGTTGAATATTCAGAGGTGTTGAAATCAGATTATCGTTAAATGCTAATTTGATTGCATATTAGTATTTTATTTGATTTTAATCCTTGAAATGGTTATGTCGGAGTAAAATGACTTCTTTTGTAGGTAAATTATGACTTTTGATGGTTTTAAAAGGAAGTGGGTGGAAGCTTTTACTCCGTGGAAGAGGGAGCGAAAGGAGGCTCAATACAGTGAGTTTCATATGAAAATTCAAACTTATTTGATATCAAAATTCATTTTCATATGTTGTTTGTTGGAAATTATGCAGGTTCTGACTTAGTAAGTGAACCAATAAAGTTGAGTCGAACAGAACAGGGATTTTATTTGAATCCTCAAAATAATCATTTAGATGTTTACACAAAGAGGGCTGTTTTAAAAGTTTCCACATCTGTCGTCAGTCTTAAATCATACTCGGGTATTTATTCTTAATAGTTTTATTTCTTTTCTCATATTTGCTGCCTCTTTCTATATTTGTTTCTTTATTTTTGTGTTCATTGCAGGGGGAAAAGAGATATTTCAATGTTCTGGGACTATTATAGAAAGTGTCGACAGTTATAGTATAATATTAACCTCTGCAAGTCTCTTTAGGTGTTCCACGAGTGGAAATTCTATAGCGGATAATATCAAGGTTGGTGATTTCTTTTTATCCTAATTCTCAAATTTATCTAATATTTTCTTTAACCAAATTATTATTTGTTAATCTCTTGATTATTGGTGATCCTCTTTATGTCAATTCTTGCTAGATTATTTGATAATTATAACTATTTATTTAGGTTATCGTGTACCTATTCGATGGAAGATCATTTGATGGTCAAATCGCATCATATGACCTCCACTACAATGTTGCTGCCGTGAAGATTCAATCAGACACACCACTTCCAATTGCATCCCTGGTTCATTTAAGTGATTCTATCACGATTGATCCGAGCCAGCTCCGGAGTACTGAGAAGAATTCATTTCAACTTCGTCCACATTCAAATTCATTTGATCTTGTTCCTGGAGATATAGTTATTGCAGTTGGACGTTTTTATGCGAAGCCATATGATATCACGGCTGCTCCTGGTGAATTCTGGTTGGTGTTTCATTTGACTTTTATGTTATTACAAACATATCCAATTGACATGTTTGTTATTGAGACTTCTCTCTCAATTATTTTTATGGTTGATCCTTGTAGCATTGATTACTGCGACGATGACTTAGAGTGTAAAGAGCTTTTCAAGGCGACTTGCAATATTATGAGAGTAACTTTCTTTCACAACTTATAAAGAAATCTCTCTCACATTTATCTCTTACTTTGGTAGTTAGTCACTTTGTTTATTTGCTGATGAATACTCCCTTTTGTTCCAAATTCAAGAATATCAATATTGTCACATGAATAATAAATGCATGAATGTGATGTATCAAGAAATCAACGGTTCTTAATAAAAGCACTTCTCTCTAGGAGTGAGTAACTTTCTTATGGGTTGTGACAGGCTAATAGCATCACTTAATATGAAATTGAGAGAGTATATTCTTAATTAATGACAAATTAAATGTATGTATTATCTATATCTATTGTCTGATAGTTTTTCTAACATTGCTAATTTTGGGCTTTTTCCTTGTTACTGTAGAGCGGTATTGGGGGGCCGCTTATTAACCGCTATGGAGAAGTCATTGGTATTTGCTTTTATGATCCAGGCTCTATTGCATTCTTGCCAATCAATATAGCTTCCATATGGTGGGAGCATTATAAGAAATACAGGTACCGCAAGTTTTAAGGACTTATGGTGTCAAAGTGTTGCCTAATGATCTGCTAATGTATAGACCTTAATTCGATTCTTCCTTTATCTCTAACTTGCAAAAGATTGAATAGAAAAATTTGCGAAACAGATAAAATTATGACCTTTATTTCTGGAGATATGTTTTTCCATTCTCATATCCATGATGGACCTCTGTTTCAAATGTAATGAAGAAAAGTGGAGATCATTTAGACTTCTATAGAAAATCTAATCACAAATACCTGGTACTAATCTTTAGGTTTTATTTGTATTATAGGCAGTCACGTCGACCTTGGCTTGGGATGGAAGTAACTAACCTTTATGCAGCTCGCTTACGAATTCTGGAAATAATTATTTCAAAGTTCCCTGATGTCTTGAAAGGTGTCATTGTTGAAGAGGTATGCTCTATATATTATTACAGTTTTTTTTGTTGGAAATCGTTCTTTTGATGGTATTGATGTCCCTCTACTTTATAGTTGTTGAATTAAGTAGGCACATTATAGCACCAGGGTAGAATAGGCCAGGTTTGAGTGCAGTGATCAGGTGCCCGTTTCTATATGATACGCATAAAGAAATACAACAACTACACATCAATCCAAACTAGTTGGAGTTGGCCCTGTGAATCCTCATTGTCCATGTTAACTCATGTGCATAAGAAAAATACTTCATTTTAATTTGTAAATGCTGAAATTTTGAACATGCTACAAATGCAAAAGATAAGTAATGACGGGAGATTGATGTTGGAAATAGGACTAGTGTGGCAAACACCATCAATTATACTAAGTAGTAAACAACATAGTTCCAATTTTTTCATGCAGGTTGTTATGAACTTTTGTTATTAAAAGTTACTCTGTTCAACCATGTATGTTGTTAGTTGAAATTAGTTAAATCGTTGTTACTAATTGCTGGATAAAACTGTTCAACAGGTCCTACCTGGTTCTTCTGCTGAATCTGCTGGGATAAAACCCAATGATGTTATAATTCAGTTTGGTGGAAAAAGAATTCAGAGTTTCTTGGAGGTATATTACCTTTCTTGTTATTGTTTAGGGTATGTCAATTGCTTCTTCACAAGTTTGTGAGCTCCTTATGTTGTATCGCTCTGAGAGCAACTGAGCATGTTCATTTTTATCGATGTAGTTAATCTTTTGTACTTCGTTTTGTGTTTATCAGTGCAATGCAGGATGCAAGCTGGTTCTAATATGTGTGTTTTTTTGTCATTAGCTATTCGAAAACATGTGGAATAATGTTGGAGAATCAGTGGAGTTGGTCGTAATAAGAGCAAGTCATGATGTTCCTGTACATCTTAGCATGGTGGTGGAGGAGGTCACATCAGATAAATTATACAGGTAACATTTTTTTCTTTCTTCGTGATGATTTACCTTCATTCTCAGCGTCTTATAAAACATTTGTTATTTCAGCTGGCCACATTGGGAGGTATGATGACATTCAAGAATAGTACATCTTAAAGGTTGCAGGTAATGGTAGAATATGATGGTGCTTCGACTTCATAACATGTCTTGCCAGTTAAAGCTAATTTTGTGCTATATTCTTAGTGATGTTTGCAGATAGCGTAGTGAGCAGTTTTGCCCCAGAATACAATCCACTTTTTTGGAGTTATAGAGAACACTTCTTGCAATGGGATGTTCTCCAAGCATTTTGTTGCATTAGTATAACATTAGTATAACACCATAGAAAATCTAGTTAGTAGTTTACCAAATTATCTTATATTAAGTAATTTTTCGCTTATCTATGTATTTGTTGGTAAATACAAAAAGATTGGCTTATGAGGTAAAATCAGTCGAAAAGAACCATAAGTTGGTCATCTTCAACTTATGATAGTATAGTTTCTAGACGCTTTTGATTTGATTTTAGCTTTTTGCTATTTTATCCCTAATATATTTTGTAAATTACCTCTTTGTTTTATTTTTATCGTTCATTTTAGTATTATATATTTATATTTTAAAGGAAGTTTAAGTCATTTGCATTAAAAGGAAAAAAACACATCAACTGACTAATTGTAAAATCAGTTCCTGACACCTAAAAGATGCTTGTCAATTATAGGAAACTGGCTATGGTTCTTTTCATCCAAACAAATAACAGAATTTTCCAAATTACAAGTTTCATCAATACTCAATTAGGTTATAATAAATCTAACAAATAAAACTCCCCGTGAGTAATAAAAAGAGACTGATGTAGTGATTTAAAACAAGGAAAAATTATATAAATACACAACTTAAAATATCATAATCTTTAAAAAATTCCTGTTATTTTAAAAAACTATCAAAAATTCTCTATCGGATACCCTCTCGAGCAATGAAAAATTGGTATTACGCAGTCAAATTTAAAATAAGGTCTTTGAAATTATTTCAAAACTTCATTGGTAAGTTATTTGGTTCCTTTATTCACCCTTGAAAAGTTAGCAGGTTAAGTAAATGCATATAAATCAGGTGTACTCCAAATTGATTTAATCATTTTTAAAAAATAAATGTTAAAACATTTAAAAGTTACTACATAAGACAAACAATTGGCATAAATGACAATGTCATAGTTAATTATATACTAATAAAAGATGATTAACTATACATAACTAATTTACCTAAGTTCTTTCTAGGTTTTTTGCAGAAGAGGAGAGGGTGGAGTACATGTAGTCATGAGTTTGTTCATTTTTTGGGTAATTTAGCTCTTCTATCAAAATTGTTTATTGACTGCAACAATTTTCTAGACTTTTGACAATCAAATGTGTTTTCTTTTCCCTTTCCTCAGTTTGTATTTTCTATTGTTTGAGAACTGGTCATGAACTCTACAAATTTATACCTCAAAAAACCCAATAAAACGAACTGCATTTGCTTTTTTTCAAAACCAAAATAAGCCGTATAGTAGCACTCCTTTCAAAAATGACATCTAACTCAACACATTTGTTCCTACTTACAGAAAAAGAACAAGGGTACTTCTTACAGAGGTATAACACATTCAATTTACAAATCTCAACGAATTAGTAAGAACATAAGATAGATTATGAAAGGATAGTTAAAAAAAAATGGTCCGATACACTGATGTCACTTCTACTTTCTCCTCCTACTTGAATATTCTTCGGCTGATAGATTTGCCGACTCTAGTAGACAGTATCAACCACGGAATAATGCCCACCTGCAGTGCATTAAACAAACCGTTAAAATGTCATTCAACCAAAAGACAAGCAACTTTGGTGTCTTAGGAAAAGTGCAGGAGCTGCTGCTTTAATGTGATATGTTGCACAAGTGCTGGCTCTACCTTCAGAGTCTCAAACCCAAGACCTACCCTCCCCCTTACAGGAATGCTCTATTTTCAGTCACTATTTCCCCTCATAGAATAAATGACAGTAGAGAAACAATGGCGACTAATCATTACCATAACATTTTCATTGGCAGGGCCTCCAGCTCGCCAAGACAACATCTTCCCTGCAGAAGTGGAAGAACAATAGATCAGTACGTCACAGGTAGATATCTATGGAAACAAGAACAAGGATCTCCCTAAAAGTCGGTCAAAGCAATAATATATCATAAATCACAATAGAAGATGAGCAAAGCAAATTGATAAATGGGTAAACAATATTTAAAGCATACATAATGGTCACAAAATGTCGTGCAGGTATGGCTACAGCTCACTAATCTAGGAATCAGAAGTATTACCAAAAGGCTGTACGAGCTGCTTAGATATGGAAGCCACAGGAATACGCCAAAACCAAATAATCAACAACAAGTATGTCAAGACCTGTGTGATTAAGAGGGGTAAATAAGCATCTTACACCTTAAAGGAAGCTTGTAAAAATCACTTAGTGAATCCAATGCATACCTGAAAAATAGTTAGGCCTTTTGTGTATGAATCATGTGACAATTTCGCCTCTTTGTTGTGAATTTCTTGATCTTCATCAGAGGATGAGGACTAATTAAATTTATTGATAAATTTCATCCAAATAGAATATGCTATAAAGAGAACACCAAAAACAACAATAAGTTATAAGCCTCAATTCCCAGCTGGTTGAGGATAGTATGATTATCCTCATTACCAATTTCACTTCATTTGGACCCGTTCCATTCCAGTCCAATATGTTAAGTTTTCTAACACTAAAAGTTCTCTAGTTTGTATGTTAACCGTACAAACATACCTAAACCTCAATATCAACTAGTTTGTATGTGCTGTGAAGACTAATGTGTATCTTACAAGTGAATAAGACAAAATGACGAGAAAGAAATATCAACATAGAGGAGAGTACTAGATAGGGAGGTGATATACTTTGGATCATAGCTTAGTCATATTACCAGACTAGAAAGCCACCTTCAAGTTTGAAAAGTTGTCTGTTACACACATCTCCTCAATCTGGCAAACCTACTTTAGTGATTTAAATCCTTGATTTACCCATCCTGACTATCAAATTTACTTGCTTGTAGATCTCAAGACCACGAATATTACTATCTTAGCATTCCTATCTCTGATTCACTTGTTTAAGTTCAACACAAGACATCCCTATAGAGTCTTTTTATTATTATTTTCAATTAAGGGAAGTGTATTTTTTCAGTAATAAATTGTGGATTTTTCTCTTCCTTCCTTTGGATCAATCCATTTGGTAGCATTGTAGTTTATGTTTTACACCTTCCAATATGAAGAATCGCTAATTGACAGTTTTTTCTCCTAGAAAAATCAGAATCCAAAACACAATGCCTTCCAAGAATGTCATCCAAAGAATTTACTTCTCTGCAGGAGCTATTCAAGCTAAACTTGATGTTTGATCAAAGTATCCACCATATTTGTGCTTATTAACAAGGAAGAATCAGCATGTTAATCTGTGCTTTGTATGTGTTTCTGCTTGAATATGTATGGTTACATAAAGCCAGTAATTTGCAAAAGACGAGCACTAACCACAACTTCTCATAAGTCTAACTATAAGGAGGAGACAGACTTGGTTTATGTAGTCCAGCTTCTGGAAGAAAACTTCAACTCTCACTATCAGAATATTGTAGAAATTTCCTGTTGAGGCGACTTTAAAGGTTGAGCGGTTTAAGTTCCTCATGGTAGGCGTCTGCATTTGGTCCATGAGCTCCAACATTCACAGGCTCCAAACTGAAAGGAGTACAGCCACTGAGACCCATTTCACTGAGATCTCCCCAAAATATCAATTAATTTGCTACCTATATGCAAGCTTAAATTCCTTCATATACTAGAATAGGATAGGACAGGGAAATACTAAGAAGAAGTCATGTTCAGGTAAAAGAGTTAGTATGTGCACCTTGTTCCTCTACAATAAGCCTCAAAAAACATTTTTTTTACTCTTGCATTCAGCTCAATCCAGGCATTCAATAGCAAAAGTACTAAAGACAATTTGAATCATCATAACATTGGCAGTTTGGCACAACCTAATGTGCTTCCAACTATTTCCGGGTCTTCATTTATCTCATGGTTCTCTAGTGATGGTAATCTGAGTACACTGGAGAAATTCACATCATTTTGGAACTCCATCACAGAATGCTTGTTCTATGCTTAGTAATGCTATTGATAAAAAATCATTAGCTCTCTCGAGGTGATTCTTTCCATCATAAATGTAATTTGGTGGGATGGGGCATAATGAATGTATCTCTCGTCTATATTAGAGGCAGTATAAATCTGGGCACAATTATGGAAGAAGGACCACTTCATTAAGTGGGTCAAGAAATTGTCACTGGCAGCAAGTTAGTGGAGAAAGGACAGAAGACAAGTCCAATATTCCTTCCAAAAGTTACTATGTCAAGCCATGGCAGCACAGTCATGTTCCTATTTGAATAGTCATCAAAGCTGCAAACTTGTAATCATTTTGAGTCTAGGTTCAAACGAGAAGATGAAAGTAGGTCTCACAAATAATTTATCGCTCTATGAGCCATGAGGCCTTCAACTATAGTGTTAGTCGATTCTAGATATGGATTACAAATACAGCAGGAACTAAGCTAAAGAACATAGAATACAAGCCATACTTTTTGCAAGTTCCTTCTCCTTGGCTGTAGCTAACCTCCTCAGTTTTGCAGCTTGTGCAAATGTTGAAGGCCTGAAATACACGTGAAAGCAATAATCATATTTTCCATATCATAGAACTTCCATAATGACAAGATCAGTTTTATTTATGACATGAAAAGAGAAAATCATCCTGTAGTCTCTTGAAGACTACACTTCCTATTTTAATTACCTGTTACTAACTTATCAAGAGGTACTTATCTATCAAGTATAACTACAGTAAATAACTCTACAAACAGGGATAGTTTTGAAAAATCACAACAAAGAAAACATAACGAAATCTTGTTTAGGATACTTTGACATACAACGCAAAGATAATAGTTATGACCGAAACTACATGTGAGCACTAACAGTCACTGAAACTGTGACGGACAGTACGAATTCACGATTCAAATCGCAGCAAAGACAAAAACGACTAGGCGACTTTTTCATATGTCTAAACCTTGGTAGACAAAGTTACCATGTACTTGTGCTCGTGGTAGACGTGATAGCAGGTGCCTAGTTGACTAATTGTGCTGGATAGCAGGTGCCTAGTTGATTAATTGAGGTGTGAGCTCAAGTTGGCCCAAACACCATCGTGCATCATTGTCAAAACATTGTGAAGCTCACTTACTGTGACAAGGCACTTGCCTCCTTTAGAAGCTGTTTGATTTCTGCGCGCAACTGCAAATCTTCTGAATTTGTAGAACCTTTCTGAAAAAATTATCATATTATAACAAAATCAAAATCAATTGCTATCAGATGTCTATAATTGAATAGAACAAAGCGAATTGACTCAAGCCTCCACATTGAATTAATCAAATCACTGAAATAGCGATGGAGATTTAAAAGCAACTATTTCACCAAATCAAAATTAAGATTAAAACATCAATACATTTCATATCCATTCATTGTGGAATTAACATAACGCGAAAATAAACATCAGAAGTGATGAGAAACTAACCTTTTTATTGATTTCGAAAAAGCGAGAAAGGAACTGCAAAGCTAACACTATAACGAATATCATCGGCGCGGCTACCGACCTCTCTAGGTTCGCCGTTGAATCATCCATTTTCTGCTGATTTTCCGTCCGAACCGCTCTTTTCTGCTAATCTATTAAGGATTTTCCGATCTGTATGACCCTATCAGTTTCTTCTTCGTCTCCTTTGGGACCAATATGAGCTTGGACTCTCCTTTTCTTTTTTTTTAAAAAATAAATAAATAAATAAAATAAAAACATTATAAAAAATATTTGAAAATAAAGTAATTATGCTCCTCGTTTATTTTTATTTTTTTAATAAAATACACTTATAACTAGTGAACTTATTATCGATACAGTAAAAATCTAGTTATAACAATCAGTTATTACGGTGGCTTGATTTCTTAATAATTTATTTTTTATTATTATATTTTTTATTTTTTTTATATTGTATTTGTAAAATTAGTCTTTATAATATTCATTTAAGAATATTATGTAAATTATTTTATTTTATCTATTTTTATTGATTGATTACAAGTTTTACAGTGTTTTTTTTGTTAGTTGTTATATTTTTTATGATTTTTTTTTTTAACTTTAATCTGTTATTCTTGAGTTAAGGTATTTTAGAAACAACATATACCTTCATTGAGTACTAGCAAGATGTGTGTACACTTTAGTCTCTATCGGTATAGATCTCACTTACAAAATTTTAATAAATATGTTATTATTTTTATTTTTATTAATTTTCCTCTTATTTATTTTTAATCTTTTTCTTCTCTTCCTTTTTCTTTCTTGAAGATAAGAATACTATCTAGATATTTCTATATAGATTATTAAAAAATATTAAAAAAATAAATTATTTGATTCAAATAGAAAATGAAATAAACAGCACATGTAGAAGTAGTAATAATATGTCAACAGAAAGTATCTAAATACAAAAGAATATCCTTACAATATGTAATCATTAAAACAATTCTCATTAAAATCTACTCATTAAAACAATTTCTCATTATATACCAATCCTTGTATTATTTATTTTTATAATGATTTTCGTACAATGATCATATATTACGATCTCGATACAATTAATACATCAAACCACACAATTTTTTAATGTTTATTTTTTCATTTAAATTACTTGATTATAATAAATTACATTAATATTGTATAAGTATTTACCCATTATAAGGGTTCATCTAAATCTTCTCGTTAAAAAATTATATTATATATAAAAGGTAAATTTTCTATATTTATATATATATATAGAGAGAGATAGAGAGAGAGAGAGAGACTTCCTTCAAGGACAAGGAAAAATTGATAGCATCGTGACAAGTCCACCTGAAAATAAACTTAATTTCACTAGTTTGAAGTCCTGTGACAGCGTTTTATTATTTTATTGTTTCCTATTTTAGTTTTAGTTTTGTTTTTCACTTTTTTTAAAAAAATGTGTCAAAAGTGTGATTTCTAAACCTAAATGAATTCAAGGGTTTCTAAAAACTTATTTACACGCTTATACTTTTATTTGTCAAGAACGAAAATCGTGAATTCACACCACTAATTACAATCGGTATGTCAATAACTAGCAACTTGTCTCAACTATAGGTGGATAAATTACTCAATTTTTTATTCTACTTAATAAGAATCGAGAAGTTAAAGTATTCCATGAATATATAATTCAGTTAACTATTTTCATTGAAATAGACGTTGATATCATGTTCATCAATTTGTTTTTGAAAGAACTTTGGCTTGGAAAAAATATAACAATCAAGTATGAAAATAAATAGTAATAAAAAGTAAAAGGAATAATAAAAATTACAAAAATTACGATAATGAAAGTAAAAATAAATAACGAAGTAATAGTAAGATAGTAGTAGAGTACACTATATACCAATGTTTATAAGAAAAAATAAATGCGTGTACCTACTTATTTTTTTTATGAGAAGAAAAATCTGCAATCGCTACTCCTTGGGTGCGCACGGGGTAAAACCCTTGCTCCTATGCAATATAGCTCGCAAACCATACAGGAGAGGTAATCCGTACTAGGCAAGTCCAGTGTGACGAGCTCGACTCGGAAGATAAACCCCTTACTTTGACTGGCAAAAAGTTGTAAACTTAAGATCTCCAACATGAAAGTTCCAAGCCCAAACCACCGGACCACCCCGAAGGGTCTTGTCTTCTTATTAACTTTCCACACTAAACTTCGACTGTCATATCCCTCACATTAAGGAAATTTCCTTCGTAATTATGCAAGTGTGGAATGTCTTGTCTACTCACTCTCCCAAATAATTTTTTACCATATCTACATTTCTTCAAACCCATCATAACAAATTTCGAACAACTCTTCACTAGGTATGTATTCATCTCATATTTACATGACAGAGCCACTTCAGCGTCACTTCTCTCGTATTGTCCACTATAGAATCATTCCAACCTTATTCTCAATATTATCATTCTTATTCTGTCTCTTATTCGAGAAAAATAAAGGAAGTAAAATTCAGATGATTTAAGCATACGAAGAGGAGGTGCGTATACATTCTAGTAAGGATATGCACGAGGCTAATTGTAGGGGGGCAAGCGAATTAGTAGAAGTAGACAAAAAAAAGTATTAGGCAAAGGTAATTAGAAAAGATATAGATACAACTTTATAGTATTGAAGACATAATTTTAGATAGGATAGAATGAAGACCGTTTTAGTGTAAAAAGTTAGCTATGATAGAGCATTGTCTTACTAGTTAGGGTTTAGGTTAGTAAGTCGTGGTTCTTGCTTTTGGTGTTTATTGTCATATGTTATTTATTGTATTTAATTACATTGTTTTATTGTTGTTATTATTATTTTGTCCGATGTAGATTGTATTTCTTATATAATTACTATGCCTTCTTTGTCGTTTTCCTCTTGTTTTACTTAAATTTGACGCACTCGAAGTGAGAGTTTTTCAAAAATAATATATCGATCTCCACTAAATAATGACAAAATTTATGTAAATTTTATCCATCCAAACCTCACTTAATAAAATTTTACAAAATATATTACTGTATGTAATCTTATCTCTTTGTAATATACTTGCTCACACATTCATCTTTGACCTTTTTTTTTCTTCAATTACAAGAATAAAAATGAAACAGAAATATCTTATTGACTTTTTTTCTTAAAAATAATTGCAAGAAAAAACTAAAGAAGAGATTCTTTCATTTCGTGAATTGACCAAATCACCCTCCCACTCGCGATCCGTCATCAATGATTCCATTTGTCTAGATTTGTTTAATATACCCACACCGCCCCTTTACAGAACCGTCATAACACAAAAGGTTAACTTCGTCATTCCACCCCTAAACCACTACACGTGTGTACTAAATTACCAAAAACCCCAAACTCCTAAGATCCCTCCACGTGTCCGTAAACTTCGTCAATAATTCCTCATCAACGGCCAGGATCCTCCCTTTGAGAAACACAGAGAAAACACAACGCCCAAAACCCAAAATATCTCAAAAGAGAAGAGCACTATATCCACTTAAACACATTCACACGGATCGCTGACGTGGCAAAATAATTTTCGAAATCCCGCCCAAATCATCTCCGATTCGATTTTTTAGAGGCAAAATTCTTTTAGAGTCCCTCAGCGCGAAAAGCCCTTGTTATTTCTCGCTCCCCTTCATATAGACCCCTTTCCCACTCATAACTCAACACTTAGAAAGCAACGCACCAAATCACACAAACGAATAATATCCAACTCTCTCTAGAGGTAAACCCTACGGCGCTTTACTCAATACCTCGGCCGAGTTTTCACCTTTTTTCCACCGGTTCATCACCGATTCTCAACGGTTTTCGTGTTTTCGTTGCAGGTTTCATCATGAAAGGAGCTAAATCAAAGGCTAAAGCTGATACCAAGTGAGTTTGACTTTGTTTTAGTTGTGGTTTTGATTTGCTTCGTGTTTACGGTTTCAGATCTAGGTTTTTGTGGTGTTTCTATGTGAGAATTTTTTCGATTCGTGTTGTTAAAGTTTTGATGAATTGTTATAGGCTTGGTGTAAGGAAGAAGGCTACTGAGAGTAAGAAGGCGAAGAACGCTGCTAAGGATCCAAACAAGCCTAAGAGGCCTCCAAGTGCCTTCTTCGTTTTCATGTATGTATCTAATTGTTGTGTGTTTTGTGATTTATGTGTTAAAGGCCGATATACTAACGATGTTCATCTGCTTTTCGAATGAAGGGAGGAATTCAGGAAGACCTACAAGGAGAAGCACCCAAACAACAAATCTGTTGCTGTTGTGAGTAGTTTACCCTAAGTAGATCCTTATTTTCAGCAGCATCTGTTGGTTTTTGTGTTTTGACCTTTTGCTTAATTGATTTTTGTTCACTAAATTGTAGGTTGGCAAAGCTGGTGGAGACAAGTGGAAACAGTTGTCAGATGAAGTGAGTATAAGCCTCAAATCATATACTGGAAAATTCTATTCGAGTTGACTTTTTGACTTTATGCGTTTTGTCTTCAAACGAACTATGCACTGAAGTTCTGCTTTGTTTTTAACTTTGCTTTAGGAGAAAGCTCCTTACCAAGCCAAGGCTGAGAAGAGGAAGGCTGAGTACCAAAAGAGCATGGATGCGTATAACAAAAAACTGGTAAATACTTTATCCTCACTGATGTAACCTTAGTGTGTTCATGGTCTGCTTTTTCTATTTCTAATTTTTAATTTAATCCGATGCAACACAGGCTGCTGGTGATGCTGATGATGAGGAGTCTGACAAGTCCAAGTCTGAGGTACATGATGATGATGAGGACGATGATGGAAGTGAAGAGGTTCGTATTTACGAGTCTAATTATCGTCTATTAGTTTGATGATTTTTTCTGATTTGTGAGTTCTTATGATGATTTTTATTCATGTTTGCACAGGAGGATGATGATTAAACAATCAGTAGGCTGTCGAAATTCAGAGAATGATGGATAAGTTCATGTAGGAATTGCTATCAGTCCTTCCCTTGATAAATAGATGCCCTCTTTTTTACATTTTTTTGTTTAGTTTTTGTTCTTTGGGGGTTTAGTTTGGACAGAAAGTTGAAATTCAGATGACTTGCCTTGAAAGCTCAAGTAGTTTATGTAATTTCTCTATTTTGCTGATGTTAATGAAAATTTAGCTTGGGAATTCCTTTTGTTACTTTTCAGTTTATCATATTTGATGTTAAATAGTATCTTCTTGTTTTCGTTTTGTTATTATCGAATCAACGGTAACTTTCTGCATAATTTTATTTATGGTGTTTGGGTCCCGATCTGATTCTCGCTAGAAATTTCCATTTCCATGTGATTTCACATTTGTGTAACAAGAAATAGGATTCTATAGTCGATTAGAACACGTGGTTATTATTTTAACAGTCGTATGTGAATCTTCAAGAGTGGGAGTTATCTAGCTGTGAGTTAACGTGCGTGACAGATAGAGTAATGTACTAATTTATTAAGTTTCAGTATCGCCAGCCATTTGAATCTTGGCATTAAGATATTCCATTTTCTTGTGCAGTAGTTCAAGTGTCTATAATTTTGCCTGTATCGTTCCTTTTGGCATAAGGGACCATTTCCTTATTCATATCCTCCTCCTCAGTTGACCAATTATATTCGTATCAGAGTGTTTTTCTCCAATATGATGACAGATGTTTAACTAGTTGGTGTATTCAAAACACAACTTCAATAGAACAGTCTCTTAGAAGCCTCAGTACCTATAGAGTTAAAACTATCACCTTCTCCATCCATATCCTCAGAACGAGGAAAATAAGTTCCTATAAATCTGCATCCATACTGGGGATGTCCAAGGCTTGTATACAAATATGTTTTTTCTCTTACCGTTTTTCTCAACACATAAATCTTTCTTCCAATTTTATGTAGGGATTGATTAGACATTTGCTGCAAACTTGAGTAAGCGCTTAGAGGGGAATGAATGATTCTGCTCTCTCCTTCTTACTGTTCTCGTGTTTTCACTATCCCAGTGAAAATTGTGAATCAGACGCAAGTATTTCTACATGCATGTATGGATATCAGATTGTACTGAGCAGCAAATACAAATACATTAATAACCTTCAATTTTCATAAAAGACTCATCAACATAACTTCATACTGGGAAACACTGTATACCCCTAAAAACTAACGTCTCTGTGAAAGAATCATATCAAATATTGTGTGCCATTTACATATAATAAATAAAAGAAGAAAAGAAAATCTCCAACTCCAAGTCTCATAGAAATGAATAAATAGGTAACATCAAGAAAAATACTCAGAATTGTAATTTACTATACATCTCCAGCAAAACATCATTGTGTGGAGTGAAGCAATCACGAATTTGCTTTGTCATTTCCAGAAAATCGCAACACCTCTTTAGCCATGGAAGAAAATGACTTGGCTTGGTCCTGCATGTCAGCACTTCTAATGTTGATGCCCTGCACATACAAATTCACAAAACTTCACTACCTTCTCTGTTCTGCTTTTTTCTAACTTAGATAAGCTAAAACATAGACAAACAACCCTTTCAAATTTATAAGCAATATTCCCTTTCGCCATACAAAATCATGTAGGGTAAACATAGTTTTGAAAATATGTCCACCATGAGTAATGAGAGTCACCATATAGTACCTGCAACTTCTTCAGATTTTCACTGAGCTTTGACTTTGCTGCCTCTGTAGCACTGGGTTCCTGCAATCAACATAGGAAAATTTTCTTACAATGTTAGCTTGCCATGGAACTAGATGCAACTCAAAATCTCAAACAAATTGCTAAAATAATTGAAATAAGGATTGATTGTTGGGGTTTACAGGCTTACTCCCCAACAGGTAGGAAGTTAAAGGGATGCTAATAAACATTGTTTATTTCTCAACAAATATATCTTTCTCACTCTCTTTTCAATTAGATAAAACACATTTAATGCCCTTATTTACTCTTCCTCGAGCCAAACAAACTGGGAATGCAGGAAAGAGAACTTACAGCTGAAGCAGTATACCCATATCTTTTCTTAATTTGACCAACAGTATCTGCCTTGTCATCTTGTGGTGCATCATTTATCGGGGCCTTATCGTTTTTGACCTTCATGGGCATAAACTTTCCTGTAAAAAGAAGAGCAATGATTTTTAAATGAAAAATATGAAAATGATGTAGAACTACTGGTCATTCAGCACAGTGTTATTAAGTGTAGTAGAAAAGCCATCTAAAAAAAGATGGGAAAACCGAATAACTGGTGAATGGAGATTTGCGAGACAGCACTAATATTACTTAGTTGAAAGCTGAAAGTATCAATAAATCTTCCAAGTATATTAAGAGAAGGCAGATAACGACTGATGGGAAAGCCTAAAACTAAAGAATGTAGACTCATGAGATTGCATTATCATTACACTGCAGAAAGCTGTAAGTGTTGATAAGTATCAACTTCTTCACTCTAATAACTTACCTTTCAGAGCCTGAAATGTATTTGTAAGGTTCTGCTTGTTTAGTGCTGCAACCATTGGATTTCCCTTCTGTTTCTCTACTGGATCTTCAATTTCAATGTCATCTTAAGGGAAAACAGAAACTTAGCAGCAGGTAGTTGCGTAGTTTGAAAAAGCAAAAAAAGGTAAACTATGAACAACTCTTTAATGTAATGCTCTCCAGAATTTCATCAACCGGAACTTTTCATGAAAATATAAAATAGTTCAGCAAGTTAAATTGCAACTCTTTTAGGTTGTTATTTCTTTACTGTTCTCACTTCCACTTTCTTCTGCGTCTGATTTTCAGTTTAGTCTGAAAAGAGTATTATGAGGCCCTTATCATGTCGTTGCCAGGTATTCAGTTCAATGGAAGAAGTGAATGATGAAGAAGCGGACAACCATTATAAGAGATAAACTATACCTATATCCAAGTCAGCATCCTTTTCGTTCCTGCCTAACTTCTCTTCACTGTGGGTGAGTGATGGAAAGTTGTCAGCTGAAAATATTGCAGACATCTCTTCAATACTTGCTCTTGCATTTTCAACTCCGGCGTCAGGCACATTGTTTGCCTTATTTCCCTTGGCATCTTTGAAAACAGATCCAAAAATTCCCTACAGTCAAGAATGTCAAAGAAATTATTTAATAATGACTGAAGGTTAACTTAAAATTTCAGAGGTAGGAGAACCCAACCTTTTTCTTTTCTTTTTGGATGATGGGTGCATAGATCTTCCCTGGTTCAACCACTAAATCTCTATCGTAAACATGAGAAGCAGAATCCAGGAACCTATCATGCAGCAATACTATGAATTGCAGGGGATACTGTATTTCTTATAAAATAATTGAATTCTCAGTGGGAAGTGAAGGAGGTGGGGAATGCAACTATGTTCAATTAATCCTTCACAGAAATAAGCCAAAAAGAAATGTCAAATGAAAAAAAAAAATATTTGGTTGCTGAAACATTTGTCACCTGAAGGTGTCATTTTGCAAGGAAACTGAGACGAAGAACATTTCTTGATCCCTGTCAACCTAGTCATAAATAATTTTGAGTTTAAGTTAGAGCATAAGGTATATAAACCTCATTAGAAACAGAAAAAAGCCTGAAGTGTCGGTGCAATACCACTATGAGTTCACCAGTTTTTGAAGCGCATACTGAATGGTCAGCTATGGCGTTTGCCTTCGGTGGCGAAAGTACGAGGCCTCTTACTGAAGTTTCCTTTAGAAGGGACAACTCTGGAAGAGACCTGAAGTTTTACAGAATAAATTCAGAAGGATGCATATAATTCCCCCCTTTCAGTGAAAACATATAACTAAGGAGGAACTGAGGGAGAAAAACAACAAGGCCAATTTAGACACCACAAACTTCTAATGTGCACTCACAACAAACTTGGTCTAATCTCACGCGTCGGGGGGTGTCTTTGGAAGGGTAAAGTGTACGCAGACCTCACCTCTACCTTGAGAAGGTATAGATTTGTTTAAGATAGACCCTCAACTCAAAGAAAGATGTAAAAGAAAGCAGTAGCAACAAGCAGATACAACAACAATATAGTATAATAATCGAGGCTAAAGAAATAACAGGTAGGAATAAAAATCTAAGGATACAAGAATAATACTAATAATCTGGGAATGGATAGTAATACTCCTGACTACCAACACCTTCTACCCTAGTTATCGACCTCCACACCTTCCTTTCGAGAGTCATGTCCACGGTGAGATGAAGTTGTACTGTGTCCTGCTTAATCACCTCAGTCCGATACTTCTTAGGCCTACATCAACCCCTCCTCAAGCTCAGTGCGGACAACCTCTTGCACCTCCTTACTGAGTCATCTGCACATCTTCTCTACACATGCCTGAACCACCTCAATCTCACTTCCCGCATCTTATCCTCCATGGGAGCCACTCTCACCTTGGACCCAATGTCATCATTCTTAATCTTCTCTCTTCTGGTATGCCATACATCCATTTCAACATCCTCATCTTCGTTATACACTCCACCCCATACAACATAGTAGGTCTAACCACTACTTTGTGGTACTTACCTCTAAGTCTCCAAGAGGTATGTCTCTAGCGGCACTCATATTTTGCATTTAAATGCACTTTGTAGCTTACCTACAGGACTTCAGAAAAGGAAATGATAGAAATGCAAACTAATAAGCTCTCTTTTGAAGAGGCAAATCTACATGTTTTAAAAAATTGTATTATTGTCCCCGAGACAAGATTAATGGTTTAGATATTTAGATATCCAGTATCTAGTATGCCGTAGTATGCTTTTGAACTAGAACCGAGACTAAACATTTCTATGCCGGTAAAAGCTTGTAAGATCCATGACAGAATCAAGAATAAAGGAACAGTTCATGATAATATTACCGAGCAGAATAATTCTCATATATATTTGGTCACACAGTAGAAGAAACATCACCTAATCTCAATATTTCCATTCGAGAAGAGAAGCATAAGGCCCGCCTCAGGCATGTCAAATGTTGATGCCCAGCAACATAGCGTGGAATGGAACTTCTTTTTGTAGTATACTTTCTTAATACCCTGAATATATTTCAAGCAAAGAGAACACACACTGAGATGGATAGTCCACCAATTTTATATAAGCACAAACAAGACAAATAGACACATACCTGAATAATATGCAATAAGGAATAGACATACACAGCCTTTTCAGAACAGATCAATACTAATGGTTGCTTTGATGCAACATTATCCGAATTCCCCTTAATAATGTCTATACCATCTGAAATGCTTAATCCTCTACCAGACATTTCAAGTCCATCTGCATCAAATGTAGAGAAAAGGAAAATACATGAATTTTGGTTAGTTTTAAGCGTTCATGAGAAGCTTTTCCGAGAAAATGAACAGATTCTATAAAAAATCATGAAATACCCAAAATCTGCATAAGTAAAGCTCTGGAAGGTTTCTTTGGATGGACACTGGAAGGGCCTAATATATTTCCTGTTTCTGTCTCAAGGGCCAAGACTGATGAATCCTTAGTCGCTACCACTAAGATATTCTTGTCGAATCCATGCAAGCTACACGTGTTGAACTGCATAGACATGACACCTGCACAGAGTTCACTGGCAATATGTGTTTGATACAGTATAGTCTTGCTGTCAGAATCAATTAACACCACCTGCATACCACAAATTATGGGATTTCAAACACTCGAATCTTTTAATATAAACACTCGACTTGAAAAGCATCCTCAATATGTCACATACTCCCCCTTATACAATCACAAGAAAACAGGTCACTGGGAACTTTGTATCTCAAGGGTCCGAATAAATTCAGTTAAGGTACTTGTTAAAAACTCAGAGTTACTAGAGCCTTATAATATGTGTGTATAAAACCAAGCTGTTTTCCAGGCTCCTCCTTACTAGAGAACCACCATATTAAACAGAATTAACAATAACATTTAACAAAAAATTCTGAGATATACAGTTCACATTCTGCACCAGGTTCTACAAACTTACTGTAGCGGCATTATTCCCAAATGATTGAGACCGACATTTGTCTTGGAAGGAGAAGGGTGCAGTATTGAAATGCTTGAAAACCTAAAGGAATAAAATGAATGATGTATAGCTGGAGGAAAAATAGAAGCAGAAACTTACATATCCTTGGTCAGAACCAACAGCAAAATACTTAGAATCCTCACTGGTACTTATAGAAAGTACAGCTCCATTAACTTTGACAAGCTTAATGCTCTGGATTGGGTTGCTTCCTTTCTTTGAACCTACTGGAGTTGGGTGAATAAGTCAATAATTCATTTTTTTTTTGCTGATTCTTGAAATATTTGCTTACATAAAAAAAGAAAGGGATATGTCTATCTTTTAAGAGAGCAAAACCATTAATAATATAAGATGTAAGATCAAATTCTCAAAGTTTTCCTGACATTCATGCTACATACCTTGAAAGGATAGAAAACTAGTATCTGGGGCAAAAAACTCAGTTTTGAACTTGTAGATACGTACCTGCACGCCAAGTATATAAGAATTAAAACCCTCAGAATGCAGAAAATTTCTTCATTTTGGTAAATCCATTATAGACAGTTTACCGTTCCACTTTGATCACCAGAAATGAGGATATGTAAGTCAGATGTAAGACATAATGCCGTTAAGGGTACACCACTTAAGGAAAGGTTGTCCTCACTCTGCAGAGTAAAAGATACAGTGAATTCGGAAGGCAATAAACAAAAGCAGCTAAACATTGATGGATTGGCTCACATTATTGAATAGATTGTAAATTGCCAATCTTTCTACTTACTGTTTGCATATCCAACTGAAAAACTAAGGCTGTAGATGAGACATAAAACATGCTTTTTATAATGACTAGAAAACAGAAGAATACATGTTACTTTTCCTGACAAAGACACATTTGTAACCTACCAAATATAAGTAATGGTTCCAGTGCGACAAGGTTGTTTGACTAGTCGTGGTTGACTAACAAGAAAGAGAAAATGGATTGCAAGATTACCTGCTGAGTTATTGACACAATAGGAAGTGGATTTGGGCACGAGACATCCCATAAGTTTATGGCTCCATTACTGTGACCACTTAAAAATACATTTTTGGCCTTAGAAAATTGAGTTGAATTTGATCCAGTTCCATCTTTCTGTCCTCTCTCAAATGGAAAAAGAGGCATGCTATCTTTTATCAGGCTACTATAGTCCTGCATTACCAGAAAAGTGCGTCGTTAATTATAGCGTAAAAAAATACAATTGCAGAAGTAAATGTATCAGATCTAGAAAAGTTTACACACCTGATCCATGGAAAACAACATGTAAGGATTGTTTACTACGAATTTTGCAATGGTGATGCTTGAATCAACAAGTGGGAGCTTCACCGTCACTTCCCTTGGAAGTGACGGCGGTGACCTAGACTGGTACTGTATTAGGTACCTTTCAATTAAAGAATCATCATATGTGTAAATTTGGCCAGACTTTGATACCAAAAGTAATGAATTATTAATGTTCTTTTTCAATGTGGGGAAGCTTGAGATAATCTCCATGTCCAAACAAGACTCAGGAGGGTGAAGTCCCAACTTAATTGTGCGAGATTCAGTGTGCTCATTTAGCAAAACTACCTGCAAAATGACAAATCATACGACTTCAATAGAAAGCAGGCCTAATCTATGGAAATAGCAGACAATCAAAACGAATCAACTAAATGTTGCTCTAATAAAAGCTGAAGTAGCCTTATTTTGCCACTACTCTAGAAAATAACATGAGAAAAACCAAGACTCATGCATAACTAATTGTCAACAGATTAAAAAAGCAAACTACGTGGTGAGTGATTTTCAACAATATATACTAACAGCGCCTAAGATAAATAGAAGTTATATAAGAGGACTGGAGTCTGAACTCTGAACTCATTGAGAAAAGCAAACTTACAGAATAAAATACACACATATAAGCAACCAAAAAATAAGAAGTAACCTGTAGTAAGTTTGCTGCTTGACAATCGGGGGAGCCCATAGCATATAATCGACTTGCTTTACCTTCTGCATAGGCCCATATTAATTTTGCTATAGGGATTTTGTCTAACTTATATCCAAGATTCAGTTTACAAATTGGAGCACTTTGAGTTCCACTAGGCAATTCCTCATGTTCTTGATCTATGCTTGAATTTGAAGTAGCTGGAATACTCCAGATGAATATCTCTCCGTTGTTGTATCCAACAACTAGTTTACTTCCATAAGGGCAGCACCAACATGCTGTGGTTGCTTTTTTTGTCTCGTGACCCATAGATTGCAGAGGACTCCCCCCGGTTATAAAGATTGCTTTACTTTCATGGATTGACCAAAGTGTTATAACACCATCTTTGTAAACAATAGCCACCCTGCATCAAATAAAGTTTTTTCACAATGGTTATACTAACGTAGTTATCACCACATAATGATCAAAATAATAATAAACCTTTGGTCTGTAAAAGAACATTCAGTTGTAACATTATATTGTATGAGGGCAATTCAACAAATAAAGTTAACAGTAGTGCCTCATTTCATGCCTGGTAAGCATAACTTTAATAGGCTCAATTAAACCCACATTTCACAAATTGAACTTTTGAACGTACTTTTGTAACATTTGGATACACATGGATTAAATTATTTTTAAATAAAGATATGTCGAGTAGTAACCTCCAAATTTTAGAGTTCCAACCAATTATAATCAGATTTTGGGTACAAGTAACTTTATTCACAGCAGCAGAATTTCTCTTGCAGTAAGATTAAGAACAACAACAACAAACCCAGTGTAGTCCCACAAGAAGGGTCTGGGGAGGGTAGGATGTACGCAGACATTACCCCTACCCTTGTGGGGCAGAGAGACTGTTTCCGGTAGACCAACTTACAGTAAGAGTTAT